>CM027118.1:63525383-64125383 GCA_015476505.1 Urochloa ruziziensis
TGGCGTCCTGCGGGAGTCCTGCCAGCCAATTGCGGCAGTCCTTGGTGAGCATGATGGGAAGATAGTTCGCCATCACGTCCTCGTCGCCGCCGGCTGCTTGTACGGCGGTATAGTAAATCTGAAGCCATTGAGATGGGTCAGATTTCCCGTCGTACTTGTCGATGTCCGACAGCTTGAAGCCTCTGGGCCATGTCACGCTTCTCAAGCGCTCGGTGAACGACTGGAATCCGCCGATCCGACCTCTAGGGCGGGAATCACTCGGACCCGATCCGTCAACCGCTCTTGGGGGTGTGCTGTCCCTCCTGCGATCCCGGTCCCTAGGTGGGGAACGGGTCCTCCGATAGTTTCGAGCCCTGGGTGGAGTTCGGTCCTGCCGGTAGGTTCTGTTGCGCGGTGGAGTTCGATCTCTTGGTGGAGTCGGCCGCCTGGGTGGCGGAAGCACTCGTCGTCGACCACCATTGTTGCCGCGCCTTGGGCTGCCGGAGAGGTCAGAGTAGTCTGACTCTGTTGAGTAGCCGCTTCTGTTGGGGTTATGACGGGGATTTCCATGATCCCGATCATACTCTTGGCACCGTCGGAGTTCTTCGCGATGGCGCTCTTCAGTGCTATTGGTGATGATGTCCCTTGCATCTCGATCTCTGTTGATCGTGGTGCGGAGGTCTTCATCACGACCCGATCCGCCGCCGGCCCGGTGTCGAGATGAACCGGGTTCAGGAGCGTCGGTGGTCGTTCTGCCTTGCATCTGGTGAACCTGGACGGAGGCGGCCTGCACGAGAGCCCTTACCTTTTCCAAGCCCGGAGTGTTAGGCGGTAGCCGATTGATTTCCTCGTTGATAGTAACGAGGTTCTGGACCGGTGTCTCGTAGACTTCGTGTCCGTTGAACTCGAACGTGCCGTCGCGCATCAAGTTCCGGGCGCTCCTCCGTTCGTGTTGATCCCGTTGGCGACGATGATCTTCAGAGCGAGGCTCCTGGAGTCGAGCAGTACCAGATCCCGACGCGGCGGCTCCGTGTGGTCGTGCGGCTCTGCGAGTCGCCCGACTGGCATTGCGTCCTCGACGCTGGTTCCTGGCTTCGGTCGTCTCCTCAGCAGGAGTGACCTCATCTTCTGAGACAGGATTGGTTGGCGTTGCTGGCGCCACCATGTAACAATATGATCCGACTCCTTCTTGCGCGAGGTAGTCTTCCTCGGACTCGGAGAAGTCGGATGTGGGCGTGTAACGCTCCAAACTACTCGGAGTCAATTCTCCGAGTGATCCTAGTAGTTCCGGCTCTGTAGAGGCATCGGACACCGTGTATCCTTCCGGCAGATCGTCTAGGATTGAGGGTCCCAGTAGATCTAGGCCGTAGGAGTCGCTCCCAGAGAAGTAATCATCCGACTGGACGATGTCCTTCATCTTTTGCTTCCGAGCAAGCGCGCAAAAGCCAGGGGTCTGAACAGCAATGACCTCAGGGCTCTGGACGCGTGTGGGTTGAGCGTTTACGCTCTGCGATGATTCGGCGACGCGACTCTCAGGAGTCGGATCGGAACCGAGTGATTGTAGATCTGTTCCCGACTGGTCTGGCCTCGCGTTTTGCGATGGACTCAGCGGGGTAGATCCGGCACGATCAGAGGCAATCGAACCGGATTGGGCCGTGATGGCCGAAGTCGGCGCCAGAGAGGAGACCTCCGTGGCGTCCGTCGCATCCGCCGCCTGGGTATCCAAGGCGGTGGTGGTGATGACGTCCCCGAACTGGATCTCGACTTCGTCGACGTCCGGGAGGTTGCAGCTGTCCAAGATCTTGACGCGATCCATCGAGCTTACCAGATTGATCTCGGCGATATCCCCTACCTGGCGCGCCACTGTCGGTGATATTATCTCCGTCAGTCTTCCACGGGGTAGCCCACGGAAGTGATTTGTAATGTAGGGAAGATCGCAAAGATCGGAAGCAAGATGGTTAGGATGGACAGACACAAGGGTTTATACAGGTTCGGGCCGTCGACTCGACGTAATACCCTACGTCCTGTTTTGGGGTGTTGTATTGCGTAGATTTCGCTATGAGTTGAGATGTGGTGTGTTCCGTTGACGTGAGTTGTTTTGGAGGGGGTCCCTGCCCGCCTTATATATCGGGGGGCAGGGTTACAAGTCGGTTTGTATCCGATCCTATCTCTAAGAATCCTTTCCTTCTTTACAATAATTCCTATTCCAACTAGGATTTCTCCTTCCTAGATCCTTCCTCCGTGCGCCGACTTGTCCCGCACGTCTTCAGGTCCAGAACGATGAGGTGGGCCGCCCCCTTTTGGTGGGCTGCCAGACTTGCTCGTGAGGTACCCGGGTACTATATCCCCCACAGTCTGAAGAACGCAGGTGCAACCTATCAAAGGACAATCCAAGCATGTCTGGATCAATTGATCCCAGACATAGTAGAAGCTTACATCGACGATATCGTGGTCAAGATCATGAACCCTGAGGACATGATAGGGAATCTAACAAAGGTCTTCGAACGCCTACGCGTATTCCGGTGGAAGCTCAACCCGGAAAAGTGTGTCTTCGGAGTACCCTCAGGTAAACTACTCGGCTTCATGGTCAGCAACCGCGGGATCGAGGCAAATCGCGAGAAGATCACGGCCATCACCAAGATGCTACCACCAACCTGTCAAAAGGAAGTGCAGAAGCTTACTGGATGCATGGCAGCGCTCGGTCGTTTCATATCACGACTCGGCGTTCGCGGATTGCCGTTTTTCAAACTGCTCAAGAAGCAGGACCAGTTCGTGTGGGATGAAGAAGCGAAGCGATCTTTTCAGGAACTCAAAGATTACCTGCAGAATCCTCCCATCCTCGTCCCACCTCAACCAAGAGAACAGCTCTACCTCTACATCTCTGCTACTCCCCGAGTGGTCAGCACGGTACTAGTGGTCGAGCGTCCTGAAGAAGGACACGCATATGGAGTTCAGCGACCAGTCTACTTCATCAGCGAGGTTCTGACCATATCTAAGGTACGTTATCCCCATGTGCAGAAATTATTATATGGAGTTCTTATCTCAGCAAGAAAGCTGAAGCACTACTTTGAGGCCCATCCAATCTCGGTGGTGAGCGAAAATCCGTTAGGGAAAATTCTCCATAACCGAGATGCCAGCGGCCGAATCGTCAAATGGTCAATAGAATTGGCCGCCCATCACATAAACTTTGTTCCACGTACTGCTATCAAGTCTCAGGTCTTGGCCGACTTCGTAGCAGACTGGACAGAAAACCAAGCTCCGGCTGACGACGAGGTAGTTGAGTACTGGGAGATGTACTTTGATGGCTCCCTCCAGATAAAAGGAGGCGGCGCAGGCGTAATCCTGATTTCCCCAAGTGGACAGGAACTAAAATACGTCCTTCAAATCATGTTTCCAGTATCCAACAACGCAGCTGAGTATGAAGCAGCCCTGCACGGTCTCCGCATCGCAGTATCTTTGGGTATCAAACGCCTGATGGTACGCGGGGACTCTGCCCTGGTCATAAACCAGGTAAACAAGGATTGGTCCAGGACCAACGAAAAGATGGACGCATACTGCGAGGAAATTAGGAAGCTGGAAGGGAAATTCTATGGCTTAGAGTTCCATCACGTGGTGCGCGACCATAACAAGGCAGCAGACGAGCTCGCTAAGATGGGGTCCACCCGTGAAGGCGTCCCACCCGGAGTTTTCATACAAGATCTTATCAAACCATCTATCAAGGTAAACCCGGATGGCACTGCCGCGGAGCAACAAGTCGGAGAATCCCCAGAGTCAGCCACATTAGTGGTAGATGAAGCGCTAGACTGGAGGACACAGATCATCGATTATCTGGATAGCGGCATATTACCCACAGAGGTTGCGGAAGACAAAGATCTAAACTCGCTCCACGAACAAATCGTGCGGCGCAGCAAAAACTACGTCATCATCGGAGACAAGTTGTATCGTCGATCTGGAGCTTCCCAAATCCTACAAAAGTGCGTGACTCGCACTGAGGGTATAGAGCTCTTGACTGACATACATAAAGGAATTTGTGGAAATCACGCTGGAGCTAGAACCATTGTTGGTAAAGCTTTTCGGTCTGGTTTTTACTGGCCGACTGCTGTAGCAGACTCAGAGAACATCGTGCGGCACTGCAAAGGGTGTCAGTATTTTGCAAGGCAAATACATGCACCTGCACAACAGCTGCAAACCATACCAGCGTCCTGGCCCTTCGCTTGTTGGTGCTTGGATATGATCGGTCCATTTAAGAAGGCTCCTGGTGGTTTTGACCATGTCCTTGTAGCTATCGACAAGTTTACCAAGTGGATTGAGGTAAAACCAGTCAGAAAGCACATGGCAGCCAAGACCATCGAGTTCTTCACCGACATCACCCACCGCTTCGGAGTCCCAAATCGTATCATCACAGATAATGGTACGAACTTCGTAGCGCAGGAGTTTAAAGATTGGTGCAGCGATCGGAGCATCAAGCTATGCCCCGCTTCTGTCGCACACCCAAGGGCCATTGGCCAAGTCGAAAGAGCCAATGGCGAAATAATCAAAGCGCTCAGGGCCCGGATATTCAAGCAGCTGAAGCAACATGACGGACGATGGATCAAGGAGTTGCCGGCTGTAGTCTGGGGGCTGCGCACACAGCCGAGTCGTGCCACGAAGCAAACTCCGTTCTTTCTGGTTTACGGCTCGGAAGCTATCCTACCAACGGACCTCACATACGGCTCCCCCCGAGTGGAGTTCTATGATGAATACGACGCGCAAGTCGCGCGCATTGAAGACCTCGACAGCATCGAAGAAAAGAGATTGGCTGCCCAGATCCAAGCCGCGCGTTACGCTCAGGTCCTGCGACGCTATCACAACCGATCAGTTAAGCAGAGGTCCTTTGAAGCAGGCGATTTGGTTCTGAGAAGGAAGCAAGACACCAAGGGCGCGCACAAGCTTGCGTCCCCCTGGGAAGGTCCATATATTATCAAGTCAGTCAGTCGCCCAGGCTCGTATCGACTCATGACCGAAGACGGCGTAGACATCCCAAATCCATGGAACATCGAGCACTTGCAACGCTTCTACGCCTGAATCAGTTATGTATTTGTCTTTTTTATTTTTAGATTTATTTTTTCCGAGTGATTTTGGAGGGTAGTCACCCCCAGTTGCGACTCGGCATGTTCACAATGAGTTATCAATAAAGTTGATTTCATCTTTCATCTATTTCTACTACTCGCATTTCCTCTTTCGCGTCACGCACATAAAGTATGAGGGGAACAAACCTTAAATCGAGAGGGAAAGTACTCGCCAAGTCAAAGCTCTAAACGTATGACAAAGACTCTGCGGCATGAGACTGAGACCAACGAGGCTAATCTACTCCGTAACAGGTCAACCACTCAGAAATTAAGGCTAGCGCAGAAAGAAAGGGAGTTGTAGACCAATAAAAACTTATATACAAAAATGACCATTCAAACATTGTTCAAATAAATACTGGTTCGATCAAATACTACAGATACTCTATTTACATTGCAGGGTCGCCAGCACCAGACGGGGCAGCCTCGTCCGAGTCATCAACAACGTCCTTGGACAGGACATTGGCGATGGGCTCGACTTCATGAAGCAGTCTGCCCACATCATCTTCAGAGGTACCGGCAGCATACCCGCGGCCGAGTGGCTCCAGGTCTGACGCCGGGAACAGAGACTTCAGCACTGCCAGGACATGGCCACAGCTGGCCTGGCTGATGGAGCAGAGCTGCCGCCGGAAGTAGCGTGGGAGCGCCCGAACGCGGTCGAGGATGGAAGCTGAAGACGATGAAGCCTCCGGCTCGATCTCCTCCGCGACCACTCGGATAGCATCCTCCAGCGCTGTCTTTTCAGTGCGCAGCGCCTCAGCCTCGCCTTGCAGCCGGGCCACCTTGGCAGTGAGCTCTGCGAATTGGGACATAGTCCGATATCGATAATCTAAAGAAGGTTAGATCTGAATGAATTTTCATGTCTGACAGAAAAACAAATAAGGAAGAACATACCTCTGAGCTCGTGCACGGCCTGGGCTTCGTTGAGCTTAGCCTGCTCTACCTCCCCGCATAAATCGCGGGTGGTACGCTGGGCTTCCTCCAACTCAGCCTGTCGCTCGACTGCATCAGCCTCGAGCTCAGCCACTCGGGCCACCAGGGAGTCGGCCTTAGCAACTGCAGAAGTTAATTCTTGAATAACCAAGGCTTTAGCCTCAGCATCAGCAGCTAAGTTCTGCAGAAACAAGTCAGAAGACAATATGAATCAATATACCAATGGTATTTGATATCAACAAGATAAGAAGTTCGGGAAGTACCTTGGCTATGTGGCCCATGCGACGATGAAGGGACAGAAACTCCTCCAGAGGAGTCAGGGGAGCACCACCACCCAGGACGCCGACCGCCGCAGAAGCTATCTCGACCGCCGCAGTCTGGGGCTCCTCCACTGCTGCAGTCGGTTCAACTGCAGGAGCATGCTGGGGGCTGCCTTGAGGGACTGGCGGAGGAGTCGGCGACGCTGGTACAGGACTCGGCGGTGGCGGGGTTGGCTCCCGCTGCGACTCGGGTAGCGGACCCACAGGCTGATCGCTGAGAAGATCAGCCGAGTGGATCGGCACCTCTGGAGTTTGGATTGTTGGGGCTTCGGTCTCAACCGCCGACTGAGGCGGAGGACCCGAGAAGGGGACCTCAGACGGCGTGCTACAACATAAAGCATTTATGGATCACTAACAAAAAGCATAAAAGGAAATCAAGAGAAGACAAGAATACTTACAGATTAGAAATGCGCATTCTCAGGCGCTTTCCTTTCCGAGTAGGGGAAGGGAGGTCCCTCGGACTTGCAGCACTCAGAGGCATTACTGCAAGGGGAGACTGCTCCGAGCTCGTGATTGGCGGCTGGAGAGACGACTCGGCGATGCCAGCTTCATCCTTCTCCGAGTCAGACGACTCAGATATAAGGAGTTGCCGGCGGCTGGGCGCATCCCTGAACACGATCCCTGTGGAGATCTTCCGCTTCTTCAGAGCAGGAGCAGCCTTCCCACCACTCGGAGATTGCACATCGGGGGAAGGAGAGGACGACAGAGTGATATCCGAGTCGCGCAGATCACTCTCACTTTCCCCGACTGCTTCTTCAGATCCAACGGCCCTGCGCCGACGAGGCTGATCCACTCCCTTTGGCATCTCAGGCAAAGGAGGGAGGGATACAAAGGCAACTCGACCCTGCAAATATTGGGTTCAGTTTTGAGATTACACCCAATGGGTGGAATTGAAATAAAAACAACAACAAACTGACTAAATACCTCAGGGCGTGGATTTCCCAAGTTGAACGCCGGAGGACAGTCAGTAGTCCTCAGGGACGTTCCAGGTGCGAAGAATTTGCCAAGCCGAGCGGCGGCTTGGACTTTGTCGACGCGCTCGGGGGCTTCGCGCGTGTTGTCCCCCTCGGCGTAATATTCATACGCCGGGTGAGCCCGCTGCTTGAGCGGCTGAACCCGGCGCAAAACGAAGTTGGCTGCCACACCGACGTCAGACAGCCCATTGTCCTTCAACTGGGAAATAAGACCCAGGAGCTCCCGAACCTGGTCCATTTCACTCTCCTTGGGAAGAGCGGTCCAGGATTGGGAGGGGACAGGACGAGAATCAATTTCTGGAGAGATGGCAGGCGAGTGGTTTCCTACGTAAAACCACTCGGACTGCCACCCCTTATTGGAGGTAAGGAAAGGGATGTCAAAATACTCCCGAGTTCGACCCTCGCGGAGTTGGAGTCCGGCGCCCCCGACTACTTGTGGGCAGTCGGTTCGGGGATAAGGCTTAAGGAGAAAAAGATGAATGAAAAGATTGAAGTGAGGCTCTATCCCAAGATAGGCCTCACAGAGGTTGATGAAGATAGCGATGTGAAGAATGGAGTTGGGATTCAATGCGCAGAGGCAGATCCCATAGTAATGCAGCAGCCCGCGGAGGAAAGAATGCGCGGGCAAGCCAAAACCACGGAGAAAGAAAGATTCAAACACCACCAAATCAGAGGAGTTTGGGGTGGGGAAAGACTCACCGGCGGCGGCGCGCCACTCGGCGGTTTGCTGGTCGGGGAGGACGCCATCCATGACGTGCTGCTCGAGGCGCTTGGTGGAGGTGATGGACTCCCTCCACTCGGCGGCGCGATCTACGGCGACCTCGGCGGTGGCCTTGCCCTTGGACGACCGGGCCCATGCCGGCGACTTCTCCTTCCGCTTCGAGGCTTCCTTCCTCTTGGGCGCCATGGCAGCGAGCGGTGCTGGAGAGCGAGGAAGAAGGTTGCGGGAGCAGATCTTGGGTTTTGTTCTGGCGCAAAGGGAACTGGAGCGTCGGGGAAGGCAAATGGCAAGTAAAGGAAGAAGAATGCGGCGGGGATGGCTTATAAAGGAAGGAACCGTTCCTCCTGCGCGCGGCGCGGCGCTTGTCTCGGGAACTCAACCGACGCAGGCACGTCCCGTCGCTTTGAATTCAAAGATGCGGTAGGGAATCGCGATATCTCGCGATATCTCGCCTTCCGTAAGGCGACCGTTAGGGACGCAACAGACTTTTAGGAATAATGGGCCTAATGGGCTGAAATATAGCACGACCTTTCGGTTCTGTTACGATAAATAAATTTGTGGGTTCCTGAGCTAGGGTTCAGGGGCAGAAACCACTCGGTCGTGAGGCTAAAATTAGTCGACGATCAGACTCGATTTTGCAATTAATATTGCGACCTCGCAACAGATTTTTACGTAAGGCATGCGATACTATCGCTAAATTGACTCAGAAATCTGGGTCAAATGCTGATAAGTATAAATCTTGTGAGAAGATGGCTTACCATATGGTCAAGCTGAGTCGTGGGACACGATTCGGGAGTCATGCCGAGTTCAAAGAACTCGAGGACAAAATCCTTATAAAGGGGAAACAAAAAAGCCTCTGAAGGAAAAGTTTATCCAAAATCCATGCCCAGAGGCATGGGGGCTGAAAAATCAGTCGGAATTCATGGCTTTCAGAGTCTTGACATCGATAACGATCGGAAAGTATTAAAATGATATTTTAAAAACGATAAACATATCAAACCACAAAACATGAGTACATGACACTGGCCGTCTAACTTGACGTGTAGTCTCCGTTTAAAAATATGGATCTAATAAGGGAGTAATTTGGATCGAGTGACTCCAAAATTAAACTGAATTGATGACACGAGTCATTGAGCTCTCATATGTCACATGTACACAAGCTAACATGCATACGTGATACAAATTAATAAAAGCAAAAAAAGAGAGGATCAATTAAGCTCCCAAATGTTTTCCGGCACAAAGAATAAATAATAGCACAAAAAAAGATTGAATGGCTATCTGGCCCATACGGTCCACTAATTAATCTAACAAAGTAACAGGCTGGCATAAGTGCATAACCCTAGCGTGTGAGGTCAGAAGGCAGCGCGGGGGAGAGGGTAGAATCGCACGTCTGGGCGGGTGGAAGGTGTTGGATACGATATTTTTTCAGTAAAATACGGGAAAATACCGGAAAAATATTGTATTTTTTTAAAACGATCAGAAGTGGTTCAAATCGTTTTCACTTTCGTTTCCAATTTTTTTTACCGATTTCGTTTTCTGGATATTCGTTTTCGTTTAGCCTAAGAAATCAGTAAAATCTCGAAAATGTGTTCCTGGAAATGGGGAATTATTGTTTTCGTTTCCATCCCTATCAACATGATGAACATCACGTTGGTCTCGCCCATGGCCAAGCCCGGCGCCGAAAGGCACTTGGGAGTTGGGGTCCCTTCCGATGGCCCACGCGTTGACGAACACGCGCGTCCTCGCCGGCACGTCGTAGCCGCCGATGGTGACGTGGCACATCGTCTCTCTCGGCAGCAGCAGCGTTGCCGGCGGGTGAAGCCGCAGCGTCTCCTTGACCACCATCTTCAGGTACGGCAGCCTGGCCATGTCGTCGGGCTCCACGCGCTCCCGCTTGTTGTTGCTGCAGGCGGCCCTCACCTCGTTTCGTGCTGCGCCTTCCTGAATCCTGAGCACCCGGGGCTTCCGGACGAGCTCCGACATGACCCACAGCATGGTGACGGAGATGGTGTCGATGCCGTTGATGATGAACGTGTCCATGATGATGCACTTGGCGTGCTCCCTCGTGAACCTCCGCTGCTGATCCTGCTTCATTAGGCCCACGAAGCACGTCGACGAGGTCGCCGTTCTCCGGCGACGACGCGGGGTCCGTGTGCTGGTCGATGACGGCCTCGAAGAACCAGTCGAGCTCCGCGAAGATGCGTTCGCGGCGCGCGGCGACGCCGGAGACGCGGTGGCGAGGCGGCCGGCGGCGTTGGGGAACAAGTCCTCAGCGGACAAGCTGGCCATCATGTCCATGGCCTCGTGCAGCACGTGGGTGGAACCGGTCCCTGTGCGGACACATAGCATGTCCGTGCCGTACACGTTCCCGAACGCCACCGTGCCCACGATGCCGTCCAGCGCCACCGGCCGATGCTCTCCGTCGACGGTGAAGAGCTTGCGCATCTCGCGCCAGTACTGGTCGTAGGGCGCGAACGCAACGTCCTTGAGGCCGTACGACATCAGCCGCGCCCCCGGCGTGTCGGGGCGGCTGCAGCAGTCGGCGTCGTGGGTCTTTTGTCACATCTCTCGCGGCCGCCGGCGACGACACCACCACCGCCGGCACCGTGCCCAGCCGCAGCTGCATCACGGGGCCGTGGCGACGCGCGAGGTCGCGGAGGCTCCGGTGGGGCAGCGGGCCCAGCAGGTGGAGGTTGCCAAGGACCGGCAGCTGGGCAGGGCCAGGCGGCAGCCGCACCGTGCCGGTGCTGCCACGCCGCCTGCTTGGCAATAGAAGGTGCCACGGTGCTGCCACTGTTTTGGTGGTGTGACCTCTACCTTGTACTAGCAGCCATTTTTTTTCCAGATTTGTATAGCAGTAGCAGCCATTGACGAGGCTAACTGCTACTTAGAGTACTACTCTGGTTTCACCCAAAATCTATAAAGTTTTCATTTAGATAAGCATGATGGTTTATTTCTTCTTTCTGTGTACGCAATCCAATCCAATTTTTTTTTATCTTTTTTTGAACTAAACACCCTCTACAGACTGTGCTCATCCAGTCAATATGATTTGTTGGGATTTGCGTGGTCCACTCGACTGGATTAGCTTATTCTCTAAACTAAACAAGTGTCCAGTGGCAGTGTGCCACGCGTGAAAATGGGATCGAGTCACAGCCAAGCCTTGTAAATAAAGCTAGGAAAAGTGCGGAATCGTTTGGCTCGCCTATGGCTCTTTCAAGCAATTTTGGTGCCGTCTCTTTGCCGTTGGACGACGTTGGGGACTTGGGGTTTTCCCCGTGGCGGAGCTGGAAAAGCTTTAGGCTGAGACTTTTGTTATACCAGCAAAAGCACCAATAAGCGCATTCTCTGGATCATTCAACTCCCTCTTCGCCTGGATAAATTTTGGGGGGCTAAAAAGAGATGTGATAAGCACAAAGAATGTCAAAAGTGTTACTGCCAAACATTGGTTACAGCTACAGCTGCTTAGTGAAGACTAAATAATATGAGCCATGAATCGCGTCATCCAGTCTTTAAAAAGAAAAGATTCTGATAAAATACATTGGTAGGCCAAATCACATTTTCATACGTATTGACATCATGAGAAAGAAAAGAGGTGATCACAGCAAGAGTACTAATCCACTGAACAAAATTCATTCAGGGACAATATGCAGAATTTTCAGTCTCGTATTTAAGACCATAGGTGTTTCAAAGCATCATGCAGCAACTTCATGAATCGTTTGACAGGCATGACAAAAAAAAAGTTGTCTCAGCAAGGATAGATTACCACAAGTTTGTAACCAATTCGAAGTTGCTCATATATGCAGAATTGAATGGCAGCGAATGGAAGGTCTCGAAGTAGAAAGGAACCATAGCCTTCAAACCAAATCAACCCAATGTTATAATGGATAATGTGGCATGATTAATTGTAAGACGGTATAATATAAAATCAACAGTCAGTCACTCTTCAAATAAGTCAGCATTACATTTAAAAAGGTTGTTTCCAAATAAGATGCCAGAATACAGATACAGCATATAGCCCTTTGAATCTTTCTTTAGCAACAATGAGGCGAACAGCATTAGGGGAAGACTTGAATTGACCAGTTTGCATTCTTTGTTTCACCACCTGAATGCAGCAAGACCCAATTTTGAGAGCAGTACAACACAAACTGGATAGAAAATATAATAAATTATAACAAACCTCCGTAGGGACTCGGACAAGAGAAGCAGCGATACCTCCAATGGCCCCTGCAGTCTGTACCATGTGCATTTAGAAAACATGGCCAACATAAATAACACTAGTACGCAGTAGTGGAGCCAAGGATTCAAGTAGAGACAAACATTGATAAGGAAAACGCAGCACAATATTCTTTGTAGGTTTCAAAACTTTTTAAAAAGAAAGATGCCATGGATAGGTTTGCAGGTGTAAAATAAAAAGGTACACGGTATAAACAGAAAAGCCATACAGTGTTGTTTTCAGAAATCGGTTAGTACAACAGAAGGCTAAATCTGAGTTGACTTACAAAATGTGCAACAGCACTCAAATTTTTTGGAAGTGTCTCCAACAGTTTTCTTTTAGTTGGTTCATACACTCCCACAAATATTGCAGAAGCCCTGGAATAAATTACAGATATGTTAAGAAAAATGGCATACACAGGTTCAAAGGTACAGTGGAAATATAAGACAGCAATTTCATCTCATGGTATCTTTTCATCAGGTGAAAGTGAAACTACAGAAAATGACATCTTAATAGGTGCATGTCAGTCCGTTAGAAGGAGAAACAATACTTGATGTCTTGATCAGCTGATGAAAATGTAAGGAAAAAGTCTACTTTACTCCCTTCACCAATTCAATTTGTCCGTTTAATCCCCAAACAAAATTTAGGCTCATTTTACTCCCCCAAACTATTTCAACTAGTCCAATCTACCCCCTAATTAGATTTCTCCTTTTTCTTACTTCATGTACAAGTTGAGTTTTAATTCTAAATTTTATCAGTGCTGCATTAGAAAAGTAAATTAGGAATTTTTCGTGATTACTTTTCATACATTTTTGTGTATTTAAGACCAATTCCGTTTTAAATATCCTAAAATATGAAAATCATCATGAAAAATTTTAGAATAATTTTTTAACATAGAGCATCATGTTATGTACCTGCTCACAAAATTTGAACTTAAAATTCAACTCGTACATAGAGAAACAAAAATGCAAAAACACATTATGGGGTAGAATGGACCAATCAAAATAGTTCAAGGGAGTAAATTGAGTCTAAATTTTGCTTAGGGGGTTAAGTGGACAAATTGAATAGGTAAGAGGAGTAAAATAAACTTTACAGGAAGACAAAAGGTGTATAATGTCATGAGTTATTATTACTTCAATACAGCATCCAACAGAAGTTGGTTCTACTAAGGCTTACTAGTTAACAGCTTGCAATGCCCCCCAAAAAAAAAACAGCTTGCAGATTGCAATTGCCTTAACAATCAATCAAATATCACACACAAATTATAACAAGTAGACATCTAAGATGCAATATGAAGAAGAAGAAGAAGGCGTATTTATGTACTCACGGGAGAACGCCAGCGAGACTTCCAGCTAATCCAGAATACAAGCCTTTCCATTCAATTCGGCTTCCTCCTCGAGCAGCCTGCAAAAATCACAAATTACCATGAGTGGAATAGGAAATTAGCTAACATTTAGGAACACACTCAGATTGAGTATTCTGTATGCACGAGCATATGACTGTTCTTATTCTAAAGAAAGGATGCTTACAACGATGCCATGAGCCTCAAAAGATGGCTCCATAAACTCCTTGCATTATGCACTTCATAAGCCCATATAAGAAACATGCAAGGGGCAGATGCTTGAGATGGGTTAAAATAAAATGCATCTCATCCTTTCCTGAAATAGTAATATAGTGAATGTAAAACAACAGTGTAAGGGTAAGTTGCCCTTCATTTCAGTATATCTGACCTTGAAGAAAATGAAACAACCTTTGTCAATTTAGAGAAACTGCATGTTAACTGGAGACCAAAGTGCAAATTAAATCAGAGCACATGAAAAATTTGAATACACTCCAATAATAACCTGACGGCTAATCATCTGCTGTACCTCTCCCTGGCCTGGAAGAAGCCCGTGTTGGGGAAGTTGTCGATCCTGTCCGGGTCGCCGAAGAAGACGTCGCTGGAGACGCTCATGTCCGCGTACGCCGTCACGTGCTTGAACGGGTTCCGGAACCACAAAATGTCAACGTCCTGACAAATTATTGGTCAATCAGTCGTCAGATAGATCGAATTCATCAGCAGCCAGCACAAGCAGGGTATATATATATATATACTGACGGTGAATAGGAAGTTGTATCCTAGCTGGAGGACCCGTCGCTGGAGCTTGAGCTTGCTCCAGACGAGCTCGAGGTACTCCTTGGAGAGGAAGAACTTGGCGGAGGCGAGGTCGACGCCGGGGATGGTATAGAGGTAGCAGTGCGGGTGCAGGGCCTTGCAGCGCGCCATGGCCGGCGGGTCCATGGCCACGATCAGGACGCTGCCCAGCAGGTGGGAGATGCCCTCGCCGGCGCGGAAGCTCTCGAGGAAGAGGTCCAGCAGCGACCCCGGCGCCGCCCACGCCTCGTTCACGCACGTGATGATCACCGTCCGGTCGTCCGCCGTCGCAGCGCGCGACAACACGGCGGCCAGGCCACGGAACTCGGCGTCATCCTGATCGGCCTCCTGCTGCAATTCGCACGTGTTTGCGTCAGATGCGTGTTGGTAGTATAGAGTACGGAGGGATGGGCAATTTTGTAATTAGACTGTAATATAATTTTTTTATTGGAGCTCCTAACCTAAATGAACATATGTGTAAAAGGAAATAAATATATCGGACCAAATGAGTATAAAAATAAAAATAATTTTTCTCATAATACCCCTATACCACTATATTACTCGATCTATACCACATTATATCACATGTTAAAAATAATTTTTTCCCATAATACCCCTATACTACTATACTACTCGACCTATACTACCTTATACTACAGGTGAAGGTCTAGTAGTATACAACTAATTTGGACCGTCAGATCCTTTTATACTGGTCCTTTTTGAACACCAGTATAAGGTAGTTTGGAGCACCGAAGAAAACCTCTTCCCCTTTTATTTGAAAAAAACACTGTTGGTAAATGATTGAGTTATGGACTTGATAGATTGGAATCATTCTTTTTTTTTACTGGAGGAAATTTAGTAGTACTAATTCATCGTAGTCGAGCTGGGCGGTGACGCACGGCAGGCCTGGTGCCGCATAGAAATTTTGTCCGGTAACAACCCCCTTATAAATATTAATTATAAAGGGAAACCAGTCTTGTATGCCCGCTCAATAGAACAGCTCAGCTTCGATCCTCTGTGTTTACCGCCAAACAGGGGAACCCAGACTTGTGCACCCTCGCGCGACAACAGTGACGGGTCCAAATCTCGCTTTTGTCCTTGCTCGTCGGGGCTGCGTGAAACAGTCACTTCTTCTTTTTATCTTCTTTATAAGACTCG
Source organism: Urochloa ruziziensis (assembly GCA_015476505.1). Classification (NCBI taxonomy): domain Eukaryota; kingdom Viridiplantae; phylum Streptophyta; class Magnoliopsida; order Poales; family Poaceae; genus Urochloa; species Urochloa ruziziensis. The sequence goes on from CM027118.1 coordinate 63,540,921, forward strand.
AAGCAACAGTAGTGAAGCAGCTGCCACATGGTCTTTGACACTCCTCAGTTCCAAGCAAAAAGAACTGCAGTTAAGGTGAAGAATCCAGCGCCTACTCTGACCCCATGCTCCTCCCTTTCTTCAACCCACCCCACAGGACCCATCCACGCACACTCTACTCTACTGTTCTATGAAAATATCAGTACGATTAATTGGTACTACCTCTAATTGGTACTACCTCTGTTCCAAATTTTAGGTCATTTTAGTTTTTTAGGTTCATTATCTTTATTATGCATCTAAATAAACGTCATGTCTAGATTCATAACAAAATCTATTAATCTAAAAAACTCAAAACGACCTATAATTTGGAACGAATGAAGTGAGGAAGTATGAGATACAGTAGACGCTAACGTCGCAATAATTTAGTTTTCTATTAAAAAAGGCAATAATTTAGGTTAGGTAGGTGGTCGGTGGTAGACTAGTAGGACTAGCCACGTCCAACTTTCTTTTTAATTTCCAGGATGTATGGCTGGTACGGTTGTTATACACACCAGTACACTACGGGTTATTACCGGGAAATTAAGAAAACACCATGCTCTGTTTCGGTGTTTCCTACCAGGTCAAAGCTTCTTTGTCATACCCTTGGCACCTTGGTAACTTTTTTTGTCTGTTTTGTTCAGTTTCTTGCCATATACTCCTATACTGTAGTATACCGCTATGGTCCTTGATCCCTATATTGTGCAAACCAAACCATCCAAGGCGGATTTGTTCGGCCCTAAGGCCACCCGCAAAGGGCCGCTACACGCTTACTATGGCAGTGCCACCTCATCATTTGAGAATAAAAAAAAGAAGAAGAAAGAGAAAACGTCGTCACAGCTAGCGGCTGCCGCTAGCACACGGCCCGAAGCAGAGAGAGAGGGCCTCACGGTTTCCCACACCAACCAGGACGAGGAGGGAGAGTGAGAAATGAGTGAAGAAAGATTAAAAAAGAATTTTGACATGAGGTCCACTAAATTCAACAATAAATGTTGTAGCCAATCTGTTGGGTAGCTAGTCTACACATGTTGTCTATAGCTGATGTGGAGAAGTTATAGAGAGCATGCCATCTTTAACCACTGCGGGCGCCCTAAACCCTGAGACTACTATCCCTCATCTGCAGATGGATTTGTTCAGCCGTCAACTACTGATGTAGGCAAACGCTACGTGGCGGCATGTTAGCTAGTGCAGAGTCGCCATACAAACAGAAGGCTCAGCTGGCACATGCCAATCAGTGCTCATAGTACTAGGCCATCAATTAATTATGCAGATCCAATGCGTACTGGCGGTACTGCGCTTGGAGAATCTTCTCTTGCAGTGCATGTGCAACTATTGCAAGTGTACTTACGGAGTACTTACTCCGTAATAAACTAGCTGGAAATAAGTACAGTAAGTGTCAATGTGTCATGCTTGTGATTTGTTGGCTCGTTATGTTAGGCCATTTCATGTCAGTTCTCAGTACTAGTACTTGTAATAGTCACACGTCACAACTCCGGACAGACTTTTCAATCGTATCAATGGTGCAGTAGTATCACTAGCTATATCGATGAAGTGTTTGCATTCCATTCCAGCCATCGAATCACGCACACGAGTCAGGTTTATTACAAAGGGAAGTGTTTGCATTGCAACGAGATATTACTGACCTTAGCTGACACAGAGAAGAACATCAAGGTAGAGTCATGCGGCTGACCGTACGCAAAAGATGCAGCTAAGTGCTACTCCAATCATATCGTGTGGGGGCGCGCGTGTTTTAATTAAGGGATCCAGGTAACAGTAAAAAAGCAGCTGCTACACATGCCTTTTGACAACACTCCAGCCAGTTCCATCCCATCAAGCAAAGCCCAGGATTTAAGGTAGCAGTCGGTCCTGCTCTACCCTGGTCCCTGGACATGAGGTGCTGACCCATGCTGACGGCTGACCCATGCGGCCATGCCCCTGCCATGCTCCTCATCTAGGGTATGCCAGTAGGATTAATTGGGTATGTGATAAACGCAATAATTTGACAGGCATGACAAAGAAAATATAGTTTGTAATAATTTGACAGCAACTTATGAATTTCCAATTTTGTATTTAAGACTGTGCACGTCGTTCAAAGCATCATGCAGCAACTTCATGAATCGTTTGACAAGCATGACAAAAAAAAAAGTTATCTCAGCAAGGGTAGAGTACCACAAGTTTGTAACCAATTCGAAGTTGCTCATATATGCAGAATTGAATGCCATCAAATGGAAGGTCTCGAAGTAGAAAGGAGCCATATAGCCCTACAAACCAAATCAACCCAATGTTATAATGGATAATGTAGCATGATGAATTGTAAGACGGTTTAAGTACATACAAAATCAACAGTCAGTCACTCTTCAAATAAGTCAGCATCTATCACATTTAAAAAGTCTGTTTCCAAATAATATGCCAGCATATACATACAGCGCATAGTCCTTTGATGGACTGAACAATGTGCTATTTTTCTCAGTGGAAAATAGCTAAATGGTTATGCAGTGACAAGTTTTCTGCGTAATGTGTAATGTTCAGATTCTTTAATTAAGTGGACAATTTCTTACTTCAGATAAGACGTTTCAGAACTTTGGTCACATCATATTGCCAACTAGTGTAACTTTGAGATAACAAGTTCACATTGTTCCTTTCTTTAGACAATGGAGTTTAGTGCCCAGAAACAATACTATGTCATTAAAAAGTTACAAGCCAATTAAAAACAATCCATATGCATCAACAGAATTGACATGATAATGCTATAACACTAATGCAGCACTCCAACAGTCAAACCCAGACTGGACTTTGTTTAACCAGATATCATGATATGGTACTTTGTAGCTCACAGCCTCGCACAAAATTCAGCTGCACGCCTGCTCTGATGTGCATATAAAACCAACAATACGGAGCGCATAATGGATATATAATATATATATACTGCTGGAGGGGCTAATAAGAGAGAGGGGAGATTGACGCGCCGAGCAGAAACTGAAGGAAATTGAATGACTTCTCTTGATCAGTGGCGGGCTTACCTGGAGAAGAGCAATAATTTGAAGGAAAAGAATTGATCATGTCAACAGCAGCTCTGTGAAGCCAACAGCCGCGGGCCGAGCGAGACGCACGGAGCGCGTAGGCGTGAAGCGCGGAGTGGACGACCTCATGGCGAGGTAGCTTCGTGGTGACCGCGTCCAGCGGGGCGCCCGTGGCGAGTCCGTTGATTGGAACGTAGAGGGAGGCCGGTACAATACAACAAATCAGCAAAGCATCCGCAGCAATCTAGTTTTACAAATCCACCCAAGCGAAGCGAAGAGATTTGGGCTAGTTTGGAAGGGGGAGGCAAGGGTCTGGGGGTTTATCGCTTTATCGGATTCACTGAGGGACCGGCAGTGGCAGTTGCGGCCGCAGACAGAGAGAAAACACAAGGTTTAGCTGCTGCTAGCTGCTTGTTTTTTTTAGTTAGGGGTGGTAGCGGCTACACAAGGTCTTCCTGCCTTCCCCGTACAAGTGAACAACACACGTGCAGAAGCAAAAAAAAAAAAAAAAAAAAAAAAAAAGATAAACAACTGAGGATAAACCTAATGCATTCGATATAGCTCAGCTGGCTTAACGTCTGCGCAGAGAGAGTCATCGACAAAAAATAAGAGGCATGTCAAGAGTAAATCTTATTATTACATGGCCAGTACCCGGCCTCAGCTCATGCCGCAGTGTCCGTGCTGCGTGGCACGCCGGCACGTGTGTCACGGCAGGCAGCACAGGGGCCAGTCGGGACGACGCCCGTCAGTTGTCGCCGGGGGAGGTCGTCGTCGGGAGGGTCCCAGCCCGCGGCGTACGGGCCGAACCAACTCGGGCGACCAGGCAGCAGCAGCAATAGAGGAGCAACTGCCCGCAGCACGACGAGAGCTTCCCAGCTACGTAGCCTACACAAAATTAGAAGATTAGTACTAGCGAATTAAGATCAACAAAGATAGTCATTTATTTGTTTGAATAAAAAAGATAGTCATTTATGAAAGAGTGTAACGCACTATGATGCTTCCAAAGACAATAGATGGAAAGAACAAATCCACCAAGTCCCGCAAGGCCACCAAGGGAGAACAGTAGCTTGCCCCACCAAGTCGCTAGAAACACGGGTAGGCTTGGTAGCGAAGGAATGTCCCCGTCATCAGTTGGTGGCGGTGGAGTCTGTCCTGCTGGAGGCGGAGGGGGCGGCGGAGATGACGGCGGCGGCGGTGGAGGCGGAGTTGGCGGCGGCGGTGATGCCGGTGAATGGGCAGGAGCTGGAACTGGAGGAAGTACTGGGGCAGGAGCTGGAGCCGGAGATAGAACGGTTGGGGCTGGAGCCGGGGCAAGGTCTGCGAAGGAAGAAATTAATATAAAATTAGATAATATTATGAGAACGAGGCAAGAAGTAAATCAATATTATTAGAGAGAGAAATTACACACTTACCACAATAAGACTCCAAAGGAAGGTGAGTTCCTCCGCATTCTTGGTACAGCCGTAGCAGGTCAGTTCTGTTGAGATTAGCATTCCTCACCTCGGGGTCATTGGCTGCTTGACACATACAGCTTATGCCCCCAACGTCCACTGCAGCGACGAGCGCAGAACAGCATGACACTGTCGCTATCCTCCTCGAGCACTCGAGGCCGATCGTACCGGAGAGGCCATCAGTGTCACAGGATCCAACCAACCCAATCCCAGCCATCAGCAGCATAACCCACAGGGCGTAGGCAACGACCTAGAAAATGAGGCATTAGTGTTGCTCCTTGCGCACACAGTATAATGGCAAAGACAAATTGCTATTGAGATAGGGAACACTGATCACAACCCCGCTTTCTTTAAGTGTCTAATTAAAAAACCAAGCACAATAAGCTTCGGAAGCGCGGCAGCTCAACAACTAGTTAACTTCGCTGAGTATAAAGATGTACGGGAGAGAAACTCAAAGAAGGTTAAGAACGGGAAAGAAAACAAATCTTTGTCACATCAGTTGCACGAACTCAACGAAGAAGGTTAAGACCGGGAAAGAAAACAGATCAGTTGCTTCCAAGGCAGGGTTTGGTGAAAGAGCTCTCCCATGCATAAACCCTTTAAGCAATGAGATCCAATAAAAGCAAGGATCCAAGAAACTCATACAGTTCAAGAACTGTGCAGCGGAAAGAAATGTGGAGAAGTGAATCGGATCTGTCACAATGACAAGAAAGCGGAAAGCGGACAACAGAAACCAACAGTTCATGCACCATATATATACACGCATGCTCTCACAAGAACAACAAAGAAAAACTCACAAGAAAGCGGAAAGCGGACAACAGAAACCAACAGTTCATGCACCATATATATATATACACGCATGCTCTCACAAGAACAACAAAAAAACCTAGATCCGTCAAAAGCATTCGTGGATACAGGAAGGAACGAGCTACACGAGCATGCATATCGCACAAGAAAAAAAAGCTAGATCCGTCCAGAACAATCATGGATACCCGCAGGAAGAACGAGCTAGCTAGCTAGAGTGCTAGACGAGCATGCATATCGCACAAGAAAAAATTAGATTCGTCTGAAGCATAGGCAGGAAGGAGCAAGACGAGTTAGATCAGGCGAGACCGAGAGATAGAGGAGGGCGGGCTCACTTTGCAGACGATGAAGCGGTGGTGGTTGCCGAGACCCGGGCGAGCCGCAGGGTACGCAGCAGGCTCCGTCTTGGAGACCGGAACCAGGTCCAAGTCCGACGCGTCCTCCGCAGCAGAGGCAGCCGCCGCCTTCGCGACTGCCGTCTTGGACACGAGCAGCATCTTCTCGAGCCCCTTCATGGCCAGCGCGGAGGAGGCCGGGGGCGGCGCGGACGCCGGCGTGGGGGCTCCCTGCAGCAGCACCATGGGCGCGGCGAGGGCGGCGGCGGCGGCGGCGGCGGCCAGGAGGTGTTTCCCTTGGAAACTAGTAGGGGAAAGGGGAGAGGGATGACGAGTGAGTGCGTGTGCGTGTGCCAGTGGGGCGGCTAATATATGGAGGAGGGGACGAGGGAAACCTAGCTACAGACCCGCCCGTGAAGAGTGATGGGCAATGCATTGCCCTAATCGGGCTCATTAGCTACGCAAAACGCAGCAGCCGCCAGGATGATTAGCACCCGATCAAGCAGCCATTAGTTCTTTTGTCTTAAGATAACTTTTTTGGGCCCAAGTCTTTGTTAATTTTTTGGCTTATGGCCGGAATGCTCTGGATGGATCCAGGCACTGCTCTCTGGTTGGTGTATGGACATGGCGCATATATAAAACTTGGTGTACTAGGTGTGTTGGCTTAGTTTTGTATTGTTTCTTTTTGTCTTTTTCCAAGGCCGACAAAGAGAAGCACGTTGGGTTGGCTTTGCCATGTCTCAAGCCGGATCATCATCTACTAGTATCTCATATAGGATGTTCACGTGCTGAATGACACTAGACGAAATATATTATTTGCTGTGTTTTTATTCAAACTTTGGTTGGAAACCTGTTCTTTTTTTGTCATATATGTGACCATGCTGGGGACTTTGCAGTGTAGTAGGCCTGTACGGCAATAATACACCTGAACAAACCTACGGAGTAAGGCATTATTTGTCTGGTCAAAATAAAACTTTGTCAAACTAATTTGACTTGTTTGGAAGTTGATCGTACCGCCGATCCAAAACCAGAGGGCAGACTGGATTACATGTGCTCTCGAATTTCAACACGGATATGCAATTCGAGAGCAGACTGGAGGGCATGCTATTACTCCCTCGGTCCACAAAATAATACAGTTCTATCATTTTGCATGCATACCAATAAACTTATCAAATGATGTATTTACCTCTATGTCACTATCAAATGCTACAAGCATATCTATAAGAAGCTACTACAAAACTCTACAAAAAATTTATCTTTTCTCTATAGTTTCATTTTTTTTACAATCTTTAAACTCTAGAATTGCATTTTTTTTTATGGACGGAGGCAGTAGTATGCTAGAATAGGGTTTGACTGTTTGTGATCGTGTATACAATAATACTCCCTTCGTCCCAAAATAAGGCCAGTCTCAGAGGAGGTTTCACGGATAATAAAATTATTTCATGGCATTAAATTGTAGGCCACATTAGCAAATTTGGCTACGTGACATACTCATTATGAGGAGAGAGTAGAATAAAGTTTCATCACTATGAAATCCACCCGGCTCGGTTACCAAGTCTCATGAAACACAATGAAACTTGCATTAAGGGACGACTAGTTTCATCACCAGATCCATTGTGGCTTCATGTTCTAGTATGCTAATTAATTTACATGTAATTTTCAAAGCCTAGAAAGTTCATATGGCACATTTAATCACAACTTCATTCAAGAATTAAATGCTATAGTTGTCTACGAAACTGTGCAGATGAAACAGTACAATGAGAGTGACAGTTTCATTCTAGTGAAATGTTGATGTGACAGTCTTGGTAACAGTGCAATGAAACTATGCACTTAGACTTGCCTAAGAGCACGAATAGTTGTAGGAGTTGGACACAAGAATCAAAGAGGGATGAAAAAGTAAAGAGTGCACATAAATGATGAGGGGTAGAGAAGGAGAGAGATATACATAGGAGTTGTATTAGAAAGTGAAAACTACTCTTTTTTTAAGACAAAATTGAGACTCTAAAATTACTTTTTTTTAATGACGGAGGGAGTATATATCTAGTGTTGTTGCACGATTGGGTTCGTTCATATATAAGCTTGCATCTCGCCATTATCACATGATCACATCGAAGTAGTTTGGGGTCTTGCCATCTTTGTGCCTACACACAGCTGGAAGAAGGGTCCAAGGGAGGGGAGGTTTTTATTATTTGTTTGTTTTTTGAAGGAAGAAGAGAGGGGAGGTTTTATGGAGTAGGAGTACTGTAGCATACATTTCGAACTTGGAAGGACACCCCCCCCCCCCTTGTTTTATTTGCAGTAGGACTGGAGTGCATGCCAGCCCAGCCGGTCAGAAATCAGAATTCAGAAGAAGGGCGCCCCCACCCTTTCCCTATCGTATGATGAACTGCTGCTTTCATGTGATGCGACCGCGACTGTGCGAGCGAGCTCGCGCTACATCGCGTCCGTCTTTCTTGCCTGATGGTGATGGTGCTGGCGTGGCGTGGCGTGCGTGCATGCATGCTCTATCAGCTGAGCTGCTGCTGGATCGGAGGAGTTACCAGATTATAATTGCTCCACCATGCCAGCGCACCCCATCCAATCCCGTGCGTGTACGTGTGAAGTATCTGTGCGGGTGCATGTGCAGTGTGTGTACACGTATGTATAGTAGAGCAACGACTGGTTCCATATTCGTTTTCTGTACGTGTGTGTGTGTTTTTGGAGTATGTAGGGATGATGTCCGTTTGTGAATGAAGCTGGTGCATGCTCGCTGCAGCGTGCGCAATGAGATCGCACGCATTCGATCGCATGTGTGCGCCTCTCGGGTGCTTCTAGTTAACCAGGGATCGCGTATTGCAATTTGCAAACTGCATTCAGGGCGAACTAAAATCAAGCACAGCCCCGGAGCGATCACTACATTAGATTCATGTACAGTGTACTATACTGGTACATGCATGTGCACACCGCAAAAAGTGCGCGCACGATGCACGCTCCGATCCAATTTGGACGGTACGCTAGCTGTAGCGAGCGGCTAGGTTGGGTGAGACGGCAACGGTAACATTTCCCGTCCCACCCAGTGGGGCCCATCGCACAAAAAGGTACTGTACCTGCGAATGGCACTGTGTGCTACAGTAAACTGTGGCAGTGCATCGCACCGCGCCCGTAGGGAGGACGGTTGCGTGCGCGGTGCGCCTGCCTACCTGCGGCCTTCGCAGCTGCACTCACATCAGATTAGTACTCTCCGTTTGCCGTGCAGGCGGCCATCGGCGCTGGAGGAAAGTGCCTTGGGAAGGTAAGCCAGCCACAAGCGTCCAGGGGCCAGGGCGGCTTCCGGCTAGGCAAGCAGCTGCAGGATTCTTTGGTCCGTCCCTCCTGTCCGGTAGGGCACGTCGCAGTCGCCGCGCCGCGCTCGGATCCTGCAGACAGGGCAGCATGCTGCCTGTCAGTGCTGTCACCACCAGAGCGCGCTCTCTCTCGTCTCTCAGTTTCTCTCACCAAACCGTAAACTTTTCGCGTTTTTCGTGGCTTTTCACGAATTTTAACCCGTAGTTTTCTAGCCCCTCCGTCCCCCTTTACACTAACCAATAAACTGTTAAAATGACGCATGTGCCCCTACTATCTCACTCTTCTCCACTACTCTTTCTTCTCCACTTGTTGTTTGTCCGGTAGTCTAGAAATGCATCCTTTATGGACTAGAAATGCATCCTTTCGGGATGGAGGAAGTCTTTCCCTCCTCCTCTGCCCCTTATCGTTTTATGCGTCCTTCCTAGGAGGTGTTTAGTTTCTTGGAGACATTTCCAAATGTCACATCAGTTAAAATTGATCACTTTAAGTTTGGAATTCCAAGCCCAACCTCCCCTTCGGCCAACAGCAAGGTAATAACTCTAACAACAGTTTTCAGCCGTCGTTAAAGGATAACCGGTACGGCCAAAAACAAATTAACGATAGCATTAGCAAGAAATTTCTTGCTAATGATAAAGTTATGGAGTCAATGGCCTCCCAGACTGAAGCTTTCAATTCTGTCGTTAAGAACCAACTGAGCTTCAACAAAATGATTGAAACTCAAGTAGCTTAGCTAGCCGCATCTTGTCCTAACCCAAATGCGGGAAAGTTACCCGGACAACCGGAGGTTCCTTTCAAGGAAAATGTTAGTGCGGTAACCACGCGGGATCCACACAACCCTCAAGATGTAGGTACCTAACAGAAGGAAGCTAGTGACGCCGAGCCAGTCGCCGAAGAGGAAGACGACGAGGAACTCATCCCTGTCTCGAAGGAGGGGAACGAGGCACCTAAAATTCCTAGCGACAGTCATGATCCCACTTTCCTCCCGTTCCCCGAATGGAGGAGAAGACCAGTGGCCGACGAGCAATTCGACAAGTTCGTCGAGGTAATCAAGAATGTATACATCAATATGCCACTTCTTGATGCTTTGCAGGTCCCAACATATGCCAAGTACATCAAGGATATACTTAGCAACAAGAGGACTCTACCCACGAGGGAGACGGTACAGCTAACCGAGGAGTGCAGCTCCGCTATACTCAGGCCCCGCCTTAAGAAGAAAAAAGATCCTGGCTGCCCCACAATATCATGCTGAATTGGAGGCCATGATTTCGACAACGCCCTACGTGACTTGGGGGCGAGCGTCAGCGACCACCTTAAGCACATTTCGCTTGTGTCTACACCCATGTGTTTGCAGTTAGCGGATCAATCGGTTCGCTACCCACATGGAGTCACAGAAAATGTCCCAGTCGAGATCAGGGATTTCTTCGTCCCTGTGGATTTCATCGTTCTTGACGTGGAAGCTGAAGCCAAGAACTCTCTCATCCTTGGGAGACCATTCTTGAGTACCGCGAATGCAAACATCGACGTGGGGAAAGGGACCATTCAACTCAGGATTAACGGTACACCCATGTGTTTGCAGTTAGCGGATCAATCGGTTCGCTACCCACATGGAGTCGCAGAAAATGTCCCAGTCGAGATCAGGGATTTCTTCGTCCCTGTGGATTTCATCGTTCTTGACGTGGAAGCTGAAGCCAAGAACTCTCTCATCCTTGGGAGACCATTCTTAAGTACCGCGAATGCAAACATCGACGTGGGGAAAGGGACCATTCAACTCAGGATTAACGGAGAAACCGAGAATTTTTCCTTCCGCCCTAAGGAGACCCCTCAACAAGTCAATATGGTCGGAGAAAGCATACCCGGAAATCCCAGGATGCCAACCATAGAATCACTCATGAAGATGGTCGAAACCTTCGCCGCCAAAGAAAAGAAAAGGCATGACCATTATCATGCACGGTGAAGGATATTGAGAACCAAAGCGCTGGAAGAGAAAGCAAAGCGCGATAAAGAGGTTGAATCCAAGCCCCATCCAATCCGAAAGGAATGGTGGGTGAAAGCAGCCCCGAACGAAGAATCGGAGAGTTTCGCTCAGGACATAAAACTCGAGCCCTCGCCATAAGGTATATGGTACGTATCCATGCATTGCATATAGAATAGGTTTTCCCTTACCTTGCATTTCAATTTTTCATTCAACACAACATGTTTAATTTTCGAAACTCGCATCCAAATTTTGTTTATGTGCTGCTTAGCATATAAAAAAAGAAAGAAAATTTTTCGGCCAAATACCAGGTCGACCGGCCCTACCTAGGCCGGTAGGCCCCACTTGTCATCCATCTTGGCCAGAACACTGCAGCAAGGAGCAAGCAATCATGCATGGGCATGACACGAGAGAGATGGAGAAAATTGGGCAGCAGCCCAGGCCGTTTGGCTTCACCAGGCCGGTCGGCCTCTCTCCGCCGTTGTTGTCCCGTCTTCACCTACCAGCAGCTCCAAGAACAGCAGCGTGACCACCGACAGGAGGATGGGCACGACCGGCACCATGTGCAGGCCGATCGGCCTGCCTCAGGCTGGCCGGCCTCCTCCTGCCTCGCCTCTATAAAAGCCGGTGCCCAGCTCGAGAGCAACTCGCCCCAAGTGCAGGTATGCAACCATCCTGAGCACTTCACTTCTCCCTTATTCTGAATTTTGAAAATCTATAAGCAAGATTAGAGTGCAATCATAAGAAAATTCTGCTAAAATCAATCTTTAAATTTTTGTGTAAGCAAACTTCTTCCGGTTGAACGAGAATGTTTGTGGTGGTTCTTACCCCACAAGAACGACTAACCGAGTTGTGGCGATTAATCTCCCACAAGAACGCCTAACCGCTGATTTTCTAACCCTTGATTTCCTTCGGGTATTGTAGAACTAATCTTCTGCAGGAATAATGTGGACTAAGGCAAGGGAGAAGGCACATGGAGTAGTGATCAAGTTCAGCTCCTCAAGTTCCCGACGCTCTGAAGGATCATCCGCCTCCTGGAAAAACATATCTGTTGATTCAACTCAACAGGACACGATTTCCCAGGAGAGCGAGAGGCATGAGGTGCCCCAGAACAGGATCCGTATTCGGATCATGACTCGGGTGGAGCACATCATTGCCAGGACCAAAGAAGAAAGGGCGGTGCTTGAAAAGCTTCAGAACCGCGTCTTCAGCCACGCTAAGTACTTCGACGCCATGCTGCTAATCAAGAGTGGTCTCGGGGGAGAGATGGAACGAGCATTCAACAATGCCGGATGGCAAAACTTCCACCCCATGTCCGAAACAGGTTCGCATTTTCTCACTATGGAGTTTCTGATGAGTTTAAAAGTTGAAGTTCTTCCCAACGAGACGAACATTCGCTTTCGATTTTTCAACGAGGATTTTTATTAAGCCCAAAACAGCTCAGTGAGGCTCTTGGTTTCCACAAGAGATGCATCATTGACGCTAACCTATTGACGCTAACCTTTTGGTGACTAACCACCAGTACAATCGTGCCCAATGGTGGGATGGCATCACAAGTGAACCTCTCTGTGAAAAGAACAACATCACTTCCATCCATAATCCCACGCTTCGCTTTTTGGCAAAGTGGATCGGCATGGTGGTTCCTTCCTGCCTACTTCACAAGAGTATCAGTCTTGCATCGGTTTAGACCATTTTACCTAGGGTCACTTGATTCGTGAAGGCCCTGGCCATACTCTCTTTACGTGTTACCCCGATTTCATCAATGAAGTCGAGCTTCCATGCCCGGCTCTCTCGTTGAGATCGGTGAAGAGTCTAACCTTGCAGCTCAGGAGAAGAGAACCCGCTCGCCACAGTGTCGCAGGACCCATGACACGTGGCAGACGCGCCAGGCACGATAGCGAAGCCGGAACATCTACCGCACCTCAGCCCGAGTACCACCAGCAGCAGCACGAGTACGACCAGCAGCAGCAGACCGGACCTACCGCACACATGAACTCCGATGAAACGTTTGACTACTACCAGGAGATGGGACGTGGACCGCAAGTCGGACCATCTGCATCCGCCAGGTATGACTACGAGAACACGGTCGTCCGGATAATCTCGGAGATCAATGCCAGGTTGGACACGGTGAGTTTACAGCAGCAGCAGATCAGCGACGACCTCGCGCACAACACCGACCTCACCCAGCAGCACTGGGGGATGACCACATCCCTCCAGACTGACCTCGGCGGCTTCTTCAACTACATGCACTATGACCCCGATCAGTACTAACAGTGAGCTTCGTTGAAGCTTGGGGGAGTCCCTGGTAAGTCCGAACGTATCTCCCCTTGCCTTGCCTTGATGATGGTAATAATAATAATAAATACTAAAAAATAATAATAATAAGTGTTGAATAAAAAGCTCCTGATGTATGGAAGCATGGTTGATAACCTTGGGAATGATAAATGGTTGCTCTGTTTATGCCCTTTAAGTGCCTCGTGCTTAATCTTTTACTTCTCAATTATTTGAGTTCGTTGGCATTTAAGGATCCATCATGATTAACTGTGGGAGTAGAGCACATGTTCATTGCCTAAGTTGTTGTGAGTTTAGATATGGTTTGTTTCGGAGTATAACTGTATGCTTAGTAAGGAACCTCTCGGAAGTTTTTATAAAAATTTTACATGGTGAATCTTTCCCGAAGGTTTAAAAATGTCCTATCCAGAGCCTAAACATTTATACTTACGAGCTACCATATGCTATCTTGAGTTACTTTGAGTCTTGTCGAATGGTGAAATCCGCTTGCAGAAGGCACTTGTCGTCTACCGGTCTTTTCCATCCACCTAATCAACAGCCTCAAATGTCCGACTAATCAATTTCTCGCTCCGGGGTTGATGTCCACCATCGTTAACATACACTCGCAACACCAAGCTCATCCCAAAGGTCCTCAATTACTCCATACAAAGTTGAAATCCTCTCTGTTACCAAAGAAGAAAAGAGATGCATTAGAAAAAAAAAGATGGAGACAAATGCTCCATCCAAAAAAAGAGCATCTCATAATCAAGAGAGAAAGAGAACAAGGAGACCTTTTGAGCATAAACACCTTCACCCTTTCCGTTTGAAAACCCATGAATTCCAAAGACCGGAATTTGAGGAGTGCCATCGCTCGCGAACCACTCTTCGACTCGACAATAGAAGTAACCAAGATATGCCATTCTTACCCTACCTATAACTCCACTTCAGCCTTAGCGTAGGGAAAGTTGGTCACAATTGACCAAAAGTGAGGATTAAACACCTTGAGTACCATCGGGGAACGATTTAAACCATCTTTTGTAAAATCTATATCTCCGAGATGGAACCTGAAAAGCTGCAGGAAATACTTTGAGAATTACCGTTTAGGCTCTCAATAGCCCAAGACGTGAACCGTGCAGCCCCGCGTTGAACCATGATATGAGTTCTCTTTTATGCCAACTTATTTAAATAATTTGTTGAAGTTTTGGTTTGAGCACAAGGTACCTAAAGAGTAAACTCACTGAAGCAACTCCTGACCCACCGAACCTAGAGTTTTAGCCTTTCTCGAGGACGAGCAAGAGTCTAAACTTGGAGGCGTGTTGACGGCCATTATAACCTAGTTTTGACCGTCATTGTTTCGGTAAAATAAGGATGATCATACCATGTTCCATACATAAATGTGTTTATATTGATCAATTCCACAAGTTTTGGATGAGTTATGATTGCAGGATAAAACAGGTGAAACAAGGGCCAAACCTGGCACAGAGCCAGGCCGGCCGGCCTAGCCTAGGCCGATCGGCCTCCCCTGGCCAGGTCTGGCCACACCACTGATCCAGAAGCTCAAGTAAATATCCAGGATGATCAAGAGACGTGCAATCAACGTCGGTTTGATCCAAGGACCCGAAAGGCCTAGAGTGAAATGAACATGGATTGAAGGGCCCACAACCTCAGATTCTTGGACAGCCTCAACTGAACGCAACCGTTACCGACCTCAGGAAGTGATCAGGACCGTCCCAGCGAAAGGCGGTGCCACTTGACACCAGAGCCGGGCCGACCGGCCTAAGGGAGGCCGATCGGCCTCCCCCTGTGGCCGCCACGTGCCCCCCTCTGCGTGAAGCTTAAGCAAGTGCTCAACTTGCTAATGGCGCCAAGCTTCACCCCCTGGAGGCTATAAAAGGAAGCTCATCCACCTTGGGAAACACACACCACACTTCTCAAGTCATACTTGAAGGGGGCTCTTGTATCTTTTCCATTTCTATGATTAGGATTAGAGTTGGGAGTACAGTCGAGTCGAGCTTAGCTCGGATCTTCGAAGTCTTCGGAGTTCTGGTAAAGCTCTTGTATCCTTTCCTTCATTCGAAGAGTTTATCAAAACAATTACTTTCTTTTTGACCGGATAAAAAACAATTACTTTCTTATTTCAGAGCTTAAGTTTATCTTTATATTTATCTCTTGCTCTTCTTTTAGAGTAAAGATCTTGCTCTTTTTTAGAGTAAAGTTTATCCCCTTTAGTCTTAGTGTAGAGTTTAGTTTCGCTCTACCGGGCTTTATCTCGCTGGTTTGCTCGCCTTGACCGGGCCGTAAGACGCATTAGGAAAGACGGGGATTTCTCTTGACAGGCCTCAAGAGAAATCTTAATCTTCGAGTGCAGATATGGTGTCTGGCTTGTTGATTAACTAGGAAGTGTGTTGCACCCCAGGGAACAGCAGTGATAGGCGGCAGGTGGTGACAGTCCTGTCCGTCCTTCGGAGTCCACCACGTCCGGGTGTATTCATAACAGTAGTGCTGAGCCTGGAGAACCCCCTCTCTCACCCCGTTCTGAGGTTCTCCCGTTCTAGCCGTCGAAGCAAGCTCTGTTCCCGGTATCTAAGCTAGAGTCTATGCTAATGTTAGAGTGCCTTTTGCTCTGAGTTAGAAAGTGTCTAGGTCTGTTCTCTCCCAACATATTTCCTTTTCTATAGAATTAGGTGCTCCTGTGTGTCGCTGGTCTTTTAGACCTTCTATTTGGTTATTTATTTGACCATTATCCCCAAACCTTAGAGTTTGTGCCCCTGGGTTTTGTGGCTTGATATTTCTGGCAAGATATATCATTTCATTCTTCAATACACTTTAACCATTCTGCTTCTCTGCGGAAATATAAATACGATACCCTGGGATAACTCGCTAGGTGAAGTGCTACAACGAGATATATTCTGTGCGCTTGCAGAATCCATTTTGCATACAACGACATATATCTTCGCGCTCTTGAGCGTTGCTAAAACGTGATGATAAGGAGTGCCAACAGTCCCACTAGTCAATCGATTTAGGGGTCTTCATTTAGTCGGGCTGGCTAAAAGAGAATTTCAAGATTTTAAACTTTTACAGGCCTACCAAAAATGCAAAATAAAAGCCTACATTTGAGGACTGGGCTGGCTGGAGTTCTAACGCCGCCACCCTCGCAGACCGCCATCTTTGATCTCCGGCAGCGGCCATGAATGGCGAACTTGCACACGATAAAGAAATGGCGCTGCCGCCTGGCATGTGAGATGCTAGAAAAACAATGATTCAAAAAGAGATGCTAGAAAAACAAACGCAAAACGGATTGGGAGGATGAGAATGGGATCCAAAAATTTCGGGTGGGCATGAGGTGGGTACCGTCTGGGCACGGGTAGGTCAGGCCCTAGCAATACCTTGAAGAAAATTAAATTCCTTGCTCCTTTGTTTCGCATGCTTAGTTTACGTACGTACGTCGCCATCGATAGATTATGCATACGTCAGCCTGTGTCGATCGCATTGCGGCTGACTTGCACTCATCCGATCCAGCGATGCGATGCGTGCGCTCCTTTTCACTGAAAAATGCACGCAAGTTCGATGTACGTGGGCCGGGCCGGTGATCATGCATTTATTTTCTGCCCACACAATCGGGTCACGCTGTGATTTTGACCGGCACGGAACATGATCACCAATCACACATTCACGATCAGACCAGGTCCCCGTTGCATGACTTCTTGTCATCAGCAACAGGCCGTGGTATGAAATCGACGAGATCTGGTTATCTTTTTTTTTTAAGGATCCTACGGCAGGTTTAGGCCTGCCTGAACATTGCGTTTGGCATCCACAGATTTGTGAAAGTTGGGGTTGCCTATGCTCAATCATCTTTGCTCTGAAAGCCCAAAGCTATGATGGTCGGCTCCCATGTTGCTGATGGTACGCCGAGGGGAGATGTTGCTCTGATCAAAGGTCATTGCGTTCCTTGTTTTCCAGATATTCCATAGAATGGTTGATATGATGGTGGACTGAAGCTTGGGTTGAATGTGGTGGAGAATCGGGTGCTGCTTCTTTTCAAAAAAGAGAATCGGGTGCTGCCAAAGGCTGTGGAAGGTTACCTCGCTCAAGTTTTTTCAGTGACTCCCAGATTTTCCAGCACTGTAGTACATTGGAGCAGGCGAAGAAAAGATGATGCAGGTATTCATCTTGACTGCAGCGGCGACAGGCGGGAGAGGTGACAATGTGCCGGGAAGCAAATAACACAAGATGCACGCAAAGGACCCGTCACTGCCGCCAACCCAACCTTGAATCAACCGATTTTGCTTGGCATGATTTCACTGCACAACTAGATGGAATTGCTTTTGTTTTCTTAATTCTCTGAAAGAGCTAGGATTCACGCAGCATTGGCTCCTGAAGGGATATACTATTGTCGTTGTTATCCATGAATGATATCCCGTCTCGCTGAAGGCTGGCACCGCAGCACTGCAGCAGCAAATAAATGCGGCGTGCCCCGTCTGACCGTGGCAGTGTTTAGTTCCATCTACTCCCTCCGTCTACAAAAGAATACAACTATGAGATTTGTGTTGGTCAAACTGGTTCAACTTTGACCAAATTTATAGTAAATAGTATTAGCTATTATATGCTTCCAAATAAATTTATCATGTAAGTATATTCTATAGCTAATCTAATGATACTTATTTTGTATCATGAATGTTAGTAATGTTTTATAAAAATTAGTCAAAGTTCAAATAGTTTGATTTCTCGAAAAGCGAGAATTGTATTCTTTTGTGGACGGAGATGGTATAAAAATTTACACCCATCATATCAAAGAGAATTTAGAGAATGAAATGTTAATTATAAATAACTCATTATATGGACGAAATGGATTTCGCGAGACGAATCTAACGAGACTACTTAATCTATGATTTGCAACAGTAATGCTGCAATCATTTACTAATTATTAACTAATTACCGTCTAATTACATATCATTAGATTCGTCACACGATTTTCAAACTAGATCTGAAATTTGTTTTATTAGTAGTCTACATTTATTACTCTAAAAATGATTAATGTGACGTCCAAAAACTTTTCATTCCCAAATCTAATAGACGGGGCAGATGGGGCACGTCACGTTCACATCCCTTCCTGCTCCGGCTCCGTCCCGTCCCGTCCCTCCTCCCGCAAAACCGGAGCCTCTGAAACCGGACACCGTCAGCCTGACGTGCGCCGAGCACCATCCGGTCCTCTCTGGCTTCGCTATCAAATCGTACGTTTTTCTGGTAACCGGAGAGGTTTGGACTGCCGAATTCTGGAAGATGAGCTGCCAATTTGCCATTGCCATATCTATATACAGTTGTTTTTGTTTGAAAATGATTTAAATGGTTTCAGAAATACGATTCGATTCAGGGCATCTCGATTTTTCAATCCCAATCGAAGTCCTGATGTAGCCACGCTGACTAGCCTTTCTTCGTTGCTTGCATGTACACAATAATCAATACTAGCACCTTAATTAATATGGTAACAAAATTGATTCAGTCAATATGGTACTAGAGCCAAATTTTGATGTCAACATGTCCCTTGGATGTAGGCACGTAGTTGACTTACAGAGAAAGAATACAAATAAATAAAATGTACTACTGTACACGTCTTAGACATACATGATACATACAAATAAGTAAAATGTACTACTCCCTCCGTTCTATTATACATGACGCTTTAGAATTCAAAAAAGTTTCAAAATAAATGTCGTTTTAGGTCTGGCACCCTACAGCGGAGTAGGGGAAGTTCAGTACTCCATCTGTCCATCGTCATTCAATGGCCACCATCCCACTACGGTGAATAAAAAAAACAAAAACAAACAAGCGATGGGCAGGTAAAAATCTTGAGACTTATCCTCTCACAGGTCACGCACAGCCATCCGCCTCCAGCAGCCTCCCCGTCTCCGTCGGGCTCCCAGTTCCAATCTCCTGTAGTCGTCCCTCTCAGCTCCTCCGTCTCCCCATCTCCCAGCGTTGCATCTCCTCCACCACCCCATCACATACAACATCGGGCATGGCTGGCGCTGGGCGGCGCCACCGTTTCCCCGATGTCCGCATCCGTCGTCGTACCTGGTCAAAGCAGCGAGGCGCAAAGCTGAGAAGCAGCAGCAGCAGCGAAAGCGATGGGATCCCTGATCCCGTTGTCAAGACGGTGCTCCGCGACAGCGATGCGGCCTCCAAGCTCGCCCTGAAGGTGGGGGCGGCGGCTGCGATTGGAGCCCACAGGACATCGTGGAGGTCGGGGGCGACGGCGACGATGTCAGGTACTCTCCGATGTTGGGGTGCTGCGACTGCGATTTCGTCCGAAAGCACCTAGAAGTGGAGGAGGGCGGCTGTGAAGGCATCTGCGCTCTCAAGTTGGGGACCTGCGACGGCCATGGGAGCCCGAAGCACGATGTCGAGATGGGCGTCGGCAATGGGATTGAACATGTCAGAGATGAGAGGAACGGGCGGCACATCAGACGTGGTCGCCTGCGTGCGGACCCTGAGGGAAAGTTGTACGTTCTTGACTCAGAAGCTGAAGACAGTAATCTGGAGCAGAGCTCCGCCGTCCAGTGCTCCTGCCGTCCAGCGCTCTGCCGACGTCTTCAGTGCATGGAGCTTTGGCTTGCCGGCATCGAAGAGGCGAACCGGGAAGTCTTTATCCCCTGGATCAAGGTTGCCCTCACTTCTATCTACAACCCGTACTAGTTCTGATGTGTGCTTATTACTATCTGTGATGATGAAGTGATGCTTTTGTGTGTTGACTGACTATATGTATGCAGTGTGATTCCTTCTTGCTAATCAAAGTTAGCTTTTGGGTATGAATTATGTTAGTGAATTAATCGAACTATGTTTATGCACATGTTTTCTTGCGTTTGGTCCATAATTATCGACCCCAACTACTTGTTTTGACGATATGTATTTGAGCATATATGGACATGATTACTCCTAAGTAGGAATTCAGATAACCAACATTGTACTTTATACATGCACCACAAAAGGCTTTCCTTCACGTCCATTAGGATTACAAGATACTACACCTATGTACAACTACAACAACTACACACATCACAGTAGCACACCTTTCAGTTGTTCAGCAACTCATTTGCCTTCTGAACTATCTCCCTGTCGCAGCTAAGAGATTTGGGAAGCATGCCTATCGCCTCTAGCCTCTCCTTTTTCATGTGGGGGATCTTGTACCTATTCCCTCCATTATCTTTCATAACTTCAGTCATGCATCCTTGTAGCGTGAGGAATACCCTATTTAGAATAACAGGGTCGTAGTCTTCATATTCCTTGATCACATTTGCGATAAGCTCATCAATGTTTCTAGATGTCGTTCTCTCTGTCAACGACTGAAGAGAAGCAAAGAAACCAAGGTCTAGGCAATTCATATCAGGTGAATTAGCAGGTTGGTTCATTATGCGTATATCAAGGCCGGTTTGGGCAACTGCTGCTCTAAACTCTGGATCATCAGCATGGATGTGTGAGGGAGCATTGTCCTGCTGTATCCAAATTGTCTCGTGGGCATGTTCTCGAGGCCAACGTATCCGTATAGCTTCAAGAAGTTTTGTGATCATATAAGATCTCATTGTTTTTCTGTCAACATTCATTGTCTTCGTGATTGGTGTGCCCCTGGGCCTATTGCCACTTCTTCTTTGTGCCGCTTCCTAAAATACAAAGATTGTTATGAGAATAATATAATAGCAATTCTTATGTATCAAAACAAGAATATAACATAGTCGAGATTGCTACCGTGCGGACAAAAGGCCATATGCCTAACTTCCCATCAAAATAACATCTACCTTGAGCATCAAAACTAGGCTTTGTAACTCCAGAATAAAACATGACTTTGCGAATGGAATTCTTGTTTTGCACTGTTCTGTGTGGGTCTTCTTTATCTGGAGTCATGTACATAGTCTTATTCTTGCTTGTCCCATTGAACCACTTCTCATCTGAGTGGATTATATTTTTCATTTCTCTGAACTTAGGATTATTTGGTAGTGTACTTGGTTCTAGCATAGAGAGACACCACTGCAGCCTACACCTTTTATTTTCCTCCTTCAAATAGGGCTTCAGTGAGTTAGAGTGTCGTCGTAGCAATCCTTGTTTGAACGACCTATACAGAGTGGTTGTAGGGACACCTAGAGCATGTGCAAGTGACCTTATAGTACCCCTTCTGCTTAGGGGAATATCTGGAACTCTAGAGAGGTCCACTTGAATTTTTTTTACGGCCACAATTCTTAGGTTTCAAACCCTTGACATCGACTGCTATGCCCTGTGCCCAACATTTTTTTGCTCTATTCCATACACGTTGTATGGTACGTATATGGACATTGTACTTTGCTGCAATAATAGGTGTACTATTTCTTTTTAATTTTCCATTGTTGCTGATCCGAAGCAAATCTTCATATATGTGTTGTCTTTGTCTATCTGTTAGTTCCTTCATCCTATGTCCGGCCTGACCATGATTTGCTTGGCCATCATCTAAAGTATCATGTGCTGGCTCATCCTCTTCATCCTCATGGGTTTGGGCATCCTCTTCACCATCTGAGTCCGACAACACCTCTTCATCAAAGGAGATGTCAACAGTTTCACCGTACATGCCAAACTCCTCTATGAGATCCTCCAAGGCATCTTGTTCACCTGTATAATAATATAACTGATCAATACAAATTATTTTGGTCATGGAGCTAATAAAGGTGCACAAATGCATTCAATCAAATATTTTTTCAGCAAACATGTCTATGCTCAAGCCACTGATTGGAAATATTGACCTATCAGGATGTTTTCTATCAGGATGTTTTCTTGTTCACTGCCTTGTTGAGGAAGATTCAAATCAAAGGGATGGCAAACATTATGAACTGGTGCATCATCAAAGAGGCTAGGTAAGGCATCTGCTCCTGCACTCTGACCTGCTGCAAAAATTGGTTTCATGCGAGACTATACACACCACTTTATTTGTGCTACTGAAACAAGCATTCTAAGATAGAGTAGCCCTTCTTTCTGATGAAAGTATTCACCTGCATGTAGGCTTCTTTCTGATGGCTCCTTTAAATCAAATGGGCTGGCTGCTGTAAATTGCACTTGTAAGTTAACGTCCTCTATGAAATGTAATCCATGTCAGCACTGTTTATTTTGGACAAGATGGTACAAAAAGCATCTGTTATACCAAATTATTTTTAAGAAGCAACAAAACATATGGTGAGATTAGATGCAACTCTTAGTAGATAGAGAAATGAGAAACATAATCCAACCAAACTCATTTTAGGAAACAAAGAAGAGAGAGAAAAGGAACAACAGGCATCATATTAAACTGTAGCTTGAAGGAGGAGGGCAGGTAAAGGATCACCTCTTTTTGTTTCGCATGCACCAAGCCCTTCCAAGGGGTTATGGATGCTCTTATCTTGTTCATTTTCAGGTGGCTGGTTCAGATTAGGCTCCTCATCTCCTTGGTCATCTGGAGTTGCATTCAAGTCAAGGGCCATGGCGAGTGAATGGTTTGGAGTTGTGGGCAGTGAGGCAGTGGCTTTAATAGCCCATAAATTAGATATGGCGCCGGAATGGCTATTTGAATTTGTTTGTTTCACTTCTTCTATTTTTTGGCGCTAAGTTGAATTCCCGCCGGCAACCAAAATTTGTTTTGGTGAACTTTTCATTTGTTTAATAAAAATTGTGCATGCATGTGGATGCTTTGGGGCTGATGGCGATGTGTTTGTACAGACATTTAATGCATCCACTACTGTGAACTCCCATTGCAGTGTATATGAAATGATTGCAATTGTAGGGGCATGCAGGTCATTTGTTCCATGCCTTGGTACTGCCCCCATCTTTTAAAACGTCATGTATAGTGAAACGGAGGGAGTACTACACACGTCTTAGGCGTAGCTCAACTGCTGGGAACTGGAAGCTCTCCAGGGAAACCTCGCTACCACGGTTCGAATCCCATGCGTAGCACTTTTCCCCCGTATTTCAGATTTTTCTTTGGAGGTTTGGCGCCCGCCGGGAGACCGAGACCGAAGGAAAAAAAGGAAAAATAACAGGTGGGCCCCATGATGATGTACCAAAATCGAGTAACGCTTCTTTTTACCAGAAAAAAAATTGGTAACTATCCGACTGCGCACACGCCACATGTTCGAAGGAGGACAAGGCTATGCACGGTTACATTCAAACACAACACGTTGCAGTTTTCAGTTGACATTAAATCGATAAGCAAACGACAAACGACTCAAATAGAATTTGCATTGGGATTGTACTCCAGCAACCCGGACCGTGGACTCCGGCCAGACATCAGGAGAGGCCGGGCAACATGAACGGCCAAAAGAAAATAGTCCACACAAGGGGGGCTGTGACGGGCCACCACCATAACACGTAGTAGTTCAGCAACAACCATTGATAAAAACTAATAACATGCTTGAATGACGAGACAATAACTGAATAAACATGCGTCATAAAGATCTTCGGCAACTATCAGTGTCACATTGGTTCCCTTGCTCGCGTCTGAATAAACATGCGTCATAAAGATCTTCGGCAACTATCAGTGTCACATTGGTTCCCTTGCTCGCGTCTCCTTGGGCTGACAATTGCTTCCGTCTGCAGCTTGTCAGATGCTGAACAAAGTGCTGCGCCATACAAATAGTTGGAATCAGTGTGGTTATCAGCACTGGTCGTTGCTACTTCCTCTAGTTTTAATTTGTGGCTAAAACATCCTGAGTAAGTTGTTGCAATTTATGTCACCTTAATGCTGAACTGAGATTAAGAAAGACAAACCAAGAGATATTCATTAATTAAGCTTAACAAAGATATGCCTTATGCTGGAGCTGGAGCTGGAGATGGAGACGCCTGCCTTGCCAGAGCTCGATATTTGTCCAAAAGACCATTTGCACGAAGACAATCCCAAGGAAATTGTAACAGATCGACTAGTGCAGCTGCTTGAGCGGGTCTGTCGATACCAGATCCGCTTCTGTCGCGGGTCCCAAAGTTCACAGGTGGAAACCTGCCTGTCTCGTGATCATAAACCACAATGCAAGATATCATCGACCAGTACCACAGATATCCAACTTCGTGTAGTTGAACCGGTCCAGGCCATGCTTGTTTGATAGCATCACCAACCCTTTTAAACCTTTGCGCTTCACATATCATCAAAATGTGAGTTTTCAATGCCCTTTTCACAACTTCTTCATCAGACGTGGTTGGATCATATCTTGAAAGAACCATCAAAGCATCTAATGCAGCTTGTTGACCTAGTTCAAGAGCTCCCATATCAGCCTGATTTCGACTTTTCTTTAATTCTTTTTCACCAGGTATGACTGCACTAGACATAAGACCACCTTCTCCGTAGGAACCAGTAAATGGCAGCACTTTGTCATTGTCACATCCCAACACAGCTATAATTGCACCGAAACAGTACCAGATCCCATCCTTATTAGCGAACCCAATGATAAAAATATTATCGTTTCTGATGGCATATGTTACTTCATCATCAGTGCCTGCAGCAGTAATTTCCAGGACAATCCATTCATCCGGTGGATATTTAGTCTCTGTAGTAGCACGAATCATAGTGAAGTCTCCAACCTTTATACCATCTTCAACAAGGGCCATACGAAAAGAGCCCTCATGAAAAGATTGATATGACGTCGTAGCGTCATATCTCTGGAGATTATAAGGCACCTTGCTGCAGAAAGAAAATGGAAACAATCAGCTCAAATGGGAGTCTATTGCTCATAGAATACTACAAGTTCTAGGAAGGCAACGCTGTTAGTGTGTCGTCATGCTATTTCCCAGGCGATGGATATATAAGCTGTATTATGATCGCAAGAAAAATATAAGCTATATTGATTGAGGACCATTATATAAGTTCTATTGTGTCGAAATAGATTAATTTGACACCATTGTGGTATAACTGCATACTATGGTATGCACACCGGCCTTGGTTATAAAAGGCACCCAGACCCCATTTAAAAACTAAAAGACTTTTTGGCCAGCCAATAAACCAAAAACCACAATAGCTCTAAGCTCACCCAGGACATAGGGCAGTGGTGGGTAATCATAAAAATAATTGTCCGCATGAATTACCATAATCTTAGTTGCAATTTATTCTAGCTGTCATCACCCAACTCTAAATTTCAGAATGGTATACTCGCATAAAATCTATTTTCACTGTAAAAGATACATAGTATGATTAGATGTAAATAAAACATTGCATACGGACATGAATTTCATCAAAATTTCAGCAAGCATGCAAAGGTTCTATAACATGATAAATTTGCCACATACATCATCACTCATGCTAAGTAAAATATTCATGGTAAAATTTTGAATTTCATGCATCCATATGCAACGCTCAAGTCATACTATAAGAATTTGATTCATAATAACATGGAGCTAATAATATATTATATAGAACACTCTCCTCACACTTGTTTACTCATTTTTCATGCCCTAAGGACTTCAACCCTTAACAAACACAATATCTAGTAGGGCATATTACACTTACCCGAAAATAGCAAACTTATCCGCGTGGACTGGGTTTGCTAACATCAGAAGAAGTATTGCCATAACTGTGATGAGTTTCATCTACAGATTGGAAAACAGAGAGAATAATCAGGGTGAAGCAATAATTACATTTAATGACATACTAGACACAACAATTTCCTAATCATTTTTTTTCTAGAATCCTAAGTGAGTACGAATCATAAACCTCTTGAAAAAACCTAACAATGCCCTTGACATCTATTTTTGTGTAACTCAAGCAGCAATGTTAAGGTGTACAATGTAATTCAATACGTCAATACACTCATTAGGTGTAATGCAATATGTCAAACTTTAGCCAGGGGTAATTCATAGGTATTCATGATTTTGGACAAAAATTTTAATGTATGCATACGGTGTTGGTATATGTACAGATTGCGTTATTGTGTTATTCTCCAAATTGATAAATACTTTGCAGCAAGTAGTATTTTGGTTCAGTAACAAAACTACAGGGTTTTTCCTTTGATTCTACTCCTCTGTTTCTCCCGAAAGGGACAGGATATAGGACCACAGATTTTTTGTTTTAAATGATGGTCAGTTTCTCCCAGTTGACTTAAATCTAATGTCAAATGGTTGGTCTTGAACAATTCGCTTCTACATAACCTAATATTTTCATTCATTGTTAACATATACAGAAATATAAGTTATGTCAAACAAAAACAAGTCAATAGATGCCAATTAAAATTTTTTTCCCACATCACCCTTCCTCTATAGCTCACGATGCAATTGGACCCGACATGAACATAAGAATGCAATCAAAATTCAACTAATGACAGCCATAATTGGTTATAAAAAAAGAGCTACTCTATTCTGGTAATTTCTCGTGCATCTACAAACTCACAAATTATCTCTCTGTTTTCGTATTTCCATCATTTTTCATCTATAATTTGAGCCAACAATAAAGAGCTGGTAGCCTAGAAGCTGTTGGCACATTTCAGTTAGCCTATAGCTTATTGATCTGAAGTTTTACTTTGCAATTACTTTATCATCTGCACTTAGGTAGGGTGGTTATGCAACTTAATTCAGGAAATGGAAGTATTGCAGAAAAACTTTATAGGAAATACAACGACCAGATTACCATTTTATATACCACGATAATAAGCCTAAGTCTACTGACTTTATAGCAAAGACACATTGAAAATACTTTTTCTCTCACCCCAAAAGAACTTTAGTCATTGTAGAAAATTAAAAAAAAAAAACATCTAGCCTTAGCCATTTGCAACTAATGTGGAATACTCAGCAGATAAAGGCCAAAATCAAGCAAAAACAGAAAACGTAAATGAATAGCGCACCTTCATCTTTCTTTTCTCTGCTGAATACATGTAAGCATCTGTGTCTGACTGCTTCTTTTCAGTACAATGAATAGCCTCTATGATATCAAATCTAACTTTAACATCGTCAGAAGTTTTTTCAAGAACTTCATCCCTTCTAGTTTCCTTAGCTGTCTATGTTTTTCTCAGAAAAAGAAAAGGAAAAGTGATAATCAGACAGATAGCATGGAAGAGGTATTTTTTTAGTGTCAAGTATGAGGAAAGCCCAACTACGAAACCAAAACTGCAGAGGAACATTCGCGTAAGCTTACCTTGTCGGAGAGCATGTCCTCCGCGAACCTCGCATTATCTGCCGTGGAGCTTAGATGATGTCTCAGGAACGACGACGCCGCCGTGAGCGCCTGGCCTGCATTGGCCGTGGCCTTGTGGTGCTCCCCTTCGCTCTTGCTCTTCTCCATGCGGAGGACGGCTGGGGTACGGTGCGCCGCCGCGTCTGCCTTTGCGAGAGCCAGAGCTCGTTTGCTGCGGGAGACGAGAGGCACTACTACTATATGGCAGAGGCAGAAGAGTGTACCTATCACTATCCGGGTACGCGGTGTGGACCCGCTAGTATGAATCATTATTACGCCTCCAGCTCCCCCCGATTCGGTGGGCTGGACGCGTACGTTTCAGAGCAAGTGCTGACCTGCTAGATAGAGGAAACCGGCCGGCCAGTCGGTCTTGTCGGTGATGCACCGATGCCGATTCGAATCCGCCGATGGCGGTCTTCGAAGACCACGTAATTTGCAACTCGGACCTGGAACCACCAAAAAAAGGATCAGGCACCGTTGTTTTTCAGAAAAGTGATCAAACACAGTAATATAAATATTTGGTTTTTGGTCGCACCCCTTGCCGTGCTTAATCGCAGTAAAAAATGATCATGCATTTCGTCCTCCACCGGGCCTTCCCAATTTTCTCGTTGCGAGCAATGACTCAGTTTCCCTTCCGGGCATCCAGCAGCTAATGATTGGCACATAAACGGAGGGGAGGGGAGGGGGAGGGGCGAGGCAGCCTTTCCAGCCGGTTCCATCCCCCAGCGGAGGCAGCACGTGATCATCAAGGCCACCCAAATCAACTGTCAACGGTTGCGTGGTGCACGACGTACAGCCATGGTAGTGGGCCCCTCGACGGTTGCTGGTTCCTGTTTAATTTTTCTCCAACGAATTTCCTTCGGACTGTGATGTCCACTGATTCTCCCTTTCATTTGCCAATCCCAGCTTTGGTTGCATCTTGTGGAATGTTTGGAAGTGTAGAAATGCTAAGGTTTTCAGACATGAAGATGAGACGAATTCAATAATCTCAAGAAGATGCTGAGAAGATTTAGTTCTTTGGTCAACAGATGTTGTACACCCTCTGATCGCATGAAACTAGTTCATTGGAGCAGCTTCTTCCCTCTACAACCTTGAGTAGGCATTTCTTTGTACTCCTCTACTTGTAATCCTCCAGCACTTTCCCTTCTTATCTGTTGCCAGCTCCCTGTAATACTTGTGTAAATACTCGTGTAAATATGTTGTTTTAACTCTTGCAATAAAGTTCAGGCAGCCTGTTGCCGTTGTTTTCCTCAAAAAATCCCAGCTTTGGTTAGATGTGACAATACAACCCACATCCTATTATAGCTATCGGTAATGCTACGGAACGGGCATCCGGAGCCATCGGACGCCCGCCTGTCGCCCCCGGCGACGGCCGGCGCGGCCCCCTGCAGCTACGCGCGCGGCTCCTGCGGAGCCCCGGCGGCGGCACCCCTCGGCGGCGCGCATGGCTCCCGAGAAGCCCCTGGCGGCGGCACCCCTCGGCGACGGCGGCCGACGTGACGTCCTGCCGTGTAGCCTCGGCGACGGTCGTCGCGGCTCCCTGCCATGGCCGGGGTCGAGCTCCCCCTCGCCATGGCTGGAGGTCGAGCTCCCCTCGTCCCCATGGCGCGGCGAGACCTATGGCGTTGCAATAAAACTTTTTCAATGTTGCAGTTGTACGATAGTGATGTTGCAATGACTTTGTTTCGATGTTGCATGAAACATAGCTCCGATGTTGTGACGGGAATTTTTTACTCCCCCGCATCTAGATGTTTCACTATGTTTCAGTAGAATTTGAATGTTGCAGTTGCATGATAGTGATGTTGCAATAGGTTTGTTTCAATGTTGCAAAAATCGAACGATGAATTAACGATGTTGCATGTAACATTGCACGATGTTGCGGCGGCAATTTTTACTCCCCGCACTCAGATGTTGCGGCGGGGATCCTGCCCTACCCGGCCGGCAGCGCCCCCGCGCTGCCATGCCCTCCGCCACCGTCCCTGGTCCTCACACCGCCCTCAACCTCCCCTCTAAGGCCGGTGGGATATGGAACCCCGGCAACCCGGAATCCTAAATCTCGCCGGCCTCCACCTTCTCCCGCCGCCGTCCATCCCCGCCCACCTCCCGCCCGCCGCAGGGCGACGCTAGCTAGGAAAGGGAGGGAGGGGGGGGGGGGGGGGGGGGGCTCTATCTAGCGCTCAACATATACCCTTCTATGTTTAGATTTTGTGTTTTTCTAGTCTGATCTCCAAAATGTGTATCCAATGGATGGTCTTGATGAGCTCTTCCACATGTTATTAAAGTCGTCTCTAGTCGTGTCTACTTTTGGCCCCTACACATGTTAATATTTTTTCGCACCTTTTAATCCATATCTATATTTATATAATCTATATAGATGCACCCTATTAAAAATCATTAACTATATTTTTTTTAACATGCCAGCTATCCATGTCATATAGTAAACCACTACATCCAATGCCATGTCACCATAACTTATATAAATACACCTCACTGAGAGTCATTAACTCTATTTCTCTCAACATTTAAGCTATCAACGTCATATAGCAACTCAGTACATCACACACGACATCACCATCCACTAGGACCATCTATTTATGTCTTTCATCAATTTTTCTGTAACTAATAGCACCCATGGAAGCAACTTATTAGTCTTTGCAAGTACCACACTACAAAATTCTCAATAAAAATACACAGAGGATAAATCATTTAAGAGTCATTATTTCTCATCAAAATAAACATATTTTCATGTATAATGTCATTTGCAAAAGAATATCGCCATACAATCACCTTAATATTTCTAAGTTAAATGTTTTTTTTGCAGCAACGTGCAGGGGGTATCACCTAGTGTTTAAGATTCCTACAAACACCATAAGCTACTGGATCTGAACTTGAAACCCGGCGCATGCCGCCAAGCCGTGGGTACCATGCCCATGATAGCCCACGCCCCCGGGCGGCTGTTGCACTGCCGCTGTCAGCCACAAGCCTTGGCCACACACACTCGGCCACACACACTCGCGCCGCCACGAGCCATCGCCGACAGGCGACAGCCCCGGCCACGCCTGCCCCCGCGCCAAAGAAGAATGCAAGCGAGCTCTTTTTAGAAAAATGTTGATTTTTTAAAAAAGGTTGGAAACAAACAAAAATGTCACTCCACTTTTTTTAAAAAAAATTTGAGGTTCAACATTTTTGAAAAGTGTTCGTCCAACCTTTTTCCTAAAAAAATGTTGAGGGTCAAATTTTTTTGGAAAATGTTGGTTAACATTTTTTGAAAAATATTTAAGGTTTAGCAATTCTTTAAAATTATAGGTTTAGTTTTTTAAGACGTCGTCCAAACTTTTTATGCAACATTTTTCAGTATAAAATGTTAAATGAGCCATCATCAAGTCGATCTTAATGGGCTTTACACATGTGTTGTTTAATTACATTTCACAAGGTATATAGGAGCCTCCGGGATCCTGCACCCCTTATCTCCTGCAGGCGCGTGGGCTTTGGTTTTGTTTTTACTAGCAAAATGCCCGTGCGTTGCTACGGGTGCAAGTTATATAGTTATATTGCTACTATAAAATATTTTTGTATTTTTTTCTGAAAACCATCCTATTAAAAGATGCAGTACGTTGAAATATGTAACAATATGCATTATCTGGGTAGTTAACATTATGAGTGCATAGTATTAATTTTGTCATTCACGTACCACTTACTTGGTTCATGAACTTTTCATTTTTTTCACTAACATGCATGTTATCTATAACTACTGGCAATTCGTAATAGTCAACTTTTCATTTTTACTAACATGCTACATTGCAGTATTTGATTTTGAAACTCACAAAGCCTTTTTGTTTCTATCATTGCACTTAAATGACAGCTACATTTTTAACTCAAAATCCATCAATTTTAACTTGACTTATATAATTCCAACTACTTATTAAGTAATTGTTGTCACATCTATAACTTTTTTAATTTTAACAAAGTAAAGATAAACACAGTCACTACTATATTGTACAACATAACACGACCTCATCTCTAATTATAATCTCTTGTCCAAGTCAGCAAAGACTTATTTTCAATGCCCGCCCTTGCAAGCATCACAGATGTATGAAGTGTCGTTCTCGTGGTCAGTCAAATTACAACGAAGTGCAGTAGTGAGGACGGTGCTAGCCCTTCATCAATATGTGAGGCATATGTGATCAACTTCCATTACTGCTCATGTGCTAGCGTGCAGAGCACGAGAACCATATATGTGGAGGCCTAGCACATATCATTCAAGACATGGTAATTTGATGTCCACGGTGGCCAAATACAATTACTCTATACTTTTATATTCGTACACTAACTATGCAAATTGAATATCTTAATGATTGAATTAAATTTATTTTTTAACTTGATGGAAACCAACATTCATAGGAAAGAATTAAATGGTGCTACAAGATGCAATCAAAGGAACTCCCGTTATGACCATTCTTCATTTATTTAGCTATATACAATCAGCACAACAGGGTTCTGCTGGACCTATCAATGTTTATTTACTTATATATAATTAAGTATTAGTGTGTTTGTAATTCACAAACAGTTTTTAGCCCAAGTGGTGGGAACCCTTGATGCAAGGCTCCCGACGGGCTTTGCGCTGGTGACCGAACCGGGCCCACATGTCAGCCCCTAAGACGGACCAAACCAAAAAAAATTAGGCAGAAACACTATTTGCTTTATAAATAGGTAAGATTTTCTCGACGGAAGTCCTTTTCAGTCTGTGCTCAAGCATCGGCTTCCTCAAGCTTTTTCACTGGGTCCATGTTGACTTGGTCAACGATATACCATATCTAATATATTTGACACTAATCAATAATTGTGTCTTCAATTCAAGGAAAAATAGCTGAATTGAACCGTAACCAAAGATACGCACGGGCCATTACTTTATTTTTGCTGAGAAATAGGGAAACATGTTGCTTTTGGAAATGCATTGCGTTTTTATTTTTACCCCTTTTGACAACAACCATTTGCTTCTAAACATGGACACCCAGTTATGTGATGGTTTGAACTTTCAAGCTTTCCTTGTTAACAGTTTCCTTTCACTCCTCCTTCCACTGAGATTGACTGAAACTTAGCACAGTGGTACTTTCACTTTCTCTAGCAAGTACTACATCCGTTCCTAATTATATGTTGTTTTGGCTTTTCTAGGTTCATCATCTTTGTTATGCACCTAGATAAACACTATGTCTAGATTTATAGCAAAATCTATGCAACTAAAAAGTCAAAACGACCTATAATTTAGAACGGAGAAAGTATATTCTACGTTTCATATAGCTTAACAAACATCAAGTAGACCGCTGTAGTATATTGTACTATCTGAGGAAGCCTTTCGTTAATCCTGCTAGTGCGCGCATGGTTTAGTACAACAAAAGCAATAGTTTATACCCGAGATATCTCAAAAGAATGGAGCATCACGGCCATTTTGAGGATTCATTGTTGCAATCATCATGGGCTTTTCAGATATATGAATACATGAAATGGTTTCAGAAATGAGGAAATTTAGAATGCTTGGAATTAATGAGAGCTATACATTTCCGTCTCCATCGCAGAGTCGTCGCACACCTCGCAGCTGACCGGCGTGGCTCTGCTCTGCACACGGTCTTGCACTAGCTACAAGCGCAAAAACCTGGACTCGTGGCGGAGCTTTAATTAATTAATTTGTTGTCCCAAACAAATTTTGTCCCGTTCGTGTGCCGCAAGCAACAAGTGTGATATAGCGCGCGCCCCCAGTTCAATTCGCAGCTTTCCATCTGGTGAGGCAAACGGGCAGATGCATGCGCTCAAAGGCACAAGGCTTCCTGGAGCTCACCTTCGATCCATCGCCATCATGTGGGGGACAACCGGAGAACAAAAGAATTGAACCGGACAAATGGCGGCCGACGTCCTCCAGTCCGATCCTCCCATGTTGTGGCGTGTGACCGACCCCTACGACCCTAGCTCCCTCATCAATCATCATTGCGTGACGGTCTCTCGATCGATCTCTACGTACGGTCGTCTGACATGGCCGATTCGAATCGGATGGCCCGGCCTGTTAGGTTGTTATTCTCATGCGGCGGCTGCACGTGATCAGGTCCGCTCCCGCGGCGCAGCCTAGCTCCCACCCGGCGGCACACCGACACAATCGACCCGTTGGGCGCGCGGTGCGTGAACCACATGGCCAGCTTTGTGGGCATCCGGCCTCACGCCGAGACACTTGATGCATGCTTGCTTATAGATGATCCAACTGCATGCCACCAAGAGCCTCTACCCTCTTCAGAGCAAGTTTAACAATTTCGCCCGCTCGCCGGCTGCGAGAACTCCAGCTCATTCGAGCGGCGCATGCAGAAGTGACGGACCCCACCAGTAGTTAATGCTCAGCTACAACGTGGAAGCTCTTGAGCGGGCGGGCGAGTGATTCAATGGTGAACAGTGCACGTCGCCCGCTTTCTCCTGGCGCATAACGAGCCGCCCACTCGACTCTCTCTCCAACTTTATCTCACCTCCACGTCAGAACTCGCCCGCTTTGCGCCAACTATAATACCTGCTCTCAGGGGCGTTTAGTTCAAAGAGGGAGTAAAAAGTACTGATGTTAGGAAAGCGTGCACAAAGATAAGATAAAAATGAACTGATATAGTTTTCTATAATGAAAAACTTTTCGTGAGAAAGGAGGAACTAAACACGGTCCAGGTGACGATCAGCACCTGCCGGTCGGCGTAAGCCTAGCATGTTTTCTTCTCTCAAGTTGATTTGCCAACCCCCTCAGCGTTCTCTTTTCTTTGTAGCTCTAAATAATAACTAGAAGATTATGCGCGCTCTATCATGAGCACATATTAGTTTGCATTAAATATTTATATTATTATGAAATATATATCAAGTAGGTTCTGGAGAAAACATTAATAGCACATTTTTTTAAAGGAATTCATCCTGCTTTTATAGAAAACAAATAAGGTCTCAGTACAGTACAGACTCTGACCATGACACTGGGGTTTCGCTATCGATACATGATCAGCAAGGACCGAATCTAAACAAGCTCATCTATAACCACTTCTAACCACTCACCTGAAAAACAAAAAGGAAAGGCATCGCAGACAAATGAGTAGCGTTCTACATGGGCATCCTCATTCAGATAAGACTCGGCTTTTGCAGTTTTGCACATTAATAGCACATAAGATGCAACCAACCAATCTTCAAGTGGGATGACTACAAGGATAAAAAATCAAAAGAACACAATTGATAGGAGGGATCTTGTCTTGGCAATGGAATCATATCTCGCAGATAGCTTGAAAGCTTGTGTGAAACAGAGAAACTAATCCCATCCTGGCACCGTACTGCAGCAGCAGCTTCAGATTCCACATAGCAGCAGACAGAACCAGTAAATCATTTTCCTTGCATTCGGAAGCAACCTTGGAACCAGTAACTAACTAACTATAGATTGTAAACTTCAGGAAAAAGTAAGCTTCAGTAGCAAAGATTTAATGCATGATAAATTTTAGAAGAAAAAGTAATCTAGACATCAAGATGTCATTTTTAGAACACGGTTACTTTTCATATGAAAAAACACAAACACTAAGCTATCACTCATAAAATTGGAGCTAGGCATGTAGAACAGTCTTACCTTATATGTGTAGCGGAATCCTTCCTTGATTGTTGCGTAAAGGCAAGCCAAAGACAGAAACCAAATATAGCATCTTTTAAAACAGACCATTAAATGCCCTGAAGCAAACAATTCACAATTTCAGACTATGTACCAGAAATGTGCTTGAATACTATTGCATTCTAGATTTATATTCCAGTAATTTATACTTCAGAAACATGAGCTTATAGTTTCAGACTGAGCCTGCATGGAAAGACCTCTAACAAAACTGAAACGATCATTATAGGAGTATCAAAGATCTGGCATCAATCTCCTCCTGCTTACCAAGTTCTTGGGTATGAAGTGACAGATTATCGATCCATCTTCATCATGAGCACAAGAGAAGTTTAGGCCACGTCTCCAACAAAAGGCATGTAACATGGCATTGACTACACATCAAGGAAGGAATGGATATAGACAATTTGTGAATTTGCAAGCAAAAAAAGAAACTTAACACAAGATTACAATTTACAAACAGAAAGGAGAACCTTTCAATGCATCAAGGCCATCATCTCTAGGGGCTCCCCCACAGTACCACCACCTAGTAATCCCCATCCATAACCTTGGCAGCCTGCCAATTCCACGAAGGATCAAAACAAATTCATCAGTTCCATGTTTTGGTCACTTGTTCATGGCGAATTTGACTGCAGGCACCTTATTTTATTGGCCTCGGCGAACTTATAAGCCTACGCCCAATTACTTGCACAACTTCCTAGAATTAGAATCACTGTGGTACTAAAATTCAGAGATTCAAAACACATCTTTCTCAGACAATTTTGATATACTGTTTTGTTTCCACTTGCAGGTATATCCAACATTAGTAGTCAGCAATAAGCAAGCAAATAAAAGCATTGAGATTTGAGAAGGTAGTAAACCACAAGATAAATACTGATAGTAATAGTAAGTATAGAAGAGAAATCAAAGTCGAAACAATAATGATAAGTGAACTATTCCTCACTGAATTGAAGCATACATTTTTTTAGCAAAGAGAACCATATTTGCAGATCTATGGTGGCAATCAAATTATGAAGAGGGTTTCTGTTAATTCCTCCCGTACTGTTCTATTCCTCAGCACCTTCAACTATGGATCCATGGTATTGGATACACATACAGGATGTCGTACCAGATTAATACAAACAATAGTGTTTGTACCGTTCTATTCTTCAACACCTTCAACTATGGACTTATGGTATTGGATACACATACATGATGTCGTACCAGATCAGTACAAATGGTAGTGTTTCTAATGCTAAGACGATGGCTGTACAGATTTATTCTTTTTTCTTTCATTATAGACAGGGCCTTAAAGGCTTGCTCAATCATCAAGGTTGAAGTAATGGTTCAATTTTTATCGAGATACTGTGCTATTTTTCGCGTATTCTTTTCCTATCTCATGTATTTAAATATTGTACATAAATGCATATGCAGTATACTGAAATTCCTTTCTTGTCTATATTGCGTCCTAGTAGGCAACAACCTGCACACATTACAAGGCAGAGTTTGCTTTCTCCAAAATGTGCACTAATAATAGAAATTATCAGGAAATGCCATCAGAAGCTTTTAAGTCCTAGTAGGATTTGCATTAGTTAAGCTTTTGCTTAGTGATAATTCCCTTATTTTTTATGGTTGGCCTTCCAAAAGTCATATTGGACCAAAACAAATGGTCCATGTTATACGGAAGAGAATGCAAGCTCTCATGATAATGAACAAACAACAGAGTAAATAGGGGTAGTGAGATGTAACCTTTCAAAAACCTAATGCACTTGAATGCCTTAAAGCTTGAAATGGCCTCAGCTAGCTCTATATTTTCTTCATGTAGTACCACCAAGGGAACATCAAAGATAATCATTTACATAAATATCTCTAAGAATTCAAATCATGAGATGCCTTCTTGAAGCAGCATATGCAAAACAGATATCTTCCAAGCTGTGTATCGGTTTAATGTTTAAACTGAGAGGAAAATTTGAATTCAAAGTCTTCTTTTTTTTGTAATGGCTCATGTGCCAAGTAGATCAGATATGCTACACAACACAAAAAAATTGCCCAACTTCTCCTGAAGTTCAAGATATGCATACATACACGTCTCTTCAAATTGCAACCAAAAACCTGCATTTTCAAGATAAGTCGTCCAATGTCTGATAGAAAGGCAAAAATGCATGCTGCACATATCTAAACCTGGGAGGCACGTGCACATCAAACTCAAGATGGTCAATTGACATTTTGTTTCCTCTCAGTTTGCAACTTTTCAACGAATAAACAAGCTGATCCAGAAATGTAGGACAACTGAAATAGGTAGTTGCATCTGAAATCTTTAAAACATCTTAAGTAAAATGAGGAGGAAAAGGTCAGACCCCAAAGCACTGCGATCCTTAATGGAACCGTCAAGCACCTCAACGTCCTCCACATAGCAAGCACCCTTGAGTTCCGCCCAGGCCAGCAACGTCGCCACACTTTGCAGGCCACACCTCTTCTTCTGCCGGGCAGGGAGAAGGGCAACGCCTTCTTCTGGGAGGACGGCGGTGCCCTGGAATCAACCGAGCAGGAGAGGGTGGGCGGCAGCTGCTGTGCAGTGCCTGCTTCGGCGGGCAGCAGCGCCTCCATTGGATCCCGGACGGCGCGGACAACAGGAGAGGGAGGGAGGATGGTGGCGGCGAGGGGAGCAGGAGAGGGGGGGACGGAGGAAGGACGAGCAGGTGAGCGGATGGTGGAGGACACCGGCGCGAGGGACGGACTGGATCGGCCTCGAGGGAGAGAGGAAGCGCACGAGAGAAAAAATCCTCCCCATGTCACCTCCACGCCGGCACAAGCGCCGCGGTGCTCCCATTCCGAGCCCCGTGCGCTTCCTCTCCTGCTGTCCGCGTCGGATCTGGATCCCACGGGAGCGGGCTGGGAGAGAGCGGGGGTGTACGGGGGAAGCGCGGCGGCGGAGAGGGAGAGAGTTAGGGTTGGGGTTGTAGGACCTTTTTACAATTTTTAGAGATTTGAGGGGGTTTTTTTGCAAGATTGGCAAGGGGAGGCGCGGGGGCGAGGGCTGATCGCCACGTCGGCCGTGAAGCGCGGGGAGGGCAGCGAGAGCGAGTAGTAGCTTTTAAGAACCCGGATTGGCTTGTTGTGTGTAAAACTACTAGCGTGTTTGGAAGGCCCCGGCTTCTTAAAAAAGGGCTACGGCTACGCGGCCTCTCCGATGAAGGCAACATTTTTTTTCTCCGGCTTCACTGGCCTGATAGTTAAAAATAAATTAAAAAGTGAAATGTTTATAATGCCATTCTCTCTTTTTTTTCTTTTAATTCTTTTTTTCTTCCTTTTTTATTCTTCTTTCCTTCCTTCCTGGCCTTTTCTTTCCTTATCCGCTCGCTCTCGCCCACCCCGTCTCCACCGTGTAAGCCATTTTGGGCTTCACGGCCGGCTTAGAGACCGAACCCGTTTTGTCTGAGGCGATTTCGAAGGGTTTCACTTGAAGACGGAGCCAAATAAATACACGCTCAAATCGGAGCACGCATCTCCTCGCAAAGAGCTCACAAAACAGTTGCAAAACGGTGGTGGAGGTTCTAGATACAAGTTGAAAAGTTCTCTCTTAGGCGAGTTGTCTCAATGTTCGCACCAGATCGAGGCCTAGCTTCATGTAGCCCATGAAATGAACCAAAGAAAACGATAATATAATTTATAGGTCCACGACTTGAACCTTCCTTTCTTTTTTTACTAACTAGCAGAAGGACACGTGCCAAAGGTCATCTAGCCTAGTTGGTTAGAGGGGCTGAGCCATGGTCGCACCACTAGACCCAGGTTCGATCCCTCGTTGGAGCGAATTTATGGGGCTGGTTTTAAAAAAAATTCCCTCGCCGGCTTGCCGGGGTTCGGGGATTTTTCTAGACCCGGGAGAGGTTTCTTCCGCTTAGTGAAAAAAGGACACGTGGCGCAGTCACCTGCTTTAAAAGAATTACTAATTTAGAGATGTAATCTACATGGACTCTTTAGACTAATCTAGAGCGTTCGATCACCATAAAATCCGACGGCGTAGGCTCAAAGGTGAGATGTAGTCAACATGGACTCTTTAGATTAATCTACAACGTTCGATCATCATAAAATCCGACTATGTAAGATATAGATGACGACGAAAAAAACGAAAATTTTGTCGTCACATAAAATACTTACATTTATCTCCAATCTTATATTAATAGTAAGAACCGATCACAACTCCTCCACTTACTTCGGTCAACACTTTCAATCTTGAGGTTCAAATCCGCATAAGAGGTTCTTCCCCTCGTCGAACTCGGCCTCTACCGTTTCAAATTATAAGTCATTTGACCTTTTTTTACATCAATTTTGACCGTTTGTCTTATTCAAAAAATTATGTAAGATATCATAATTTTTTTTGCGGCTTATTTTATTAATAAAAGGTCTTAAAATGGCTTAAATTTAACTATATTGGCATAAATACTTTGAATAAGACGAACGGTCAAACTTGAACTCAAAAAAGTCAAACGGCTTATAATTTGGAACGGAGGGAGTATCTCACTTTTCGTTGTTCTTTAATTATATGTATATATTATTAACAAAACAAATCTTGGTGGGGATGATCGGTGATCGGTGGGTCATCTTTCTAGCTTGTGTATTGGCTTTGTATCTGCATGTGTGTTGCCCTCCCTCCATGACCTAGACGTTGTGTTGTGTTGTGTTGGGGTGTTGTAAAATTGCTGAAACTCAAGGCTTGATTGGTTAGCTACCGAAAGGTGCCAATCCAAAATGCGGGTGAGCTCATAAACTTTTGGCATTCAAATTGGTTGAAACTCAATTTCTTTTTGCCAAAGTTTCTTAACAAAGTGACAATGTGAAATTCGTTATATTCTGACACCCAATCAATTCTCCACATGTGTACAAGTATAAATCATAGACATTAGCATTAGCATTTGGCATCAAAGTTATCCGGTGACACAATTTAAACTATTATATTTTGACATCAAACCGAGTGCGACTCCAAATTTTGACCCAAGTTTTATCCAAAAATTTGACATGCCAACATTTTGGCTTGTCCATATTTTGGTTTGGCCTCTTTTGTAGCCAACCAATCATACCTTCAAATATTGTAACATTTTGGCTTGTCCAAAAGCCTATCAATAATAAAATCAGATAGGGATGTTCTTTCCCCGTTGACAAAAATTACATATTTCGGTGTTTACGGTGGCGGAACGGGAAATTGGACGTGAGTGTGTGTCTCCGTGAGAGATTGAGCGGAGTATATGCATGGCCCGGTGTTAGCTTGCTAACGTGGCGTCCTAGCTAGTGGCCGCGGACGGGAGGAGCGACACGAGGGGCGACTTGTGCGTTGGCACCTTGCGCGGCAAACAGATGTCGGGCACTCGTGGCCAGATGTAGTAATTTTGTATCTTTTTTTCATTGCGTGGTAAAAACGTATCGCCATCCACTAGAATGCTGTCTGAGAAGGTGCCAACCCGTCTCCCCTTGGTCGTCCACGTCCACAATTTGCTCCTCATAGTATAGATTAACTGAGCATCATATAGTTTGGTCTCTTTTCCTTTAATTCGAGGCATTTTCTTCTTATTTAATATGGTAGTGCTCTTGCCTTTAATTTTTTTTAAAAAATCCTTGTTTATTTTCCCGCAGACTACGTTCAAGGGCATGGTGTTTATGACCCGTGCCACCAAGGCTATCAAGCTGCTGCTTATGGATTATGTCAAAGTCAGCAAAGTTTCCGTGGAGGAGTATGCTGTATAATGAGAGTGACATTGGTTGCTCTATGCAGAAAATTAAGGTATGCTGTGCCCTTGCTTCTGCTAGTTTGTTTCTATTTCCACAGCAGTAGTAGACGGCACCGTTGCTTAGATCCATGCATATTTGAAACAAATATTCGGTGTGCCTGATGGTGAGGTTAGCTGCTAGTGACTTGTCAACAGATAACTTGTTACATTCTTTGGAAGCCTGTTCAATAAGATGACGAAGTTATTGTCTAGAATCTCTGTGCGTGGTGTATAGTTGATTTTTTTTTCCATTTTTTTTAGATTAAGGAGTTGATTTTTTTCCATGGTGAAATTATATACCTTTCTTAACTTTGCCTCATCATGGTAGCACCTATTTTAAATGCTTATGTTAGTGCTGCTCCTCTGAATGGAACACAATCTGTATTGCGTGCACTGCAGGGAATGATGCGACATTCTCGATCTTGTATTGATGATTTGCCACCAAATTAAAGGGTAAATTCCCTCAGTGCTATAGAAATTTAGCTCACTTCCTTCAATGTCATAAAATTTTAGAAGTTTCTCTCACTGTCATAGAACTTCAGATTTATGCTCTCAATGTCATTTCATCCACTTTTTCATCCGTGTGCTGTTAACTAAGGTATAAAAAGACAGGTTTGCCCCTGGCCCCACCTGCAAGTGTCTAACTCTCTCTATGCTCTCTTTTCTCTCTTTGAACCCGGCCTGTTTTCTCTCTCTGAACCCGGCACACGCAGCAGGTACCAGGTATCGACGAGGGCCAGCGAGCTCGAACTGTCAAATCGAAGCTGCCCAGGCTGAATTAAACTTGAGTAAAATGCATGAATGGTCATTATATTTGTTGGCTTGTTTCAATTTGGCCATCGTACTTAGAAAAGTGTAAATCATGGCCATTAAAGTTGCTCGACTGTGTCAATATGGTCATTATCTCTCTAGGGATACGTACTCAAATGGCATGGCATATGTTTGACCAATAACTCATGCTTCACCGTGGACAAATGCACTTATAAAAAAAATCTAGCGTGAACAAATCGAATTGCAATTTTTCATTTATCCCCTCCTCCTGATTCTTTTGGTTCTATCTATAATTGTTGTCAATTGGCAAAAAAATGTGAGGAAAAAAACTTTGAAAAAAAAACATGAAAAAGCTACATATGAAAAAAAAAACATTAGGGATTGCAAAGAAAAAGAAAGTTGGAATCAGCTGCAAAGAAAGCAAACAAAAAAATATTTTGTACCTACTTGATGAACTTGTTTTTTTTAAACAATATTGGCATTCTAAACTTTGTGTGATGTAAAATGCTACGTACGGATGCTTTCAGTCAAATTTGAGCTATATTTATTGAGTATACCACAAACATGCTAATTCATGATATAGTTCGAGCTAATTGATCGGAGCAATTGCATATGCCCAAGCCCAACTATAACCTCGTATAGCTTCAGCTCGCTCTGCCGCTAGATCAATCTTGCCCAGTTAGATGGCGGCCGACAGACACTTTCTAATTTGGTTACGATCATTAAATAAATTAAATTAGGGAGCAATTTATGAATTACAAACTACGTCATCCGAATACGTACTCCTATAGAGCTAATGACCATATCTACTGCATCAAACAACTTTAATGACCATCATTTACACTTTTTTAAGTACAATGGCCAAATTGAAACAAACCAACAAGTATAGTGGCCATTTATGCATTTTACTCATTAAACTTTTGCTCCACCAAATAGATCTCGTTGGCTTCCAAATCGAATTAGCCTCCGGCCCAATCCACTCATCTTCACGAATTCACTAATAACAAGTCGCAAGGAAATCGACCAAGCAAGCAAGGAAATCGACGCATGTAAGCAAGCAAGCAAACACAGGCATACGCGGATGCACCTGCATCGCACCAGCCGGTGCCATGCGCCCATGCGCCGGTTCCCTGCCTGGCTGCGTCGTGCGGCTCGAGCACATCCTGCTGCCACCGACCGCCCGTTGCTCGCGGCTCGCCTATGCCAAGGGGTCGCAGCCCCGCTCGTCGAGCGCTGCCGCCTGCCAGTGCGGCAGTGCCGACTGCCGAATCCGCCGATGCAGGAGGCTAGCACGAGGATAAGGTGCTGTGGCTGAGATGTAGGCGACGACGGGGCTTGGAGCGGCCGGCATAGCACGCGGAGGCCGCAACGTGGAGGCGAGACAGAGCGGCCGGCAGAGCAGGATTTTGGCCGGCGGCGGCTGGCTGTTTTGGTGGAGGGAGAAGGAAGAAGATGCAGAGGGACTTACATGTAGGGCCAAGGGCAAATTTGTCTTTGCACACCTCAATTAACAGCATCTGGACGGGAAAGTAGACGGAATGGCATTGAAGACATAAGCTAGAAATTCTATGGCACTGAGAGAAACTTTTAAAATTTTGTGGCACTGCGTTGCTACGGACGAAAAACATATAGATATATCATATGTTTTACTGCAATAATATTGATGTTTGAAACTTCTAATGTGTTTTTAATAAAAAAATCATCATGAGTAAAAGATGCAGCTTATGTTCCTTGCCACATAGAAACATGCAATAATTTAGACAACTAACACTATGATTCTCTACATACCACATGCTTCATCAGATTTTTTCCTGGTTTTTCTAACATGTTACGAAGAAATAATGGGCACTCTCACAATATTTTATTTTACACATAGTTTTTCAGTTCCATTGAAAATACTCATTACATCACTACCCTTTTTAATATTTTAGCTGGAGAGATCCTACATACAAAACCAATGATCAAAAACATATTATACCGTAGAACACAACGTCGACCTGAGTTGACAAAGGCTAATTTTTCCATATGGCCTTACCTAGGGAAAATGTCACTGAGCTTAGCGCACATGCACACATCATTGAGTTGAGGTTCAATGCATACCATGCAAGATGGAAATTTGACACACGTGGATGTAATGCACGAGCAAAACACTATGATTTTTAGCTTTCTATTTATGTAGCAATTATAAGAAAATTTAACGTATATAAAAAGAGTAATATTTATTTTTTTGGGGGCACACGGGATCTTGCTGCCGTCGGGGTCGTGGCCGACGATAGCGAGCCCAGAGCCCCGCAGCGAGGCCGACAAGGGAGATGTCCATGCCGCATTACCGCCCATGCTAGAGGTCATGGAGGTGAGGATGGCGTAGGTGGAGGTGTACTTGACATTGCTCTTCTTCTCGGGCTCGATGGCCACTGGCGCCGCGGCAAAATTGGCCATCACTAACACCTTGCCAAAACGTACTCCCGTTCTAAATTATAGTTCGTTTGACTTTTTTTTCCAGAAAAAACATGTTATATTTTTGATTATCTTTGCCTCGCTATTGTAAATTTACATAGAGCAAACTTCTTGTTTAGTAATTGTTTAAAACACGTGTCTGAGGCAATGGCGGAGCCACCCCTACGGCAGGGTGGGGCAGCTGCCCCAGCTACCGTCGGAGTCGAATCCCAACCTCCATGGAGTATTTTGGTGTCCGGCGGCGATTTTTGGGGATAATCTTGCGGCGGCGGCGTCTCTGTTTCCGCCGGAGGAAGAAGAACCCGTCTGGCCAGTCTGG
The DNA here is from genome assembly GCA_015476505.1 of Urochloa ruziziensis. Classification (NCBI taxonomy): domain Eukaryota; kingdom Viridiplantae; phylum Streptophyta; class Magnoliopsida; order Poales; family Poaceae; genus Urochloa; species Urochloa ruziziensis. The sequence goes on from CM027118.1 coordinate 63,585,189, forward strand.
GGGAGGAAGAAAGCACTATGGGCCTTTTTGGGCTGAGTAAATTATGTTTTTGGGCTGAGTATTTTGGTGGCCCAGCAACAACCCTTCACGGCGTGGGCGTCACTTGCCTGTGCGGTCCTTCCCCAATGGCCCAAGGCGGAGACGCCCCTGCTCGCAACCTGCTCGTGTTCTGCTTGTGCCGCCGCCCGCCGGTCTCCCAAATCCCAAACCCTAGCCGTCTTGTCGCCGCCCGCCGGCGTGCTGCCGCCGCCACAGCACAGCGCCCGCCGCCCGGCCGCCCGCTCGTTCATGGAGGAGGAGGGGGCGGGAGAGCTAGGGAGTGGCGGCGCCCCCGAGCGCGGCATGGATGCCGCCGCAGCCTCCGCTGCGGGGCGTGGGCGCGGCCGTGGAAGAGGGGCGCCGGCACCTGAAGCTGAGGAGCAGATCAGGGGCAGAATCCCGGCCGGCGTCGGCGTTGGGCGAGGGCGAGGCGCCCCAAATCGTCCCTGTCTTCCAATTGGCAAGAGGAAATTGGTAACCAGAGGTAAAATTACCCCTATATTTCAATTCAATTTGAACTCTTAGCATTTTTTCATGTGCTCAATGTGATTTCTGATTTTCTGTAGATTTGAAGAGCTTCTATTCTAGTGTGAGTGTCGGCTCTGGTTCTAGTTCCTCTCAGCACCCAAGTACTCAGGAAAGTCAAAATGTGGTTGTTGTGGAAGTGGAATCTGAAACTGTGGTTCAAGATCAGGAGCAGGTCCAATCTGTGGTTGCTGATGCAGAAGAAACATTGCCTGAGGTTGGGGCAGAACAAGCAGAAGAAAATGGGGAAGAAGAAGAGCATGGAGGTACTGATCTTATAAGGGAATTTGACTCAAATGTTCACATTATTTCTGATCCAGGACTTCGAATACCAATTGCTAGTTTCCATCCTAACATTAGAGATAATGTTAAGAGGGCTTATTTGTTGAAGGGTCCGACCCAACTAAAAGGCCATTCATTTCCTCGCAGCAATTCTAGGGCCTTTAGACCACAATGGTTTGATGATTATGATTGGCTAGAATATAGTGTGTCAAAGGATGCAGCCTACTGTTTTTATTGCTTTCTTTTTAGAAAGGAAGCCGATCATGAAAAATTTGGTCATGAAGTTTTTAGTAAGACAGGATATGACAATTGGAAGCATGCAGCAAATAGAGGGTTCCCAGATCATTGTCGTGCTGTTGACGGTTGTCATAACAAAGCTAGAAAGTGTGCTGATGACTTTAAAAATCAAAGGGCAAGTGTGTCACGAAAGATTGAAAGCAATTCTTTAGATTCTGAACATCGATATGAAGCTCGTGTGACTGCTGCTATAGATATTGCTAGATTTCTCATTGCCCAAGGTCTTGCATTCCGTGGACATGATGAATCAGAATCTTCCTTAAACAGAGGCAATTTCTTAGAGATGCTTGAATGGCATAAGAAAAGGGACCTTAAGGTGAAGACTGCATTTGACCATTTGTGTCCAAAAAATGCAAAAACAACTTGCCCAGATATTCAGAAGGACATAACAGATAGTTGTGCAGAAGAAATCAGAAAAGTGGTAAAGGAGGAAATTGGGGATAATCTTTTTTCAGTTCTCATTGATGAATCTCGTGATGTCTCAATAGCAGAGCAAATGGCTGTTATTGTAAGGTTAGTTGTTACACAAGTAAATTAGAAATTTTCTTTATTGCTCCCTGCTATTCTAGTTTGTCAATACCAATATTATCATTTTCTTTGCAGATTTGTGAACAAACAAGGAATGGTTGTGGAAAGGTTTTTGGGTCTGAAGCATGTTGAGGACACAACATCATCATCACTAAAGAGTTCTTTGCTTCAAATGCTTGCCAAGTATGGATTATCTGTTGGTAGACTACGAGGACAAGGATATGATGGAGCATCAAACATGAGAGGTGAATTCAATGGTTTGCAAAAACAAATTCGTGATGAGAACCCATATGCTTTTTATGTTCACTGCTTTGCCCACCAATTGCAACTAGTCATTGTTTCTGTTACATCTAGTTGTTCATCTTTTGATGATTTCTTCAACTATGTGAGCTTAATTGTGACTAGTGCTGGTTCATCATGTAAAAGAAAAGATAAGCTAATTGCAATTCACCGTGAAGAAATTTTGGAGAGATTGGAAAGTGGTCAAATCTTTTCAGGAAAGGGGAAGCATCAAACTACAAATTTGGTTAGAGCTGGAGAAACAAGATGGGGTTCCCATTTAAGAACATTAGCTCGTATTGAGTCAATGTGGAATTCTGTGGTCAAGGTGCTATCAATGATTCATGAGGATGAGCGTAATCCTAGTCGAGCAGGTGGTTTGGTGCGCAAAATGGAGAGCTTCTCTTTTGTTTTGAATATGAAGTTAATGTTGAAAGTGCTTCGAATTACCAATGAGTTGTCTCTATTGCTGCAAAGAAAGGATCAAAATATTGTTCAGGCCATGTCATTGCTTATTGATGTGAGAACAAGGCTGGTCACTTTGAGAAATGAAGGCTGGCAGCCATTACTTGATGAAGTTATATCATTTTGCAATGATAAGAAGATTCCAGTGCCAAACATGGATGAGACAATACCTAGATGGGGTCGGTCAAGGCTAGATGGTAATTTAATCACTCAAGAACATCATTACCGTGTTGATACTTTCTTGGCTGCTCTTGATGCTATTATTTCAGAGATGGATCATCGCTTCAACGAGGTATCATCAGAGCTGCTTGTTTCCTTCGCTTGTCTTGATCCAAGAGATTCTTTTGCTAAATTTGATATAGAAAAGATTACTAGATTGACTGAAATATATGATCAAGATTTCTCTAACCTAGAACGTTCTAATATAAGAGATCAACTTGAGACCTTTATCATACATATGCGAAGAGTTGATTTATTCAAAGATTGTCATGATTTGGGAAGTTTGGCTATACAAATGGTTAAACATGGAAGAGATATTGTTTTTCCATTGGTCTTCCGGCTCATTAAGTTAGCATTGCTTCTACCAGTAGCAACAGCATCTGTTGAAAGAGCCTTTTCAGCTATGAATACAATCAAGACAGATCTACGGAATAGAATGAGTGATGAGTGGCTTCATAGTTTGATATTGTGCTACATTGAGAAGAAAATTTTCAGAGACCTTGATTCAGAAGAAATCAAGAAGACATATCAAGCTATCAGGAATCGGCGTATAGACCTGCCTAGGCCACCTAGAAAACCTAGACTTGAATAGTTATTGTAGTAGTAGAATATGTGTTCAAGTCTTGAAGATTATGTTATGGCATCTTAAACCTTTATTTAATTGCAGTTTGGTGATTCTATAAATGTCGCATGTGAATGCGGAATGTTTTTTTCACCTATGTTATGCTTGTCATGCGAGTCTGCCCCAGCTAAAATTTTCGGCTAGCTCCGCCGTTGGTCTGAGGCACGTACTCTTCTTCTTCTAGTAAAACACAAAATAACCATAGTCCGTATGGTCGACGTGGCGTTTCAGGGCGCACTGTTAAATCCACTCTCCGCATGTGTTAGCAGGTGCGCTGGGTCTTTTTTTAGCCCACCCGGTAATTAGCTTTAGGAGATGGTTTTCTTTTTATAAAACAGAAGAGACTGCGCTCTCCCTGCTCGAGCGGTGCAGGTTCGAATCCCACTGCTCCCTGGTTTCCCTAGGCATCGTTTTCTTTTGGAAAAAGCTAACCAACACCATTGCATTTTGTTATGAAGCCAACACATTCATTTTTGATGCGTCCGATCTGGTCTATTAGAATTTTAGCCGTCCAATACGGTAGACATTGGCCGTTTTTTTCGTTTTTCCTTCTGTATGTTTTTTTCCCTGCCTGCGGGCCCCATCTGTCAGTCTCTTTTTTTCTTTCTTCAGCTGTGAGCGCCGTCTCGCTTCTCCATTTCTCCCGTTTCTCATTCTGCTGCCCCGTCCCCCTCGCCGGCCACGCCGCCGCCGCCACCCCGGACCCCTCACCGGCCCCGCCACCTCCACCCCTCATCCCCGACGGTGCTCACCGGCGGCGGAGGACGAGGACGACCTCGCTGACGACGAAGACGCCGCAGCACTGGCGGCCGCGACCTCGGCCGGTTTGACTAGGCGGAAGCTGCTCAGGTGAGGTGATTTGTCCGCCCTTTATATTTTCCTCTTGATTTTTCGTTGATTCTGTGTGGTTGCCGTAGAGGTGTTTGCCTTTGGAACCCTAATTTTTTTATCTTCAATTCCATCCCCTGCGGTTAATTTGATCCCTAGGGTTCGTGGCTGTATGATCTCATTTTGGTTCGAATTGGTAAATCAGCACGGGTTTCAAGGTGCTCAATGGATTCCCCGTGGGTGGATTGATGAGTTAGTTCCCATCTCTGTACCTTCCTCATTCCATTTGGTTGTGGTACTAGTTATCTTCTTCGGGATTGTCTCATGCTAGCTTCAGATTTGACATGGGTTAATCCCAACTTGTTGATGCTTTGGTGAATAGGGCAGCTGTGCTAAAGTACAACCATGGTGTGTTGATGCAGTAGTGCAGTTGATTTTAGAGTTATGCAGCTGAATCTGGTTTTAAATTGACAGCCCAAGTGTATATGTTTGACTGACTTGGTTAGCCAAAATAAAAAATGAGAGACTCTTCTGGCAGCTTTGTTAGCTTTTTAGCCGCCTTGGTTAGTCAAAATAAAATAATTACATTTGGTTAGTCTAAATAGGATATTGAGGGATCATCAGCTTTGTTAGATTTGTAACTGTCTTGGCAGCAGCCACCACTAGTCACTTTTGTAGTTGGTTGTTTGCTGCCTCTGTACAGTCCTTGTGAAAAGTTCAATGTCATTATTTTCTTATATTAGAAGCATCATGAAGACGTCAAATTACATGGGGCTATGTATTGTCATCTATAAAGGTGCATATTGTCATTCTGAGTGTAGGTATATCTTACGTGGCATTTTTGTGCTTTGTATTTTTTTTGTTCTGTGATAGGAAAAATATATACCATGCTAAATTTATTCTAGGCTTGGGTTTTTCTTTTAATTAGCTCCTAGGTATGATTTTGGTGGCAGTCACAAGATTACCTATCAAATGCATTTCTCTATCTTATTAGGTTCAGTGTCAGAGGGTTTTTTTTTTTTGTTTTTGAGACGGGGATCTTTTTTCAACCTAGCTATGTTAGTTGTGAGTGCTTATTTCTTTTTACCTCCCTTGCTCAGGTGCAAATGTTGACCCCCTTCTATTTGGATTATGCTAAGAAGATATGTTCGCCTCTATTTTAAGGACTTGTTTTTTTTTGCATCATTAATTTGTTTATTTGCATATGAGGGGTTCTCAAACTCCCAAACATTTTGTATTTACCTAAGTATAGAAAATTAATTGTTTTTTGTTTTTTTGCATCATTAATTTGTTTATTCTGCATAGAGGGGTTCTCAAACTCCCAATCATTTTCTGTTTTCCCAAGTATAGAAAATTAATTTGTTTTTAACTTTTCCATTGTTAGCTTGTGTATTCTGTATATGAGGGGTTCTCAAACTCCCAATCATTTTGTATTTTCCCAAGTATAGAAAAATATTTGTTTTTTGTGTTTTGCATTGTCAATTTGTGTAGTTGCAAATGTAGGTGCTGCTCAAATCTTATGGCATGAATCTTTATTCTTAATGTTCTAATTTTACAAACTTATGTCAGTGTGGATGGATCTGTTGTAGTTGTGATGTCCAAAACTAATCTTTTTCTGGGCTTTCTGCATTATGGTAGTGTATTAGATGGGTGCTTATAGTGGGACGTGCAAGGAGCCGTTGATGATCAGGCTGTGAAGGTTGTTGACATTGTCAACACTTAAAGTCTTCTGGTTTGTGTTGATATTCAATTGTCTTGACTAGTGTTGTGCTGGATGTGATGTGCGCTCTTATCCCTGTGCTAATTGTACATTCCTGTTTGCAGGAGCAACCTGCCTTTGAGAAGAAGCAGGTTGTCACCTTCATCAACCGCTGCATCAGGAACCTCCTTGGTAAAAATCTAGGAATTCTTTGCTTCAGTTTGCTCTTATGAACAGAACATGGTTGTTTACCTTCTTCCCTTTATTGTTGATTTCAACTCTCACCAGAGGCCTTTAGATGCATACTCCCTCCATACTCACAATAGATGATGTTTTGGACAAGATTGTGCATACGAAGAGTCGTTAAATAGGGTGTATTTTTCCTGTTTGCCCTTATTAAATAGGGCTGTAGTTACTTTTAGAGACAAACCCACAGCAGTGCAAGTGGTTAGCGCTCCAAGTGTCGAGGCAAGAGGTCCCAGGTTCGATCTCTCGCAGCGCACTTTTTGGTTTTCACGTGAATTTGCATGGCGCTGGTCACGTCCGCTGCATGGCTCGCTTGGGCGGTCGCTGGCGCACGTTTTTTCGGTTGGCGCTCGGTGGCTCTCGTTTTTTTTTTTGGGGGTCGCGCTCGCTTGAGGTGGTTTGCTCGGTGGCGCTCATTTTTTTCGGTCGCGCTCCCCCTCGCGCTCGTTTTTTGTTCACGCGCGTTTCCCTGACGCTCTTTTTTCGGTGGCTATCGTTTCCCCCTGGCACCGGACGGTTTGTTTCCTTCGGTATTTAACAGCTCGTGCCAGACCGAGACTCCCATCCAGTACAGAGCCCAAACCCCCATTCCAGTGCAACAAATGGACCTCAACATTCCTTTAGAGGAAGAAGAAAGCGACAGTGGTGGCTTCGATCTCAACATGCCTATACTGGAAGATGAGAACGAAAATGGTAATCCATTCTCTTATTCCTTTTGCATTCGATCTTAGCATTTCGTTTCCGTTTCCTTTCTCATCTTTCAGTATCATCGTTTTTTTATAGGAGGCTGGCTTGGTGACGCCCCTGTAGACGCCCCTGTACTGGAACATGATGGTGATGCAGACGACCTCGACATGTTCGATCTCAACCTACCACTAGACGAATTTGGTGCTGTTAACTTCGATTTTGTTGAAAACCTCACTGGTAAGTTGAACTTTACTCTTTTTTTATTTACCTAGTACTAAAAACGTGCTGATTTGAATGTTCTTTTTTTTTTGTTGGAACAGAACATGCCATGGAAGGTCCTGTTGCTGCCGTGCAACTCCCTCTCGATGCCGTGCAAGCTCCTGTTGCAAACAACCGAAGAAATCAAGAGATGTCAAATGACCTTAGAAAGCCTTGTTAGCTAGAAGCAGGAATGGGACTCTAGGAAAGAAGGATACAAGTATTGTTGCTGCGCATTTTGGGGTACACATTCAGGCAGTCCAACGTTTGTGGAAGAGAGGTAAAACACAACTTGCAAGTTTCATTCCGGTTGATGTTAGCAGTAGAAAGAAGGGTAGATGTGGTCGTAAGGAACTCCCTCTTAATTTGGAAGCATTGTGTGACATTCCAATCAAGGATAGATTGACAATAGAAGATGTGTCTAGCAAACTAAACATGAGCAAGTGCCAAATTCAAAGGTTACTCAAAAAAGGATTAATTAGGCGCCACTCTAGTACCATCAAACCGTATCTCACTGTTGCTAACAAAAAAGCTCGGTTAAAGTGGTGTGTTGATATGATTGACAAGGATATTCTAGATGATCCAAGATTTAAGGATTTGTTTGACATTATTTTCATTGATGAGAAATGGTTTTACCTCTATCCAAAATCAGAGAGATGTTATTTGCTACCCGATGAAGATGATCCTCATCGCACTTGTAAGAACAAGAATTACATCCCTAAGATAATGTTCTTGTGTGTTTGTACTCGGCCAAGGTTTAGGGATGGAGAGTGTATTTTTGATGGAAAGATTGGTTGTTTTCCATTAGTTACTTATGAACCGGCTCAAGAGGTAATGAGAGAACCGGTCATGTGAGAGGAGACTTGATGGTAAAGCCTATAGCATCGATCACAAGAGAAGTGCTGAGGGACTTCATGATCAACAAAGTCTTGCCGGCAATTAGAGCAAAATGGCCAAGAGAGGATGTGGGCAAACCAATCTACATTCAACAAGATAATGCACCTTCACATATAAAATTGGATGATCCAATTTTTTGTGAGGCTGCACAGCAACATGGATTTGACATTCGACTAATTTGTCAACCACCCAACTCTCCGGATCTTAATGTTCTTGATTTGGGATTTTTTCGAGCTATTCAATCCATTCAATACAAAAAAGATGCAAAAACAATTGAAGCACTAATTCCAGTAGTACAAGAGGTATGGAGTAAATTCATCAATTGTCTTCATTTTAACATTTTTGATTTCGGGTTTGTGCTCACTTAATTTTTTACAACACATGTAGGCATTCATGGAGTACAGTCCACACAAGGCAAACAAAATATTTCTAACCCTCCAAACTGTTATGATAGAAGTCATGAAGATTAGAGGATGCAACAACTACAAAATTCCTCACATGCAAAAGGCAAGACTAGAGAGAGAGGAACAGCTGCCCCTACAGATTTCTTGTGACCCATTGTTGCTAGCTGAAGCCGTTGGTCATCTGGATGCATGAAACAAGAACTATTGTAAAACTATATTGTACTACTTGATGTTGTGCTGTTTGCAAAATTCCTCACATGCAATGTAATCTTGACTGTTTCCATGTTGCTTCTTTTTCTTTCTCCTACTTGATGTTCTTCTTCCTCCACTCCCGTTCTTCTTCCTCTCTCTTGCGCTTCATGTTCAACGCACCGGCGCAGTCGAAATCATCATAACTGAGGTTAGAACCTATCCAGTACTCCGAGTGGATGAGACCGCAGCGCAAGCATGGCCGCAACCGCGAGTGAGCACGATCCCATGACTCACGATCTTCATGGACTTGAAGGCAGCGACGACATAGGAAAGCGCCTGGCGCCATGAAGTCTGGCACCGTCGTCTCCGAGTCCGGCGCCGGCGCGAGCACCTCCTCCGAGTCTGGCGCCATGTAGTCTGGCACCGTCGTCTCCGAGTCCGGCGCCGGCGCGAGCACCTCCTCTGAGTCCGGCGCCGACGCGAGCACATCCTCAAAGTCCGGCGCCGGCGCGAGTACCTCCTGGCTCGCCGGCGCGAGCACCTCCTCGGCCGCCGGCGTGAGCACCTCCGAGTCCGGCGCGAGCAGCTCCTCCGAGTCCTCCTCGGCCGCCGACGCGACCACCTCCTCCAAGTCCACCGCCTCGGCCGCCGGTGCGAGCGCCTCAGCCGCCTCAACCTTCGACGCGAGCACCTTCTCAACCTCCGGCGCGAGCACCTCCACGGACTCCTTCGGCACCACCTCCTCCGGCGCGAGCACCTCCACGGACTCCTGTGACACCACCTCCTCCGGCGCAAGCATCCACTCCATGGTGCCCGGCGGCAATGACGCGCGGCGCAGATGGGAAGCAAGGAGAGGGGCACGCGCGGATGGGAAGTGAGAGGGGCGGCGCAGATGGGAAGCAAGGAGACGGGCGATGCAGTGTGAAACTGAAGAAGTCGAACGGTGGAAGGGAAAACACGGCTGACAGGAATCGATGCGACGTTGGGACTTGAGGCGAGCAGTTAATGAAGGGCAAGGACGTCTAAAATCATGTACCGATGGCCAGAACGGCTTCTTTTGACAACACGTGCAACGGCCAGGACGGCTTCTATTCAGAGTATGGAGGGAGTATGAACTTTGCTGAATGCCAGTCTTTTTTCTTTTCAAGATGTCCGTGATCTTCACTTGCAATCAAGAGATGCTATGCGTTTGGTTTTGAAGATGGTTTATCTCCAGTTTTCTAGTCATATATCTGCAGCAAATTATCTAGCAAGTAGCATCAAGTTCATTTGAATTTGTCTCGCGTGTTGTACAGGTGTACAAGAAACAATTACAATTTAATTCTTCTCAAATATAACATGAATTGTTTCATCATCTTTTTCAGTGGTGGTAAAATTTGTGTGATAGATCAATATGTAGCACCCACTTTTTAGTTTGTATCTTATCCGAGTATTTTTAGACATTTGTAGCACCCAAATCTAGGTAATATCAAGGGTTTCAAAATTTAGGTAATTTGTGATCCTCTAGCACCCAGATTTTGGTCTGCTACAAATCTGGGCAATTCTCCGTGTGTCATTGCCTAAAGAATGGCAACCACAAAATTGCCCGAGTAAGAGGTACACACTCCCTAATTTTAGGCTTCTACAGGCTATCTTTGCCACCATTTGGTTGATTTTTGCTGTATTACCTGGGAGTAGGTCGACTTTTACCTTTTAGTGCCATATGTAGTATTGTTTCCAATGTTTTCCCCCAATATTCCAACCTTTTATTTTATTTTTAATTTTCCAAATTAAAATGTTTTAGTCTGTGCTGAATATATATAGAGAATAGGGGCAATTGTATTGCCATGTATCAATTTTTGCAATATATTCCTGTTGATAATCATGCCTGTTAGTTTGAAATAGTCTCTGTCAAATGCTTATTACTGTTGGATTCTCCTATAGTAGTGAAATTAATTTCCTCTTTTTAAACCCTTAATTCTGATTGTTATTGTCTCTACATCTCATTTCCTTTGTTTGAATCCTTTGTAGATGCCTCGGAAAAGAGCTAGAGGACAGTCACCTGTGTTTGACATTGATAGTGATACCCCTAACTCTCTTGATGATTTTCAACTAGAGTCAGCAGAATGGTGAAGACATCTCGAATGGTGGACTAATGGAATCTGATGTTCTCTTTTTACTATTGTTTTTGTTAATTTTTTTCTACCTTATTCTCTCATAGTATGTTTCTTCTTTGTTATTTATTTTTCGTCTGCAGGATATGTCCTCAAATGATGATGAAGTATTTCTATAAGCATGTGGTGCATGAGGTACCACACTTTTCTTCTTGTTTTTCTATTAATGTCTTATTTATTAGTTGTTCCCTTGTTTAATATTTTTGTCTATCATCTTATTAACTCATATCATACTAGTTATGCATTAATTTGTTTCACTGTGTTGTACTTTATTTTCATGTTCATTAGTAGTATTTGCACTTTAGCTTCATTAAAAGGAACCGCTACCATCTTTTTTTTGTTACTGTTATTTCTACAATTTGTATGAATGCTTAGTTTTTTTGCAGTATAGAAACCTTTTATGTGAATTTGGTTGCTGTGTCAATTAGGTTGTTGTGTTCTCCTTGTCTCTAAAATTTCACATTTCCTTTCATTTCTTCTCCTTTTGTTGATGTTTTATGTGATTCCTAAATTAGTTGTCTAGTCCATTGCTTGTAAACAAAATTACTAACACTTACTATGGATTTGTCAGTTGGTTGTTTGCTGTTCTGTTGATCTGTTGATCTGACATGTCACTGTTGTGTTGCAGCTCAAGTACTCACAGGAGCTGGCCTAACCTACCAAGTGTAAAGATTTAACCTGTTTTGATCTGACCTGTCACTGTTGTGTTGCATCTAATCTCTTGACATGTACAACCAAGATCCCAATGCAGCAGGTAAATTCCTTCTCACTGTTTTGTCAATTTTCCTACATCAACTAGTTGTTACCATTTCATGATGATATGCCAATGTTCTTTTCATTAGTTATTTTCATTATTTAGGCTTCATGAGATTAACAACAAGCAACGTTATCATGCTGAAATGCCAATTTTCTTATTGACAGTTTACAATATTTTGTGTGCCAGTTATAATTTAAGCTAATGTCAGTTTAAAATTCACTGGCATAAGCACGGTAGTTTGCTGGCATTTTAGGTTCGGACCTCTGGTAGTGGCTCATTTTGCATTCTTTATCTTTCAAATCAATTTAGATTATTACTTTGTAGAATTTGCAGCTTTCAGGGTTTCCAAACAAACCCATTCAATATGTAATATTGTAATTTTCTTGTCTATAGAATTAAACTGCATTATCTTGATTGTTTTTTTTATTTTCTTTATTTCCTCTCTCTTCTATCAGCCTCTCTTATTCTCTCATCTTTTGCCTTTTCATTTATTTAGCAAGCTAATAAATTGGCTATTAGCTTTCAAGCTAATAAATTGGCCATTACTTTTTCGCAAATTAGGCATCTTATTCTTCTTTTGTTCCGGTGCAGTTTATATGAGCAGATATTGTAGCAATAAAGTCTATCTCTTCAGATGTTATTCTCAATCCTGACCACTACCCAATTCAAATAATTTGGTATGTCAACTGAACCTCTTTACTTTAAAATATTAGACATTACTCTCAGACCATAAGTACTTTCGATTAGTTGTAATTTGGGAAATCTGCATATGTACATACTTCTTTGTAACTATATGATTCTTCACAGTTTAAAATATTAGGTTTCCCAGTCTTAATTTTAGCTAATGCCAGTTCAAATTTCACTGTCATATGCGTGTTAGGTTGTTGCCATTTGAGATGTTTACCGTTGTTTTTTCCGCAATTAACAACCCTTTTCTTCCATTCGGTCTTAGCTTTGTTTTATGAAGAATTTGCATATTCCAGGGTTTCTAAGCAATCCCATTTAATGTGTAATTTTCCTGTGTAAAGAAAAAATGTCCATCTTCTGATGGTTTTTTTTCCTTTTTCATTTTTGATTTGTCCTTCTACCAGCTAATCTTATTCTTAGATCTTTAGCAGTTCTTTACCTTCTTGAAGCTCAATTGCATTTTTCTTTATTTTGAAGCAACATGTTTCATAAAATAGGTCATGAGAAGTGTACTCATCTGAAGTTTGCTAGCTTCTCATGATCTTTTCCTGATGTTCTATCTTTTTTGTGTATTTGAGCATTAGCTGCTCTTTTGCTACTCAATATTTCTTTTCACCGCTGCTAATTTCCATAGACTACTTCTTCTAATCTGTTAATTTTAACCTTTACATTTGTACTTTGTTAAATTTGCATCTTCTAGGGTTTCGTAGAACCCCAATTAAATCTCTAATTTTCCTAACTGTATAATTAATTTGTCTATATTAACTTTTAATTTTGTACTCTGTTAGATCTGCATCTTACAGGGTTTTCTGGCACCCACCCAATTAAATCTGAAATCTTCCTAACCATAGAAAATATTTGTTTATCTTTACTTTTTAAATTTGATCTCTGTCAATTTGCATATTCGAGGGTTTTCTAGTTGATGTTGATGCTTATAAGGCCTAAATTTTTCCTAAGCTGTCAATTTGCATATTCCAGAGTTTTCTAGTTGATGTTGATGCTCTTCTTATTTGACGGATTAAAGCTATTAATTATGCTTCTTAGCTAGTAGTTAATTTGGTTGTTGGTGCCTGAAGTGGTACAGAAGGTTTGACCCTGAGTTAGAATTGACTATGTAATAAGATATGTATTTGGTTCTTCATTCTGGAACATTACACTTCACATCCAAGTTGCGCTAGGTGTTGTGTTTACATTTGTAACTTAGGCAATTAGATAAGTTAAGCAAACTCCCAAATGTCGGTGCTCATTTAAGTTTGTATAGCCTGCTGAATCGACTAAGTTTCATCGATCCCTCCACTCATCTGTGTGTTTTTTATTGATTTCCACCGAATGCTTGTCAGCACCTGTGGATCCGATTTTTGTGTGTGTAGTTTTTCTTAGGAGCAATGTTTCTGCAGGTGGTATTCTAGAGATTTTTGTGTCATTCAGATATCATCATTTGGAATTGCCTTTGCTCCTATTTAAGTATGAAATGTGGCTGAATTTTTTATTGGGTGTCTGGCTGTAAAACTTTTGGTAGGGGATTTAGGCAGGTTCGCTGTGAGTGTTGTCTCATTGTTTTGGAGTAGCTAACCAACTACACAGTCCCCAATTTTACTTTATTTGTTCCAGTATCTAACTGGTTGTAGGTTTTGTTCCTAGCCAATTTACGGTGTCCAAAAATTGGTTTATGACCATCTGGCTATTTGTAAGTTGAAATACTAAGTTTGTTTTCTAGGTTTCTTAAAACTGTAGTGCATATATGGTCGGATGCTTAGGTTTTTTGTATACTCCACTTAATTTAACCAAATATTTCACATGAACGCAAGGTAGCCAAATATTTCTTAGAACTGTAGTGAAGTTCTTTATTCTCCCTCTGTATCTCATTTGTTGTTGTTCTTCTCTCAATGTAGTCTTTTCTACAGTTTGGTGGTTATTCATCATAATTCATAGCTCTATTGCTCAGTGCATTCTTTTATTTTGGAATGTTTGGTTTCTCTAGGGTTTTTTTTCTCTAAGTGAAAGCATCTCATTTTGATTTTGCTTTTGCTTTGGGCAGTTGTTTTTTCTTCAGCAACCTATATCCTTTTAGTTCCTGCAAGCTAGTGATGGTTTATTTTTCCTTTGTTGATAGCAGAGGAGCAGCTGGCAATTGTCGGACATTAAATCTTTTAGTAGTGGCATCACCAACACATGGCTTGAACTCTCAGCCACAACTGCAGGCCGGTTATGACAGGTAAGCAGCAAATTGAACAACAACATTATGTGCTCGGGTTTTGAGTAGTTCAATCTGTAGTGATCAGTGACAACGGTAGCATCAATTTGTTAAATCGTGTAGTTGTTAGAAATTTGTCAATTCCATAACTAGTTCATTTGACAGGCATCACTAGTTCATTTGACAGTGATATCACTGTCAAATCTGTGGTTTAATCATGTCATTAAATCTGAAACTTTCTCTTAATTAACATAATTTTGTTTCTTTGAGACAAACTTTAATTTCCAGTTTATTGCTCAGCACTTTCTTGGTATTTCTATGTACCGTTTCACTTAATCTAATGACATGTCCTTTTTGATAAATGCAGGCGCTGAAGACTGTCCTAGCATGGTCTCCTTTTGATGCGAACAAGAACCACTTCGTGACCACTTTTCGAGCTTTGCAGAAGTCGACAGGTTCATTCATTACTATTCTGAATCCACATCATGAGCAGAAACATTTCTTTGTTTATAGTCTCACTTAGATGATTTGGCAGTCATGCTTATGTCATCTCACGGTACAAAGTTTATGTCAAATAAGGTTATGTCAACTGTCACATTTGGTATTAACAGTTGTTTTTCTGCTTTGGTTTCTAGTCATGAAACCCTCATTTAGCTCAATCTACATGAGATATCTGTATCCATTGTGATGATCACATCATGCGCTACCATCTGATCTCTCATCTTACATCCATTGGTTAGCCAACTTGTTAGTGTGTAGTTCCTTCATTTGTTCTGAATTTTTTCACCTCTACCATTTCTATAATTTTTTTAGTGCAGCACAACCGTAACTTTTTAGCAAATTCTTGCAAAAAAATCTGGACCGGTAGAACACCATGGATGTCAGCTTGTGTTCTATCATTTAATCTTTCTTATGTGTTGTGATTTGTCACAAGAATTTGCTAACCAATGTGCTAACATTTCTGTGTTCTTGTTGCAGGCAATGACCTCCTGTTAGAATGATACCTGTACAAGGAGATTGGGAACATCGTGCTCCTTTCTAGGTATGTTTTCTGGTCGATTAATTCATCCTGCAGTTTGTGAGGAGAGCAAATTTGGTCTTTACATCATGGTTCTTTGTTCAGGTTTCAACATCTTTTCCTGATTTGAAGTTTTTTTCATTTTTCTTTGGTGGTTGGTCTAGAGAACATTTATAAGCTGCCAGTTCTATGTACCAATTGAGAATTATGTTCTCAGTCATGCTAATGGTTGTTTCATAGCCTTTAAAAGCTGCCAGTTCTATGTTGCTTAATTGACAGTGAGGTTCATATCATTTGACAGTGATATGATCACTGTCAGATCTGCATACTTGAACTGTCATATCTTGTAGTCTGTAGTTTAATTATTATTTTTTGATATTTGTGTAATTTGCATCTTCTAGGGTTTCCAAGCAGCCCCATTAAATCTCAGGTTTATGAACTATATAATTTTTTTCTTTATTTTTCTTTCACATTTGCTATCTGAAGAATTTGCATCTTCCAGGGTTTCCGAGCAACCCCAATAAATCTGCATTTTTACTGACTATAGAAAAATTTGTTAATCTTCCATTTTCTTTTACTTTTTTATTTAATTCATAATTTGCATCTTCCCTATGTTTTTATAAAATAGTTATTTGTTATTGTTATTCAGCAATCTATTTTCATCTTTCCAGGTGGGACATAAGAAAAGGATATGGGATGTTACTGTCATATCTTATAAGATTGCTATTTGTTATTGTTATTCAACAATCGGTATAATCACTGAGTAGCTCCCTTTTTGCTTGGATTTCTGCGATGTATATTATCAGTTTGAAGAATATGATTTATGTGATGTATGTTGTCACTAAGCAGTTTTGTTCATTTTGGTCAGAACATGGTTTAGCCAGCAGGTAAAGTCCTTTCTCACTGTCCTGTTAGTTAGCTATTTGGTGATGTTATCAGCATTCCATGATTTCGGTCAAAAAAAAAATAGCATTCCATGATGATATGCCTATGTGGGTGGTCCATTTTCTTGTTCTGGTTAGGCATAGCTACATCTTAATCCCCAGTTTGTGCTTGACTATCTTCCATTTTTTTGCTACATCTTAACCCCCTAGCATAGCTACGTTCTGGTCACACATAGACATAGCTACATCTTAGGACCAGTTTTTTTTAAGTTTTTTTTCTGAAAACCTCTTTTTGGTATGATCCATGGTATAGTTCATTCCAATGATATATGAAAACCTTTTCTGAAAACCACTCGTTATCTTTTGCCCTTACTTGCAATTCAGTGATATATGACCCACGGTATAGTTCATTCCAATGATATCTAGGTTAATAGTTACCAAGTATATGGTCTGACAGTTTCAATTATTTGGTTTGACAGTCAATAGTTCTTGAAATGATAGCTTTAGCTTCACTGTCATCACTGTCAAATGCAAGTTAGAAAGCTGTCATTTGTATTTGGTGATGTTAATCAACATTCTATATTCACCTTGTCAGGTTTCTGTTGCCCATGATGTTCTTCAATTCCTTTTGGTGGTCAGACATATACATTTCCTGGTCATGCATTTCAAATTTATTTGCTTTGGAAACCTTACTCCAGTAAGTGTTATGATGGCTGAGTAGTTTTGCATCATCAATGAACTGTCATTTACTCTTTCTTATGTTTCTCAGCATTTCACAATTCTCAAGCTGCATTTCTTGGTCCTTTGTGCTCAGGTATCTTAAGGTTTTCCTCAATTTATGATGAGGACCGAGAGGTATTTTCAGTTTATTTCATTTGTTCATCATCTTGTAGTTTTGCTCTCAGTCTTAGTTTTCATGTTTGCGTCCAGACGTCATGCCTATGGTTCCGGTGTTTGTTTTTTCAAAGCTCTCTGTGCACAGTTTCAAAAACCTCAAATGACAGTCAAAATTTGCTAAAATGACATATCTTTACTGTTCTTTGTAAGGTCATAATCTGGCATTTGCATTGTCCCTTAAATTCCCTCTGAAATTCTAACAATCTGGCCTTAAGGACACCTCCAAATCTGCCTACACAGAATACCTGTATTTATTTGTTTGTTTAAGAATATGATTACTGCTGATCCACTATCTGTCCCATTTAGGTTTGGTCTACACAATATCGATCTTGTAGTTGTGTTCTTTAGATACTATCGTTAGGCTTACTGTCTATCACAGGTATACACTTAAGTGATATTGTACTTCTTTCAACAAAGGCTATGGCTTCTTCTGGTCTTTATATGTCTAGCATATTAACTGTATCTTTGATGTAAACACCTATAGCTTTTCTGTTGTTTGTAAATTATTAGCATAATCAGTACCATCTGAACTGGCGCTCCTTTTGATTTTAGAAATGCAGCAATAAGAAGGTATGAAGCAGCCAACTGGTTACGAAAGACATCAGTGAAGTGTATTCAACATCAGTGAAGGTCAAGCTACCTATGCTTCTGTTGTGAAAGCCAATCTTTAGCCAACCATTCTTCTCACTTCCATTATTGATTTGTTTTGCAACCCTTTGCAAGTTGACAGATATATCTTCCTGAAATGACAGTGAGGTTTATGATTTTTCCCTATGGTTTATTATATATGATTATTACATATCTTAGTGAGTTCATATCAGAATATGTGTTTCAAAAATCAGTGTGCTGTCGTCTTGGCAATATACACTCATTTTGAGCTGTGATAAAATAGTGTGTTTTGGATTGTTTAATTGCCTACAAAAAACAGTGTGTTACCTTCGTAACAAAACACACTCTTTTTGGTTTTTCATAATCTGTGTGTTTTTTCTTAGTTGAACACACGTGTGTTGCCTTTGTTATGAAACACACCCCTCCCTTTTTTCCCTTTTTTTAACCAGGTAGTTCCGTTTAACAACTTTTGTCTGTTTTCTTGTAGGTTTAGGCTAATGACACACCAAACCAAAATATTATGACAGTAACACTATTTAATTTAGAAATAAGTAAAGATATATAGTTTCGGCGGCCGGGCCTGGTTAGGGGCTAAATGTTGTGCTCAATCGGCCGTGAAGCGCACCCTCTTTTTGGACGGTTTAGATATTGTTATGCGTGCAAGTGGTGAGGTGGAGATGACGTCAGTTGGTTGGGGTGACGTGGCATGTGGTTTGCTTCAATACGGAAGCTATGCATGTCCCCTTTCATACTTTCAGAGATTGTGTGGCGTGGCATGTGGTTTGCTTCAATACGGAAGCTATGCATGTCCCCTTTCATACTTTCAGAGATTGTGTGTGAGTTTGGTCTGTATTTTTTGTGTGGTTGGTGCCGCTTGCTGCTGTGGTGGTAAGAGTAAGTAGTCTGACCGGTGGGCCCATGTGTTTTCTTTGTGGCAAAGAGTTATGAGGGCAAATACAACGGTCCGTAGACTGCAGCTGAATTTTGCGAAAAACCCCTCCACGGCGTGAGTTACTCCCCAGCCGGCGTCTCGTTCGACAACGACTCGAGCTCGTGCTCCCAGGCGACTCGACGAGGAAGAAGGCCATTGTACGAGCCGTAGCGGCGAGACGACGGAGGAGCGGGATCCGCTGCGCGCCGCGGGGTTCGTTTCGCGCCCAAGCTTCGCGCCGCGCCATGAGCGGCCGCGAGAGCTCCTCTGGCGGCCGAGCCATGAGCGGTCACGCGAGCTGCTCCGACGGCCGCGCGAGGTCCAAGTTGAGCAGCAGCATGCGCTGCTCCGACGGCTGCGCGAGCTCCAAGTTGAGCAGCAGCGCATGCTGCTCTGGCGGCCAAGCCTTGGGCAGCGCAGGCCATGAGCGGCCAAGCTCGTTCATGTTCCTCAGGACCGCCCCCTCTCTCCTCTCCTTGATTTCTCTTAATTTCCAACATAACTTCCTTTGATCCAAAAACCAAATTGCAAGCTGGTACAAAGGTCTCCAATCCGTATATAAGTTTCTCGGCCAGAAGATCACTGCATCGATCACAATCAATCTCTGAATATTGGGGGAAGAACTCGACCATTGATTGTCTGTCAGTGTTCATCCAATTTTTCAGAGATTTCGGTGTAAACCATCCAAAAGTTGAAGCTCCAAATAAATAGTAAAACCCATTTGTTTGTACCCAAATTTGGTGTGGTGCAAGTCCAAGTATCCAAGATTCCATTTTGCATGAACAAGTTGTACACTTCATATGAAAAATTTGGAGAAATCCATCTCTGAACATGACCCTTCAATGCTGTTTTCCAGACAGAAAAATTTCTAAGTTTCAGCCGAAACTGCTCCAGATTCAAACTTTTGGCTCCAATTTAAATACTCAAATCAACTTTTCACTCTAGGTCAACATAACCAGATGAAAATTCATAGCTCATAGGTACTTTTTCATGTTGGACAAAGTCAAGTGTTTAGGAAACATTTCAAAATTAGGCCCCTCCAACATGGTTACTTAACCATATTTGACCTTTATTGAAAAGTGCTTCAAATTTGTGTATATACGAGTGTATTGTGCGTTGTCTCTTCTATGCAACAAAAATGACTACAAAGATCAAATGTGCACTAGATCATCATGATTTACATGTCAAAAGATGAATTAAACACCATGCAGACAGCTAAACAGACAACCCATTGTACAAGCTGTCTGTTTAACCTGTCTGTTTGGGTAAAAAGACAGCAAGCTGTTGTCAGGGTTGTACTTGCCCTGAGGTCGTTTGCGTGTACAGTATTGTTCGGGTTCCTTCGGGTTCTGTTCTCTCCCCTGTTTCCTGTAGTCTGCTCACATAATTACTACTACCAATTAACATTAAATTAGCAATCCCAATCGAGTAATTTTACGGTGCTTGAAAAAAATGGCAACCGTTCATGAGGTCAAATCTAATGGTTAAATATTAAAAGGAACCTATAATAAGGAACCGGATTGTGGACCGGTACCTAAAAATATATGGGCCAGGAACTAGTTCCAAAATTAAGTAGAATGGTAAATTTGTATTTTCGCATAAGCATTGCTCGTATCAGGCATCCTATCATCACCGTGATATCCATAGTTCCATACAGCCCAAACAAGGCAATAACTACTCTCCGTTGTCACAAAAGGATTCGTTCGGCCTCTTACGCCGGCGCCGCAGCTCCTGGTGATCAGGGCTCCTCACCACCGCGTCTATGGCTACCCGATTCCTAATTCACCATCGCTGACAGTAGTGCCCGGCCCATCGTGTACATCGCAGAGCTCCGGCGGTCGGCAAGGCGACGTGCCCCTCGGGCGGCGGCATGGTGGACCAGTTGTTCGCGTAGTTCTGGAGATGGCAAGGTTGCTCGCTGTAGCCTCGGATACGTCGATGCCTTCGTTGACCCCTTGCGCGCTCTTCGGCGGTGTTTAGTTGGCATGTAAAAAAATTTTCAAAAGAGAATCTTACATGCATAAAGCACTAAATGTAGACAAAAAAAATAATTTATTACATGGATGGAGTGTATGTTGCGAGACGAATCTAACGAGCCTACTTAATCCAAGATTTGCAACAGTAATGCTACAGTAACCGTCCGCTGATTGTTAATTAATTACCCTCTAATTACTCGTCATTAGATTTGTCTCGCGATTTGCTGGCTAGATCTGTAATTAGTTTTACCAATAGTTTACATTTACTACTCCTAAATGATAAATTTTCTTTGATGTGACATCTTAAAAACTTTTCACCCTCCCAAAACCCTGATGCAGTACAACGTTACCTGCTGCTACTGGAAAATTGCACTAAGATTTCCTGATTGAATTAAATATATCCCTCTCGATGGTTAATTAGGGTATAGGCATTTGTGCAATGCACCAATAACAAGATTTAATTGTTCATATGAAAACAAAGTTGATGAGATTTGTGATGAAACACACCGAGTTTCAGATTTTAAGCCTTCCATTCAGATAGCAAAGCAAATAAGGGAGTCTGCACTTGCTTGCACTTCAGCTCTCGGGTGTCAATGGCTTGTACAGTCGGAGAAAATGGCTGCTATATTCCCCACTGCTTGTTAGTCACAGAATTTTTCCTCTAAGGGCCTGTTTGGATAGCTGGTTTTGGAGATAAAACACTTGTAAATTACACCTCCCAATTATTTTCCGCTGGTGAGCTCAAAAAGTTGTTTGGATGAGTGGTTAGCACACTAAAATTACATCCGGTTTAGGCTAATACCGGTGTAAAAAATAATTGGGTCACTAGGTCTGGAAAACAAAACGACAGATATCGGGAGCATCTCTCGTCGTCCCCGCCGCCGCTCGCCCAACTCTCCACCGACGCCGCTCCACGCCCATGACGATGCGCTCGGCCCCCATGACCTTCGAGATCCCCACCGGCCACCGCGACCTGCACTTCTCTTCCTCCTTGCCGCCGTCCGTGATCCCGTTGAGCTCCCCGCGTGCCTCTTCCTCCCTATCGATGGTCGTGTTGCCGTCGCTGGCTTCTCCTGCACGCGAGCTTCCTCGAGTTGTGGCCGTCAGACTCGCCTGCGCTCACGCGTCGGCGTCACCGGTCATGTGGCTCTGTCCGCCTGCTTCCCACATGCCCCTGCCCCTGCTCTGACCGCCTGATGCTGCTCTCCGGCCGGCGAGCTGCCTCGCCCGCCGGTGCTCGTTTTGAGCTTTCCATGGTGCTAGTGGGGTTGACGACTGGAGAGTTCACAAGCTGGTCAAGCGAATTGCATCTAGGGACCCCTCATCCCTCACAAATAATGACCCTCTTGAGAATTCGATCTGAATGGTGCTAGTTTGGAAGTGAATGGATCTGTGAATGTTCGGCCTGGTATTGGTGAGAAGGAGTGAATGGATCTGTGAATGTTTGGAAGTGAATGGATCTGACCCAGCCTTTCCATGGTGCTAGTTTGGTTGTGTGATTCGTGGGAAAGAGGCGTGAATGGATCTGTGATTTTTTCTCAATTTGGAGCTCCAATGATCCCGGATTAAATTTAATCTTCGAATTGAATCTTCTCATTTTTACATCCAATCTGATGATGCACTCGCTTGGTATATTGTCAACCTCGACAATTTTGAGAGGTTGGATGATCTGGGCATCAAATTGAGCTCAACAGAGGCACTAATCCTGGCTGATGTGTTGCTTCTGCTAGTCTGAACTTTCGATTTTAGATTTGCTAGTCTGAACTTTCGATTTCAGATTCCATCCACACAGGTGCCGGCGTCTGTCAGAAATCGTTGACTGCTTTGACGTTTTTTTTTTCCTGAGAGAATTCCTTTACCCAAACACAAATTTTCAGGAGGAAATTTTTACAAGGGTTTTCTTGTGCACAACAAATTAAAACCGGAAGCTAATTACAGGTGAATAAATTTACAAAGCTGCCAAACAGGGCCTAATTGTTTTTTAGAAACTGAGTTCAATTTTGTGCTTATCCTCACGCGTGGCACGTGATGTCTGAAAATTGATTAGAAGGCTCCTGTCAGAACGATGAAGCCCTGGCCGACGAGCCCCTCCGGTGATGCCCGGTGTCAGGGAACTTCAACGCGCCGGTGTGGTGTGCTTTGATGGAGATGGGAATGAGGTGACTGAAAATCGGAACCGCCAACGCCAAATGGGGGCGCAGTCCGCCGGCAGCGAGCGTGGATGGGCAGTCGTGAGGAGCGAAGGTTTTTTATTAGCATAGTTACTATACTGCCCCTCTCGCCTTTTCTTTTTGAGAGGGAAGGAACCTATGGTTCCCCTCAAGCACCGTAACAAACCTCTCATCAGTTCACCACGGCTGACTAGATTTTGTTTAGGGTGGGAACTGAGAGATCAAATTTTTCTCATCGGTTTTGAAATGTCTGAAGGATGAAAAACTGTAGCTGCAGCCTCTGAGAAAAGCCGCGAGATTCTGATTCTTTTACAGTTTCTACCACTACTTCAACACCGCCTCATTTATCTATCACCAATTCACCATGCCATGGAGAGGAGCAGAACAAAATGGTGTTGCAGCCTTGCAGTTACCTGAAACCTTTCATCATAGAGGCACACCAGGGCCCTGTTTAGATGTTTCGCGAAAAAATTTTCGAGTATGTCGGGCACACATTTGAAGTATTAAATATAGACTAATTACAAAACTAATTACAGATTCTGTCACTAAATCGCAAGACGAACCTAATGAGTCTAGGTAATCCGTCATTAGCACATGTTTACTGTAGCAATTTATTGTCTAATCACGACCTAACTAGGCTCATTGATTCGTCTCGCGAAGTACACTCCATCCATATAATGGGTTATTTTTTTCGACTATATTTAATATGCCATGCATGTGAGGGAACATACTCGAAAAAAATTTCGCGAAACATCTAAACAGGGCCCAGGCAAACATTTTACCCCTGGCACCTGACAGATTCCCCTGTCGATGTTGAAGTTGATCATGTGCCAGTGGGAGTGGCATCAGAGATATCCAGAAAAGGATTCTGGTTCATGTCTTCTCCATGCTTTTCATTCATCTGCACTCGTTGTCGCTGAAATATCCAGGAAAGGATGCATTAAGAAAAAACTGGAACAAAAGAAAGGCTGATATTATGTGAGCGTGAAAGTGGCTACTTTTGAAGTTTATGCATGCATTGAACGATGCTCCAAGGTTCAAACCATTTGTATTAATTCAGAAATTCAGAAAAATGTTCTATAGCACCCGATCAGTAGCATCGAAAGAGTTTCCATTTAACAATTTATGGACCTCATCCCTCATTCTGCTGTCAAGTTTATGGAGTTCTTCCTTCGTTCTGCCGTCTTTATCTTTTGAGCTTACTGGAAGTAAAGGTAATCCATTTGTACGATCTGGCATTTCTGCAGAATTGGGAGATAAGCTTGTTACAGAATGTTGATGGTTATTCTGCATGTTACGTGAGGGTAAAAGAATTTACCTGGCAGTTTCTTATCAACAAAAAATACAACTAAATTAACAGTGTACGTGTGGAAAGAGACAGTCAAAAGGAGGCAGATTCTACTTAAAGATAATCATAACGCTGAAATTAAGTTTTGTCCCTGCCAAGCAACAACAACATCGACAGTGTAGTGCTTGCGAGAAGCAATTATAAGAAGGCTCTGAATTATAGCCATCAGCCAAGCAAGGAGCTTAATCAACCTACAAGATAAAGACACCCCACCAGTGAAACTAGAACGTGTGAACAGGATTGAGTTGGTGGGCAACTGATATGAAACTTGTCACGCAAATTACATGCAACTACACAAGACACAGAGAGGGACACGCATGACCGGGACTATAGATTTTGGTACCTGTGTTGATCCATATTTATGGTATGTGCGCACAAAGACAGGGTAAAGATCATGTGAGATGAGAATATCAGATCACCACAACCAAAAAGCACTCCACGAGGAACTACAAAGAACAATTTGAATCAAGAGAACTTTCCACCAACAAGAGTAAGCCCACAATAGAAGAGTTGCAGTTAATAAGGAGCACTTCAAGTAAACTATTTGGTGGTGGAAGAGTGGCAAGTTTGGAGCCCTATGAATGGCATGAAATAATCATGTTAGCAATAGTGCTCAGAGTATATGCTTTGGACATAATGAAAAATCAAGGTTACCTCAAGGCAGTGATAATTTGGACCAGGAAGTTGAGTGGAGTAGAATGTGATAATCCGTAAAAACTGTGAAGCCTGTACAGGAAATTATGATCACTTGTTGAAAAACGAATATAGATCCAAACACCAACAAAGACAGCCACACTTACAACTAAAAATGCCAGCATCCTTCTCCATAGAAGAACAGTGTAGAAACGTTTGATATGATAAATAAAAGGGTGAAAACTCCACTGCAATACCATAGACAAATGGTCAAGGCTCAATAGCTTGGAATCCTAGCATATGAATATATGATCAATCATTATACAAAATCAGCATTAAACAATTAGGAAAGTATGCAATGGATGTCAAGAGCATATTACAGAAACAGGTCCAAAAGTTAATTTGTACGAATGTGGCGTCTTTAACTTACAGGATGGCAGCAGAACAAACATCACCAAACAAACTTTCTTTCTTTTTTAGTTTAGACATGAACAATCCTCATGAAACTTCTATTGTTTAACCTAAACGAACATTGAAATTAAATGAGAGCTTCAATTTATCTAAAGGTAGGGTGGAGATTACAATAATTTGACTTCATGTCACAAAGTCACAGAAGCTAAATCACAAAATTTAGCATATCCATCTAGATAACCTCTTCAGATTTTTAATGCTCAATGATATTGGTTGCATAATGTCTTGTTTAATTTTCATTATTAAACATGCACACGTTGTTGGTACAAGTAATCAACTACAAAATGAAAAATTGCTAAGTAAAAGGTAACCTACCAACAGAAAGGAAATGAAGATGAAAGTGAATACGCTCTCGCTAAGATAACCTTCTTCTTGCCCAAATTCCTACAATATGAAGATGTGTAACCAATGGGATAAAATCAATCAGTACCTTATATTCTTTTATTAACATGAACTGGATAAAAGCAGATGACATACCGGAATGGCCATAAATCCCAAGTCCTGGAGCAGCAGTCCTAGTTAAGGCAAAATGTACTCCTCGAGCAGCCAATCCATGGATGTACTAGTTATAGGCAAAATGATTGCATGAATCTCCAAAATCATCAATTATTGAACTGATGAAAATATGTTAACAAGAAAATTTTGAGAAGATAATGCAGAATAATGGAAATTCAGACATTAGGAACTTTAGGCAAATTCAAATACTAGCAGACAGTTGGTGTGTTGCTTTGCAGCTTATCACGCCATCTAAGAAGATAAGTCGCTAGTTTCCTTCTCAACCCCAACTGTGCACAGAGAAAAACCCAGTGTGTACTAATTTCTAGAAATGTTCGTGGCTCATAAATAAAGAAAAGTGCAAGACAGTTATACTAAAGGAACACAAGAAAGTATCCCTGAGGGAAAAAATAATACATGAGATTACAAAGTTCTTGGCTACTTCAATGATAGAAACTCAAGAAAGTTGAAGGAGGTGAATTGCTTGGACAAGCTACACAAACACTGGGCTAGGACGAAAGGAATGGGTTGTGCTAAAGGAACAAAGAGATCTAGAAGCTTGAGAACCGCCTACAATCAATGCACCAAAAAGAGAGGATAAATTACATCAGCTGAGGTAGATTGCCACGACATGTCGTATTTTGATCATGATAGGAACATCTCAGCGTTATCCCGAAAGAGAATGGAGTGTATTAATATGCAGTTACTTTAAGTGTCAATAGCTAGGAAGTTTGAATATGTCATCGATGTTACAAGGTTAGCCCAAGGATGTTGTGTAAACTGTTTATGGCTGTATCTCTATTGCTGTCTATGACAGCTATTTCTTTTCATATAAAGCTTACACGAGGGATGTGTTATATGCTACAATGAAATCTGCAAAGGATTCTCCTAAGGGTCCGTTTGTTTGGTGGGAATTTGGAGGAATTAGAATCTAGTAATAAATTATACTATATATCTTGGAATCTGACATTCCACAACTTTCCTAAACTCACAAATAAACCTATCCCAAATTCATAGGTGGTGAGATGGAAATGAATTCCATAGGGTGGAAGATAAAAAGATAGGCTTATTCATTGGGTGGGAGATAAAAAGATAGGATCACTCTATTATATTCAGAGGGTGGGAGATAAAAAGATAGGCTTATTCATAGGGTGGGAGATATATAATCATATGAATTCCAATTCCTCCAAATTCCCACCAAACAAACGGGGCCTAAAAGAAAAATTGCAAGGGGCCCAGATTATATGCAGAACAAAAATTAGTTTCAACAAAACTTCAGTTACCCTGCTAACTAGGTAGTTGCTGCATTGTAATTTTCCGAAGAAATCTCAAAGATATAAAGTAAGACTTGAAGAATCTATATAGATATAAAAGGTAATTTATGTACCATATTTTCTGGAGTAATAACGTACTCATGCACAAAACTATTGGACAAGGCACAAGGTGACAGTCCGCAACACAACATGCTCACGGCATATTGCTTTTCACCTTTAATTTAGCTGAACAAAAATTTGAATAAAGAGCTAGTCCACACTCCTACTACCCATGTGAAATTTCAGATATCGTGCACAACATACAATGCCACACCACAACATGCTCACAATATATTGCTTGTCAACTTTAATTTAGCTGAACAAATATTTGAATAAAGAGCAAGCCTGCGCTCCTACCACCCATGTGAAATCTCAGATATTACGCACAACATGCCATATATATCAGTAGCTGAGTGCATACAGAAGACAAATCACAGAACAAATTTCACAGTTTACTTGTTCATACAATACACCCTGATCAACAATGAATCATGCATATAAATCGAGAAGTGCATATTGTCCACACAAACGTTTGCTCAGTCACAAGTTTAGCATCAACCGCGGTTGGAATATTATCAGTTGAACTGAAAACAGCGTCAAGATAAATCATCATAGGATTGGTGACAACCCCTAATCGAGCAGACGAACACTAAGTTTAGCAGCAAGCACACAATTCCGTGGTAATAACTATAAAAATTGAAGAAGAAAAAAAGTGTCAACCATCTGGAACACGAAAATTCTCAAGAGCCGGGCTAACAACAGACAACGCCACAGCTCAGTGTCTCGTAATCATACACACACATTTGGAGTGAATGCAATATGTTTGCTGTTTTGTTTTGTAATTTAAACTGAATGTGTCAAAGAGAGATTGGATTTTTTTTTTTTGAGCTTGATAAGGAGAGATTGGATTGGGTTGTCCATTCAGTACTGGGTGGGGAAAACAAATGGGGCAAGATGTTGCAGTGAGCAGGGACTACAGCAATTTATAGAAATAGTGTTCTTAATGTGGGGTTCCCTGGAAAGGATCATTCATGGTATAGTTGATCTGCAAACGACTACATGGCTTCAATCAAATGAATTATGGTTCTTCTGGAAGGTTGTTTTATTGGGTACATACTTTCATTATCAGAGAAATAGCATTCGAGATTTTGTCTCTGTCCATGTTCATCAGATAAACACACATGGTTTTCATGTTTGCCGCGGACATACTATATTTTTCAGGTACGTATAGGGAGATGTACATGGTTTTTCGTTCAAAAAATACATCTATTTGTATTGTGGAGGCAGCTTCAGTATTCTAGGTATGCGAAAAGGTTGAGTACGTACTTTTGGC
The DNA here is from genome assembly GCA_015476505.1 of Urochloa ruziziensis. Classification (NCBI taxonomy): domain Eukaryota; kingdom Viridiplantae; phylum Streptophyta; class Magnoliopsida; order Poales; family Poaceae; genus Urochloa; species Urochloa ruziziensis. The sequence goes on from CM027118.1 coordinate 63,613,526, forward strand.
AGAATTGGCCTTACCCTCTACGGCGTTTCATCGAGGTTGTCCCTTGCTGGAGCAGCCTTGTTGGTGATGGTTCTTGACGATGAGTGGTGTGGATGGGCGCTGCGGCATGGCCTGCTTGGCCTCCTTCATGGCTTGGATACAGCTGCGGCGGCGGCTGTCCCGTCGATGGTATGCTTGGGGTCTCGGAACTGATGGAGGCTGGAGTGAGGTGGACTGGTCGAGGATTTGGAGACGGCGCTCTGCTTCTGCCATTGGGAGCTGGCTGTTGGGTTGGGAAGGGCCTGCTGTGGTGCGAGAGATGTGGGAGACCGGCCGGACGGCGTCGCCCCCGCCGCCCGGAGAGGAGAGGTGCTGGCGTGATAAGAGAGAAGGCCGGAGGAGAGGAGGGCCTCGCCGCCGCCGCTCAAGAAGCTCCGCCCGCCGCCGCTCTGCCCCACCGCGTGCCGGATCTGTCTCGAGGCCGCCGGAGAGGGGGCCCTGCCGGGCGCGGCGGAGGAGCCGAGGCGGTGGCAGCCCCGCTGTACTCGCGGAAGCCGCCGGCGCGAGGCCCGTGCTCCGCCTCCGCCGGAAAGGTCAGGCGAGGAGGATCTCCACCGCGGTCGGCCATGGCTGTCGTCGAGCCGGTATGGAAAGGGATCGGTGGATGCGGATGTTGACTTCGGGGTTCGTTGACGGCTTGCCAGCGTGTAAATGAGTCTAGCTCAGCTTTGCCACGTCTTTAACAAAATCCTGGCCGTTGTTTGTTGGGGGTTAGTATTTCACATTTTCACTGGAGGATCCTAGGGTTGGAGTTGGAGTCATGTCCATAGTCCATGCGCCGCCGCCTGCATAAGTGCATAAGATATGCATACCCTAATATGCTGCACCCTGCAGATCTAGTCTAGTTAGTTGATCTAGGTAACCTGGAAGAGAAGAGGATGGAGGAACAGCATCAACAACAAGGGAACGCCGACGGCCTGATCCTGCCCGAGGACGTTCTCGCGGAGCAGATCCTCCGGCGCCTGGCGCCGCGTGACCTCGCCGTCTGCCGGTGCGTGTGCGCCGAGTGGAAGGTCGCCGTGGACGGCCGGCGCCTGCTGCGCGCCGACCTCCTGCCGCTGTCCGTCGGGGGCATCTTCCTCAACTTCGAGGCGCACCGCTACGCCGAGTTCTTGCGGCCCCCCAGCAGCTGCAGCAGTGTGTCCGGCGACCTGACCCACGTCCCGTGCCCCGACGGCACCAAGGTCATGGACCACTGCAACGGCCTCGTCTTGCTCGACGGCTGCGTCGTCGCCAACCCGGCAACCGGATGGTGGGCTCCCTTGCCACCATGGCCAGCAGGGTGGCCCAATTCGTGCCACCAGGTGGCTCACATTGTGTTCGACCCCGCTGTGTCCCCGCATTACAGCGTCTTCCTCGTCAGCTACGCTTCTCTGTACGGTGAATTGCAAGGCGATCCGGCAGCGGAGTGGCCTCCGTCCCCCTACCCGTTTCACGTCTTCTCGTCGACGACCGGGAGGTGGGAGGAGCGGCCGTTCCTCCGACAAGGGGGCGCCGCTGTGGCCATTGCAGACGTTCGCTTCGGAGGAGAACGAACCCAGAACGAGTACCGTTGCTTTGCTGCCTACTACTCCAAGAAGCAAGCGCTCTATGTGCATTGCCAAAATAACTTCTTCCTCAGGTGGAGTACCTTTCCTTAATTTGATATTCACTACTTACAAGCTAATATATATATATATGTTTAATTATAATTCTGCGCCAGGATATCCTTGTCAAGAGATGAGTACCAAGTAATCAAACCGCCACCTGGTATCAGTGTTCATTCCGGAAGTCCTGTCTTGGGGAAATCTGAAAAGGGGCCATACCTTGCGGCAATACTCTACCCCGAAAGCTGCTTCAAAGTTTGGATCCTTGATGAATCCAACCAGCACCAGAGTCAGTGGGTGTTGAGGCATTGTAACAACCACTTAGGGATGATGTTACCACCCTGCTACTTGGACAAAAAGGTGTGTGGCCCTTGGGTCCTAGAAGACATCAACTACAATGAAGATCGCAAACAAGATGCTGCCATGGGCTTGCCCTTTTTACAAGTAGAAACCGCCACACCAGTAGTTAAACACAAATCTGACTGCAGCAGCATCTTTGATGAAGACAATTTTACTCTTGATGGTAGCGCCACTGAGGACGGTACGAGTAGCCATGGGGGAAGCTGCTACATCGATGATTTCTGGGTATTTGGATTCCATCCTTACAAAGAGATTGTCTTCTTGGGCTCAGGATATGACAGAGTCGTGGCCTACGATTTGCATTCCTCCAAGTTTCAATACTTGGGCAGCATACACCCTACAGATTTTGATGTCTACTACTTGTACGGCCCGGAAGGCATTGATGAGACATTTGTGTACACGCCCTGCAAGTTGGAGGCTTATGGCCATCAAGGATCAGCACCTCTTGCCGCCTGATTGATTGTAATATGATGAGCTTATATTTACACTACATAGACGCCACTACTATGTAACACCAAACTGTGTCCAGAATGGCATGTTCTCTTGGTTGAGCTGGAAAACCAACATGTTCCATTGGCAGAAATAATATAACAAAGTTTCACCAAAGGCCGGTAAATATATTAATCTCCAAGTTGAATGGGTTACATGAGTCAAGAAGCTCGTCCACTTCATATTTAAAAGAATCCAAGAACAAACCAAGTGTAAGCCCAGCTTTCCAGTAATTGAACATGGTAATCATATTCCTGATCCTACCAAGAAATGCAAAGGAAGCCCTGTACATCAGCGCACCAATACCCTCCACAATGGCAACAGCAAGTCCAGCTGACAATATATCCCAGTCACCTGTTTGCCCGATGACAGTAGCAAACGCCGTAGCACAATAAAATCCAATCAGAAAGAACAGGATCTTCACTGGTAACCCTTTTCTTGCTTTCTTCAGCTTGGCAGAAAACTTGTTCCAAAAAGATCGAATTGCACTGAAAAGGCGAGTGCTATTGCTTGACTGGCCACCGCTATCGTCTGACATGGTCTTGATGACCCATTGCATCTGCCTACATAAAGAATGAAGCATTTCTTATTCAAATTTACTACAGCATCGTATGAAACAAAGATGATAGTTTTTCTTTTTCCTAGGCATGTCAGCAGATTGACATAGGAAGACATATAACTGAAGAAAATGAGAACACTAAAGGAGTGGCGATTGCTGCTCAAACCATACGATTAGCAGTGAACGGATTGTTTTTATTAAAACAAACTGTGGACGGATTGAGATCGATTAACAGTGATCTGACTGAGATGACATATATAGACTATCTACGAGCAAAATGCTGAAAGCAACCACCTAGCTGTACTAGTTATTAGTTAGTTTTGAATCTTTCTAGTGAAGTTATTAGTTAGTTTTGAATGTTCCCAGTGAAGGTGTGCACAACTACAGATATGCCAAACTAAAAAAATAATGTGAAAACAGAGATATATGCAGTGTACATGCATAGAGCAATGCACAGATTGGATTTCATCATTGGAACTTGTTTCCTTATTGTGTTTGCATATACTACATTCTCTAGAATCAGTACTACTACTTGAACTAGAAATTTGTGAGTCAGGCCATAAGGTGTATCGCGTAGCTTTTCACCAGTGAAAGGCATGAGATAGACTGAATGCTAGTATTCCCAATCAAAACTCAGAACACAAAGCACTCTAACAATCTGTATCTGCTCACGAGAATTAGCATATGAGCATAAGCATCTCGCTAAGTGTCTGCTGAAATATGCATCGGCCACGCTGACGCCATAACACGCTGCAGCTAATTGATTCAGTGATGCGAGCGAACGAACCTTGGGTTTCTGCGGGAGCAAGGAGATGCCCTGAGCAAGCAAAAGGCCCCTGGTTCCTGCCGGCGGCAGGAAACGGCTCCCCTCCGAGCGCGGTATGCAGGAACAGCCCTCGATCCAGAGCATTCAGGCCAGCACGTCGACTTGGCGGCTCCCTCGCACAAGGCGAGAGCTGACATGCGGCCGGCGGCTACTGACCAAGCATTCGCGCTGCAAAATTCAGAAAAATCGACAAAATTTTCAAACAATTCAACCAAGGGCGAGGTAAAATAACTAATGGGAAACAAATCCCATTAGCTTGAACTCGTTCTTCAAGAGAAGAGGAGTGTGGCTCGCTCCCATGGCCGAGGCGGTCCGAGGCGGCCTCCCATGGCCAACCGCCGAGCTTTCCTCAATTCAAGAGAAGAGGAGTGTGGCTCGCTCCGGGGTGCTGACCTGTAACAACGCTCCTGTCGATCGGCGGCGGGGGTCCCTGGTCAGTCACCACCGGCACCGGCACCAGCACCGGAGCCGGCGGCCGCGGCCCCGTGGCGGAGAGAGATGAGATGGAGACGCCGACAGGGGAGGGAGGCGAGATGGCGAATGGACCAAACCGGCCGGAGGCGGAGCCCGAGATAGCACTTGTTGGGCCCAAATGCCCATAATCGACGGGCCTTATTCTGACCCAGTTGGGCCTTTTCTTCTCCTGGGTCGTTCGGTCATTTTGCTCGTGGGATCGATCCTTCCGTAGGCTGAACTGAACCCCAGCGAGCAGCGACCTTCGAAGCGGCGGCGGCGGCGTGATGCAGTTCCTCCGAGGTGGCGGCGGCGGGTTCGGAGGGGCCGCGTGGGAGGTGGTGCGGCGGCACTTCTCTAGGAAGCGTTCGGTGGACGTGCGGCGGATCAACCCCAAGGTGCCCAAGGAGGAGGCCGTCGCCATCTCCGGCCGTCTCCTCCAGATCCTCTCCGATCACGGGCCCCTCACCGTCGGCAACGCATGGAACCACGCCAAGGTACACCAACAACAATACGCTACTTCCCCCTATCAACCTATGTAGTAACCTGCATCGAATAAATACCCGAAAATCGATCCCTAGCCTGTTGCCCTGTTCGTCATTCCGAGCCAGCAGGGGCTGTAAGAGGCTAAGAGCAGCTATCCGCTAGACGCTTTTAAGCCAGAGAAACCTGGCCTCTGAATGATCACGAAAATGGTAGTTTCTTTCCTTCTTTTTTTTTTTTTTGAATTTAAACTGTGGGGGAAGTTTCTTTCCTTCTACTGCGCTAGCTCGTCACATTTGGCCAAGCAAATAGTAGGCCACTGGGCAGTGAATTAAAACAGACCGCGATAATATTATTGCCCTTCCATGGCACTGGGCCATCCACCTGTTGATCGGAGCATAGTCCATTTCAGCACCTAGAGAGGAGGAATCGCCAGGTAGTTCGAGTTTAGCGACTTCTGAGTTGTTACAGCTTTGGGGTTTCGGAGTGCAATTTTATTGCAGTATCTTTGCAATTGCAGCTTGTTTATGTTTATTCCGATCCACAGTTCTTCATTCCGGGACTTCTGAGTTTATTGCAGTATCTTTGGGGTTTAGCGACTTCTGAGTTGTTACAGCCTGTTGCCCTGTTCTTCATTCCGGGACAGTAGTGGTCATAACAGCAGCTATCCGCTAGACGCCTTTAACCTCTTCTAGAGAAACCTGGAGTCTGGATAATCACAAAAATGGTAGTTTCTTTCCATTTACTGCACTAGCTCCTCGCATTTGGGAAAGCAAATCGTAGGCACTGGTGTCGGTGTTCTACCGTCGATCCTACCGAGGGGTATCCCGAGGTAGTAGAGTTTCAGGTGGGTTTCGCCGAGATCAGGAACGCAAAGGCTAAGAGACTCAGGATTTAGACAGGTTCGGACCGCTTAGAAGGCGTAATACCCTACGTCCTGTGTGGTGATTGGTATTGATTGTATGTCTTCTCTGTTGAGAGACTTGGGTTCGTGTGTTTTGGAGAGGGTCCCTGCCCAGCCTTATATACACGGCGGGCAGGGTTACAAGGTCGGTTTCAAGTTGAATCCTAACCAATTACTACTCGGAGAGTGCTTAAGGCAATCCGAGTAGTTTACAAGTCATACGACTAGTTTCCATATCGAGAAGAGTCCTTGCAGTACTCTACTCGTGTTCTTCACGTCTGGTACGACTCTGTCTGGAGACAATCCATGTGTCCCTGTGGGCCCATGGTCGTACCTCCAACAACTGGGCCGTGAGTTAGAAACAGATTACAGACTTGAAAGGACCAACACTAGGCCTAGAGGGGGGGGTTGAATAGGGCCTGTTAAAAATTCATGAAAATTCTTCACGAAACTGTCAGATGGTCGGATGATCCGACGCAGTCTCGGATCTTCCGGGCCACCGGAAGATCCGACACTGTGTAGGATCTTCCGACACAGAGAGGAGACTAACTTCGAGATTCAAAATCTAACAAGCTATTCAAGATTCTATTTGAATACAAAGTTGCTAAATGAAGTAACTAAGCACCTAAGTATGATCTCTAAGGTCGAACAACACCTAGCACATAGATCGGGCACAAATAAAGTGATGAACAACAAGAACAATAGCAAGAACAATGAGACACAAGATTTGTTCCCGAGGTTCACTCCACAAAGGAGCTACGTCCTCGTTGAGGGGTTCACAAAGAACCGGGTTGTCACTAACCCCTTGCCTCCCTCAACCAACCACAAAGGAAAGTTGAGTCACTTACTATTGCTCTCACAAAGAGAGGGGAAATACAAACTCTCCGGTGCTCAAACCACAAAGGAATGGGAGCTACCGGCGACGTCTAACCGTCTAGGAGCAAAGCTCCAAGAGTAACAAACGAGGATGACGAATCAAGCTTGCTTCAAGTGCTTCTTGAGATGAACGAATCAAAGCTTATGCATGCTCAAAGCTCACACACTCAATCTTTTCCTCTCACTCAAACCCTAGATGAATCAAGACTAGAATCAAGCTTTTGGGTGGAGTAGAGGAGTGCAATGAATGCTCTTGGAGTGTTTGTGGGCGTGGGAGCAGCAGCCTTCAATGTGGGGGGTGAGGGGGTATAAATACCCAACCCCCAAAAACTAGCCGTTATGTGTTCTGCGAAGGGGTACCGGATCTTCCGGCCTAGGGCCGGATCTTCCGAGATTTGAATTTCGCAAGGCTGAAACACTGAAATATGGCTAAGTCATGAAAGTTCCGATACAAGGTCCGGATGATCCGGTGGAAAAAATAATAGAGACAGAGCCGCCCGGAACTTGTGGGTCGGATCTTCCGGTGGAAGTTCCGACGCCTGAGAGAGAAACACAGAAATGGCTAAGTGTTGGAAGTTCCGGTGTATGGGCCGGATCTTCCGGCGAAAAATAAATTCAGACAGAGCCGCCCGGAACTTGTGGGGCGGATCTTCCGGTGGAAGTTCCGGCGCCTGGAGAGAAGACACAGAAACTGGCTAAGTGTTGGAAGTTTCGGTGTATGGGCCGGATCTTCCGGTGAAAAATTAATTCCAGACAGAGCCGCCCGGAACTTCCGGGCCGGATCTTCCGGCCTAAGTTCCGACGCACAGAGAACTTGTGAATGGGAGGTTTTTGTGCGTTTGTGTCTCTCGTGTGTATATGTCATCTCAAGTATAAGCACTTTAACAATCTAAACTCATCAAGCACGTCCCCCTTGATAGTACGGTGATCCTATGCTCAAATTCGAAATAAAATAAATTTAAATCGTCCGATAAACTTCGTCACCATACGAATAAGGATTGGGGACCTTCCTTTCACCTTTCTTTTCTTTTCTTTTGATTTTATTCCTGCACAACTCATGCAAAGCATTATATCCAAATTTACATTGTCATTAATTACCAAAATTAGATTAAGTGCCTAGATGCACTTTCAAGACTGCGATGATATTGTTGTTCTTCCGTAGCACTGAGCCATCCACCTGTTGATCGGAGCATAGTCCATTCCAGCAGATAGAGGGGAATCCCTGGTAGTTTGATTTTAGCGACTTCTGAGTCGTTACAGCTTCAGGGCTTTGGAGCTCCGTTTTATTGCAGTATCTTTGTTTATTCCAGTCCACAGTTTCTGTAGCTTGTTCTGTCTTGGCTGAAGCGGCAGTTTTATGTGCAATATGTGTGCCACACTTAATTCTGCTCTGCCAAAAAGTGGTCAACTGATGATACATATCCGTAATATTCAGTCAGCTTGTAATTAAATGGAACTATGTGTTATATATTTTCAATTGAATGGCCATATGTTGGTATCTTCATCATTGTACTACTAGGAAATTTATGCTACCGAATCACAATTACTTTGTTAATAAGAATTAGCTGATGACGATTTGGAAGTATACATACCTAAAATATATCAGTCTGTAAAATATATTCTTGGGCCCTTACATGTGTTTAGGTGCAGAACGTAATTGTGTTCTTACGTGCAGAACGTATTTGTGTTCTTAGCTCTACTGATCTAAGCATCCGCAAAATATTTGTGAAATCCTCATTGTCCTTATGGACAGTGGAGCGCACACAGGTGGTCAAAATCCCTCGTACCCTTTATTCTCGCTGATTTCATGCCGCTTGTGAACATTAACAATTTTTTTTGGTTTATTCTCACATGATGCGTCTCATTCAAATTTTCGAGCTGCAGTTAGCACTTTCTCGCATCTTGATTAGACTTACCCAGTTCTCTGCTGTAGCTTAGCTTAATTATAGGATGTGTGGCAAGTGATTTTGGACATATATATATACGGCTTTATCTGTAGGCTTGTCAAGAGATTTACACTGATGTGGCGTATTTTGCTACAGGATGCTGGTATTAGTGGCCTGAACAGCAAGACTCACATGAAGATCTTGCTGAAATGGATGACGGGAAGAAGGGTTGTCAAGCTGACATGCGTGCATGTTGGCAACGCAAAGAAATTTCTGTACATCCCGTACACTGAAAGCGCTGAGGCGACTAAGGAAGCTAGCGCTGCATCCGCCCCACCAGAGGCCTCCGCCCAAGGAGGGAGAGGGAAAGGGAAAGCCACACGAGGGCAGCCGAAGAAGCAAGCCGCGGCTCTGCACTGATCTGCCAGTGAGCAGAGCAGGCAGGATATGTTTGATGTTACGTGTTTTGGGGGAATTTTGCTAGTGTTTTTACTATGGAGCAAAGGAAGATTTTCCTTGATCGTGTTAGCCAAAAATAGAATCGCAATGGATTTTTTGAAGCAATGTGTTGTAGTGGGACACTTTTGAGGCGCATTGTGCTGGATAGAGGCGGTTGTATCGCATGCTGCCAAAGCATTTGTGAACTGGAATAATTTGTAACCATCTACTAGACTTGATGCTGTGCCATTTATGATTCAGGCCGTCCTGAGTTGGTGATGGGATTGATCCTATCCTTGTACCCTTCTGTCTCTCTGATGAATCGGGCCGCTGTTGCGCTGGTTCTGTTTCACAGTGGGTGCGAGTGCAAGTGCAGACTCGCCCTCTGATGAGGGTGTCAATATTATGTAGGACGTGGGTTGGTTTTCCTGCCTGCTGTGCTGCTGTGGGATCGATCCTGTGATGGTGTAGAAACGATCCTTGGAATTTGAGGAAGTCATCATTCTAGACCTTTGTGGAGAAAGATGGTTGGGGACATTTTCCAAACTTTACAGTAGGCAGTACTACGTTTTGAACGAACTTGCAGGCAGCTGGTTCAGCTAGGCAGGCGATCCCTGAACTGGAGAAGGGCCTGTTTAGATGTTTTGTGAAATTTTTTTCGAGTGCTTAACAGGGCCCAAGAGATTTTGGCAATGAATCATTTGCGTGCTTTGCTCCTTTTCCTTTGCCACCTCCCGCCGCCACGCCCAGTCGAGCAGTCCGCAGTATAAAATCCCATCCGAGTCAGAGTCACCAACCAAACCAAGACCTCGCCTCGCCGCAGATCTGCTCTGCTTCAGCCTCCCCGATGGCGCCGGCATTGCCCCGCGCCGCCCTCCTCGTCCTCCTCCTCGCCTCCGCCGCGCGGTCACAGGACGAGGCCTCCGAGCCACCCGCATCCGCCGCCTCCCCTCTCCCCGGCGACTACTCCTTCGCCGACACCGAATCCTCCGGGCTCTCTCCCATCTCGCAGCCGCCTACCTCCTCCGCGTCCGCCCCTGCAGCCGCGCACTCGTCACCTCCCGCCCCGCCCGAGACGTCTCCAATCCCGTCCCCCTCCGACTCGCAGGCGCCGGTGTCGCTCCCGCACAAGCCCACGCATCCCGCCGCTCCAGCGCCCGCGCCCGCTCCCGCCGCCCACAAGAAGGAAGCTGACAAGGACGACGACGAGGGCAAGTCCTCCCCCGCGCCCGCCCCGGCCGCCGAGCAGATTAAGGCCTCGAACGCCGCCGAGCAGGCCAGCGGGGACGGCGATGAACAAGGCCACGAGGAGATGAACGGCGGCAAGAAGGCCGGCGTGGTGGTGGGCGCCTTCACGGCCGCCGCGGTCGTCGGCCTGGGCTGCTTCGTCTGGAGGAAGCGCAGGGCCAACATCCGCCGCGCCAGGTACGCAGAGTACGCCGCGCGCCTGGAGCTCGTCTGATCCACTTCATCATGGTGGATCGCATCATACTATATACATGCATACAGCTACTAGTAGAGTACAACCACTCAGGCCCTGAAATGAGAGAGAGATACACTGCTGAACTGAAGGCGCATCCGTTGTTGTGCGATGTGTCAATGTTCTTCATAGATTGTTCGTTATTGTTTCTTCTTCCATTCTATTTCCTATTGGTTGGTGTAAACCCTTGATGATTCTTTGGTACGGTACGGTGGTGATGACATAAATAAATAATCGGATTGATGATATATGGATGGAGATGGGGAGGATACATCTTTGTATGTACACATCATGTGTGTTCTTCTTGTAGTTGTTGTTGCTCCTGAAATTGGTTGGATTCATATGTTAGAGTTACAATCATCATATCAGTGCATTGGTATGAACAGTCTTGTTTCTCATCAGATCCAAATGCTAGCAGCAGTGGGTGGATCTCTGCCTTCCCGCATGTTTTGTTGCATCAGATCCAAATCCCGGTGGTTCAGAATTCCTCAAAGTACGATGGACATTGCAACGAACAAATTAAAAAAAAAGTGCGCCTGCATTTATTCAGCATTTCGCCCGCTTCTTGTTGACTCCACAACGTAATTTCAGCAGTGTAGACAGAAATCTTTTGGAATGAATTGAACTAGAAATTCATTAAGGGACAGTGCACAGTAAGTATTTCACTAGCGCATCAGCACAGGGCTGACCAGGCTGCCTGCTTCTTAAGGCATGCTTTATCATAGTTGTAGCACGGTATCCTTTGCTTGGTTTCAACGATTTCTTTTCTTTTCTATGGACACGGTACCCACAAAATGGTGCGTCCAAAGAATCGATCGCCGGTAATCTTTCCAAAAAAGAATCGATCGCCGGCATCGAGGCGTTGACACTTTGTTTGGCACAAAGCTCGCCAGGTTTGGCTCCGCACCAAAAAGAATGGAAATGCACAAGCTGCTTCTGCAGGCTGCCGCTGCTTCTTCCTTTCAAGCAATGCAATGGGGCCAGTGGTCAAATTTCGTCGGCTTAACAATTCAGCTACTCCAATGATTAAGCGACGCAGTGAAGTGCATTTGGAACTACTCCAACAGAAACGCCGACCGTCAGGGGAGGATGAATGGCACCCCCGCAAATTCAGGTTATGCCAGCTTCTCAAGCCTGAACCCCGGAACGAGCGTACCGTATTCGTCTCATGACTACTATTACTTCGCGCATCAAGCTGTCTTGTTATTTTTACTTGAGCTTGGGCCATTTTACTCCTGCATCGCTGATCCTGAATCCTTCAGCAGCAACAACTCTCCGACAGTTCACAATAAGCATTTTTAGCAAGATTCAAAACAAGCTTCAACCGGCAATTGCGACTAATTTGCAGAGTCGGTTCAAGCACATCACAACATGCCCAGACGAAGCATCTTGAACCACCCTAACCCAAGTTATGGACCAGTACTCCCTGGAGGTAAAATGGGGCGGAAAACCCCAACCTAGGGCATCACCTGCCATGCGGATCTACCATATAATTCACTACTTCAGGCTTCCAAGCACGCAACATAAGACTAACAAGCTAGCATCAGACTACGATTTGTTGCCAGCCGCTGCCTTCAAAGCATCCTCTGCTGTAACCCGTTGCGGTACGAAATCTAAAAGAAAAAAAATGCAGGAATGGACCAGTCAGTTCACCGTGATTTATACAGAAAAGCAGCAGTTTACCTTCTCAAAAATTTAAACGAAAAGATGAGCGTTTACCAGAAAGAAACTTGAAACCCTTCTGGCTGCAGACAGCTGTTGCTGAAAGTTGAGAGCAGAGGGGTGGCATCAGGTACACCAACAAAAGGATATACATTATTACTACTCAAATCACTGGGAAACAGGTTTATTTTGATCCCAAGATAGCGAGCTTACTCACTGCTACATACTAAGGTCCACAAGAACATGGAACTGATGAAATTGATTGGCTTCTGTAAGTTTCTTTTGGGGACCAGTTGTTTCTCCCGCGCATCAGAGGTGTACTGTGTACAATCTACATGCAGCAGCTCTGCAGCCGCACGTGCAGCTGTCGAAGAAGCACAAGCGACTAAACTAGCAATGCTTGACTAAAAAAGAAAGGTTCCTCTAACCACATATGAAGAATAGCATGGTTTTTTTTCCCCTGGGAAGGTGTTCATAGATCCACACAACAAGAAGATACGAGAAACATTCAAAGTTTGGACAGTTATGTAATCACAAGGGTTTCTGTGTACTGTTTGTACGTTTTGCGTATTTCTTCCACTACTACTTAAATGTAGTCACAACTTGCAGATCTGATTGCCTTGTTAAAAATAGATGATGAAAAAAAAGAGTTCTAAGTACATAGGAAGAACAGGACCAACTTACAAAGATTATCGTAAATAATTGACTTCTTACGATCCTTCAGGGTATTGCGATAAGCATCCTCTGCAAACTTCCCCAAGAATAACTCCTGCAATTATAAGTGTGACTACAATATCAATTAAAGTTACAGAAATATTGCAAACGCCAAATGTCAGCAGGTATTCCCAAAGTTACGAATGTTACAGAAATGCATGCTGCAAACTTCCCCAAACAGTAAAGAGCTAATTCTTTGTAGATTCTATATTAAGGTACTCTCCAACAATCTCTATGCTTCATGTCTAGCTACACCTTGTAAATGCAAATCAAATCACCAGCAAAACAGAAATTCAAACCGATTTCTCCAGTAACTAAGTCACAGAGTTTTCTGCCCAGTCTGTGAATTGTGAAAGGAAATGTGGTCAACAATTGCCATCAGAATCAAGCCTAGATAGTAGATACTGGGCATTCTGTGGAGAATCAAGTCATCTAAAGATGGTCTATTACCATGGAGACTACAGACAACATGGAACCCTTAATATACGATGCCACCAACATTTTGGGTAGCATCATAGTTCCTTAAGTACACTTGGTAGGTAAGAACTACTAGGTTAATATAATCTGATTAAAGAAACCCCACAACTCAGCAAGACAGTAACGTATACCTAATGTTTCAGTACACAAGAATGCAATAGATAACAGTACACTACCAATATTTCAGATAAGTCCCTGCATAACAATGAAGACACAACAGGAAAGATCTTCGTAATTCCGTACCTACGGCGTTGGCAACTTGTTTTGTGCATGGTACTGATGTACAGAGTACAGAAACACATTTTTCCTTTCTTTTTTTCTTTTGTTTTTTTGGGGGCGGGGGGGGGGGGGGGGGGGGGGGGGGGGGGGGGGGCACGTGTTGCTGAGATTACTACTAAACATTGATTCATGTCTATTACACCTTGTAAATGTAAATTAACGATAAAATGAAACTTCAATAAATTTCTTCGATATCTATGTCACAGAGTTTTCTGCCCAATGTATGCCTTCTGAAAGGAAATATGGTCAACAAAAACAGCAGCAAACCTAGATAGTGGGCATTGTGTTTGTGTAGAGAATCAAATAAGCTAAAAATGGAATATTATCATCAGTAAATGATGTAATGCATGAAGCAAGTGTGCAAAGTAATAGATATTACAGCTGGAAACCCGACACAAGGCAACAATATTCTGGAGAACATCATAGCTCATTAAGTACACTAGGTAGGTAAGAATTACTAGGCTAATAGTATAATCTAATTAATGAAATCCCGCAAATGAGCAACATGAACCTAATGCGTCAGTACAAAAAGAATGCAATAAACAACAGTATAACACTGACGTTTGTCCCTGCAAAGCAGTGAAGACACGCTGACGGGTCTTCATAAATCCGCTAGCAAGTTGAAGGCAATTTTTGTTTGCGTACAAAGTAACGATGTGCCAATTCACAGTGCAGGAACACAAATCAGGCAGGGTGGTTCGGGTGAGAAGATGTTCATGAGGTTACAACTGTGACAATGTCTTAGGAAATTCATCGAACACCTTGTAGGCGCCGAAAGAATCACCAAAGTAAATCTTAATGACTCGATAGAATCAATCCTAGTTCCTAAAAGATCGCAATCGGCTAGAATGATAATGATTCTTGAATCCTCCATTGTCTAATTGCTAGCATAAACCATTGCATTCAGAGTAGATACGAGGAAATGTGGAGGGGGTGCATACCGATGCCTTATTGATGAGGAAGACAGCCTCATTGGATGCGCGGATGGCGGCGTCCTCGGCCCGCATCAGCTGCCGCACCCGCGCCATCGGGAAGCTGCACGCACCCATGTCGACCGCAGCCGGCTTCTGGTCCTTCCGCTTCTTCTTCACGGGCGAAGATGCGCGCGCATCCCCATCGCCGGACGCTCTCTTCGGGCTCCTGGCCTCCTTTTGGGGCTCATCGTCGCCGCGCTTCCTCTTGGTGGGCGTGGGCTTCTCGTGCTTGGCTTGCTTCTTCTTTGTGGGCGTGGGCGCAGGCGCCGCGGTCTTCCGCGCTTTCCCCGGTGACTGGTGCTGCTTCTTCGGCGTGGGCACAGGCTTCGCCGCTTTGCCGGTCGATTGCTGCTTCTTCGCAGGCGTCACCGGCTTCTCCGGCTTGCCGGGAGACTTGTGCTTCTTCGCGGGCGTCGCTGGCTTCTCCGGCTTGCCGGGAGACTTCTGCTTTTTAGCGGGCGTCGCGGGCTTCGCCGGCTTGCTGGAGGACTGCTGCTTCTTCGCGGGGGTCCCGGGCTTCTCCGGCTTGCTGCCGGATGACTTCTGCTTCTTCGCGGATTTGGGTTCCGGGCCGTCGCCCTTCTTCCTCTTCTTCGCGGGCGCCGCCGCGTCGCCGGACGCCTGCTGCTTCTTACGCTTGCCGCCTTCTTGGGGCTCCGGCTTGTCGCGCTTCTTCTTCGCGGCAGCCGGCTTCTCCTTGGTGATTTTGGGAGGTTTGGGGGCCGACCGCGCCTTGGCGACGGCTGAGGCCTCCTCCGAAGCCTGCTTTGGCCGGCCCTTGGAGCCGGGGGTGGCGCTGCCGTTGCGCTGGGTGGAGGGAGAGGCGGGCTTTACTGGGGTGGCCTTCTTCCCAGCCATCTCGCGCCCGTCGCCGCCGCCGCCGCCGCCGCCGGAACCCTCGCCGCGAGCTCAAAAGCGGTGGTGGTGTGAGAGGGTAGTTCAAAAATTCTCGGAGCCGCGCGGGCGCTTCGGGAAACAAATGGAGGAAGTTGGGAGGGCCCAAATACGCTTGGCAAAAAGCTTTGCTTTCTCACTGCGCCCTGTGCTAATGTGAAGAAAGAGACTGGATTGCCTGCGTTAACCTGAGGAAATTGTTCACTTGAAGAACCTTTTAGAATTTATTTAATTAATTTCGAAAAGATTGAAATTAGACACCTCTACTTTACCATTCATACTTATCAATGTTTTCAATCAACTTTTGAAACGATTCAAATTAGTCACCTCGCTTTTTACCATATGTATGATGTAATAAGGCTTACAAGGTTCAAACCATACAAGTTTACTGGACCTACTAAACGATATTTTTCTATTTCAATTAACTTTTGAAATGATTCAAATTAGTCGCCTCGGCTTTTACCACGGTGTAAGATATGTAAGGCTTACGAGAGCTCAAAAATGGGTTGTGCAGACAGAAAGAGAGCACGAGGCATTTATACGTTTCAATATAGTACTTTGTAATGTGCGAATATAGTATTTTGTTAGATTTTGACATTTCTTTACATTAAATTTTTGCATAAGTCTGACGATGTGGTAAAATTATATGCTTAAAAAAGATAATATGCTTTTGAAGTCATAAAGTGAGGATCTTTTTTATAACGAGCTACCATAAAAGGAAGTGATTATCTATTGTTCATTTTATTTTCAGGACATCTCGTAGTCGATTTGTTTTTATGTCATATGAATACCATACGGTGAAGAAGTTTTCTTCTTCTCTTAGCTTACTTTTTTTTTCATAAGCCTCTCCCAACCACTATTCTCTTAGCTAACTTTTTTTTTTTCATATAAGCCTCTCCTGACTCATTATGTTTAGTAGCGCTGGTTGTTCTCTCTTTATACTACACCCAATTTTAGAGGCTTGGATATACATCGTACTTCATCCAATGGTCTACCTTTTTTCCTTATTCCTGTAGTCTCCTTCTCCTTCCCCTTCAACCTTCATAGATGTCGAATGAGAGCTCTAACACTCCCACACGCACCTTTCTATTGTCCATCGACGGTTTGTACCGCTGAAGCCCCCCCCCCCCCCCCCCCTCCCCCCCAACAACTCTAACTCACTGGAGTGAGTTTTTTCTGTTCTCAATCTTCCAGCCAATTATCCTCCACCACCCGCGCCCCCGCGGCGCCCTTGTTGCCTCGCCGCGCCCACCAACCGCTTACGTTGCGGGTCGTAATTCATCCCTAGCTTTCTCTAGTCTTGAAATCTCCTGCCCTCGACCCTAGCTTATTGGAGAGAATAACCGATCTCAGTGGAGACAAAGAAAAGACGAGAGTGGATCTCACCGGTGTCGAGAAAAGAGGTTAAATATCTGTCGAAAAAGATTCGGGTGTAGAGAGGTCAAAAAGTTATCTAGATATCACATATCTTTTATCTTTACTTACTTAAACTCGTCAATTCTAATTTTAATGAATACTAGGTTCAATGCCCGTGCGTTGCTACGGGTAACGTCACATTGGACTCAACCAACATTGGCATAATAAGTTGAAATGACATAGCTTTAACCGTAACACCAGGGCAAAAAGAAACATGCTTGATTCAAATACACTTAATAGATAGTCACTTCATGTATAAGATACTACAATCTTGTACTATTGTGTGCACAAATACAATGACTGAAATTCAGGGTACATCATACACAAAGGCAACATGCATGCCACAGTTCGCACACCTGCTTTGGCACCGTAAACTAATCGAAGGCAACATATTTCCTAGAGAACAGAACCACAGAGGCATCCATCATGACTTCTCTACTGCTTTGGCACGACACCTCAACACCTCCTATTTTGTTGTAATAACAACCTGAGAATTAAGAATTGAGCACAGCAAGAAGGTAATATATGGCAGACTGGCATGCATTATTTACTATAATATAATGGAAAAAGATTCCTCTTATTTTACATGCAAACTTTGCATGTATTCCTTTTTTGTGTGTGTTGGGTATGCATATGCTTCTTGACATCATATTGAACTGAAACTTTGGCACTAAAATTTAGAATAATTTCCAAGGGAACAAAAAAGGCATTACAAAGCCTACATTGTAGCACTTGGTCTCGCTTGCAGGAACCAATAGTAAGCTTAAACAAGCATTTTATAATGGACGAGTTCAGCTGGGGTTACCAACGCCATAGATGTAGTCTCCAAAGACTCAACACCAATGCGAGCAAAAAGAACCTCTCAACCGACCTCAACATCATGCGACTCAAAGGCTAACTCTACTCCACACCTCTAGTTTCTACTGCCAACACAAGAGCCACACACCGGTTCCCCAAAAGCAAAGCTCAGCAGCACGACAGAGATGAAAAAGAGAAGGCCCCTTTGGTTAATAAGCTGTTTCACATGTCACCAATATCTCTACAATCATCTTCTCCATGGATTCCTTCTCTTCTACTTTCAGCATCATTTTTCATTGAGAGAGACAAAATTAGAACAATCCAACACTGATT
The DNA here is from genome assembly GCA_015476505.1 of Urochloa ruziziensis. Taxonomy (NCBI): domain Eukaryota; kingdom Viridiplantae; phylum Streptophyta; class Magnoliopsida; order Poales; family Poaceae; genus Urochloa; species Urochloa ruziziensis. Next base: position 63,631,452 of record CM027118.1, read on the forward strand.
TTGCTAAGAATTAGAACAATCAAACACTGATCTAGCCAAGCCGTAGGCTACATGCTGTAAACAATTTATCCATCCATATGTTTTAAGGAGGATGGGTCATGGTGCTATTGCATGGGCAAGCATGCAACTTCTATGGGTAGCAGTAGGAACCCTAGCAACTTCTCCATCTATGTGAGCTCGCATTGCAAATAAGATACAATAGTCCTCTATAGATATTGATATAGACAACACCTACCTAAAGCCAAGAATGCATCATCATTATAGAACCGTCACTGAGTTATACTGCAAGTTCAAACATATACAGAAACATATACAGAATTGTGTGTCCAAACATCGAAGATGCAAAATGTTCGAGACATATAAGATGCAATAACGTCGTCCAAAGAGATTGCACTGCTGAATAATTAATAGATGAGTTTTCCCCGCAGCAGTTTGAGGCGGCCTGTAGTGGCTGAGATGAAACATGCACGGTTCCTGGTGCTGTTCTAATTGTGTACGTATCATGATACTGATCAATACATAAACCCAAACACGTGCTTCACCAAATCGCCAGGTAGGCTTTGTTACCTGGCTGGCTTGAAGCGGCAAGAACAGAGAAGATCAGTTTGCCGGCGGCCAGAGAGGAAAACAAAAATAATCTCCAAGCAGTGGAAGCGCAAGGGAGAATCGAGACGAGGGCAGTGGCAAACATACTTGAGATGGAGACGACGAGGACGAAATTGCCGTTTGTCTCCTCGCCGGAGCTTCACAGCCTCACAGCTAGCCTCTTCCTTTAGGTCATTGCTGGCAAGGACAATTGGATGGGAGAGGACATGGAGATTCCGTTTTTAGGATTAGCAGAGTAAGGTGATCACCGGTGATAAGTCGGCCATGGGGCTCTCTGCTCGGCTGTAGTCTTGGCAGTTTTGGTCTCCACTGCTGCTTTGCCAATCCTATCATGCGCATGAGGAGGCAGCGGCGGCGAAGCGATCCCTTCCCTGGAGAGACGTTCACGTGCACGAGGAGGAGGAGTCGGCGGCTCTGCGATCCCTTCCCTGGAGGCGGCCGAGGGCAAGCTGCGGGCCTGCGTGGCCAGGCGGTTGTCGGGGCCGACGTGCGTGACCACGATCGCAGAGGGAACGAGAGATCTTTAGCCTAATTGTTCTTTTTAGAAGGAAGTAGAGATATTATTTGTAAACTCTTACTTCATCGGAGTTGATACAATCAAAGTGGCAGACACAAAAATGTTTGTTTAGAAAGATATAAAATTTAATGACCCGTGTGGATAGAAAACACTTGTAAAACGAACTCGGCGTACGGAAAACCGGTGACCGGCGGCCACCGCACCCTCATCCGACGTGTAGTTCCGACGTGGCGCGCTTCCATTGGGGCACAGACGTCATTGCCACCGACGCAGCTGCCAGGTCCTCCCAGGGGCGCCCACAGGTCAGAAAGGATTAAGACCACGTCGCCTTCTCCGTCCCGTCCACCACCCCCATCTCCATCCATCCCCTTCCTCGCCTCTGCCTCTGCTCCAACCGCTCTCCTCCGATTTGATCACCGACCGGGGCCGATTAGGGTTTACGAGTGGGGGAGAGCTAGGTTTTCGCCGGAGATGGCACAGGCGGTGGAGGAGTGGTACCGGCAGATGCCCATCATCACCCGCTCCTACCTCACCGCCGCCGTCGTCACCACCGTCGGATGCACCCTCGAGGTATCGTCTCTCCCCCGCCCCTCCCTCTCCCACCATTAGGAGATTCTTCTCTTGCTCTGTTTTTAGGATAGCATCTCTAATTGCGTGATTTTTGGCACCTGCTCGAGAGTGCCTACATGCTCGTGTGCTCATGACCCGCTCGTCTGCGCGCAGATCATTTCGCCCTATCACCTGTACCTGAACCCGAAGCTCGTGGTGCAGCAGTACGAGATCTGGCGCCTCGTCACCAACTTCCTCTACTTCCGCAAGATGGGTATGTGCTCCTTATCCTTACCTTTACCCTAGCTCGCCAGTGCAAGGTGATGTGATTTCTCAACTATATGTTGGACACGGGACACTAGTTTTCAACTGTGAGTGGAGATGTGTTGATTTGTGCTGCGTAAATGCCACTCAATTAGCCACACTATACATTTAATGTATTCTGTGCATGGTTTTCAAAATCAGTAACCGATAGCCGTTTAACCAGTCATATTGTTGCAATCGTACATCTTTACCAGACTGATTGTGTGGGTTGGTAGTTATTCGGTTACTAGTAGGCGCACTGTTTTCTTTATACGGCATAGTAGACCATTACCGTTAGTTCCTTGTGTGTTTTTTGTCAAGCGATGCAATGTAGCACTGTGGATACGTTAGAACTGAAGCACTGTGCACACCCAATGAGGAAGTAGCATGCCGTCCATTTATGTCTGTCGGAGCTGTGCGTTTGCATAACAACAATTTTGGCTGGAAATAATATCGGCCTGTTTAATTTGTCCTCTTCCGTTAGCCTATGTAAAATCAGCAGCCTCTTGCCTTGTGCGTTGAAGGTGTTGAGCCTTTTTTTTTTAATGTGAACCGGATTTGGTGCCATCAGTCTTAATTGTGTGTCACGTGCTGCACTGCTGCTTTAGTTGCTATGCTTTATGGAAAAGCTTGTGCATTGTGGTGCCAAATGTACAGATTTTATGTATGATTATGATGTATTTCGTATCAAATTCATAATGTTAGAAAGCTCTTATCACACTTTCAAGGTCAGCTAGACAGTTGCTAGATGGTGACAATGGCTAGCTAGCCACTTCTTCAGTTACCACAAGAGATAGTGAAACGAATTGAGAGGGTGGAAAGAACCACTGGTTTGCATCTGAATATTCAAGAACATATAACCAGTGCTGCTGGATATGAATGCTAGTTTGTAACTTTGTATACTTTTGTTGAATAGCATGGAATGGTTATTTATTCTTGGCTTGTTGCACATGTGCGCTAATTTCAAACTTGTAAATTGTAATTACTGTTGACTAGCATTGCTTAATATTATTCTGCACATTTCAAGTGCTTCACTCTTATATTAATTTTTTTACTCTTTTTCTGCAGATTTGGATTTTCTGTTCCACATGTTTTTTCTTGCACGATACTGCAAGCTTCTTGAGGAGAACTCATTTAGAGGGAGAACTGCCGACTTTTTCTACATGCTCTTGTTTGGTGCTACTGTCCTAACAGGCATTGTTCTAATCGGAGGGATGATACCTTATGTTTCTGAGACATTTGCCAGAATTCTGTTCTTGAGCAATTCACTGACATTCATGATGGTATGGGACTGCCGGTGTTTATATTTTATTATTAAAAAAAATCTCAATTCAATTGCTAGGACACATTTGAGCAGAGTCTTACATTGAAAATCTTCTCTCTTGCGGTATCTGATACAGAACACTAGTAATAGATCTTGACTTTTGATATGTGATGGCAGGTTTATGTCTGGAGCAAGCACAACCCCTTCATCCACATGAGCTTTCTGGGCTTGTTCACCTTTACTGCTGCTTACTTGCCTTGGGTAAGTGTTCTTTTGTTCCACTTCCTGAATGCCACTTCATTGTATCAGCCCACCTGGTGCTCATCTTAAATCAATCATCTTTCTTATTCCTGAATGTTTTAAGATGCAAAGTTATTTAATAGCTGGGCACATACCTATACAGGGGAAATGCTGTACGCATGTACATACTGGCATTTCTTTAAAAATATCTGGTACCTTGGTTTGGAAGGGCCACCGGCTCAAATCTCACATCTAGTCACATCTAGTGATTCCAGGCTTTTTTAATACCAATTGATCAAAATATGCTTGCGATAGTTCTAGCTTACGATGGTTGTATTAATTGGGATGTTCTATTTCTTTCATTATGAAGTACTAGTTTTCATTCACAATATAAGGTATGGTTTTGACACAAGAACGCTGGAGTTTCATAGATGTTTTGTAGAAAGAAGTGTATTTCCTTTACTGTGTTATTTATTTGTTCTAGAGGGGCCTGGTATGTGGGATGAATGAAAATGAATACCATGATCTCTTAATTGACCTGATTGATGAATATTTGCTCATAGGAGTAAATACCTATTGGAAATCATTATAAGAAAACGGGGGCTGTTTTACTTAGAAATGCGCACTAAGTTTCAGGTTAGAGGACTTGTGAAACTGGGGGAACTCTTTAATACGTTTCTTAAAGAACAGCAGCTTTGTAATATAGTTTTAACTTGGTGAGGTTTCAGCTCGAACCAGGTAGAACATGGGCATTGTCTTGATTGTTTTCTCTTGAATTGCAGGTCCTTTTGGGGTTCTCTATCCTTGTTGGAAGCAGCACATGGGTAGATCTCTTGGTATGTTTCTTCTTTTTTTTCCAGATGATCTTATAGTAACTATTGTAATTTGACCATCAAATCTTGTAGGGAAAATATTTTCTTGATGATTTTTTGTGTGTGCATGTTTATACGAATAGTAGTTATCTCCCCCATTCTCAGTCACCCACCACCTGACTACATCACTACATGAATGTAGCTGATAACTATATGTGACTATGGTTGCATTTCCTTACAAAATGCGCAATATATTTTACGACTCAAGCTTTCAAGGTTCCGCTAAATGTCTGGAGTTCATCTCACTTCTGCACAGCTCCTGTTGTCGGTTGTTAGAAAAGAAAGCCATGTGCAGTGTGCAGTACAGTTTATCCATTTTTCTGCATAGGTTGGGTCAAAAAACTAAATGAATGTGACACAAGACCTTGTATTGATGTTAGTAAAGTGGAGTTACAGCTCTCACTAGATTTACCTCTTGCACTCTTGTTAGGCTATTTGTCATCTTGATTCAAATTGTTGCACTGTTCTGAATCATGAACTTCAAGTCACATATGATTGTACAGACGGAGGAGCCTTGTGTAGTTTGCATGTGACGTGTCCTGATCATCATCTTCATCATTCTCTATTTTATTAGGACGATATATCTCTTAACTGTTATCACATTTTTTTTGCAGGGTATGATTGCTGGACATGTGTACTACTTTCTGGAAGATGTATACCCACGGATGACTGGACGTCGCCCCTTGAAGACTCCGTCATTCATCAAGGCGCTGTTTGCCGATGACAATGTTGTTGTGGCACAAGCACCCAATGCTGGGGTTGGTGTGGATGACCTGAGGCTGCGATAGATGTGAGAGTCTGCACTTTGTTTATCTGCTCAAATCGCGTGATTGTACAAGCCAATGTTCTTGTGTATTTATACAAGCTAGATGAGAGTTACTGTGCATAACAAAAGATTGGTACCTGTAGTACCTGAGGCAGCTAAGTTTCTCACCCCTTTGGCAAGGCCGACCGAAATGATCTATGACCGATTACCAGACAGGACACCTCATGTTTCTGAAACTTGTTCTTGCAATGGTTAACATCTGACCTGGTAGTCTAGTCTAGGGAACTTTCAACCAGAGTTGAGTTTGCTACTTTGGCCGCAAGAATTGTGTCGAGCGTTGTAATACTGCAGAACGATGCAAGAAATGGCTCTTAACATTGTGGCTGTGGTTTTGTTAGTTTGCCCTCCCGATTCAGTTGTTCCCGCGATCTGGATGTTCAGTGTTACCACTCGTTTGTTACTCAGCTGCGTTACAAATTTTGCTCCTTTTTGAACCTTGCTATTTCCGTGATCTGAATTGAACCTTTGCCGTTTCAGGATCTACAGCCAACCAAGTATCATAGGATATGGTAACCATGCTGTTTAAAATTTTAATTTAATCCGTACAACGCTTTCACGGGATATGGGAACCATGTATTTAAAATTGAATTGCTTGCACATTTAGAGAATGATCTGTCTGTAAGAAAGATTTTTTTGATCGGATATTATCAATCAAGTTACTCTAGCAAAGCTGTCTAGTTGGCATTTGCATTGCAGGTTCCCCAAGGAAAAGCAACAATCCAACCGCGCCGTCATCGTCGTCTTCACATCACACGCGGGAGCTCAACTCAAAAACGATGTCCTCCGGCCACCGCCGCCTGGCGTCGGTGACGAAGGTGCTGACCACCCACGTTAACGCCGCCCGCCACCGTGACGCGCTCTCGCTCTTCTCCCGCATGCTCTCCGCTCCCGACCTCCCGCCGCCCACCGACCCCTCCTTCGCCCACGCCTTCCCGCTCGCCATCAAGTCCGCGACCGCCCTCCGTGTCCCCCGCGCCGCCGCCTTCTTCCACGCGTTCGCCGACAAGTGCGGCCTCCTCTCCAGCCCCTTCCTCGCCTCCGCTCTCATCGCGTCCTATGGCGCCGGCGCATCCCGCGAACTCGCCCGCCGCCTGTTCGACGAATTGCCCGCCCGCAACGCCGTCGTCTGGAGCGCCATGATCTCCGTCCACGTACGTGCGGGCGACCTCGCCGCCGCGGCGAGCGCGCTCGACACCATGGACGTCGCCCCGACCGCTTCCTGCTTCAATACTGTGATAGCTGCGGTTGCCGACTCCGGGGAACATCCAACCCGAGCCATTGAGGTCTACCGGCATATGCGAAGGGTGGGCGTTGCACCGAGCTTCATCACTCTGCTGGCGCTCGTCCCCGCGTGCACCGCGATGGGTGCGTTGACATCAGTCAAGGAGGTGCACGGCTTCGCGGTGCGACATGGCATGTCCTCGAGATCCCACATTGGCAGCTCTCTCATCGAAGCGTATGGGCGCTGTGGTTCACTAGCCAGTGCTCAGAGGGTTTTTGACCAGGTTCAGGATCGTGATGTGGTTGTTTGGAGCTCTCTTGTCTCAGCTTATGCTTTCCACGGCCGTGCAGAGGTTGCAATGTCACTTTTCAGACAAATGAAAGACCAAGACGATGTTCGGCCTGACAGCATCATGTTCCTTAGTTTGTTGGCAGCCTGCGCCCATTCTGGTCACGCAGATGACGCGTTGCAGTATTTTGATGTGCTGACCAAGAGGTATGGAGTGGAGGCATGCGGAGATCACTATTCGTGCTTGGTTGATGTCTTGGGCCGGGCAGGGCGGCTGAATCAAGCTTATGATCTTATAAGGACAATGCCGGTAAAGGTTACAGCAAAAGCCTGGGGAGCTCTTCTTGCTGCTTGCAGGAAATATGGGGAGGTGGGGTTGGCAGAGGTTGCCGGGAGAGCATTGTTTGAGATGGAACCAGAGAATGCAGGAAATTTTGTTTCACTCGCAAACATTTATTCAGGTCGTGGCATGCATGAGGATGCAGAGCGGGTAAGAAGGGAGATGCAGCAGCGAGGCGTACAGAGACTGCCTGGTAGCAGTTGGATGATACATCGCAAGTCAAGTTGCTAATGCTACGTCGTGATAATTTTTTTGCCCCTGATGGTTCGTTGTGAATGCCAGGCAGACTATGGTTTTAGCTGCTTTGCTTGCAGTGACCCTTTATGAAAAATCAGGTTCACAGCAAAGTTTATTCAGAAGCAATGGCCATTTGTGTATGGAAAGGTAAATGAAAAAAAAAAACTACATTATTTCATTTTGTATTTGTTCCCTTGAATATCTCCAAGGAGTTAGCTATAGATAGAAGCGCTTGGAGACTAGCAATCAACGTGCCGGAACCGTGATCTTTGCTTCTTCTCTTGTTTACCCCTAACCTTATCTTTGGTCTCGTGCCATTTTATGTCTTTCTTATCCTTGTTTCTTTTGGGTTTCATCTCTAGCCTACCTCAACTTGCTTGAGACAAAAGGCTATGTTGTTGTTGTTGTTGTTGTTGTTCCCTTGAAACTCAACCATGTTTAATTATAGCATTTAGGAAAAAAAAACATCTGACTTGCCTAGCGTCCTAACTCCACATCTGAAAGATGCCATATGTAGCATTTGGCTTGACTGTAAAACCTAAACTGATTGTAAATGCAGCAGAAATATTTATATGGTGAAATGATTAACTGTAGTCTGTAAATCCTGCAGAAACATGAACATTTCTTCTGGCAGTGGAGTGAATCAGGTGTATGCATACCATCAACAGTGACCTTTCTGAGGCCGCAAATCAATTTGAATCCCCTGACACTTGTTCTAAGACTTGAGATTAGTGCTCCCTCCATTCATTACATCGTAAGATTTCATAGGTTGGTTGGTTATTAATTGTCAACCACAGCCATGCTTAACAGTTAAATTATACATGGAGCTAGGTTGAGACTGATAATCAGTGTCAACTCCCAAAGTTTAACCATAGCAGTTAACTTTGTACTATCTTATTCATACATTTCTGATGTCATTTTTGAATATGGTGTGGATGTATTCTTGAAATTCAAGCTTAGACATTATTTTTGTCATCCAAATAGTCTGTGTAATGATTGTACACGGTCTATTTCTGTCTGGCTACATTGCTTCTCATCAGCACACTTGATAAATTGGTAATTCATTTCAATGAACAATAAAGGCTAAAACATTATTCATATGCCAATCACATAGTTCTAAATTTCTATATGTGTTGGTTTCCACAATCCTCATTAAAATCAGTCAACACTAATTTTACTGAATTCAGCTGACTGCTGAAAAATCCATGAAGATTTCTACAAGCATCCTTTTCCACATGATGATCAGTCGACATATTCTTTATTCTTTGCTGCCCTGCTCAGTTGACAGATAGAAAGGCACTAGGTTAATATTCACATTTGCCCACTGAATTTATTGGTTTTTTTCTTCTAAAGTTATAAGGATAATATTTTGTTAAGTCAGTTTCTATGGGCTGGGGAACTACCTTTAGCTTTCTAATGGAACTTCGACTGCCTTTAGCTGATAGTGCATATGATGCTAACTTTCACACATCTTTACCGAAAGCATGCCCAATTAGAAAAATGATACAAACATAGTTAGTCAAAGTTGTCCAATTAAGCAAGATCCTCAGTATCTTTCTGGTTATCTTTCATCCATCTCATCTAGTGTTTCAAATATATTATCACAGAGTAAGCTCTCATATTACACTTACATTAGATCAGTTTGTTGGCATACGAGGTGCCAAAAATAGCAAGATATTTTTTATATGCATATTGTCCTTAAAAAAAAAAGATTGCAGCTATTCTCGAGTTCTTTAAACAATTTACTTCTCAATCACAATCCTAGGCCACAGATTACCTCAACCCGTAAGTAGTTAAATGTTTATTGAAGGCCAGTGGCTATTTCTTAAGCACTTGAATCAAAGCAAAAAGGGTTCTTATACCATTTAGTATCTCTAGCTTCGTGCTTATACCAAAGTATGAATCTGAAATGTTCTTCTGCAGCACATTATAGCACAATTGTTTTACCATTTGTACATCTGTTCATATCTTCATGTTTGGGACAATCAGTCTGTTGCTGTAAATATAAAAAAAAATCTGTTGCATTTACTATCCTATACTATATTTTAATTACAGTTTAAAAAGTTTGGGATGAGTCTGTATGATCTGGAAAAACCTTTGCTAAACTATTATTTTAATGATTAAGGATTTGAACTAAATGAGAATAAGAAACACCTGTATTGATTGGGGAAAAGTAGTGGTAGGAACTACTTGGATAGCTTCAGTTAAGACATGCTTACGAGTAGTAACATCAGGTATTGCATTTTTTATGAAGTAATACGATGACATTAATATGGGCGGTGCAGCACTAATTGGGATGGTAGATTGATTTGTCCCTTATGTGACAAGCTAACTGTTGTTATTTTTTTTATGGAACAGCAAGCCCCTGCTGGTTATAAAAGAAAAAAATAGAGTTTACAGAAAGCTAGAAAAGGAAGAACTTGCAAAGCTAACTGTTGTGTATCAATAACTATTGCCCTTAACCTTGATTTGTAGTGAGTGATATGAATCATATGGATTCTGTAGTTACCTGGAAGGACACTTACCTAACATCCTACGCCAGAGGTCCCTCTCAACTAGCTCTGTTGTAGCATTGTAGGTGGGCTAGTGTGGATCACTATTGTTAGTGGTGCTAGGCCCCATTTCAGGTAGCTTATTGGCTGATGTGTAAGTAATCCTATCAACCTAATTTCTCCAACATATCTTGTTTGTCTTATGCGGTGGAAAACTAGAGGTTACTACAATGCTGGTATTTATCTTTAGCACGTGAGTTTCTTGTATTTTTGCTTTCATAAATTGGACTGAGATCTTTCATCATACACGTGCTGTGATAATGCTATGGAACACTTTCTTTTGCCACTGGACAATATTCTACACTCATAATTTGTGGTCCTTTCTACGGCTTGTTTTGATCACTAAATTTGCTCATTTCCACCAATATTTTTTCTGCACTGAAATCTGCTTCAAATGTATGGACAATGGAAGGAACCTCTCTGATTCCATATATAGGTCATGAACCATTAAAGTGAACATCCGTCCAAGGGAGCACACTGAGGCACTAACGTGCATGTAAATTCAACCAGCAGGAGGTGGGTGTGTTGATAAAAGGGCTTTATATCTGTTGTTATTTATGCATGTGGGAGCCTCTAAGTGGGGAACAGTTGTATCAGATTTGCTCACCTTTCATCAACAGTAGAGCATAGCTCGAAAGCATATTACTATGCTTCTGAAAACGAAACATGCTTTGTGTGCTCATTTTGGTCAGAAATGATACAGCCTAAGAAGAAATTGCTTTGTGCTGGACTGCTTTGTACTTAAGTATGCATTTATCATTTATTACTGTTATGCACCGCATGCTCTGCTTCTCTTGTAGAGTTTTGAATCTGTCAAACTCTTTGATTTGTCTTCTTTGGGCCTACCTTCTAGGCATAGCAGGGTAATAGCTAGCAAGCATATTTGTTGTTTTTTAAGATTAGCAAACATATTTTCTTGATAACTTTGCATATGTGCCATCCGTACGCATGTGTGGTTAGCGTCAAGGATACTCAATCTGTTGGCCCTTTATCTGTGGAAAAGCATATATTTTTCAAAAGGGTAGTGATGATGCACACTAGAGAAAGTGCTTCATTCTCATTTGTTCTGTCCTGCACCTTTTGCACAGTAGATTTTCTGTTGTATACCAACTCGTGCTAACTTGATCGAGATATCAAACCTTTTGGGTCCGTGACTACATTATAACTCTTTACGCAGTTAAATTGTTAGTTCCTTCCAGCAAGATCATACCTATCGATGCTACATCCCTTAGAGTTTCTGTTTCGCCTGCCATTTTGTCAGTCTGAACTTGCTATCCTTTTCCATTCTTTTAAGCTATTGATGCTCTTTGGTGCATTGGTATTCATTTTTTTATTTATACCTAATAAACATATCCTTGGGGACATACCTGAAACTTCTATCCAGAAGAGCGAATACGTCACCTCCCTGGTACCTTTCTTCCCACCCTCCAAAAGTGTATTTCGTATGATTTGTCAGTTTCTTTTTCTTGGAAAAGACAGGCAGTGAGATCAGCGTCAAGCAAGCACTACTGCCAGCAGATGCATCATGCAAGTGGACTACAGCACTGGCCAGTACCACGGATGGTTGCGCCTACCTGACCGTGCAAGTCAGTCCATTTCTCATCATCCCTTGTACGTGCAAGTGCAGCTCCGCAAGGTACCTTCCAAGTATATATATATACCCACTCCCCACCTTGCAACTCTGGGTTCTTTAACCATAGGCAGAGTTATGCAAATGAACAGGCTACAAGATCTGACACCTGCTCCATCCATGACGATGCCAATCGAGCATTCCTCTAGGCCGACGCTGGGGTTTCCCCTGGGAACTGCGCTGTTGCTCCTTGTGATCTTCTCCCTCAGTGGCATGTTCTCATGTTGCTACCACTGGGACAAGCTCCGTTCCCTCCTCCGGTCTCGGCACCCTGCCATGTTTCAAGAGGGCGAGCATACCGTGATCTCCATCACGTCATCACCAAGCAAGGAAACTTCTGATCACAAGGTAAACTTCTGATACACAACGCTACCCATCTTAACCTCTTCCTTCAAAACTGAAAGATCATATCCTGTAAACTTCATCAGCTAATAAGAATGATCATGTATCTTGTTTGCAGCTGGAGAAAGTGGGGAAAGAGTGCGGTTTGCCTGTTATTATGCCTGGGGACAAGGTCCCCAAATTCTTCGCGAAGCCCTGCCCACATGAGATTTGTTTTCCTGAAGTGGAGAAGACTGAAGTTCCGTTGGAAACCAAATGTTCTGTTCATGAAACGATCAGTATCTGTACACCAGTAGATGAAAGCACACTTAGCCGTTAGTGATTTATGATTGGCAGATCGGGTGTATATATGCATGTTGATAGATTGTTATCGGCTGAAGATTTGGTCTTCTCCCTTGTGCTGTACACAGTCACTTAGTTCTGGCTGAGATAGGTATTCTTTTTCTGTTAGAGTTTGAAAGGACGATCTGGCTCTATAGTTTCTTTATGCTTTTATGCTTTTCACCTTTTTCTTTAAAAGAAAAAAATGTGAATACTGTCTGTCTTCAAGCCTTCAAGGTCATTCGCCACTGACTTTAAATCGATCTGTCATTATTCTGGGATTTGTGAGCCTCCCAGGTAAGCGATGCTTTACCACCATGCATTCCTATCGTCAACTCTGCTGGGGAAATTAGTTGGTTGATCGTCATGGAAATCAGATACTTTCTGAAGAATGCACGGGAGCCTTGTGATTTTGTGAATACCATGTGCATCAGTGATGCCAAACATGAAAATTTTTGTGGAATTGGTGGTGCCACATCTTGTTGCAAGGTTGCTGTTTTTCTGAAGGAACGGCTACAGATTGGGCCGTTTCTATTGATGTAGAAGAGGTTGCTGTTTGATTCCTCAGCTAGTGCTGGTATGTGAATTCGCTGGTTTGTATCTTTATTATTTCGCTCTTTCGTAGACTAGAGCCATGTTGAGTTGGTGGCGCCCAATGGAATGATGGTGCTTTTGCAAATGCTGAGCTGCAGTATTGCGTGGTGCTGATGGGATTGAGGAGGCTCTCTGGTCAGTGATCGACCAGCTGGAAATGTGTCGGTCTTGCTGGGTATAGTAGGGTAGCCGTCGAATGCGCTTGGTGCGCTCTTGCTAGTGCCGTGCACGCATTTGAGTGGAGCCCATTATAGACTATCTAATTAATCTAGGTTTGTAAAAGCAGGCAGTGCACTGTGGCTAAGCTAGCAAAGTGGGGACGACCAACACGAGCTAGCTAGTATGTGCGCTTCATTTCTTGCTAAAGAAAATGCATTTGCGCAGAGTGAAAGCTCCGTGGTACGTACGATCTATGGTTATTGCGTATTGGAGATAGTGACGTACTCCCTCCGTCCGTAAAAGAGTGTCTTTCTCACTTCTCGAGAAATAACTTTGATTAATTTTATATTAAAAAATATTAATATTTATGGTACATAATTAGTATCATTGGAAAGATCTTTTAATCTAGTTTTTTAACAAATTTATTTGGAGATACAAATGTTGTACGTATTTTTTACAAATCGAGTCAAACTTGTGGCACGAACACCCAAAACGACTATCTTTCAGGGACAGAGGGAGTAGTCGTCAGCACAAGGCCGGATTAATTTTGGATGTATGGATTAGTTGATTTGGTGGTATTATGCAATAAAAGATGCATGATGCGGCATGCACATGAGATGAGGGGACAGCGGCCTAATAACATCGCTCGCTCGCTACAAGGACGTCCACATCCACACTGACAGAAACCGGCCAGCAAATGCAAAATGAGTGTGTGCTTCCGTCTCCGTCGTACGGACGCTGCAAACAGTGTACATGCATCTCCAACACCGCTGCGCCCATGTAGCTAGCCTGGCCTGGCCATATAAAAAACGTGCACGTACGATCGTGGGTTCCTGTCTACATCTATCATGCTCTCCCTCTCCTAGCTGGCTCATGCCGAATGGATCGATCGGAGCTGAATGCGCAAATGCTCGTGCAGTGCATGCATAAGGATAAGATTCTCTGTATCTTTTTCTTTTTCTTAGGGTAGATTCTCTGCATCTGTCCAACTATCCCTCCATCCCAGAAAGAATGCATTTCTCGCTTCCCAAGAAATTCCAGAATCTTATGTTTGACCAATTATAAATAAAAACGTATAAATATTTATGATATGAAATATATATCATTTGATTCGTTTCTAAATGTAGTTTTTTAATAAATTTATTTAGAGCCATAAATATGAATATAATTCGCTACAAATTTGGTCAAACATGAATCACTCTAACCGGCACACATCCCAGACATGCATTCTTTCTGGGACGGAGGTAGTACATCTTATCAAAAGACAGAAAAGGAAGAAGCAAAGGACAATCAACAACAACAAACAGTCGGAAGTAAACTGAGATTGGCCCAAGTCATATCACCGTCATCATAGGCCAGGCCGTGTCTGTGTGGAAGTCATCCATCACAGACAGAAAGGCCCATCTACGGCCCAAGAAGCGTCCGCGGTCAGGAAGCAGGCCGCGTCACCCACCTCCCCGACCGACCGACCGCCAAAGGAAGGAAGGAACCCGCCACCTCTTTCTTCCCCCGTCGTCCGCCGCTGCCGCTCCACCCCGGCGAGGCGATGATACTCCGCCGGCTACATCTACATGGCTCCGTCTCCCGCCGATCCCTCGCCTCCGCCGGTACCCTCCGCGGCACCTTGCCTTCCGCGGGGCTCCTCCGTCGCCTCCACGACTCTGCGGGAGACGGCGCCTCCTCAGAGTCGGAGCACAGCCGCAAGCCAGGTAACCTCGTGATCTGACCCTACGTTTGCTTCACTTAGCAGAAAACGTGGTTTGGTTGTGCTCCACTCCCACTCCGCTGCTGATCAGTCGCTCGAATGTTGGCATACCCACGGCATTAGTGTCGTGATTCTAAATTTCATCTTAGGACAGGACAAATTGATTCCAAATCGCTGCTGCATTTCATATGCTCATAGAGTTCAAATCTACCACTGTGTGTCAGTGAAACGCGACCTCGTAATCATTTGTTACGCTGATCAGAATTCAAACTTGCCACCAGAGTAGGGAATTGTCCACCACCTGACCACATGCCAGTCTCAACACACTTTTGTTAAGTGTTAAGTATACTATACTCCTGCCTGTGGTACTACCTCCCCTCTGCCCAAAACGCACCTATTTGTGGTACTCCATTGAGAATGATGATACAATATTAATTTCATTTCTCAAGATTTGGATTCTCATACCCTTGTCTTCTCTATCTGAAGGTCCTCTTACGCTCTACAGAAATCTAGTAAACCAAGGGAAACTCACTCATGACAGTTACCAAGAAAATGTAGCTTCTGAGTTAGACAACTTACTCACAAGACTACAACGGTATGAAATGGAAATGGAGGATTACCATGTAAGTCAAGTCGCATGCTGTTTCTTCTCAGTACCTCTTTCTGTTCTGTTCAGTGAGATAATTTCATCACTTCTAACTTACGTAAAGTGCAGGCGAAGATGTACATATGGGAGAATAGCAGGGAGAAGGAGAGGCGGAGGCTCCTTGTTGAAGAAGCTCAAGATAAGCAGCGTGATGGTGTATGGATAGACGAGAAAAGGGGATTTCTTGACAAGTTGGTTTCGCGGTAATAGTCAGCATCCTTTCTCAAACTTATTCATTGTGGACTGGAGCCATATAATTCTGACATCACTGTGCATCTGTGTTTCAAGTTTATATAATAACAGTTTCAGTAAGCCACCATGCAGTTCTAATGTTGTCATCATTCATTGATGGGAGTTCTATTATCATCTCCCAATTCCTGCAAGAACATTAATAGTGAAACTAAGCATGTCAGATGTTAAGTTTGCTCTATATATGAACTGAACTGTGCTGTATTTATTTATTATTTGAACCTGTATTTTGTTGATTCAAAACCCAGGAGAAGAAGATCAAGCATAGAACCCGGAGTTGGTAAGTGGGTCTCGTACCTGAACCGAGAGAAGAAATTAGATAAACTGGTGGGCCAGAGACCCATCGCTCCTGTTGCTCCTAAAGGATTGTATCTCTACGGAAATGTTGGAAGTGGTAAGCTACCTGAATCATGCACATGCAGCATCCTGAAAATAAGCAATTCCTAATCTTGTTGGATCCATTCTCTTTATCATCGTGTCCTAATAACGAGGGGGAAAATGCTTCTACTATTGCGGCATTGTCCTGCATTTTTCCTTGTGAAAACTACCGCAAGCTATCTACCACGATAATATTTTGTGTTTTCTGAATGACTATTATATATCACGTATACAAATCTCAAGGAACTACCTGTTTCTAGGGAAGACAATGCTGATGGACATGTTCTATGGGGCCACTGAAGGTGTTATCAAACACAGGAGAAGGTTTCACTTTCATGAGGTAAATTTCTACTGTTTAGAAATACTAATGACTGTTGGCATTCAATCCTAACCTGATACAGATATTGTACCTGAAGAACAATTTATCTTATTGAATATGACTAACAATATGTGTCTGATACTATCTCAACCGTATGTGTTAACTGTTGTGGACTTGTAGTAGCAATGTCTATCTGACCTCAGTTACACAAGTGTGACTTGGCAAGTCAGCAATAACATAATCTGATAATCCTATAAATTAACTTTGTGGAGTGTCTGAGAAAAATAAATTTACTTTGTAGTTATATTGCCTAATATTTGCATAAAATTGGAGGTACTCTTTGATGCAGGCCATGCTTGAAATACACGATCATATGCATGATGTATGGAAGAGACGTGATGATGACAAATCTGTCCAATCAAGTTCTTTCAGCTGGATATCAAGCCTTCCTTTTGATGCAAAAATTAAGGAGTGGCTGATCGGGGAAGAGAAGTACAAACAAGAGACACAGCAAAAGCATATCCTTTTAGCTGTTGCTGACAAGTTCTTGGTTGATAGGCAAGCGAATAAAACTGGAGCAAGCATTCTATGCTTTGATGAGATACAGGTGCCTAAACCGTGAAGCGTCAAGGGTTGAAGTCTTTCTCCTTTTTTCCTGGCTAAGAGGACCGCCATTTCTTTCATTGCATTTAGCAGCTTGCCTATTGGATTAATATGAAACCGGGGAAGTAAAATATATAATATTTGTGTTGGCAAAAAAATGGGATAGTAGTTGGTCATGTTTTCCCATTTGTTTGTGGCATGAGTGTTCTTATTCTTTCAGGGAGTCAACTGGGAGGTTGTATCCATTTTCTTCTATACTAAAAGTGTGTGAAGCTATGCTACGTGTTCAAGGGAAAAACATTGGTTACTTACACCAGCATGACCAAGCATAATTCTAACTTCATCATGTCAATTAGTGTCTATAAATCTTGATCCGATGCAATGATATGGGAAGAATTGAAGTTATCTTGCTCTTCCTTTTATTTATACTCTTGCATATACCTCTTTCTACTTTATCATAATAATTTAAGCTTGTGGAACAGTGGAAAGTACCTAGTTATTATTGCTAATTAATGGTCTGCAGCCTCGGTCTTTTCTTAAATACACTGAACGGGTGCATTTGTGCAGACTATCGATGTATTTGCAGTTGTGGCCCTGTCTGGCATTTTAAGCAGATTGTTGAGCACAGGCACTGTACTCGTAGCAACCAGTAATAAAGCACCTGAAGATCTGAATCAGGTAGGTCCTTCAAATAACTATTATTCATTTTCCTCCTTTCTGTAGTTTATGCGTTAACTGTATTATCATCTTCTCACAACCTTTTGAAATTAAAATTGTATAGTACTGCATTTTGATCTTTTCATTCTTTCTGTTGGTTTTATAGGATGGGATGCAAAGGGACATCTTCCTTGAATTATTATCAAAATTGGATGAGAACTGCAATAAGATTCTTGTGGGAACTGAAAAGGATTATCGTCGCCTAATTCCAACAGAAGGCTTAACTCAGGTCTACTTCCAATTGTTTTTAGTTAATTTTCGAAATTTGGCTACGAGCACTAGCATTTAACTAAGGAGCACTAGAACTTTGATGAATCCTATCATTTGAAGTTTGAACCCAGGTGGGTGAGGGGGCAACAATCTTTTTGACATTTTTTATAGAAATGTAGGAGATCGATGAAATGTCACACACATGATTTTGCTTTTCTTTGTTAGAGATAAATCCGGTGTTTATCCTGGTCCTGAAGAATATATTCAACTCATTGTTATCCAGCCTTAGTGGTGATGGCATAGGTTTTCTTGAACAGTGATGACACAAGTTCTGAGCTATGAGGTGTTTTCAAGGGCTTAAATTCAAGTTTCTTTTTAGTGGGTGTCAAATCCTGGTATATAGTAGGTTATTGGATACGTTGTGAGCTTTATATGAAGCGATCTGTTTCCTATTTATGGATTTGAAACATAAACTAGTCATTTATGTCCTCTTCTGAGTCCTCTGCAGCTGCAGATTTACTCATTACCTGTTGTATTTGTTATTCTCGATGTTTATGTTGATGTATAAACTAAATATTTTCTAAATTGTTGGCAGAATCACTATTTTTGTCCTGTCACTCCTGACACTCGCAGCATGTATGAGGCTATGTGGCATGACATAACTAACGAAATAGGAGGAAACATTATTTCTGTGACCATTCCGGTAATGTTTGGGAGGTATGTCCCTTGGATAAAGCATCTCTGTACCAGTGTAAATAAACTAGATTAACTTAAATCATGTCCGCAGGTCTATTGAGATTCCTCAAAGCTGTAATGGCGTGGCAAGATTTGATTTCGAGTATCTATGTGGTCGACCAGTAATATCTCACTCTCTTGTTTCATATCTGTCTAGAATATCTGTTGGATGGATAAAACAAAGATTTATTTTACTTCATTTTGACAAAATGAGATAGTACCCAGTAGATCTCTTTTATTCTTGAACTTTGAACTGAATTTCTATGCTATTATTACATAAGAACAATAGCTGATCTTAGACAATAAATAAATTTACAAGACATAGCTCTTTTTGGGTATTTTGAGAGGATAGTAACTCCTTTTCTAATGCATTAGTCACCCCTATACTTAATTTGTCAGGTTGGAGCTGCAGATTATATAGCAATAGCCAAGAACTACCATACTATTTTCATATCAGAAATTCCAGCTATGAGTATGAAGATCCGTGACAAGGTATTTATTCTCATACTGTTTTTTCTGCTTTCAGTCTGTTTGGTCGGAGGTGTAGGTGCAGGGAGTGTGAATTTAGCAGTCAGGCTGAGTCCCTGTTTTGTTTGTGGGCATGAAAATTCAAATGCTACTGGTAACCTGGAGCCTAAGTATAACAAAGTGAAATGTAAAAAAGAAAAATGCTGATGAGCAAGCAAGCACTCTCTAGAATTATGAATTATGTGATACATTGGAAATCTTGAAGTTAATATTGTAGGATGGAATGATAGATAGGACAGGCTGGTTTGAGCTGGAGAGCTTTTAAGGAATATTAAAACATGGAAAACAGAAAAGTTCCATTTGTTCATTTTGCTGTAGACATTTAAATTGGATTGCAACCAGAATTAGTTAGTACTCTCTATGGTACTGAAACAATTTACTGTTGTTTTTCCCTGTCTTTGCTAATGTCATGACTCATTTAGGCAAGAAGGTTTATCACCCTTATTGATGAGCTGTACAATCATCACTGCCGTCTTGTATGTTTAGCTGCTTCACCCATTGATGATCTTTTCCAAGGAACTGAGGAAGGACCACTTTTTGATTTAGAGAGGTAATTCAGAACCCTAACCTTACCATGTTAAGCCATTTTTATGTAAATATCAAAGACTATGGACTGGAAATATGGTTCGATGAGCTTTCCCATATGTGTTGGCTGCTTGGTTAAGCTGTGGGTTGGGGCAAAAAATGTTCCTGCTCGTCTGCAACAATAAAAAATAAAGAACATTTTGGTAGAATTGCACTGGGACTGAGAATGAATGTTCACATGGGAGCTCATGTTATGTAGTTTCCAGTTTGAAACTGATGCCGAAGGGACAAAGCTAAGGAGGGATGTTTTAGCAGAAGGCAATGTTGGCTTAAGGCCTTCTACTAGTGGGCTTGTGGCAATATTGTCTGGTCAAGAAGAGATGTTTGCGTTCCGCAGGGCGGTAAGTGATGCACCTTTCTTTACCTTTTTATGTATGTATAGCTGCTAATTGCTTGAGATAATTCATGAGTAATGCTGAAAAGTTGTTGCTTGAGATAATTCGTGAGTACTGCTGAAAAGTTGTGTTACTACTAGCAGATTCAGCTTGGCTTATCAGCCCAGCTCAGCAAATTCAGCTCTCTCATAGAATACTATTGAATTAGCCCGCACGAGCCAAAATTAACAAAATTAACAGACTTCTCAGCCCAATCCAGACAAAACGAACAGGGCATGAGTTGCTATCTTGCTCTGAAAGCTCAATGGCTCATGTTGTTGCTTATCCAGGGTCAGGGAAATATATCTAACTCACAAGTCATAATGATCTAAGGCGCAATGCTATAATGGCGTGCCTATTTTGTTGAGCCTTGGTTGTCCTTGAAGGGAGACATTGGTATTCCCTTTGTGTTGGTTTACTTGAATCTGATGGCGCATGTTGCTTTTGCAGATATCTCGGCTTGTCGAGATGCAGACTCCACTGTATCTGGAGCGTGTGCAGCATGCCCATCCCTCCTTCCAACTGCAGGCTCCTGGTGTGGGAAGCAACAATAGGACTTGTGTTTCTCAGTCTGCTCCATCGGTCTGACAAGGGGCAGTACTCACTGGATGTATGTAGCATGATTAAGTTATTGGTTAGCTGGAATGGCGACGGTTAATAAGGCAAATATGAAACTATAGCATTGCCATTGCTGAACTGCTGATACCCAGCCCATGTATATTATAAGAATAAATCAGAAAAGGATGCCGTTGCTCAAAACATGTACATGGGACACAGCCCGCAGGTTTCTCAATCAATGTATACCGGGCCCTCTTGTGGCTTTGTGAAGATACAACCCTTTCGTTTGGCCTACAGGGCATGTTGCTTGGATGAAGAAGTGGAGCTCTCGTTATTGACAACACATTGGCAGTGTTGAGGACGCTGACATTTTCTCTCGGAATGCATGCCAAGGTGAGAGAAGGCAGGCTTGAACAAGAATCAGCATCCCCTCATCAGAGCTGCTGCTAACTGTGGTCAGCGATACCAAAGCACAGACCAGTTGTTGGGTCGGGAGTGTTTTTCTATTTTTCGCTGGCTCCTGCGCGTTGTTCAAATACTACTCTGCGCCGTTGGGGTAGCTCAAGGTTTTCAGTCAAATGATATTGATCCGCCGATGGTCAAGCCTTGTTGCGGGCCTAGCATCTGCATGTTCGAGTGTGATTCTCACTAGTTCAAATTCAAATGACAGGATCCGATCGATCACGAAGCTAATCATTTACTAGCAGCAGAGTTCTTCTTGAAAAAAAAAAGGTGGAGTCCCACAATTTGTACTAGTGATTTTGTACGTAGAGTGATGGTAATGGGCACCACGCACGTCCTTGCAGCTAGTGCTTGGCCATTGATTTGTACGTAGAAGCTGGATGGATCCTAGGACATGGGATTCTCCTTGTTTCCTCGTGCCCTTGCAGCAAGTACCGGCCATTGAATCTCAAGCATTTCCTAGCTCTCCTTGTTTACAATCTTCACGTGTTGATGGCACCGGCCATAAATCGTTTCAATTGGAACCAGTGATCTTGGACGGTCAAATGGGGGCTTGATCAGGCTCGGCTCTCTCATGTGAGTGAGAGAATCCACTGAAGCTTTTCTCTCTTTCTTTTTCTTCAGCCTTCTGAACAAATAAAGGGCATACGTACGTACATCGAAGCTGGGCGCACATGGTCACTCCATGTGACATACACTTTGATTATCAGTATCGGTCTTTCAGCTCATGCAACTTGCTTAATTCTAATATATATTACTACCATCTAATAATATAATGTACTTTAATTAAAGAAGATTAATCAATAAAGTGAAGAAAAAAAGGTCAGGGAGAGGAAGAAGATGAGAAGGTTTCAGTACAGCTACCTAGTCCTTGCATTGGTGAGCGACATATCATATGCATAGCATTGCAACTTGCAGTAGCTGATCCATCAAGTGAAGTACTAGTACGTGAGAATTTGCTTGCCGCTCTGTGATGCTTATCATCATGGACATGGATTGTTTTGTTCTGGGAATCTTGCATGTACTCTTCAGACAGATATATTTCAATGTTTTTTTGCAAGGTAATGATTTTGTGATTTGATCTAGCTAGGAAAGAATCTCCTAATGGTGGTGGCGTGGTACGACTTTAAATAAGTTTAGCAAGATAGTTAGGACGGGCTGTATATGCCTATGCGATTCAAAATTCAAATTTCGAACAGGAACAAGGCAAAGACGGGTGAGAACAACCTCGCATGTGCGCATTTGTCAGTATTTTCTGACATATCGAATAATATGAAATACTCCGTATATATGTACGTGCGCGGCCGTTTGCCGCCCGTCGCGTTGTTCGATGCAAGTTGGCCGGTCGCTGCATCCTGCCTCCCAAACACCACGCATGCGATGCGAGGAACAATCACATGCCAAGCACCGTGCAATATGCAATGCAACCGACTTGTTCTTGGATCCCCATCCGCGCCTCGCCTCGATCTCCTCTGCGCCCAGGACATCACAATCACATCCACCACGCCTTTCGACAAATAGCTTTGACGCAATGCTAGTATTTTTCACGATCCTCTCGCTGAAGCTAGCAGCTACTCCAGTTGGCAGCACAGGACAAGTGTTGTACACCTACAGCTACTACAACACAGGACGAATGCAATCTGAACAAAAGTTATATGCATGCATCCAGAGCCTAATAAGGCATATGGACTAGCCATGAAGAGGCTTCTTCCTTGACTCTAGCGACCCATGAAGAGGTCGTTATGGCTTTTCTAGATTCGTAGATTTTGCTATGAATCTAGACATAGTGTTTTATCTAGGTGCATAACAAAGATGGGTGAAAAATGGTAAAAATGTGATCTTTTTTGCATCGAGCCGCGTGGATAAAGAAAAAAAATAAATTGACACGATTCTTTAGATAAAAATTTTTCATCTATTTTGTAGAACTAAACACGGTCTGAAAAATGTTTAGCCGGAAGGTACACAAGCTTAGCTAAACACGGCACCCAAAGTAAGCTAAACACCAACCAATTACAGCGGAGGGAATGATTCGTCAGATTCCTTGGCTTAGGCTGTCCGCACTCATGGTACTCTACACTCACATTTTAAAAGGAATATTCTGTCCTAGTCATCGAGATTCTTTACTTTATACTCGTTTCTTCCGCACTCGTCAACCTCTGTATCTCACACTCTATACCAACTATACTATATTTTATTCAACCATCCTCAACTACCATCTCCTCTCTCCCCCCACTTTTTCTTTTTCTTTTTCTTTTTTTTTTCTCCTCCCTTTTCCCTTCCCGCACCCCATCGGCATCTCCGCCATCTCTCTGCCTCTCCCCACGCTGCCCTCCTCTCTCTCCCTTTCCTCACGCCACCCCTGCTGCTCCTCCCGCCGGCGAGCGGTGGGGCCGCGCCCGCCCCTGCCCAGATCCCCGGTCGTCCTCTACCTCCCAGGAGCAAGCGCGTCGGAGCGCGGCCGGATCCGGCGAGGCCGAGACATAGCGCCGGTGGGATTGCTAGCGGCAGAGGTAATGGCAGCTTTCCAAGGCCAGGGTTGGCCGCGGCTCGACGAGGAGAGATGGAGATGGAAGCTTGGAAGGAGGAGGAGCCTCAGGCGTGAGGAATCGAAGGGAGATGACCGGGGCGTGACGAATCGGGCCGGCGACGGAGCTGGGCTTGGCTCGGTAATTGCGGGCGCAGAGCACGGCAAGTGGCGCGAAGCAAATGCCCTCTCCGGCTTTCCCCCACCCCTGAGCGCGGCGGGTCCTTGCCAAGGCCGGTGCTCCGCAGCGAAGGAGCAGGACCGGCCCGAGCTCAGGCCGAGGTCGCCGCATGGCCTGCGGCTTGAGCGAGCGGCCTCGCCGGCGCGGTGCAACAGCTCCAACTTCGACGCCGCTGCCTCTGCTCCACCCTCCTCCCTTCCTCCCCGGCCCCTGCCTCTGCTCCCTCCATTTTTCATCTTCGGGCGCGATTTGCCTGGACGCAGCGAGGGAGAGGGCCAGCGAGCTCGCGCGGGGCGCAGAGGAGGCTCGTGGCGGTGCAGATCCGGCCGGAGGAGGAACTCACCCGGCGGCCGGTCCTCTTCCTCTTCTCCTCTGCTCGCCCAGTGCCTCCTCTCCCCGGACCCGCCTCCGTCCGGGTGGTTGGGGCGAGCGCGCAGTGCGCGGGCCCCGCGCCACTGTGGCGTTTACCGTGCGTCCCCTCCGCACTCTCGATTTGCCGCGCGGCCGAGGAAACGGGACGACAAAGTTTGCTTTAGCGCCCCCGCTGCAGCTAAAAAAACGGCAAGCGACACTGTAAATGTGTCCCGGCGGCATGTACCGGGTGGGTTCCATTGTCCACTGCGGACAGCCTTAACCCACCAACCAGTGGCAGGGGCGGTAAATTAGAGGCGTCCGGGAGCCCCATCTCGTCATCGCTGGCTATAAATTGGGGGAAGGACAGCCCGCTCCATCTCTCGCTCCCTGACAGGTGGAGTGGAGGTGGGAGCCAGCCACCAGCCAGGAGGTCTCGCTCGCTCGCTGCTCTCCTCCCCTTCTCATCCCAGGCCACCCTGTTCCCAATTCCCAAACCAAACCTAGCACACAGCCACTGCAGCTGCAACCTGCAAGGCGGCGCAGCAGCCGACCTCCATCCTCCTCTTCGATCCGCCGCAGGCCGACCGCTTCTAGCGGAGTCGGAGTGGAGATCCGTCCATTCGGTCCGCCCGCCGATTCCTATCGGCTTCCCCTTGTTGGCTGGTGAGTAATTCGTCGATCCCAGCTTGCTTTCTTCCATGGATTCCATTGTTTGTTCCAAGGGTTGCTTGGTCTTGAGAGTTTACATTCAGATCTAAATCTCCCACCTCCCCCATTTCAGTCTGCTGTGCTGTGGATTCAAAACCCATCCATTTAGGGTTTCGTTTGATTAGGTGGTCCGTCTTGTTCTCCTGCTGCGCTGTAGAACGGCAATCGGCAGATGCTGGCACAGTTTGCTTCCCGGAAAAAATGTTAATTTGGGGGGTTCCTTCAACTGAGCCCCCATGCGCCTGCCCACTGGCGATGTGGGCGGTTATTGTTGGCTAAAAGTGCGTTATTTTAGCGCACGGGTAGTTTTTTTTTGGCTCACTGACTATGCGTCGGCACTAAATTTAGATGGCGCCATGCCTCCATCTAAAAATTGATATTTTGCATTCAATGTCTGTTAAAACTTAGTTGTTCCGAGTTCCTCCTAGGACAGGAGATCTGTGTTTACTGGCCTGACGGATCTTTCATCCTTTCTCTTTGCAATATAGGTACTGATATTGAACTATGGACAACCTGTGGCATCTTGGTGATGAGCTCCGTGGCCAGCCAAAGGTTGTGGAGGATCGCCAGTGGTCTCTCATGACGTCCAAGCTCGCTGAGATCACCAGGTCAAAGGGCGAGAGGATGAATGACCTCGACTATGCACGGATGAACACTGTCCCTGAGGTCAAGCAGTGGGATAAGATGTCCTACCACCACGAAGAGCCCAGGATGGATCACATCAACCTTGGCCTCATGAACTTGGACCTGAAAATGAATGATCTGAAGATGAATGAGGCTGCCCTCAAGAACCCTTTCCGCAACATGGGTTACAACATGAACCCAATGTACCCCAAGGGGAACAACGCCAATATCAACGCGTTCAAGATGAATGTTGGGGTTAACAAGTACTCCAATAGTCCTAATGTGAAAGAGGCCAATGGGAAAAACAATGTTGCCAACAACCATGGAAGTAACAGCAATGGAAACGCCAACAGCAATTCTGCTGTTGACAAGCGCTTCAAGACACTGCCAACAAGTGAGATGCTACCAAGGAATGAAGTCCTTGGTGGATACATCTTTGTCTGCAACAATGATACCATGCAGGAGGATCTCAAGAGGCAGCTTTTTGGTATGTCTTACCACTTTTCCTGATATTTGATACGATATTCTTCTGAAGAATTACTTTCCTATCATTTTTAAACCTTCTTTTGATAATATCATCTCAAGTTCCATTACTCTTCTGCAGGGCTGCCAGCAAGATATCGGGATTCAGTCCGAGCAATTACTCCTGGGCTGCCTCTCTTCCTCTATAACTACACAACTCACCAGCTTCATGGAGTATTTGAGGTGTGTGATGATCTGATTTGATGATGCCTGCAGCCTCTCTAACCTTGTTAAACAGTTGTTTGTTTGTCACACATAAGATATTGCTAGCTAATAAATTGTGCATCTGAGAAATGATCTTGTGCTCTCATTCATTATTACCATTATGGATGGACTATTTTGAGCTTGCCTTGAATCTTTTTTTCTTTTCCTTGTGGTATGCGGGTTTCTAACCAATGATTTGGCGATGTTTTAAAATAAACACCAAACTAGAAATTATTTTCCAGATACTGCAGCATATGCAATCAAGAAGCCTTGATACATTTTAGCTGGATGACTCCACATCCATGAATTGCACTCTTTTAGTGGGCAGCTTTAGCTAGTATTTCATTCTGTGTTAGTCAATACTAGTTTTGTCTATATTTTCACCTTCTCTGGTTTGGGATTACTTTTTCCATGCCTAGTCTTGTTTGATTTTGCACACATGTAGTTGGATGTAGTTCATTGCTAAAGTTGGATGTAGCTGTGCTTCTATATACATCTTTAGTGCCATAGTCTTTGTTATTGGTCTATTTTTATTAGCTCACTATATTACCAAATTAGTTCGTTTCAATAAATGAATGTTTGCTTTGATTCCACACATTTGCATTTTTATTGAAGTTTTAATTCATACTTAAGTATAAATCTAGTGGCTTATTATCTTTTTGGTTCTGAAATGAATTTGCTTAGGCTGCCAGTTTCGGTGGGTCTAATATCGATCCCACTGCATGGGAGGATAAGAAGTGTAAAGGTGAATCCAGATTCCCAGCACAGGTACTGAGAACATTTGGGATATGTTTATTTCGCATTTCCTTCTGATTTCTTGATCTGACGTCTTCATCATGCTAGGTGAGGATCCGCATTAGGAAGCTCTGCAAGGCGTTGGAAGAGGATTCTTTCAGGCCAGTTTTGCACCATTATGATGGTCCAAAGTTTCGCCTTGAGCTCTCCATCGCGGAGGTATATAGCTTATCCCAGCTGCTGTGCATATGAATTATACAGCGAAAGCTCCCTTGCATAATGAAACTTTATTGGCACTTTTTCATAGACTTTATCAGCACTTTGCATTCATGCTTCCATGATTATTTGAATTGGTTGCTATTCATGGACAACTGCTAATCATCGTTCAGACAACCATGTTAATATTCTTTGGCAGGGCCACATGATGACATTGTACAGTAACTTGTAGGCATGGAATATTTAGATTTTTTTTTTCTTCCATTTTTGGGCTGGTCTATTTTATTTTCAATATGTATGTTGTTAGAGCATAAGAAGATGAGAAGTTCGTTTCTTGTTTAAAAAGTTTGGTCATGTCAATCATTCATATGAAATTTAATTTTGCAGACCTTGTCGCTTCTAGACCTGTGCGAGAAGGAAGGCATCTGAGCTGTTGGGGAGGCGGTTGCCTTGAGCTTCCAGTAAATATTAATCATCCTTGTATGTTTTGTGGATGGTAGTTGGGCAATGTTGTTTGTTTAAGCGCAAGCTGCTGCCGGTTCCATTTTCCCTACCTGGAAGGAAAGAAAAGACCTGGTACTTGGAAGGCCCCTAAAAAAAAAGAAGCTGTGAGGCTTGTCTATGTACTGCGTTGCGACGTCCTGAACCGAATCAATCTTGGGTTGGAGATGTGTATGTTTTGCTGTCTATCTATCTCCGTGTCCTAGTAGAGTTTAGTATACCTGGGCAGAATGGGACCCCAAAAGATGGGGCCCTGTACACTGTGTAATGCTTAAGATGCATGACGCCCCAAAGTAAGGGCCGATTGATGTCGTTGTTCTGAGTGTGTATTTTATGTTGTACCTTGAACCTCAATTGCATTTGACCCAATGCTCCCTTTTGCACTGTCAGTGAGTGTTGGCGTTCATGTTGTGTTGTGATGTTTCATGGTTGTTGATTCAGTCTGGTGATGTGAAGGCTAGAAACTATTATAGTGGCTTGTGGAAGTTTATTTTTAGCTGATTAGCAGGTTTTGGGTTGCAGGTGCACCAACCAAACAAGATCAACAGATAGAAGGTGGTTGATTGCATCGGTTCAACTGCTCTCCGTCAGTGACAAGTCAGACAGCAGGTAGTAGCAGCAGCTTTTTGTTGGTGCAACGTCTCGGTATGTTCTTCAGCTGGTGAGATTTGGAGCCGCATCCTGATTCCTGAACTGAATGCTGCTCTCGTCGGAGGGTACCATGTCAGCACTCCAGATGGATCAGGAATCCCGGTCGTAAACCGTTGGGCAATCGACGTTTCAGCTTTAACGATGACAACAGATTGAACTGATTACATCCGTTCATCTCTGTGATTCTGAGAGCAATGTTTGTTCCATCCCATCTGCTGCTCCAAAGTCCAAACAGCGCAATGCGAAGGAAAAAGCAGTCTGCTACAGAGGACGAACGCGACAGACAACCCGTGCGCCTGATGTACCTGCTTCTGCAGACCCGAAAGCGAAGGCTGTACATCCGAATTCCGATGGCAAATTTCACGCATCGCACACTCAACCAGCGTGATACAAGTGGAAATCTAACAGGGACCAGGTTCATTGAACCTGGACAGCTTGTAATCCCGAGACCGCGTCCAGGTCCATTCCGAGGGCTGGTTGAAATTGGCAGGGCCGTGCGGGCTTTGAGGTTTTTCCGGCCCCCAAGATCAGAAAAGTGAGCCTTGTGTCGTTGTGTGATGGCTTGGCTGGCGGCCTCGGACCGGACACCTCGGAGCTCGTGCGGATACCGTGGTTTTCCTATTGGCGCCAGGCGCCAGAGCATCAGCACGACTCGATCGCCACAGGAGTTAAAAGAAAGTGGCAGCCGGTTTCGTGACAACCAAGTTCAGCGAGTGGAAATGGAATCACTCGCCGCAACTTGCACACAGCTTGAGCTTGAATAGTGGCACATTGCGCGAACGAGAGCAAGGCTGCCATCTGGTCACGCTTGTATGCTCCCACACCTCCCAGTCTCCGCTCTCCGTTGCAACGGCGGCTGACGGTTCATGCAGGCAGGTGGTAACGGAATGGCCGGCTCTAAGGGTCAGCTACGCTAGCTAACGCCTCTGCCCACGCACCACCAGTGCGCTACACCGATTTCGATTCCGAAGAAAAATGAGCTGCTGGTATGTGCTGTTCAAACAAATCTAAATTACTCTCCCTAGTATACTAGGCAAGGCAAGGCGTAGAAGAAAACAAGAAACAAAAAGGGGAAAGGATATACCGGGCACGCAGACAAATGAGCGGGCGATCCGGCGAGAGACGGGGACACACGCACACGCAGTCCAAAACCACCCGCATCGGCGGCCTGCAGATCACCAGGTATTGCCATGCATACCGTATGCGAGCACCGTCGCCGAATAAAGATTTGAAAATAGTTGATTAGTAAATAATCGAAAACCAGGAGGGGCAAGGCGTATAAACACAAAAAATAAAAAGGCATCGCATTTCTTCTCCGAGGGAAAACCGGCGGGGCTCGTCCTTTAAATAGCGCCCTCGCCTCCCTCTCCTTCCCCCATTCCTCTCCGCTCCCACCTCCCCCACAAGCGAATCAGCCGAGGAGCCACCCCCGATCCCCCGCCCTCCCTCCATTCCCAGGCCCGGAGACCGCTGCCGCCAGCCATGGGAATGGGGCCACTCGAGAACGCCGCCTCGGCCGTCGAGGCCGCGGCCGCGGTCGAGGCCGCCGGAGTCGTCGGCGCCGCCGCTGCCGTCGCCGGCATCCTCCCCTCGGTCGCCGCCTCCGCCGTTCCGTCGGCGGGGTCGTACGCGGTGCTGCAGTGCGGGGAGGACTCGGAGTACGTGCGCAAGGCGTACAGCGGCTACTTCCAGGTGTTCCGGTCGCTGCTGGAGGAGGACGGCGAGTCGTGGCGGGTCTACCGCGCCCTCCGCGGGGAGCTCCCCACGGACGCCGAGGCGGCGGGGTTCGACGGCTTCGTCATCTCCGGGAGCTGCGCCGACGCGCACGGCGACGAGCCATGGATCCTCGCGCTCGTCGACCTCATCCGCCGCCTCCACGCCGCCGGCAAGCGGATCCTCGGCGTCTGCTTCGGCCACCAGGTGCCTATCCCGATTCCCGCCCGCCCGTTTCTCCTCGTTTGTTGGTTGGTTGATTCTCGGTTTGCCTTGTTTGGTGCTCTGTTTGTTCTCCCGGGGGGTAAAATGGTAAAAAAAACAGAGAAATGGTTCGAGCTGGGTCGTCTTGTTGCTTCCGCGCGTGATCGTTGCTGGGGTCTCCGGCGTTGGCGCGAGGCAAAGGGACACCAGCTACAGCAACTGGTAGGAGAGGCGTTGTTCTAGCGCCTTCTCTAGGGGCTCACCACCCACCGTACCAGCTCGGTAAAAAATCGAGCTTTTTTTACGGCGGGTAATTAGATTAGGGAAGAGGATGGTCAAGGCAGGAAATGGTACTTGACTGCGCGATTAGTTTGAACGACCGGCGTGATGCCATCACGGTAGAAACAGGCAAATGCAAAAGTTTTCATGTTTTAATACTGCAAATGGCAAGTCAAGCCATCATTTTAATAACGTCTACCGCCATGCACCATTGTACTTGTACTAGCATAAGAAAATGGACTTTAGGGCCATAAAAATTGGACTTGTAAGCGAATCGCAACCAAGCTTTTGATCGAAAAGTTTATGTGCTAATGCGCCAGCATTTTCAACTATATTATAAAATAAACAAAGAATTTTAATTACTTTAACAAAGAAAAATAAAGGCAATTTCTAGAGGAACGAAGTGACTTGTGAGCCCGTGGCCGTGGCCCCCCACCATCGGCAGGCCCGTGGTTGTGGCCAGACACCTCCCGCGGGGTCGCCTCCTCACCGAGCCACACCTGTCTGCTACTCTGCCATCGCTCCTCATCTCACTTCATTTCATGCATGTGCCCCAGTTTAATTCGCGTCTATTTTTGAAAAAAAAAGTTTAATTCGCGTCTAAGCAAGACCAAGCGGACACACGCTGCTGATTAGAGTACATGAGCTCCACGCTAATCTAGCTTAAGACGCCACCATCTCACAGAAGAAAAAAAGGTTAAGACGCCAGCGTGGCATCGCTGAGTTCACGTGGGTTGACGTGGCCGTGTTAGCTCAGTTGTCGTTGGTCACACACAAACAAAAAGGTTTTCCCTCTACTTTTCTTTTCATTTTTTTGCTAGATCTCCCTGCCTCGCAAGTCGCCGTATCATTTTGTTTTGGCGCGGAAACCACACCTGCAATTCAAAAATGCTCTAGGGATAGCACAAATGGCGTGACGCCTCTCGCCGGGGCGATTGCTTTTGAAATGACGCTACTACTAGCGTATCGGATCGCGATCATGCAAAGGGTGTGTGTTCCGTGCAAGCGGTAGGGAGGTCCTAATATTTTTTTTTTCTAGACCAGATCATGCCTCCAGACTGGCAGGAAGGAAACCTTGACCGCGTGAGGACTCTTCCACTGACCATGTAAAATTCCATGTCCAAATTGAAATTTAGGGAGAAGAAAATTAATATTCACATTTTAGACAGAGACCTCAGATTGAGACAGTGGAAGAGGAATCAAGGTGCTGGTGTTCTTGTTAGGCTTGTGGCTACCGTATGGTCGCTGTCCCTAGTTTGGTTGAAGAGCCGGAGCTGTTTGCCTGTGTGTTCAGGTGGAGAACTTCGACTTGGATTGTTCTTGGAGCCGGTCTCCAAGCTCTTCCATCACACACACAACAAAAACCCTAATTTTTTAGTCGTTATCGTAACCTAGGATGTGTTCCCAACTGAATATCATAAACCTTAGGTTGCAATCATGCCACGCACAAAGTCTGGGGCTTCCACACTCCACAGCCGTACAAGCACAGCCGTTGAACAGGAGCGGCGAGCTTGCATGTCCTTCAACGACGACAGCGACGGCTGCGGGATGCGAACAAAGAGAGGGCTGTGGAGTTCGGTCGTGCAAACATGATTCGTGCCCGACTGCTTCTGAATCGCTTGTTTCTGAAGGAAGACGGTGGTGCGTCGAGTTAGATCCCGTGGCGCTGTCCGGAGTGGCGTCAAGGCTTCCTGTCATGCCAGCCTTGTCTGCGTCTTCCTCCCACATGGCTCTGCCGATCGAGTTCGCCCCGGTCGGACGGATCCGATGAAGGAGGGGCATTGTTAATGGCCCCCAGCATCAGCAAACCGCTGATGGAAACGCGTTTAGAGCCAGCAGACAGCTTAATTATTAATCCCATCACGCTCGACCTGGTCCATCGTCGTTGGGTGTCTCTGACCCCATAACAGCTCGATGCTCTGACAATCTCAGCAGCCCTTTTTTTTGGTTGTTGCTGCAACTTTCACACTGAAACTCGTGTAGTCTTTGTTCTTTGCCTGAAGTCTGAATGGCATCTTACGAACTGTCTGTTCTGGCTATAATGCAGATCCTGTGCCGGGCGCTTGGCGGGCGGACGGGGCGTTCGACCAAGGGGTGGGACATCGGGGTGAGCTGCATCCATCCGACGGCGGCGGCGGCGAGGCTGTTCGCGCCGCTGAAGCTGCCGGTGCACATGCCGGTGATCGAGTTCCACCAGGACGAGGTGTGGGAGCTGCCCCCCAACGCGGAGGTGCTGGCGCGGTCGGACAAGACTCGCGTCGAGATGTTCCGCTACGGCGACCGCGTGATGGGCGTCCAGGGCCACCCCGAGTACAGCAAGGACATCCTCATGAGCATCGCCGACCGCCTCCTCCAGCGCAACCTCATCCTGGTACGTGTAGGATTTTGTTGTTCACACTTGCATGATTCAGGCAGTAACGAAAAAATTCTGAAAAAAAAAAAAATTTGCAAGTGCTGTGCTGATCAATGTGTATGGTCTTTTGCAGGACTGCCAGGTGGACGTGGCGAAAGCGAGCTTCGACGTGCGCCAGCCAGACAAAGAGTTGTGGAAGAAGGTGTGCAGGGGCTTCCTCAAGGGGAGGCTCCCGTCGCAGCAGCAGAAGCAGCAGGCGGTGGTGGTGCTATAGCAAGGGTACTGCTAGTCTGCTACTACCACACTAGAGTGTTCATGGAGGAGGGGAGGGAGCAAGTTAAAGCGGAGGAAATTGGGAGCATTGGGATGCCTAGATTAATTCACCCTTATTTTGTGCTTCAGAGCTCAGATTTGTACAGGAACTGGTGCTTACCCGAAGCATTAATAAGAAGAGAGAGAAAAAATGGTTGGTTGGTTTTTTCTATCAATCCAAGTTGGCCCCAGTTCGTTCGCAGACCGCTAGCTACGGTGTCTCCAGCAGTCACCGTAGAGGTTTCTTTCATCTTCGATGCGGCCCCAAATCAGCCGATAAAAGGGCAAGGGCCTGTCTGATGTCAGTCACATCCACAGCGCTGTCAAAAGCCTAGCATACGTATGTATGAAGAGAAACCGGGGTTATGGATTTATGGGGAGCAGAAATTAGGAATACAGGATCTGCTGCATGAACTCACGTTACAAGCAAAATTTCGAACTCCATTTCTCGCATCCGTGCTCCATTGCCACCGAACACGAGTGTTCTAAGCAAGCAGCCCCCCAGCAGTGCGCACCAACCTGGAGCTGTGCGCATCGTCGTCAGGTTGGTGAGCGAGACGAGCAGAGCAAGGCTCACCCGCTCAACAACACTGATACCGGACAGCCGGACACGACGTTCCCAACTGGGACAGGATCCGGGCGCTGCGTGACTGCGTCCTGCCCTGCACTCTGGGAGATTCCATCCCCCCGGTGGGCGGTGGCTCTTCCAGCCACGTACGCGCCATCCTCTCATCTGCCACTGGAAGCCCCATCCGCGCCGCCTGCACGCCGTACGCTCGCTCGCTGCTGTTCTGTTCTGCTCAGCCCCCATCCTCGTCGGAATATATGCATATCAGGATGTGGCAATGGCAGTATGCCCCGTGATGGCCGTCGGGCGTGAACGTCTGAGAGCCGCGCCCTACGAGAGGAGGGGACCGGCAGCCCACGGACAGGCCGTCTCCGGCGGGGGCGACTAGGTACCATACATGCGGTGGCCTAACAACTGCCGCACACCACCTAAGGCGCGTCGCCTATTTTTCCGCAGGCACCCACCCAAGTAAGTCAGGCGCATCATGATTGTGGGCCCACGAAAAGAGTTTTTCTATAAAAAATTATATCTTCTAAATCAGTTATCGAAATCAAATTCTGATTTGACCATTAGATTTCTTATCACGAGACTTTCAAAACTAGACCACACATGACTATCTTTAAAATTAAAAAAATTAAAACATTTTTTGAAATTGGAGGGACAATTCATCCGACTTTAGCAACTAGAACAAATAATCTAATTTTGTGGAACAAAAATGTTATATAGAAGGAACATAAATTTTAACATGTGGAACAAAATATTATTATATAGAAGCAAATTAAAGTGAAACAAATCATGTAACTTGTGTAACAAAAATATCATATGGAAGGAATACAGGTATTAACATGTGGAACAAATCATCCAATGGAACAGAGTGTTATCAGAAAAAAGACAAAATTAAAGTGGAACAAATCATACAATCTGTGAAACAAAATACCATATAGAAGGAACATAAATATTAACACGTGAAACAAATCATCCAGTGAAATTAAAGTGAAACAAATCATATAACACGTGGAACAAAAATATCATACGAAGGGAACATAAATAATGAAATTTTTACTATTTAAATTATTCTTCAAATAAAAAAGAAAAAGAATCCATCAGAGGAGAATAGATTAAAAAATAAACAGGGAAACTAAAAAAGTGAAAGAAAAAATAAGTAGGAGAAAAAATCGAAAGAAAAATAAATTTAAAAAAAGAAAAAAAACATGAGAAAAAAAGAAAAAAAAAGAAAAAAAAGTAAAACATCAAATGGCATACGTCGTTGCCTCGTTGGCCCACTAGCTAGCTAATCGTGGCATGCTGCCCGAAGCCCACGAGCTGAAGCGGGGGCAGCGACATTGCCTGCACATGCTACTCGGGGCCCACGACTGATGTGTTCACGCGGAGTTTGCAGACTGCTTCTGATGTGCGGCGGACGTGTTCTCACCGCACGTGCGGTATACAGTAAATCCGGTCTCCGGCCGCTCTAAAACCGATGGGTCAAAGGCCAAAAACCCCCGCGGCTGCGGACAAACAGAACTGATCATCCATCCATTCATCCGTGCAAAGTTACACAGGGCTAGCGATGTGGAGATTAATGGGCCTATCATTCTTCTGGGATATTTGCAAACATATGACTCCAAACATGTGGTCATTGACTCCTGATGGTCCCATATGTCATTCATTGAGAGGGTTATTTTTACAACGCCACATGTTTGAGAGTCATATAATTACAATTTTCTCCATTCTTCTTTTAAAAAATAATATCAGTCGGCTGTTGGGCTGGAAGTCCGGAACTGGTGGAGTGGTGGTCGCTAGGACGGACCTTTCTCGTAAGCATACTGCCCACATTTTGCACGGGCATATCATATGAAAAGCACCTTTGCTAGCACCACAAGCGCACACAGCAGCGCTCCAGGATAAGGCGAGCGCGTGTCCAGGTCCAGTGAACCTCCTCGAGTCGTGCCGCTAACTTACGAATTACGATTGACGTGGACAGACGAACGTATCCATCCCAATGTTTCCGTGGAGCTGGCTGCACCGCTGCAGCTTGTACTAGTGGTGAACTAGAGGACCGCGGCTAGATTACAGCGACAACTCGGCAGCAAGAACTTAACTTCAAGGAATCAAGGATGCGACCTACGGAGTAACCAGGAAGAGGGAGGAGACATCGCAGAGAGTGCCGCGACTAGAGTTAAAAATCCCGACCGCTACCGGTCCGGATACCGTGGTAACCGGTCAAACCAGTCCGGACCGGTAGCGGTACGCGCCGGTTTCAAACCGGCCAAATTTAAAATTTTCAAATTTGAATTTAAAAAATTGAAAAATTAAAAAAAAAATTAAAAATACTTTAAGGTGAGTAGATTGTAATGGTGTCAAAATTTTTCAAATATTAGTTCATTTAGTATCTTTTGTTTGTATTAGAAGTTCAAACAGCCTACTAAATCAACACGTTAAATTTCTAATGCCCTTAAACCGCTACTTAAACTTCTTAAAAATGTTCTCTTTTTGACACCATTAGATTCTACGCACCTTAAACTATTTTTACGAATTTTTTAGGAATTTTCTTTTCTTTTTTATTTTTTAATTAAAATTCGAAAATTTGTCAAACCGCTCAAACCGGCCGGCTAACCATTCGAAACCGGTTGAACTGCAGATTTAATTTGATTTTTAAATTTGTCCAGTTTCTACCAATTTCCAGTCAAACCGGTCCCGCTAACCGCTACCGGTGGGCGGCGGTTTGGCCAGACCGGTCAGGAAAAAAACCGTGGCCGCGGCGACAGGATTGCTCTGTAGATCACTTGATTGTCTTTGAAAACTCTCACAGCAGTTTTTTTTTTGAGGAACCTCTCACAGCAGCTTTGATGAGATCGAAACAGAGCCATAAGGTTTTAAAAATGGGCCGGTCCAAATCCAGTTTAAGACAGGACGAGCTCTCCTGCCGCAAACGGCCAGCAGCACCAGGCCAAAGCAATGATTGCATCAACGCCGGACACATTGTGTAGCGGAGCACGAGGGATATCAGCGCCACAACAGTTTGCCTCAACGATTAATGCCAGAGGTATTACCATTATCCACATAAACAGGCAAACAGCACATAAAGGGATCAAACCAGCCCTGTTGCTACCCAAAAAAACAACGAACTTTGTCCCAAGATAACTGTTTGATTCAAATATTTATCATCATAACATGGACTTCTGTTCCAATAGCATAGGATATCAGAATGTACTACTCCCAGGATAACGACTGAACTTAACCACAACATCAACAGTTCACAGCAGTGATAATGTCACGGCACACCAAGTTGTGGTGATAGATCATAGTTTCACTTAAGTCTTATTAATGAGATATCATGAGAGTGAAGAGAGAACCCATGAACCGACTCCAATAAAACAGCAGCTTAAGCAGTCGCACCACCGCGGCGGCACTCGTTCAGCATGTCAAGGTAGAACTGGCACTTGCTGATGTCGCTGCCATAGTGGTTGATACACTGCAACATCAATCAGGAAACCATGAGAACAAATCAGCAAGCAACTACAATTGCTAAAAGTTCATACAAGAAACACATTAACCATGAACCCAGCTTAGCCTGGGATCTGACAATACAAACTAAGCAATGGCTCCGTTCAAGCAGTAGAGCATTTCCAGCGGGTACTTTATGCTTTAATTTCTAATACTGTGGAGTACTAATCTGAGCACATAAGAAAGAGCAACAACCAACAACCAAATAGGGGGTGAACTAATACTCAAATAATCATGCAAGTAGTGAATAAAGAAATAGAAGAGGACCATATTTATCCTTTTGCAAGATCTAATTTATACTTGACAGTTCAAAAGACTGTCAACATGCAAGAACTCGATCAGCAAAACAAATTTTAACACAACATTACAAACCCTATTATCCAGAAGTGCAGCCAAGAGTTCAATGCTGCAAATTACGATAAAGAATCAGGCAACATAAGAGAGCTGAGTGAACGTTCTTACATCTTGGAAGGCCTTGTTGTGGTTGCTGCAAGAATCAGCAGCGTTCATCATTGGAGCAGCAGGAGCAGCAGCAGCAGCCTCTGAGACAACAGTCTCATGCTGAATGGTCCGGGGCCCCATTACTGCATCAACAGCTCTGTGTGCCATCGCACTGCCAGTACCAAACGCCATACCTATAAAATTGCACATGTTCAAATTAATACATGGATCAGGTATTTATATCTGAACATCCAGAAAGAAAGAACAAGCTGCAAATACCACCTTGAGCAATCGTGGACCCAATTCCTCCAAGGATGGAGCCACCACCGCTCTGAGCAGGAGCTGGAGGAGGAGCCTGGCGCACTGCAAAAAGAATTAACAGCTGGCATTTTAGGAACAGAAATGCAGTATAAACTAAGATAATGGACAGAATTAACAGTTCCAACATAAACTGAAATGCAATGAATCTGAATGGAGTCAACAAGTGGGAATGCACATCTAAAAACATAACTAAATCAGAACATACTTGTACCAAAGTATATTGCAAAGGAAGAGTGAAGAGACCTATATGCAAATCATGCAACTACCACACCAAATTGATTAGAAGACATTAATTGTTAATGTCGCATAAGCACCTGGCTGAGGTGGGTTTCTCACAGGAGCAGCACGCGGAGCAGGACGTGATGCCCTTCCTGCCAATAAAAATGATTGAACATAAGAATCAAATTTATACAAGCAAATGGGTTTATTATATAAAGAGTTAACCAAAACATCATAGAAAAATGGTAACCAGATAGAAATTCAGTGCATGAAAACCAAATTTCAGGCAGTATGGGATGTTATGAACAGATAGATGTGAAGCACAAGCAACACTAGCCAACCATATCAGGAAACTAATGTAATGGCGAGAACAGTAGTTACTGTTGGAATCAATCTAAGAAGAAATCAATAA
This sequence comes from Urochloa ruziziensis, assembly GCA_015476505.1. Lineage (NCBI taxonomy): Eukaryota > Viridiplantae > Streptophyta > Magnoliopsida > Poales > Poaceae > Urochloa > Urochloa ruziziensis. The sequence goes on from CM027118.1 coordinate 63,669,932, forward strand.
AGAACAAGATCCCTTCCCTCAGAAGATGCCATCTGTTATATGCCCCTGTCTGAACCAAATGCAGATATACTAAACACAGCAATTGGTTATTCAAGAGGCACATCATGTGTTGCAAAGATTAGTCATTAATCCAACTGCTGTCTGTCATACTGCTAAAAAAAGAGTCAAACAACTAGCAGGAAGACTGTGTGTTCTAGTATCTTTGTACAGTCATCTAGCCAGCAAATCTGATTTATGTGAGGGTGTTGTGTTTTATACAGGTTTCTAACCCATTTTTACACAGTTCTCTTGTGTTCGAGGGGAAAAAAGTTAATCTGGTATGCTGGACAACAGAAGCATGATAGACTGAACAAGTTACAATATATGGCTTCAGACAGAACACCTCTAGTACAAGAATTGTGCCCTGATCTGAACCAGCCAAGATGATTTTGTCATCAGCATCTTTATGTGCCTTCTAACTAAACCAAGATAGTATATACAACTATAATGGCTACTCAAAAAGGCAAACAGTACTTACAATCACGCATAATGAATCTAAACTGTGAGATAATAGCAGCTAATATGAATGGCAAACAGTACTTACAATCACGCATAATGAATCTGAACTGTGAGATAATAGCAGGTAATATGAATGTCAATGGCTGCTTGGGGGGCACTTCTAGTAGAATAGTTGAGGTGCCCCCTCAAAAGGCCAGACTGAGCATCAGATGCCCATCACTCTGTGCCTCCTAACTAAACCAAGACAGTACACAGGACTGTAATGGCTACTCAAAGAGGCATTTATCAAAGGTGCTGACAACAATCAATGAATCAAATGGACTGCTTGCAGATAAGTACCACAAGAGCCCCAAACACCCAAATAAAGCACATGATATATGCAGATCTATATGAAATCCAAACAAGGAAGGGCCAATGGAAATAACCCTTCCTTCGTGGGGATTCAGATTTGTTCTATGCCCCTGTCTGAACCGCCTGAGAACAGGTATATCAGCAATCGGTTATTCAAGAAGCAATCTGTTCCTTAACAATTGATACCCGCCCATTTCTTATCTTACAGTTCCTAAACAGCCCGGAGACCCAGCACATTCAACGCATGTTAACAGATCCGGCTATTTCTGAATCTAAACATGTCAAACCCACGCAATCCTACCGCCAGATGCCGAATATCAAGCCGTCCGACGAAGCAAACAACAACATCATAGAGATTGAATCGTACAAACATCCAAATCTACGAGCCCAGAACACAAATCCGGGAGGAGGCGATGAGCCAACCACGACCCGCTCAACGCAAGCATGAATCGCATCTCGAATCGAAACCAAGGAGGAGCGCGAGGGATGATTACCTGAGCTGCGGCGAGCCATGGGAGCGGCTGGAACGGGAGGGAGGAAACCCTAGCGAGGCGGCGGGGGGCGAGGTGGGGAACGAATGAACACGAACGGGCAGGAAGGCTGAATACGGACGGTGCCTGGGCTAGGGTTCGCTTTTTATAGGCTGAATACGGACGGTGCCTTGAGTGAGTTTTTTCTTTTCTTTTTTTAATTTCCCGTTATTTTGCTCCCATTTTCTTGTGAGGCGCGGAGGCTGTCTTGCGAGACACGAAGATCTGACAGGTCGGGTCATGCGGGTGTGGTCGCTAAGCATGACACGTGGGGCACACATAGTGTGGGTCCCAGATGTCGGCTGCAGGAGAGGGTAGTATGCCGTTTCAACCAGGACTGGGTATATGCTTGGAACACTCCAGATCCCACCAGACAGTTACTCAAGTTGAAGTTTTCACACCTCAAAAAAAAAAAAGTTGGAGTTTTCAGGTAGTTTTTCCGAACTGGAAAGAAGAATTGCACTGTTATTCATGGTATTATTTAAAAAAATTGTAATTCAGTTTTACTGTAAATGGATTATTTGTTTTACTGAGTCAAAGTCTCATCAAGTTTCGATGGATAAAAGAAACATTGTAAACAAAAGTAAAGAAATATATGTAATGTCAACCTATATACTTCTTCCTCAGTTCTCAAATATATGATGTTAGGATATAAAATAAGCCTGGTATATATACAATTTTGATTATCATAGGTCTAGAAAAAATCGCATAACTAGGACATATTCTTTGATGGGCTTCATATTTTCTCCCAAATTCATATCCCACCAGAAAACTTTTCTTCCAATTGAAGGAATTTGTGTCACGGTAGACACCGGACATATCTAGTTGGCACGTACTGATAAGATTAGATTCATCGGCGTGGTGAGCCAGGCAAGGGAAAGCAGCGTTGATTTTGGTCTTTGCGAAGAGAGAGGTGTCGATTTGGGGAAGGGAAAGGCGTCGAGGCGTGCTGGCGGTGCCCGGCCTTCCTCCAATCCTCCACCACCTCCGGCAAGGGGGGGAGTCCGCGGCCGCGCGCGGCCGCGCGCGGGAGAGCGACGTCGGCCGCGCCTTTCCTCCCGCTTGCGTTGGTGACATGTTACTGAATCCGCGTCCGGTTCGAGTCCACACCGACAAATCCGGATCCTCGAGTACGCGACCCGACCCGACAACCGTACTCGACCCCACCCGAACACAAAACCCCCAACGATTGACGGGTAATTCCGTAATTATTCGGGAGAAGCACTTTCCCGGCGGCGAGCGCCACTCGCTGCCGGAACCCTCGTCGCCGGCGATCCTTCCGCGGTTCCGTCCGCGGCGCCGCCAGCCATGGTGAGCCCGCCCTCACTCCGACACCCGCCTTCCATGCTCACCTCGTCCCCCCCTCTTCGAATCGCTTTACGACTTACTCGCTGCTCCCCTCTCTCGTGCGCGCTCGCAGTTCTCCATCGCCGCCATCAACGAGAGCGACTCCGGCGGCCAATGGGAGCCGCTCGCGCCCACCAAGGAAGCTCAGGTAGGTCTCCACTTCATCCCTGGTTCCTTATTTCCCCGAATTTGCCAGCACCCGAAAATTTGAGCGGTGTGCTTCTTCAGCTTGTGCCTTGTGGGGTGCGATAAGTTAGGGCTTCCGATTTGTCGAGTGCAATGTGTTGGGTCAATCGTGTTTCAGCTGAAAAAAGTGTTTCGTAATTTTTTGTGAAACCACCTGTTGCGAGATCATGAGCCTTGGAGTTCCTCCTGTCAATTGGTGTATACTGATTTGAGAAAAGTCCAGAAAACTTCAGTCTAAAAATCCACACCTAAGCTGGAATAGCAGTTCCATATGCATTGTTTGCCACCGTAACTGCTGAACCATCCACCTAGCCACATAATCAAGAAGAACACAGCTCATTTATCATTATTGCATGTTGGACCAGCACTGGTGATTTTAGGCAGTGAAGACAGTTCTTCCTAATTGTTCATTTTCGATTGTACATCATCTAGAATGGAAGCATGCAGTGTTTCAACTGCAGCTTCCGAGTGCTGGTGTAGGTGGGCACAGGGAGATGGTTAAGTCTTCCATATTTAAGTTTATATTCTTCAGTTCTGTTATAAAATTGCAGATAAATTTACAGCAGTTTGGTGTCAGCATTTGTTCTTATAAAACCTCTTGATGTAAGCTTAGGTAACTTTTGCCGTCAGAGATATCCACCCATCAGTAAATTAGTTGTTGTAAAGAACTTTGAGCTAGACAGTTTTTTGTTTAATGCAGTTTATGATGCTGTACAGGAATGCAGTATAAACCTATTTTCAATGACATTTTAATTTATCACTTTGATTTAAACTCGCCAACAACGACGTTTAATCCAAGTCCTACTTTTCTCTATGTATAAGAAGATACATGCATGGAAAGACTGTTTGGAACAAGCCTTGGGTATCTCACAGTTGTGACTTGTGAGGGATATCTGAAGAATATGTCAAGTTATGACTCACTGTACTCTAAGAGCACATTAACTTGAGTCAACGGAAGATCTGACTAATTGTGTTTTTAGTGAACAGAAAGTTCTTGCTGGGAACCTGAAATCTTTTATGAACAAATGTACTGCTTATTTCTTGTGTCTTAAGTCTTACCTACTGTAAAATTAAATCTCTTATCGGTATTGGTATTTTAGAAGGGATTGTTTGTGAGAAATGTGAATTCATAGTTTAATGGTGCAATCAGTTGTTGACGAAAATCTTACTCTTTCTTGTGTTCTCTTAGGATTGAAATCTGAAACTTATGGTGTCTGATTCACAAAATGCAATATGCATTCTGTCCATGAATTTTTTCCCAGGTTTTTTCCACATATATATCATTGCTGTCCGTTTTTTTTGACATATTAGTTCTTTTTTCCTAAAATGGGCAGCCTTTGGTGCAGTGGTAGAGCTTCACTGCCTGTGCCCAGCCTCTGCACATTTATGTGCGGGAATGGCTGTGCGCTAAACAACCTGCCCCCCAGACCCCGCATAGTGCGGGAGCCTACGGCACTGGGTACGCCATTTTATTAGTTCTTTTTTCCTGAAGTGCACTGTAGATATTTTGTCTACTGGACAAACAGTATCAAGAATTTTTCAATTGGGTGCAGGTTATTAGTAGTTGTTTTTGCAGTTGCTAGATCAGTGTAGGTTGATAACTCCCTTCTCGTGGCAAGAGTGAAAGTGTGAAAAGCTAACTCTGTCTATCTTTGTGTTACTGTTATTTTCTTTCAATATCTGTCAGGAATTTGCACTCTCTCAGAAGTATCATGAGGGACTCCTCAAGTTGCAACAAAAAGACTATTCAAAAGCTCGTGAACTTCTCGAGGATGTTCTGAAGGACCCGCTAATATCAAACATTCAGGCAATTTCACTGTTATTTTTTATATTTATTTTGCGGTCTTCTCTGTAACATCAATTAGTTTATTTGAACAGGTTGATAACATTGGCAGTGATCAGCATTTGCTGCAGCTAAGGTTATTTTCTCATACATTTTATTGTTTTCGTGGTAAAGATGTATTTAATTGTTGTTTGGTTTACATTCTCATATTACTGAAGAAAATACAAAATAGAAGACCATCCAAAACAAATTAACTGCGTAAAACTATGGTGCTTTTATACTTTATTATGGTACTATAAGCATCCAAGAGGTTGTTAAATTGACTTTGGAAGACCAACCTGTAAGTGATCAGAATTGGAACATTTATGTCTCAAGTGCAGAATCCGTAGTACCATAATAGCATAGTATGAGAACAATATATAATTTCACAAGAAGGAAAATGTTCATTCTATCCCTGCTTTTGTAGGGAAATGCAGTAGGGGAATTGCCTACTGTGGTATTTCTATAATTTTATCCCTATTTCCTCGGTGAATTTCTACTTTTGATTTCAGTATGATAGTTTTTTTTTTCTTTTGTTAAAAAATAACCCCCCTTTTCAAGGCACATATGGTTCTATCCATAACGTCATCGTAAGCTTGCTTACTTCTTGACTGTCATATTATTTTTAGTTTCATTGTACAATATACATGGCATAAATGCCTAGTTGGTTGATGTCGTGGCTGTTGGACTGGATACAGCATACAGATTCTGATGGCTGATTGATCTGACATGGGTGACAGTAACTTTAGCTGCTAAAATGCTGACCACACCTTTCTCAATTGTGCAGGTTTTTGACATTGAAAAATCTTGCATCTGTTTTCCTTAAACAAGGTTTGGAGTTTTATGATAATGCTCTTCATTGTTACCTACAAGCTGTAGAGCTTGATTCAAATGATTCAGTTGTCTGGAATCATCTGGGTTCGCTTTCTTGTTCAATGGGTTTGCTGAGTGTATCAAGATGGGCATTTGAGCAAGGGCTTCTATGCAGCCCAAACAACTGTATGATATCTGTTTTACTTCATTATAATTTATGTTCAGTTCATTTATCACACTTGTGATACCTATATTGGCTTCTTATATAGTTACTTGTGCTCTGTAGGGAACTGTATGGAGAAATTATTGGAGGTTCTTATAGCAATTCGTGACGAAGTCGCATGCCTTTCTGTAGCAAATTTAATACTTAGGAGTTGGCCATCACATCATCGTGCTTTGCATGTCAAGAAGACCATTGAATGTGCTGAACCGGTACCTTTCGCACCTCGAGGTATTGACATACTTGAACCCAAGCATGTGACACTAATCTTTTCCAATAAAAGGAAATCCGCAGATGATGGAATCAATCAAGAAACAAGGGCAAAGAAGAATAAACAGAGTGTTACATTGCAATTGAATGAAACAAAATGGTTGGCCCTTTTAGATGGTATCCTAAGCTTCTTAAGTGCAAACAGCGAGAAGGCTGATAAAGACAATTCCATAAACAGTGCTGATAGGTGTTCAGGCAGTGAGGATAGTGTCAACGGGCTTGCTTACAACATGATTGATGTTGTCTTATCTACAGATACAATCAAAAGTGTGGAATCTGCTGTTGAAAATGGAAATGATTCGCATCATGACTGTGAGAGTGTGCCATCTCATGATTGCAAAACTACAATTAAAGAGAAAGATGTTAATTCAGATAAAGAACATCCTCATGAAAGGCGGAGCACACGCCTTGAGAGACTGCGAAGTCGCAAATCTGGAAAAGATGAAAATGGGTCTGACGGTAAAGATATATCACATGCTGTGACCCAGTTTCTAGATTCATTCATACTGAAGGGGCCAAGTGCTGCAGAAAAGGCTGATTTTTCTGGAAATGCCGATGCTTCTAATCCCGATACTCTCACCTATACATCCGATGACGAGGCAAATGACTTCAAGAGATTTCTATGCAAGATATCCAAAAATTTTGGCCCTCATCACATTGGTTATATGTTACTTGAGGAGATGGCTCATCTCAAAGTTCCATTCCAAGATTATTTTGTTAAGCTCATTGAACTGGACAAACTTACTAGAGGTTGGGCTGAAGACAGATCTGAATTGTGCAGTTTATTTCTAGCTGAACTGTACTATGATCAAGCTTTGTGTTCTGGAAACCCATCAGCATCCTCAGAGCTGTCTGATTCATCTTACCATCTTTGTAAGATCATTGAGTCAGTAGCTCTGGAACTTCCATTCAACACATCTGTCAGAGAAATACATTCCACTGACTTGGATTCGGAAATGGAAAGTATTAGGACAGATGTATCTTTAAGTGATATAACTGAGAAAAGTAATGAAAATTCTGACAAGCCTGTTTCCTTTGACATGCTGAGAAATAAAAAATCTGAATGTGATTCTTCTTCAAACATGAATTGTGCATTCTGGATTCGCTTCTTCTGGCTGAGTGGTTGTCTGTCCCTTGCATCAGACTGCAAAGAGAAAGCTTACAAAGAGTTCAATATTGCCCTGTCCATCCTAAGAAATGGCAACAAAGACAAAAGCTGTGGAGATGTTATTCTTCTACCTCACACCAAGCTTGTAAAATCGCTGACAACAGATAGGATTCTTCGTGAAATTAACTTGATCAGGCTTGAATCTTTACTTTGGAATAATGATGAGAATATCAACAAAATAACTCATACAGAGTTCATGAAATTGCTACCTCCACTTTTGCTTTCCACCAAAGATGTCTATGTTGGAAATGCATATGGTCCACAAAGAGAAAGTGAGAATGTCATTTCGCTTGAGTTGTCTGCCTTGGATGTCTTAATATCTGCATGTGAAAAAGCAAAGCCAATGAACATCCAGGTATATCTTGACTCCCATCGAAGAAAAATTCAAGTTCTAACTGTCGCAGCTGGCATGGATGGATCTGTTACACTGCTAAAGGGAAAAGGTTCAAGTAACATGGACTTTGTGGAAGCAATGAACCGCAACCGGCTAGAAAATGTTGTGGAGGCAGTCAAAGATGTATCTCGAAATGCCAGTAAAGCAAAAGACTTTATTGATCAATGTGATAATTCTGTAAGTTGGATGTCCATTTTCCCTCTGATTTCCTTCATCACCCCTTTAACTCAAATCTTTTCATTGCTGGCACAATATGTTACGAGTTTTACTTTTGTGTTAATTTGTGAGTATATTAGTGTGCCTGGTGGGATTGAAGCTTTCTTTTTGCAGTTTATTACTGTTTCCTTGAATGTCACAAAATTTATAACTCTGTCACATTCTAGTACATTTTTTTGCAGTTAGAACTTGAATTTATAATATGGTATGCTTTAGTACATTTTTTTGCTGTAGCTTTAGATCTATGTTTTTCTTCTTAACTGTAAAAAATTGCACTACAACATACCATATTATATGTTCACTGTGTAGATCTGCTCATTTGGAGCCCAACACAATTGGATTTTCCATTTTATGATTTTTCTGTGATTTACTATGATTTTTCAAAACTGCTTTAGGGGGTAATTTGACCGGTTTTCGAAAGTTCAGGGGGTGATATAGACCGTTTCATTGGTTGTGGGGTTATGTAGTCCACCCCCCATAGGTGGGGGGGGGGGGGGGGTGATATAGACTTTTTCCTTTTATCACAGCCAAACTTTTCTATCTTTTGACGACCCATATATATTGCATCTAGATTGGCCATAGTAAAAGAAAAGAGTTTTATTTGTTGTAGAAACTATTCTTAGTGTATAATCCTTAGTGTTTGCAATCACATTATGGCAAATATTAACGGTTAAACCTGTATCTTGGATACCTTGCGAAGTTCAAAAGGAAATTGTCGTGTGTTTGTTAAACCCATATCTTGGAGACCTTGCAAAGTTCAAAAGGACAGTGTCATATGTTTTTTTATCTGTAGGGAGTAGATTGGTTGGTCAGGCAAAAAGCATATATCTTTCTACATTTTCTTATTCCATGTAACTAGTGAAATCACATTTTCTATTACCATATAGCAAAAATATTCAACCAACACAAACAGTAGCTAGTAAATCCTTTTTTTTCCATGTGCACTGCTCATACTTTCATCTTCTGAGAAATGCTCCATGTTCTGGTTTAAAGCATTAGCTGGAATTTCATATATTTCTGCATCACCTGTATCATTTTTCTTTAATGCATTTTGAATTTTTATCATGTTTGCAGGACGGGCAAGATGGCTGGAGCTCACTAGTTTCTATTGTCGGTGATATTCAATCATTGCTCCTGACAATCATGTGTGCTGCTGTCAAGATAATCCTTTCAAGAAAACTCTCATGCTCTGGAACCTCCTATCAGGTTGACCAATTGGAAAGTTCCTGTCTAATAGATGCAGCTATTGCATTTTGCAAGCTCCAGCACCTTGATCCTACAATATCCATCAAAACTCAGGTATGTTCCACCTTCATGTTAGGCAAAGTTACTGAGCTCTGTAGTTTTGCTCTTCCTATTCAATGTTCAATTATTCATCCACTAATGCAGGTTGACTTAATTGTCGCACTCCATGATTTGCTTGCTGAGTATGGGCTCTGCTGTTCCGGAAAGGCTGGTGACGGGGAGGAAGGGACATTCCTCAAGTTTGCAATCAAACATCTCATGGCACTAGACGTGAAACTAAAATCTCAACTTAGTCGGTTTTTCTTACCAACCCTATTATTGTAGACATGTTCTGATGTTTCATTATTAACTGCTAGAGGAAAGATTGCTGTCTATTCCTCCAACCCTAGAAGGGTGGGCTATATACATGCAGTACATGTGCCTCTAGATGGGCCTTTACAATACATGGGCTCTATATCTCTATATACACCAACATTAACTAATAATTGACATTTGTTGGTTTTCTCTGTCGTATTGTATAGATTCAAATGGGATGGAAGGCGACGCAGTTCCAAATAATGTCGAAGCACAAGACAGTATGGTGGATGAACCATCGGTTAATGACAATGAGCAGAACTCCGAGGATGAGGAAGATTCTGGTAAGACTGGTTTGCATAGACCGTTTTAGTAATTATGTAGCTATTGTGTATTTATCTTGTTGTGAAGATAATACATAACTTGAGACAATCTTGGCTATTGTATCTCTATCATAAACTGTCATTTCTTAAATTCTTGGTGCTGCAGTTACCCTGATAAATGTCCTATTCATGCAGAATTGGATGAGATACAGTCGTGTCTTGATAGTGCCTTGGACCAGGCTTTTTTCTGTTTATATGGTTTGAAGATAAATCCGGATTCTTGCAGTGAAGATGATCTTGCAGTACATAAAAATACAAGCCGTGGCGATTATCAAACAAAAGAACAATGTGCTGATGTGTTTCAATATGTCCTGCCATATGCAAAAGCTCTTTCTGTGAGTTAATTTTTAATATTACCTTTTTGTTTCTGACTTTCAGTTAGCTATGAACTTTCAGCATCAAATATAGTCTCTAATGATTTGCCCATTCTTAATTTTGTTTTAGAAAACTGGCTTGGTTAAATTACGGAGAGTGCTGCGGGCTATACGTAAACACTTTCCGCAGCCACCTTATGACTTATTGGTTAACAACCCTATTGATAATTTCTTGGATGGACCTGATTCATGTGAAAAAAATACTCTCTGAAATTTGCGAAAGTAATGGATCTAGGGAAGCTATCCTGGATGTACTGTTCCCAGGCGAAAGAGGCTATGAAGCATTCAAAAACTCTCCACTGCTAGGTTGGTTTGTGCATTACATTGAGAGTCCCTCAATTTTGAAACAGAGATATTGGTGGATATGGCCTAACTACTTGTTCAACTATTTGATGCAGTTCGGACCCTTACTCAGATGTTTATGGAAACCTGTATTACTACATAGCACAAGCTGAAGATATAAGTGCCACCGACAAGCATCCAGGTTTTGTTTTGAAAAAGGAAGGAGAAGAATTTGTTGAACAGAGTGCCAATATTTTCAAGTACGATTTGTTGTACAATCCATTGCGGTTTGAAAGCTGGCAGAAGCTTTCCAATCTTTATGATGAGGTGATATATTTTTAGATCTACCAATTGATTGGATCTGCTCCCTTGTACTATTAATCAATTCTGTTGCATAACAAGTGCTATTACGACAGGAGGTTGATCTGTTGCTCAATGATGGTAGTAAACATATAAGCATCTTGGATTGGCGAACAAATACAGATTTAATCAGAAGGGTTGAGATGGGCCGCCGACACAGTCGACGCAGCTTATTGATGAGTTCACTACTGGCCAAACTGTTCCTGAGCAGGTGAGTTCCTCTAGTCTGTTAAGTATTATGACGCCTTTTTGTGTCAATCAGTTACCTTCCATTATTCTTGATGAAAACTTTTGGATAACATGTGATCTCAATTTTGCCAGAGTGAGGCACATGAATTGTTGGCTCTTGTCTACTATGATAGCCTTCAAAATGTGGTACCCTTTTATGATCAAAGAGCTACATTGCCGGTGAAGGACTCAACATGGGAGACATTTTGTCAAAATTCTATGAAGCATTTTGAGAAGGCTTTTGAAATCAAGTAACCGAACACTTATAATCTATTTTCATGTCATCTGTTGTTTATCGCACATGGGATGATATGGTACGTATTTTACTTGCAGGGAGCAGTGGCTTCATGCATTTTACCTTGGAAAGCTGTGTGAGAAACTGGGGCATTCTTTTCTAAGCCATTTTCGTACTACAACAAAGCCATGGCGTTGAATCCAACTGCAGTCGATCCTGTCTACAGGATTCATGCATCACGCTTGAAGTTACTTTACACTCAAGGCAAACAGAATCTTGAAGCTATACAGGTTTGTGTTTGTCTAAGATGTAACTGACCAGTTTTTTAAGTGTTATTTTCCGTTGAAAAATTGATACGCAGCAAACTTTCTTCATGAAGTGGTTTTAAATCTACTCTTTTTTTAGAAAGGAAAAAGAAGTCACTAGTAGGGTACCAATAAATAAATAAATAAACATTGAAAACTGACTCTGCTTTTGCATACTGATTGACTGGTGAGTGATGACATGATCACATGAATTGTTTCACTACCAAGCTGTAAGGGCTGATAATCAAACAGACTGAGTTATCCATGCCAATCTAAAAAAATTATCTGATTCTTGTAATCGATTCTCTCGAAAAAGGACAACTTTTGAAGAATTTGGTGAGGTGATCTTAATACAACCATATCCTAGCCATGTCTATGATCCTACAGAAACCTGGTGGTTGGCATTTCGTAATGCCCAAAATTTATGTGGCTTGACTTATCGAGAACTTGGCACATTAGCTCAAAATAAGATTCGAATGCTGAGCTTTTAGTAGTCTTGATAGTATGGCAGAGAAAGGAACGTATGCCAATAAAGAAGGAAAGTATGTCAATAACTTGTCTTCTGCTCGATAGCGAAAGTTACAACGTGAAAATTAGAAGAAAAAAAATGCCTTTATTTATAATGAATTAATGATAGCTCTCAGTATGGGCCTGTTGTTACTTGTTAGTGCCGTCATAAAAGTGGTGATGTAACAATTTCTATCAGAACTAGGTGATTCCCTGCGCATTGCTGCGAGATTTGAAAAAGTCTTTTTTTATAAATTATGAATCACTATGATTGTTTAGTTGCTCGGAAAAATAATTACCCTAAGAGCTATATGAGCTATCTCTTGATGGAAATCATAAACTTTTGTGTTATTTTTGAATAGATAAGAAAAAAACAATAAGACATACATCTAATGAACAGAAATGTGCACAAATAGCAATTAATGCATCTTAGTTGGGTGTTAATGCATCTTAGTGGGAGGTGATGATGTGGCTTCATGAGAGTTGAGAGAAATACTTAGTGGGGACCAACTATATAAGTTATATAGATTGATAAGAATTAATGATAAGAGTTCTGTATGTTAGTGCTTATTTATTTATTGGTCCCCTACTCACAGAGTCACAGTTCTGCGTGGATTGTGAATATTGCTTTGAGTTTCTCTGTAATGATATCCGACCCCTCCCCTGTAGTTTGACATTTTTTACACTGCACAATACTATTTCTGTTTTGTTCCTAACTGGAGCATATGTTTGTGACAGTTTTTTAGTGAAGAATTTTATGTTAACTTTGTTGATTGCTTGTTTTATAGGTTGTTGCCGATTATGCATACAACCAGTCAACAAAGGAAAATGTCTTGAGCATGTTGGGGTCCACAACTACAGTTTCGAATTCATCTTCTGATCAGAGCGAAAAATCTGTGTTAGATACTAAAGAGGAAAATAAGTTTGTTGAGCCTGATTTACTCAATAAAGTGTGGCACATCCTTTATGATGATTGTCTTCATGCCCTTGGTACTGTGTGGAAGGGGAGCTCAAGCATTTCCACAAGGCGAGATACAAGCTTGCTCAAGGATTATATAGAAGAAGTGAAGCAGGGGACCTGGAGCGGGCTAAGGAAGAGCTCTCATTCTGTTTCAAATCTTCTCGGTCTTCCTTTACAGTGAATATGTGGGAGATTGATGGCACTGTTAGAAAAGGAAGGTAAATTTTGATTTCTTTCTCTCATGCAATATTATATATTGATATAAGTACATTTGATGTTAAATCTATTAATGTCATTCTCCTATAACAAAACTTAATGATTTGATGTACTGTATCAATGATGGTCAGAGTTCTAAAGTTTGACTATATGTATTCTGGGAAGCTATTCACTTCGGTTTACAGGCAGTACAAGATTAATGACTAACATGGAAATTTGTTCCATCTTTTTTCCAGGAGGAAAAATCCAAATGCAGGTGGATCCAGAAAGAATCTGGAGGTCAGTTTATCCGAAAGTTCGCGAAAATTCATTACATGCATCAGGAAGTATATGTTATTCTACTTAAACTTGTTGGAGAAGAATAGAGACTTGTGGACTCTCGAGAAGGCATATACATATCTGCGGACGGATAAGAGGGTACTTCCTAACTACAGAATAACGCGCCAATCTCTACATTTCCTCAGACATTAAAATGTTTTTTTTCCTCCTTTGTAGTTTGCATTATGTTTGGGTGATATTGTTCCTGTGGGTCTTGGGAAGTACCTTCAAGTTCTAACAGCAGCAATTAATAATCCTGAGGTTCGCCGAGCTTCTGGTGATGCTTCTGTTGAACAACTACTTGAGAAAATGTTCACTGTATTCATGGACCATGCAAACCTGTGGGCTGATATAAGCACTATACCAGAGGTTAACAGTCCAGAATTATCAGAAAGCAATCTTTACAGGTAAATTACTCATTCATGGTGCTATAAATTATTTTTCTTAAGCTTCATAGCTTTCAACCGCATTTTTTTGTGGCAGTTATATCCACCAATACATCCATTTGCTCGAGAGTGATGTCCGACTAGATGTTCTCGAAGGACTAAACGAGAAGATAAGAAAGCGTTTCAAGACACCAAAATTGTCAAACAGCAATTTTGCTAAGATATGCAAGCACGCTTCTCTTGCATGGTGCCGGTGTATTCTCATCAAACTGGCTTCAATCACTCCACTGCCCGAGTCCATGGATGCAACAAGCCAGCCTGCTCCATTATCCAGCGGCCTACTTCTTTATGTTGATTTGCAGCCTGATGAGCTTCTTATCTCATCCCCTGATGGGCCTGCTCAATTCAAAGGCCTTGACATGAATTGGTTTGAGACACTAAACAGAATTAAAAATATTCCCATCAAGCAAACTTCTGAAGATAACTTGGAGACGGCTGTTACATTAATGAAGAGCACCTACAACTTTTATCGGGAGAGCTCCTGTGGAACATTTCCCTCAGGTATTAATCTGTATACAGTAACCCCATCACATGCGCCTATAGAAGGGCTACCGCAAGCCCCTCCTGTAGTTGAGACTCTTGACCTAAGCATTCCAAGGAAGCTCCTCCTGTGGGTATATACCTTGGTTCATGGGCGCTACTCCAATATATCCTCTGTTGTAAAGTACTGTGACGATATGAAGGTATGGTTTCCATTTCTCGTCATTGGGGGTTCTCAGTGTGACACTCTCTCAATCCTCATTCACATTTCCTTTTTGCTTGTTGCAGTCCAGAAGTAAAAGAGGGACGTCAGCAGTTTCAGCTTCATCACAAGTTGTGCAGCCAATTCCACAGAATACTTCTTCTCAAGGTTTTTCATCTGTACATGCTTGACATAGCCACCACCCTTTGGATTTACTCTGATACGTTCTCTCTTTTTTGGTAGCTAAAGAAAAGAGTACCCAAGTTGAATCCACTGAAGCAGCACATGATGCAAATCCTCCCGCCCAGGCTGCAGCGTCTGCTCCTCCTACACACGAAGAAGCGGATGGTGCTGGCGCCTCGCAAACTGCTGTTGATGCCCAGAAAGCTACCAGTGCGGATCTCAGCTCAACCGCAGCGGTTCATCGAGAGCGATAGAAAATGCACCGGACAGCATGGAGAGGAAATAACGAAGGCCAGAGCTTTTAATCTGCATTTGATCCCTCCTGATGGTTTTCAGCTCTGAGCTCTGCCCGTTGTGCAATGGCTGCCATCTTTAACAAAACGTAGGTAGTATATCTACGTCGGCGTGTAATTTAGTTTTCCTAAGCGTAGTTGTAGAGTATAGAGCTATGAAGGGATGCGCTATCAAAAGCAGCGGTGAAAGTTGAGCGAAATCGAGGAGGGTGACAAATGTCAAATGCTAATCCTTGATTTTGTGCTCAAATTTGTAGCGATTGACTAGTCATAGATTGAACTTACCCACATTTGGGTCCAACAAATACAATAGCAGAGCAAGATGGTTTCACTGTTTCAGCTTTTCCGTCAAGCTTTGGTGGATTAGCATACACTTGTGCTATCTATTGATTCATACTACGCTTGTGCTATCTACAAAAGTCAAAACGATCGGAGGAAGTACGTAGATTGCTAGGTAAGGGTACTCGGTACTCCTCCCAACCTTGCCAAACCACTCTTTTTCCCTTCCCATTTCGGGCCGACTCGGCCATTTTGCTTCAGACAGTTGACAAAGCCCAACCGCTAGGCCCAAGTGGGTTGCTTCCAGTCGCACACTCCACCAGGAGAACGCACCCCACCCCGAGGCCCCAACCCACAGCGGAGCCAGGAGCGACGCGCACCAGCAGATCCCAAGCTCACCGGAGAGGAGGATTCCGGCGGCGGCGATGGGTTTCATCATGGAGTTCGCGGAGAACCTGATCCTCCGTATGATGGAGGACCCGGACAAGCGCGACCAGGTGCGGCGGGAGCACGTCTACAAGATGAAGGAGCGGTGCGAGCGCACCAAGGCGGCGTGGAGCCTCCCGCTCCGCCCCTACGGCTTCTGGACCTTCGACCGCTTCAACTCCCAGCTCTCTTGGGACCCCCAGATCAGCCAGGCCGCCGGCCGCCGCGACCCCTACGACGACCTCATCACCCGCCACTCCGGCAGCCCGCCGTCGTCGTAAACACCCCGTGCCGGTACGTTCCTGCCTCTGCTAGATGGATCTTGATGCTGCCCTGTCGTCGTAGGAATTTGGTCGATCAGATTGGGGATTAGCGAGCTTGCTCGGTGTCGATTGCTGGATGAATTTCTGCAGGGAGCGTTTGGTACTTTGGTGTTTGGAGACAGTAGGTTGAAGTCTCTGTTTGATTTATCGATTCATTTGCTGGTAGTTTTCTTTAGGCAATTTGTGCGCTGGTTCTAGCTAGGGTTTGGTTAGCTTGCTTGCTGGTCGAGAACTCAATACAGATTTTGATTCGACCTGATGGAAGTCAGGGATGGGGCAAATCTTGTTTAACTAGTAGTTTGGCTTCTGTAGTAGCTAAACGTGTAGACTTTGGTCGTTCTGAAGCACGAGCACTTTTCATGACTTCTAGTTAGTGAATTTCGTGCGATTATGGTGAATTGGTTGCTTTCTAATTTTCTTATCCTGTCTCTGTAACTTTGTGCTTCCTCTGCAATATTTATTGGGTTGACACTGTAATTTCAGTTCCTCGTGTGTCTATCTTGTTAATCATGATAACATGAAGTAGTTTATACCTGTGGTCAGATTCCTTGATGTACACTAAAAGTATGTGTGTGTGTTTTTTGTTACACGTAGTTTGCATCCCCCCCCCCCCCCCCCCCCCCCCCCCCCCCAAGTAGCCTGCCCTAGTCCGCTTAAATTGTTGGGTTTAAGTTTGTTCAGAAGCCTAGTTGTCTTACTGATTAAATGGAACGGTTGTAACTTAATTGTGTGTTCCTCAGATTGATTTGTTCTTAGCTAACTAAATTTCAAATATGGCTACAGTTGTAGATTTGTAGTACATGAAGGACTTATCATACTTGTAGACCTACCTGATGACATACTTGGTTTGAAGAAGGCATTTTGTTTATAAACCACAGTTTGAATTTAAGGGTCTGCAAAACATCAATCATGTAATTGCCTGACAAATAAGTATCTTTGGTGAATTGGTGTTTTCTTTTCAGTATACTGTTGGGAAAAAATCATATTGATGCATTTCGAGACAAGTTGACAACATTCTAGTTTGTACATGAGCCATGGGGCTTGTCCTCATTGTTTGAAGTTCAGTGCAATGAGTCTTCAGCTTTCTTCTGTATACTCCACAAGTCCATGTTGTCAATTGTGACACTTTCAAACAAACGGAACACTCTCCCATATCCAGTTCGCTATCTGTGTCTGGTAATCATAATGTAACAAAAATCGGCATGGTTATTTCTGTCCTAAATAGTACTCCCTCTGTTCCAAATTCTAGGTCGTTTTGGCATTTCTAGTTTCATAGTTTTTGCTATGCACCTAGACATAGTGTATATCTAGATGCATAATAAAAACTATGAATCTAAAAATGCCAAAACGGCCTATAATTTGGAACGAAGGGAGTACTCAACAGCACAAGTGAATGTAAAGAGACAAAGAAATGAAAAGAGTAACTTTTAGGTTATGTAGGATATGGATGGTCTAGGTACTGTAGCAATTATACTTTGGTGACCCAGTGTGCACTGATATAGAGGGAGCTTTGTTCACCAATTCTGTTGTTGCTCGTGCATTTTTCTTTTTTCCTCTAATATGTTATATTTGTTTATGGCCTAAAGTGCCCTCTGTTGGTCCCGTGGCATACCCTGTGTTTTACATTGCCAGACCTTATCGGTCCTTTTTTTCTTTTTCTTTATTTTATGTTTTCTTAGTTTTTTTTCTTTTTTTGTGTGTCGACTACCTTTATTCCTACTTAATACAATGAGGGGCGTCTCTCCTACTAGTTTGAGGACAAAAGGACTGTCATACTATATGCACGTTGGATGGGAACTTGAACATAATATAGCTTGTTTTGATTTGTTTTAAGTGTAATTTTAGCATGAACTTGCGTGTGCGCCAAAAGCACTCTTGCAGCGATCTGGGCATGAAATTTTATACCCATCACAGAGCATTCTGAGTAGTCATTTCTGGGATACATTAATTGGAAGTCCTGTTCAGATGTGAAACGGGATGCTGCTTATATTTTGTTCTATTAACGTGTGAGCCAGCGTGAGCATACCATCCATATGTACTTAAACCTGCTGCCACTGTTCTTCGAATTTCTTTATTTTGAGACTGATAATTCCTTCATTTTCCTACAGATAACTTTTGCCAGGAAGATTACATGCTCCAGCAATAAGAAACTTATTCCCTCAAAATGATTCCGATTCTTATCTCGTCTGTTTGAAAATGTTGTCACCGAACCACCCTACTTTCTGTTTCAGTTTAGCATGGAAACAGAAGTTGTCTTTGTCTGCTTCCATTCTCAAGTTGTTGTCTTTGTATTATGAAATGTTTCAATAATCAGAGCACTCAATTGCTTTGCTATTTGGAAACCCTTCTAGTGACTACAAGCATCAGGTCTTGTACAGTTGGGATGATTTGTTAAGGGCTGGTATTTTGCTATATGAATCTACAATGATTCAGGCGAACCCTGATATCATGCTCAGTACTCCGTCATACAGGTTTCTCTGGGCTGAAGTCACTCGATGGTTTCTGTTTGGTTTACCACTTTTTAGCAGCCAGCAATCGGTTACTTAACAACATAACACAAAAAGTACCCAATTGTCAGTTGCATTTTGGTATCCATGAAGAAGTTGTGAGCTTCAGTAATCTTAATGTACACTTATTTTGCCGTTGCTATGTTGGTATCGGCCCAATGGTTACAGAATCAAGTATTTGTTTTGTGGAACATTGGATGGTTTGCCAAGGGCAAATGATCTGGTGAGCAATGATACAGTAGGTTGATCGGCTGGTCAGGTTTGTATGTGCACTAGTATCAGTATCACGTATGACTTTCCCCGGTTGGCGGTTGCTGCCCCTGCGCCCTGTGCGCTTTTGCTTTTGATTCTTCCTGGTGCACCGTGATCCTCCTGCGTGCAGTTTTGGTCTGGCGGTACAAGGCTTGCAGTGCACCGCAACCAAACACACCCTGATTCCACTCTGCCTTTCGCCGTTTTCCCACCAGGCGCCCAGGATGAAGTGGGTTGGGCCACTCTAATTTGTCTTTTAGTAGAGTACGCGCATTATGGCTTAATACTTGAATTTTTTACTTAATTTTGGGTTTCTCGAATTCATATCGGAGATAATGATCAGGTATATTAGCTTCAGATAATTTGGGCTTGCAAAATTCTCCCCATCCAACACATCCATTTTCTGCTCGAGAACCACACCACCCAGGGCCAGGAGAGCATCTAGCCAACCCCATTGTAAATACAGCGCTACTACTAAATAATCCATACTTCAAAAAAAAAAGAGATTGGTCAAGGGATGGTCAAAACATTACTTACCTCCTTAGACAAAGATTTTTCGTTGCTAGTTTAGAGAAAATAAAAAAATGAATCATGCCTTTTTCTACTAAGTAGCATGCTTTTCTTTAAAAAAAATATTTAATGTTTTTTAACAAAAAATATTTGAAAGATGAGTCCAATTCGTCACACTATCGCGTCAAACCCAATTACACTTTGTGACATACGTGGCACCATGTAGCTTAATCTGTTTTTTAAGACTTAACTAGACATCTTTTTTTTTAAAAAAAAGACTTAATTACGGGCAGAAATTGGACATTCTTCGAAAGTTAATAGGGGCAAAATGGACTTCCCACCCAAGGGCGTGCCCACGCCCGGAGGCCTAGCGGGCTCTCGAACCCACCGCGCCGCCTCTATATACGATCAGCACTCGAGCTTGGGTTCTCACTGTTAAGTGAAAAATGAGAATGAGAACTGATGATTGATTATTGTGTTGTGTGTATATATATAAGTCCAAGGGGTGCCCTCAAAGGGTGCCTTTCTATGAAAGGGTGTCTCTCTAGAAGTGGTGTCTATACAAAAGGGTGTCTATTCCTAAAAGGTGTCTATTGATCACTACTAATCCTAATTAATCCTAACACTCCCCCTTGATCAATTGACTTCTTGTGGGCACCATTGTTTGTTCATCAGTTATTGCTTGAAGCTTTGGAAAAACCCTGTGGGAATAAAAACCAAAGTAGATAGATATACCAGGCAAAACTCCTCAAACCCCAGTGGGAAAAACTTGAGGAGAAACATAATTGTATGTGTATATGCCATCGAAAACTCCTTTAAAACCCGGTGGGAAAATGAGGAGAAATAATATGGCATATGTGATTATTGTCTCATTATAAACTTATATGAGAAAAACCTTGAGAGGAAAAACTCATAACAAAGTTTTGAGATCAATACTATGATCTGTGGATCATATTTGAATAATCTCCCCTAAAACCCAATGGAAAAATATGAGGAGAAATGATATGTCTTTGATATCTTCTTAAAAACTCTTGTAGAGAAAATAGAAGATATGACATGTAATATGTCTTGATATCACCTCTAAAAACCCCGGTGGAGAAAAATAGGTAATATGACATATAGTCTTGTATTGATATTGCCTCATTAAAAACTTATGAGAAACCATATGAGGAAAAACTCATATAGGAAAAAGAGTGCAATATGATGTTTGAATAGGTTTAAAATTTTGGGAGAGTCTCCCCCTGAACCTTGCAAAGTTGTCATTTACCATTATCGGTAGATAAGGACTTTCTGTGAGGTTCTCACAAATTTGATTTGCAAGATGTTTATTTCTCAATGTGTAACAAATGAGAATAAACATGTTGAGCAATACTCTGGTTGATATTGCTCTATTAAACCTATTATATCAATACAATACCAAGCGTATCTTGAGAGATAGTTGTTCATGATTCAATAGAATCAACTTAATCACTCTATATAGTGACAAACATAAGTGGTGTTTTAGAATGATAGATGGATGTAGTTGTTAGAGTCTATTGACTCCCATTAGAACTATACCATCATGATATCAGTTTATGTTCTATCAATATGGAGATTATTTAGCTAGTAACTTAGAATCACTATGGTTATATCTTGATTGAATAAATCAAGATGTTTGGTGCCATAATATATCTATTGATATCCAGTTTGACTCCTGCCAAATGGCTTGAAGGAGTTGCACATTTTGAGTTATACTAAGTTATCTGCAAATGCAATATTTGGCCTTCTGCAATTTGCAAGATATGAGCGCTTTTTATGGCACTGTAGTTGTTATCCTAGGGTCTACATGGTAATTTATCCATCTTTAGGGATTGAACGACCATAAGTGATGATGGATATGATTATCCAATATTATTTTGATATTGATGGACAATCTAAAAACTGATATATGTGCTTAAGTTGTAAACTTAAGCATAATCTGGTTTTAACCAAATATTCATCTCAAATTCCGTCTTAAAATGATTGCTTGTTTGTATTGTGTGTCGACATGATGAAAAAAAATCCAGTTTGGATTATTTTGAACACATATGCAATCATAGTAATTGGAGTAATTCTTTTGTGGAAGATACTCCCTTAGTCAATTGTACCACAATCAACTTGACTTCTTCAAGTCATACAATGACCTGAGTTGAACATAATGTATGTTGCAATTTCAATTCAGAACATAGTCTACTGATGACTTTATATGTCTGAACTAATCCAATTTATTTAGTCTGTCAATGGTTGAATGTTGAAACATAATTTTTCACATATACCATGAAAGGTATGTTGCTCGGTTTCTTCATGAAACCATATGCTACAAGCTCTTGTTGTTTCACCACCTTGCTTTCATAAAGAATGCAATATGAGAAGAAGATATTACTGTGGTAAATACTTCTCACTATTGAACAAGAGCAATTCTCTTTAATTGCCACCTTTAATTTGACCCAATTTGAGTGTGGAGACACTCTGCCTAGGACTTTTGGTTTGGATCCAGTTCAAGGTGTATGGCAATCTTGAGAAGGAGTATATGTCGACAATTTGTAGTCTTTGTATGATTGATTCAATGGAATCAATATAGCATATGAAAATAATAACCTTTTAAAACTCCATGTCATTTCCCACAACAATGGAATTAGGTTGTTCCAATGACCTAGTGTCTAAACTTATGTGCACTTATACTGGGCTTTAGAATGCTAACATTCATAGGCTTTTGGATTTGAATATCCATGAAGGGTCAAACAACATGTATGATGTTGATTTTGCATTTACTATGCTGGAGGATGTCTCCCCCTGTTCCGCGGATGCTTGTAATAAGCTATATCCCAAATGACCATACTTCTCCCCCTCTTATTTTGATTTCGGAGTTGAGTGATTTTATTTGGTACCTTCACTCTTTCTGGTACATTTATCTACAGAATTGGATATGATGATACTTTGATTAGCAAATGCATCTGGCAGGCTATTTGTAATGTATTACAAATAAAATATTCTGAACTAAGGTTCAGATATTCTTTGGTACGTGGGTGTGAGGACTCAATGTGATAAACATTCTGATTCCTGGCATTCTATTTTGTGGTATTAATCTCCCCCTAATGCCTGGAATCGTCCTCAAAATCCGATCAACATACGAGCATGTATACAAATCCCCATAGAAGACCTTAGGTATTATCTGAATGACGAATAATAATACCCGTTGTTGGCCCCTAATGCTCATAGATGTATGTTGAGGTGACGATATTGGTATATGCAAAAACATAACCAACATACAACGGGAAATATATGATGGAGGTCAAATTTCCACGTACATACTGCAACGGAGGGAGCCGTATGATTGCAGTTGAATGAATTTGGATTAATTATGCGGTGTGTAAATCCGCACAGTACCAACTAGATATTGGTAAATTTCAATTCTTTGCTGGTCATGCAAATGAATTATCTCAATAAGAGATCTTTAGTTAACCCATAATGGATGATACTTAGTGCTATAGTTCCCAAAACCAAATAACTTCAAATGAATGGATTTGATCATGTATCCAGGATAAGTTGCTTCAAATTAAAAATCTGATCAATAAATTTGTAAAATTGTAATACCTTATGAGTAAGGAATACACATGTGGAACTATTTATCAAATGCATCAATTAGCATTTTTTAAAGCACTTAAATGGTCTATTTGGTTGGCCAAATAGAACCATATGCTTGTCTTGAATGTGTTCAAGAACTTGAGTGGCTCACATATGAAATTTTAAGGTAAGAGGGCCTTAAAATCAATTCTCTTGTGGCACATGCGGTGCACATAAAAACTGAGAATTCATAGAATGTAAGCTATGACCAATAGAATTGTTAATAATTTTTCTCATCATCTCAATTCCTCGGTGTCCAAGTCGATCATGCCAATTTTGGAATGCATCGATATTTTAGAAAATTATCTTATAAGTAGAATACTCTTATAGGATTTATGTGAGTAAAGTACAATCCAGATTGGAGTGAAGAAAATTTTTCACAAATTTTCTTGCCAAATCCCATAAGTTTAGTTAGAAGAAGGAATGCTTCTTTATTATCTTCATGTGCTTCAACATGAAGACCATTCTTATGGATATCTCTATTACTCAAAAGGGTACTAGTCAAATCAGGATACAATAAGGCATCCTCAAGTAAAATTTGTGTACCCATAGGGAGAGTAATAATGGCTTGGCCTAAGCCAGCTATTATTGCGTCTTTACCAGCAATGGTCATAATATTTCCTTCCTTTTCCTTAAGGGTTTGGAAATATTTCATCTCCCGAAGAATAGAGTTTGTGGTGCAAAAGTCCACGCTTTGGATCAAGTCCACGAGGCATAATTCTCTTCTATTTAAATTAAGTTTCTTGAATTCTTTAGTAGCCATATTTCTACATGATCAATCATGTACTAATTAATTTACCTTATGGTAAAAGTTGCAATGTATATGTAATTGTTAAAACTTAGTTGATATCTTATCATAGTTTTTGGAGTATTGTAGGTAATCACATAAATGTGTAGACCAAACAACAAATCATAAATGTTGATAAACACAAATTGGATAATCTCGGTGTTAAAACAAAGAGTAGATCGTATGGTAGGCAAAATCATTGCAGCCTAAGCACAGTCTCTGGGCAGAATAATTCATAAGTGAATTAGACGCAGCCAATGCTTAGAACTCTACCACTTTGTGTACTTATCAACAATAATATGATAAAAATGGTAATTATCACAAGGATGTAGACCATTTATTATAATCCAAAACCTTTATTTTGATTAAAAACACGGTGTAGGTAATCATCGAGTTTTCAGTAAAACAAGATGTAGACCTCTCAGTAATAGGTGATGAATCACTGCTAAGACCCGGTCTCTAGGCAGAATAATTCGAACATGAATTAAACACAGCCAGTGCCTTAGACTCCATTACCTTGTGTTATTAATCAAAATAAACAAGATATAATATATTGCAATTTTGATTATGAAGCCGATGATAACCAAACAAAATCTTTTTCTGTATGATAACTCGGTTTAATGAACTTGTGGTGACGTCATGAATTAATGGTTTGATTAAATCAACAGAACAATCGATATAAAAATGGTTTGATTAAATCAACATGACAATCGATATTCAGTTGCAATGTACATATATTAAAATCAAGCCACACAGATATATACAATGGCGATCATAATTGGGGCATAACAACATAAGGAGATGTTCTTGCGGAATAAAAGGCTAACTAGAAGACTAATTAATTCTAGTACTGTTGAAAGGAACTAAAGAAATGACTATTATTTCTAGGGGAATCAGAGGCAAAAGAAGCCCAAACACAGTGCTCTCGGTGAGTTCAATTCTCTGGAGAGTTGAAGCAACGAGAGACTTCTCTTGTGTCTTCTGGGAGTTACAGAATGACGAGTGCTTTCTCTTTTGGGTGTTGTTTGCAGAAAAGGAACTGCCGGCAAGTTCCTTCCTTTCTGGAAGTTACAGAACTTGCATGGGGTGATTTCTTGAT
This sequence comes from Urochloa ruziziensis, assembly GCA_015476505.1. Lineage (NCBI taxonomy): Eukaryota > Viridiplantae > Streptophyta > Magnoliopsida > Poales > Poaceae > Urochloa > Urochloa ruziziensis. The sequence goes on from CM027118.1 coordinate 63,694,884, forward strand.
TGTAGAGGCAGCGTGCATGATAACGTGTTAAGTGAAAATGAGAATGAGAATTGATGATTGATTATTGTGTTGTGTGTTACATATATATATAAGTCCAAGGGGTGCCCCCAAAGGGTGCCTTTCTATGAAAGGGTGTCTCTCTAGAAGTGGTGTCTATACAAAAGGGTGTCTATTCCTAAAAGGTGTCTATTGATCACTACTAATCCTAATTAATCCTAACACTCACAAGAGCCACATTCCTGACTTTTTTCGTTTCTTTCCGGAGCTAGCGCTAAACTTTACGTAATAGATGTCACATTAAAATGTAAAAAGGTTGTCGAAATAGATTTTTGATTACCAATAAAAAAAATAAATTACAGATTCTATCAGCACTCAATGCGACAAATTAATTAAGTATAATTAATCCGTCATTAGTATATGTTTACTGTAACACCATATTGTCAAATCATAGACTAATTACACATAAAAAATTTGTCGCATAAAGCAGTCGCAATCTGTGTAATTAGTTGTTTTTTTACTTTACATTTAGTACTTCATACATATGTACTTTGTTTCGATTTGATAGGTGCTAAAATTTAGCACGAGAAACCAAACGGGACGAACCAGCGAAAGCCCTAACCGAGTGGGTGGCCATGGCGAGCGCCGCTGCCGTCGCATTCGTCATCGGCCTCTTCCTCTTGGCCGGAGCGGAGGCAAACGACGCCTGCGACCCGGCGGGCACCGTGGGGCGCGTTGCCTCCTCTTGCGCTATAGGGGTGGCCAGCGCAGGGTGCTGCAAGGCCCTTCTCGCCCCCGACGACCTCGTCGGCGGCGTCCCTTGCCTCTGCAGTGGGGCGGCGCAGCATCACTTGGCTGCATCCAATCTCACATCTGAGAAGATACTGTCCCTTTACCGTTCTTGCGCGGGTGGCCTTCGTGGCGGAGGAGCGCATCTCCCCACCGCGTGTGAAGAAGAAGGTGAGATACACATGCTCTGGAGCAGCTCTCTGTCCGTCCGCAATGTGCTGGACATTTACCAGAAGTGTAGCGGGCTGCGCCCTTTGAATGAGTAGACTACGTGTGAGGGTAAGAACTTGCTAATTTAACTTGCTTGCCTCACCTTGTAATCTGTTTTTTTCAACTTGTTTGATCACATTTCATTTATATGTTGCTTCGTTCTTATTTACCCTCATTGTGCAGAGGTCAAAGTGGACCTGCCCAGCAGCAGGGGAAATCAGATCCCATAGCCCGTGCAGCTGACCCGTCTCCCACTACCCCAACAACAACGAGGATAAAATCAAAGAAATAGCACGTCGGGATTTTGTGCTCGATATTATGAGCTAACAGTCACTATCATTTTGGTTGTGTTCACCATGGGGCTTTTCCTAGCCAAGCTATTAAAAAGAATTCAATCTCGAAAAATGGCTGGTACGAAAAACAAAAGGCTCATTTTGTTAGCAATTAAATGATCGCCTTGTAGCCTGCATTTGTTTGTGCGTGTGCGGCAAAACACCGCTGCTGTGATATTAAGTCTTTTTAGTTTCCATGCTATTTTCGTTTAGTCATATGTGAAATAGGTGCTGGCCATGTTTTTTATTTACTTGTAAGTCAGCGTGTGCATACAAACTTCTACACAGTTGTGTTCTTCAAATTTGTTTATTTCTTGCTTTTGGCCTGAGCCTGATGGTTTCTTTTTTCCCCCTTTGCCAGGAGAAGTGGACCGCTTCTTGAGGAAGCACTACACAATTGTCATCCACTCATCGCGATTCCTTGGTATTTGGTTTAAAAATGTTGTCCGCAAACCACTCTATTTTCTATTTCAGTTTGCCATGGAAGCAGACGATGTTGTGTACTGTTGTCTTGTGATGTTTCTCAACTTGTTATCTTGTGAGATGTTTTTTTTCTCTCGAAAGACCTCTTGTGACATGTTTCAATAATGATGTTACCTTGCACTCATTTGCCTTACTATTGGCAAATCCTTCAGTGACTAGCCCTGAGATCATGTTGATAGAGCGTCACACGGGTTTCTGTGGACTGCAGACAATTTCTGTTTGGTTTTCCACCTTTTAGCAACCAAGGTCGTCGGTTACCAAATTCTCGCACCATAACGAAAGCCGCTACTATAGATTCAGCTGCAATTTGTCATGGATGCTGAAGTTGCTCCTTGCTTCTATGCCTGCTTTTACCGTCTTTGTGTTACGGAACGCTTAAGTCATCTCGGTGAAAACTGATGAAACGAACCCACGCGAGACATGCGAGCGTCGCCCATGCTCCGTGCCCACGTTCTCTTTGTAGTACGAGGCAGTCAGGCAGAGGCCCGTGCTGGCTCGCTTGCCAGGGACCGATCCTACGCGCCTTCCGGCCCTCCCTCATCCTTCCGTCGCGTCGCGCTCTCGCCTTAATGTATGGGAGAGCTCTATCGGCATATAGAGCTATCTCCTTAATGTATCTAAGTATCGTATGAGTGTGTAATGTATATCTTTTCACTGCAAACTCTAAGGCTTGTAATGATGTATAAACTTGAACCTCTTTATGTATGGTGAACTCTATGTGTGGCTTGCTATGGTTATGAATATGTTCTACTTGTGCTAGTGAGGTGTGTTGTCCTGTGCAATGTTTAGGACACATCTTAAAGACGACCGAGTTAATCTTACTTAGTTGAGTTGGTCAATGAATGATGACTCGATTAAATAGGTTTAACTTGGACGGTTCCTCACACAACCTGTGTCTCATGTAGACAAAAGTTGGCATAATTATGTCTGCCCTAATGGTAGTCCACAACACAAGCGAATGTAAAGACAAAAAGAAACTAATAGAGTGGAATCTTTGTGAGAAATTTTAGGTTATGTGTGATATGGATGGTGTAGAATACTGTAGCAATTAGTCAATGGTCACTCGGAGCGCATTGATATAAAGGGAATTTTGTTCACTAGTTATGCCATTGTTTCTCATGCATTGTTTGCTTATGGCCTAAAGTGACCTATGTTCTTGTAGCACACCCTGTGTCTTAGATGGTTGGAACCTGTTTAGTCCATTTTTTTTCTTTGTTTTGCATTGTTTTGGTTGCATTTTCTTTATTCTTTCTCAATACGATGAGGGGCAGCTCATATGCGAGTTTGAGGAGAAAAAAATTGGCATACTAAATCCATGCTAGCTGGGGAGTTGAGCATAATATGGTTTGGTTGAAATGTAATTTGAGCATGACCTTGTGTGTGTTCCAAAAACACTTGCAGTGATCTGCTTGTGCAATTTTGCCCATCACAGATCACTGGGCACCCAACCCATATGTACTTAGATAAACCTGCTTGCAGTTGTTTTAAAATTGTTTATTTTGAGGCTTCATATGGCCTAAGAGCATCTCCAGCAATAGCCTCCATTTCGGGTCCCTACTTTATTGAGTAGGGGCTGGCTCCAACATTTTGGGGCCTGATTTTCGCACATAACTCCAGCAATAGCCCCAACCTTAGAGCCCCTGCTTTTATATGACAGACGGGTCCCACTTGTCAGCCGGTAAGGTATTTTTTTATTTTCCTCAAACCTTATCATCTTCTCCCGCGCTCTTCTCTTCCTCCTCACGTTCTTCTCTGTCTCTCTCGCGCCGATGTGCTCGTGCTCAAGATCCCACGCCACAGCTCCAACAACGCATCTCTAGTTCGCAGCAGGGCCTGTGCTCAAGCACCGAGCGGCGAAACTCCGAGCGATGGAAGGGAAGCCCAACCGGCACTGGCGGAGAAGGGGCGATGGAGATCCGGTCAGGGGCGGAGGAGCCCGAGCGGTGGCTGCGGAGCCCCGGGTGGCCGCGGAGAACGGGCAGTGGCCAAATCGAGCTCGTGATCCGGCTCCCGACGGGTTGCAGCGGCCAAATCGAGCTCGAGCTCGAGCTCCTGGTGGCCCAAGTGGAGGGGGTGGAGGAGGCACGAGCGGCAACTCCGATCCGAACAGCAGCGGCGAAACTCCGAGGTGTGGGCGACGAGCGGCGCGGAAAATCGGGTCCGCCTTGGCCGGGCTGTGCAACGGCTCGGAGGAGCACGACCTCCGTCCGGACTGGAGCAGATTGAGCCCGGGCTGTGCGGCGGCGGGAGCTCGAGCTCCGGAACGGCGGGGCAAGCCGAGCTACTCCGGGTTCCCACAGGCGGCGAGGCAGCCGAGCAGGGCGTCGGGGACGGGCCGGAATCGGTGGTGTGGAGAGTGAAGGCCAATACGCACGGGAAGGAATCAGATGCGCGCGAGATGAAACGGACGAAACGACCGAGTAGGGCCTTCTCTCTCCACCCGTGGGAGATGGGGCTGGCAGAGGGGAATTTAGGGTACCTCCCTACTCTATGGGGCTTGAGTTAGGAGCCTTGCTGGAGCTGAATTTTTTGCTCTCAGCCCCTACTTTTTGAGTAAGGGCTTGAGTACGGGTCTTGCTGGAGTTGCTCTAATGGTTTCTTACTCTATTTACCTACAGATATATTTTGCCAGGAAGATCTACTTGGGCAAGCAATAAGAAACTCATTCCCTCAAACTGATTCTGATTCATTTCGTTCCTGTTAGAAAAAATTATCACCGAACCATCCTACTTTCTGTTTTAGTTTGGCATGGAAGCAGATGTTGTGTACTTCCATTCTCAACTTGTTGTCTTTGTATTATGAAATGTTTCAATAATTTTACAGGAGCACTTATTTGCCTTTACTGTCTGGGAGAGTGGGAGCTCCTTCTAGTGACTACGGGGATCTTGTCTCATATTGTTGGATGTCCTGTCAAGGACTTCATCCCATAGAAACCATCTTGTCTTTACTGTATCAACAATGATTCAGGCGAGTCCTGATATCATGCTCAATGATGGTTTCTCTGGGCTAAAGTCACTCGACGATTTCTATTTGGTTTACCACATTTTAGCATCCATTCATTGGTTACCAGGATCTCACACCATAATACATTGCAATGGGTCATTCGGTCATGGGCAAGCAGGGCAAAGGTGTGTATCAGACTATCAGTAAACATGGTATCACTCTTACTAGTTGCTATCACAGACCGGCTGCAATGGCATTGTCTTGTGTTTCAAGTATCATCCCCAAACTACCCCACTTTCAACTGCGGTTTGGCATGAATGCGGTAAGTTGTTCTGTGCTTTTGTGCGTGACTTTATTTGAGTAATCAAATGCTTCGGTAGTGTCACTGGCTACTCATTTGCCGTTGCTATGTCGGTACCGACCCCATGGTTACATATTTCAGTTTTTGCTTTGTGGGACCCCAAACGATCAGATGAGCGCTGACTTTATCTGAGAGCAAGGATTATGGTGTCGTTCACTGTGGACGCAAAAAAGATGCCATGTCAGCATGCAGGGTGAGGGGTAGTGGTGGGTCCCAATGTCTTTATTGCTCTTTGCCCTTGTTTAGTTCCCACCTGAAATCTTTTCACCCATCACATTAAAGGAGAATCTTAGATGCATAAAATATTAAATGTAGACGAAAAAGGTGAAAAGTTATATGGATGGGCTGTAAATCGCGAGACGAATCTAATGAGCCTACTTAATCCATGATTTGCAATAGTAATGCTACAGTAACTATCCGCTAATTATGGATTAATTACCCTCTAATTACCATCGTTAGATTCGTCTCGAGATTTCCAACCTATCCGTATAACTTTCCACCTTTTTCGTCCACATTTACTACTCCTAAATTGGTAAAATCAATACCCGAAATTTTTTTACCAAAAACTTTTCATCAACTAAACACGGGCTTTGTATAACTAGAACGAATCATGGAGCAGCAACAGGTATTGAGGGCCTAATCAATGCATGCGCTCGGCCGCTCGCAATGAGGGCAGTCCCAATGCACCCAGACTCAAGTGGTACAGTCTATCTCTATTAATTACATTGCCATGTAGGCATTTTGATGACGTGGCAAGCAATATAATGAGGAGAGAGACAAAAACGTAGAAACCAGGTCTAAGTTGGACACCAAGTCTACACGCAAAACAAGAGAAATCTGGTTTAATGATTGGAGAGGAGTATGGTTAAATGGTTAGATAGACTTCAAGATACAAAATCTGCATTGGAGGCTATGGTTTCTTGTGATAGAGTCTTCGTCATATAAAATCTATAGGTAGAGTCTGGGTTGGGACTGCTCTGAGCGAGCGCCTGATGACTCGATCACTTGTTTCTCTCTTAGAGCAAGTCTTATAGACTCGCTCGCTCGTGGGCGTCTTGCATCCAGCTCACCTGAGCCGGCGGCAGAGGGACCACAGAACATCAAATGTGTTGCGCAGTTTAGCTGCAGCATGCTCTAGATTTCATATGGGATTGTCTGTACATACTTTGGTCACATGATTACAGGGCAAGGCCGACGTATCAGTATCACTGAGTGTTGTCTGTACATACTTAAAAACTTTATGTGCTTTTCGAAAAGGCAGGAGAAACTCTTCTTAAAAGAGAACTTATCACTGAGTGTATAACTCGCCCCGGTTACTATCGGAGCCAACGGAGGACGACGGGTGCCATTTGGAAGGGCTTGTTAGATGATATATTGACCACTGCACTAGGAGCCAAGAGAGGGCATCTCGTATTCGATTGGCTCTTCAATAGGAGCGCAGCGTTGTTGACTCCATCTCCATATTTGCACGTGAGCCAGCAACAGTAGCGTCTTGTCGGTTTGAAGCACGCCACTGTCACCAGTGATGATGCGTCGCCCGTTGGGCACCAGCCATGGGCCATGGTTTGCACCAAGATACGCTGGTCCTGCCGCTCCCACATCCGTCCATCCATCAGGCGCCTACCATGTTGGTACAAAGCTCGCCCGGGCCGGCGCTGATGTCGCGATGACGAAACGTGACAATGTTGGCTGCTGGCGCCCTGGCGCAAGTGCACAAAAGGTATACCTGTATATCTGACGAGCTTCCGTCTATGGATGAAATCTCAATCAAACCTTCACCACGCACCTAAGCTAGTAGGGTTTTTTTTTCTTTTGCGAGGAAGTCTCAGTAGGTTTGGAATATAATATCTTATCTTAATTTATGGACATATAATTGATTAACCTGGCACGAACCATGCAAGCGACCCACATTTCACGAGCTATTGCTTGTTGGCTTGTAGAGCTGATGACGAGCTGTCTGGTGAACTTCAAACACCAGCTCTTTGCTCGTTAACAAAAACAGAACAAACGACCCGAGCCGAACTAAACCTAGTCACGAGCTTTTCGTACGGTACGCCGCGGGTTGCCAACACCTTGCCGGAGAATGCCTTGCTGTACGTTGCCGCGACACACGTCCACGTCCGGATCAAAAAGCATCACGAGATTTGCCTCCCGCCACAGGTAATCCTGGAAGTGGTTGAGGACCCGCATCATACTCGGATCAAATCTATTCGCCGTCACCTGATCACCTGACCCACCTAAACTCACTCGCCGTCACCACACAACCAGTTCAAACCAATCTGCACCAGTTCGTTTTGGTGCAGATTGGTTTGTCAGGTCTTGGCGAGGCGTTGGCGGCGAGGCGGAACACATGGACGTTGGACTGTCAGGTCTTGGCGAGCCGTCCGGCAGCGCCGCAGCGATGCATGCGGACTGAACCACCGAAGCCTAAATCGAATCGATCTAATTCATTTGCCTGTACAACTAAACCGAACTAAACTATAGCAGAGGCCAACCTATTTTCCATCCAATTAAAGCCTAACCGGTGGAGGCCCAAACTGATAAAATCGGTTTCCGCCACAGGTGTCCAGAGCTGCGACGGCGACGCGCTCCCCCGTCGCCGCCGCGGGTCTGACAAACCTTGCACCCTGATCTATGCGTCGTCGGCTGATCCATCCCTGGCCACGAAAACTCTCAAACAGGGGCGAGAAAGAGAAGCTTCCTGGTGAAAACTGATGAAAACCCCACGCGGCCACGCGGAGCACGCGAGCGGCGCCGATGCCCATACGGAGGACTCCTATCGACCTATCCTACGCTAGCGGCGGCGCGGGAGACGGGAGCCACTCGCTCATCAAGCTGGCGTGGCGCGCGGGGGCTGTACTGCTGTAGCCAGCGCAGGCAGGCGCGCGCACCTGACGGTTGGGCCAGCCTGGGACCTGGGAGAGCGCGCGCGTTGCTATTGCCTGTATTTGCTGGTGCGTTCCGAGTCGCGCACGAGGCAGAGGGGGGGCCGGGGATTGGCTCGCTCGGCAGCGGCCGGTCCTTACGCGCCCCTCCTCCTCCCTCATCCTTCCCTCCCGTCGCGTCGCGCTCTCGCCTCCTCGTCCCTTCCTCCCTTCATTCAATTCTGCTGCCCCCGCCGAGAGCCCCCTCCTCCCTCGCCGAGCGGGAGCGCGGAGAGAAATGCGACCGCGATGCCCCCCTTCCTCCCCTCCCTGCGCCTCCCAATCCCATCCCTAACCCTCCTGCCCCCGCCGCCTCACTTCCACCGCCTTCCCCGCCGCCGCCGCCTCCTGCCCGCCCCGCTCGTCGCGTCCGCGTCATCCAGGCGCCCCTACCGCCGCCGCCACCGCCACCGCCACCGCGACGCCCCGAGCCGGCCCTCCGCCGCCGGCGCCGTCCGTCCAGCACCAGCAGCCGCGGCGGCAGCAGCGCGCCGGGAATGCCGCCGCGCCGGGCGCTCCCGGGGCCAGGAGGAGCTGGAGGCGGCGATCTACGACTTCATGCGCCGCTCCGCCAAGCCCGGGGCGTTCCCCACCCGCGAGGAGCTCGTCGCGGCCGGCCGCGCCGACCTCGCGGCCGCCGTCGCGTCCAGCGGGGGTTGGCTCTCCCTCGGCTGGTCCACCGCGGCAGCCGCGGAAGGGCCCCGCGCCGCGCTCGTCGGGTGGGGGACACCCTGACTACCCGCCCGCGGCCGTGTATCGCCGTGATGGCCTAGCGCCGGCGCCAGAGGATGAGGATGACTCCGAGTGGTCGGTGACTGGAATTGCTCTGTTCTCAGCTGCGGCCCCTCTCGTTTGAAACCTCCCTGAAATTATTCCTGTGCGTGCGTTGCAGGGAGGAGGAAGAGGAAGAAGAGAAGGAGGAGGCGTCACCGTCTGGGCGGCATCCAGAAATGGAAGAAACCAAGTGAGTGCCTGCTGATGCTCCAAGCCTATTTGATCCCTGCCATGGTCTTATGTTGGTTAATCATGGTCATTATAATGTTCTGCAGGGAGGTAACGTTAAAAGCAGGAATTGAGGGCATGCTCACCAGGCTGCAGAGGGACAGGGAGCGGGCGCGGCCACGGCCGCCACCCCGAGGAGAAGGCGGCAGTGACAATGGTGGTATGTGGGATATCCTTGGAATTCCTTAGGAACATAAGTTGCTTCCAATTATGCAGTGGACAGTAGTACTCTCTTAGCCAATCGCCAATGGTTGGCAAGCATTCTTCAGTAACTAGATGAGATATTTTGGTTGCAACAGTTTGATTTTCATGTATCAAGGAGCTCAATGTTGCGTATACGCATAGTGGTAGTTGTTGTGGCTGGTTTCTTTTAGTGCTACTCTCGCTCTACAAAAAAAACAAGGAAAAGCGCGGGAAGGAAGTTTCAGGGAATTCATTGACTGCACCACCAAAAGTTAATCCAAGCTGTCTGTTTTTCAGTTTGAACGGTTTCTAAAGCAGGAGCTTCCTAATATTGTCTCTAGTAGAATTTTTTTTCTCTAAACAAACCGTTTCTTTCTACATGTGTAACCAGATATATCGCAAGTCATTTTTTGGTTATCCATTTAAGGGTAAACAGTTAGGGGGGAAAACACCCTGTCAGCTAAGCAAAAATGGAATAGTGACAATAATTTGTTTATATTTGTTGTCAATCGTATCATTGGTGTTTGTGTTAGTATTCACTGGCTCACTCCATTGCTGTTGATTGAAATTTTGACTACTTGCTAAAACACTGCTGAGTTATTTCAATTTTTTTTCTGAACAATCACCGCATTCTGAGCAGTTAGTTTCAGTCTGCCCTCAAGTGCTTTAAAAAGTACAAACAACTGAGTTAGCTTAGCTTAATACTCTGCACATGGTCTTCTGTCTTCATTTTTATGGAAGTACAAACAATTGATTGCCCAACTATGTTGCATGTGTACAGCTTTAGCTGCCGACAGCAGCACTACCGGTCATACAGTGCCCGGTGGCAGGCATAACCCTAGAATACCTGAGAATGGAAGTGTTCATGGATCTCATCCTCAAAACGGGATGCTAGATGGCAACAATACCTTACAGAATTTGAGCAACAAAACCTGGCAAACATGGAATCTTGGCAAGAGTGGTTTATCTGAATTTGAAGGTTATATACTTATATGTTCATCTTTATTCTTCTGTAGTGCATTATAGTTGTTAGATTACTTGTTGACTCATTCAATCACTGCAGCTGCTGAGGTCCTACCAACTGAAAGCAGAAGATTACCTCGGCATGATGAACATGACATTTCATTGATGCAAAATGACTTTCACAGATCATCTAATGGTGTGGCTGTAAGTGATTATCCTAGTGATGGTGTAGACTCTGAAAGAGATGAGATACATTCTCGTCTTCAAAGTCTGGAATTGGATCTATCTTCTGCTCTCAAGACATTAAGATCAAGATTTGACAAAGTCTTATCAAATATGGTGTGCATATTTCTCTTCATATTATCTAAGTACTATTAAAAGTGTTATTTACATTCACTTTTCTTTTCTTGTTCTGCAATTATTACATTTTTAGTTAGCATTTAGTCACATGGTTCCACTGCTTTGATATGTGTTTTATATTACCATCAAATCCTCCTGCCTTCTTCATACTTGCTCTAGACAAAGAGTGCCATCAAATATTTTACACTGTAACGATGATGACATCATCATGAATACCTGTATTTCAATAGAAGATGGTGCAAGCGATGTGCAATGATTGCAGTAGACACTAGAGCATCCTCTCTTGCCATGTTGGATGTTTTTATTATGTTTACTTCTGTCTGTAGCTAGCTGCAAATTTTAGTTGACCTATCACAGTTTTCTGAAACTTTAGTTATCATTTGTAGTTGCCACAATAATCAAATAGCGTGTCGGTAACAATCGTGAGAAGTCATGTTGGTGCTTCTAGAGGCACTATCCTTGTCGGCTGTCACTCTCAGTATCCATCCACCTTTGATGTTTCCTTTTCCTGTCAAATGATGACAGCAACAATCCTGAATTATCATCTCTGTAGATGTTCTCATTTTGATCTATTTTATGGCATTATACTTGTATTTCTCAATAAATTGGTTGTCATTCCCTTTTCCAGTCAAATGATAATGGATCTACTGTACTGGATGATATCTCGGACGATTGGGAATTTGAGGAGACAAAGGTAATGCAAGCTCAGGAGGAGCTACGATCAATACGAGCTAAAATAGCTGTATTAGAAGGGAAGATGGCACTTGAGATAATGTATGCTCTCCAATTAATCATCTATGCTTCATATTTCATCTCATTCCCTCCTACTTACTCTATTGTTATAATATCTGTGACATCATCAGTGAAAGGAACAAAATAATTGAAGAAAAACAAAGGAGGCTTGATGAAGTTGAGAAGGCCCTGAGTGAGCTCCGTACTGTTTGTATCATGTGGGCCAATCCTGCTTCAGAGGTTTTATTGGTTGGGTCTTTTGATGGCTGGACAAGTCAAGTAAGTACCTACTCCAATCTTCCTGTGCGTTATGGCTTAGAAATTAAAGTTGTAATGAATTACAAGATATGTACTAATTTCATACCTACTCATTTTTATTGGTTGTCCTTACTATTTAAGTATTTGTTGAATCTATTCTAATAGCTTTAGGGTTGTCAAAGAAATTATGCAAACTATATTCATTCTCTTGTGGGTATTTCCAATGCAATTTACTGCTAGCATCATTTTATCATGCGTGGTTAATATGTTGCCAATGCATCAAAAAATAAACCCAGGCAAGATCAGTTGTAGTTAAAGACTCTTAAGTGGAAATTACTGCCTGAAAACTTGTATGGCTGGCATGTCGACACATGTTAATTGCAGTAATACCATCAACTGCTAAAAAATAGGGAAAAAGAAACTGCTGAGTTCATGAATGCAGCAACGTTGTATGCACATAGATGGATTGGCGGCAGAGTTGACCTTGGTGGATGTGTCGCCAGACTTGGACAGGGTTGGATCACTAGATTTGTATATCTATCCTTTTAGATGGTAGGGATATCAAAAATATTTGGAAAGTGTTTGTCATTTCTTTATGGGAAAGAGTAGTAAGATATAATATCTGGTTGCAATTCATTATCTTTTATGCTGCCATATGAGGATTGGATAATGGCAAAAGTAGTGGCAATGACTTGGATGTGCATATCACAGCTTAGGTTCAGCTACACTTATGTTGGGTAGCTGCACTTGTACCCTCGATTTGTTGTAGAGGAACAATAACAAAGCCTTCTAGCCCCAAGGGGCCACCATGAATCCCAACATGAGCCACCATTGTGTACCGGCAAACTGTTAGCTTGTCATGAATCATGATAGTGCTTAGTGAATGATGTTTGGTCGCATTCTAGAATGAAAATATGTGATGTTTGTTGGTGATTAGCAGCTGATTCCTTGTGTGCATGGATGCTTATCTATAGGACCATAGAGATCTTTATATGTCATGCTGGTTTTTAGCTGTCTCTTAATGTTTAGTAGATGTGGTATAATCTTGCTGAACTCGATGAGAATGAGATTCATCAATTCATTTTGTCCTGTTCTTGTAAAGACCAAAGCAGATTTCGATCCAAAAGGCATAACTTGATTCTGTTTTCATGCAATAAATACAAAGTTGAAGTTTGCAATTCGTGTTAGGTGTAGGATTCACTGGCGCGATATCTTATGCTTGCATGATAGTATTCTTGTATTGGAAAGAGAATCTTGTGTACATAAATATCATCAATATTCTCACTTCTAAAGGATTGTAATCTAACTGTAAGCGTTGCTGCAGAGAAAGCTGGAAAGATCATCAGAAAGAGGCATGTTTTCCTTGAACCTGAGGCTGTACCCAGGTAGATATGAGGTAATTGCCTGCCCTTTCAGGTTTTTATCTAATCAAATCATCAGTTCGTTACGTCCACTGATTGTTTCCATTTCTGCTTTCAGATTAAGTTTATCGTTGATGGTGTCTGGAAGAGTGATCCTCTGCGGCCCACTGTGTACAACAATGGGCATGAAAACAACCTTCTGGTTGTCACTTGACTTGAAGCTGCATCCTGGTAGCATTTTTGTAGATTGTTGCCTAGATCGTCCTCAGCATGATTTGATGCCAACTGATTAGATGGCCCCTCCTTGTAACTAGTCAGGTTTTCCTTCAGTGATTTTGTTTGCTTCTAGATTGTTGTGTCTTCTGTACAACATAAACAGTGTAGGGTGTTGTCGAAATGCGTCACCCCGTTGAGATAGGAAAAGAAAGTAGCTGTTCATTCTGTGTAGCAACATTGTATGTACATATGCTGTGAAGGCGCTCTGTTCCAGATCTATTCTTGAAAGTGTTTGATTGCTGCTTGCCTGCTTGCAAGGGTTGCATTGTTTGTGCGTTTCGAACTCCAATTGGAATATCAGCAATCGCTGCAAGGTGGTTTTGCTTTGCTATGGGAAGATGTGTTCTTCCAGCAATTGGAATCCCAGGATCCTTTTTGTTTTATTATCTCTGTCCATTATGTGTGCATTGTCATATTCTTGTTAAACTTTGTTACTCTGATCAGGTGGACGGCATGGAGGCCAACAACGACGACTGAACTTTTAAGGCATTCGGTTATTCAGGTCAGTGGCACTTGCAATCATACGCCATTTATATTTTCTTGCCAATTGCAATCATACACTGGAACCGCTTGAAGTTTCATTTAACCTTGACATCCATTTATATTTCAGTTTAACCACTTACAAGAAACCAACTCTTTTGTTTCTTTCTTCTCTTTCATCATCCTATAGATCCAAATGAAAGCACCAGTAACAAAATGAAAAATACAATAATCAAAAAGAGGAGGCATTATCAAACAGCTACTATGGTAAACACAAATTAATTATCGTGACCTTATACTAACCCCCTTTTTTTCCTTCGTGCTCTCCCAAGGCCATGACATAATTACCCAGCCAAGCATACCGACCGTGAGATGATGATCACCTCTGCCGAGCGATCAGTTGCTGGTCCCCTTGAACCTGTACCACCTGGCGCAGATGAGGAAGTAGATGAGGTTGAAGACGCCGATGCCGGCGATGGTCCAGTAGAAGAGGTCGAGGCGGCCCTTGTTGAGGTCCTGCGCCAGCCAGTTGCGGCCGGACCCCGTCGTCCGGTGCACGATGGTCACCAGGAACCCGCTGAGGTAGTTGCCGAGCGCGAGGTTGCAGAAGGCCAGCGCCCCCGCGACGCTCCGCATGTGCTCGGGGATCTCCTTGTAGTAGAACTCGATCTGGCTGATGAGGTTGAACGCCTCCGACAGGCCGAGGATCATGAGCTGCGGCACCATCCAGAGGCTGGACATGGCGGAGATGTCGCCGCCCATCATGGTCTTGCCGAGCGTCGGCTGGCTGTGCGCGATGGCGCGGCGCCTGTCCTCGACGATGGCCGATACGACCATGGCGACGGTGGAGAGCGCGATGCCGATGCCCTGGCGCTGGAGCAGCGTGAACCCTTCGTCCTTGCCGGTGATCTTCCTGAGCCTGGGCAGCAGGATGCGGTCGTACAGCGGGATCCACAGCGTCTGCGCGAGCATGGCGAAGACGGTGAAGGACGCCGCGGGGATCTCGAAGCTGCCGCGGCCGAGGTGGCGGTCGGACTGCAGCGCGGAGAGCACCACGTAGGTGGACTGCTGCACGACGGCCACGTAGTAGATGATCCCCGTGGACCACACCGGCGCGATGCGGATGAGGCACTTGACCTCCTCCACCTGCTGCACGCTGCAGAGCCTCCAGGGGTCCGCCGGCGCGGCGCCACCGGAGCGCACCTCCTCGGGGGACGCCACGATGGCCGCCTTGTCCAGGCACCGGAACTGGTCGGTGTGCGCGAGCTTGGTGACGATGGCGCTCGTGTGGGGCGGGCTGAAGAGGTCCTGCTTCGGGTCCTTGGGCTGCTTCAGCGACCGCTTCTTGAAAGCCGCCGACAGCACCTGCACGACGCTGGTGAAGGGGCTCCCCTCGGGCGTCACCCGCACGTACAGCTTGGTGCCCATGAAGAAGAGCACGCAGGCCAGGAACATGAGCCCCGTGGGGATGCCGAGGCCGATGGGCCAGCTCAGGTTGCTCTGCACGTAGATGATGACGGTGGCCGAGATCATCATGGCGGCAGTGAAGGTGAAGTAGTACCAGTTGAAGAAGCTGTTGATGCCGCGCTTGCCCAGACTCCGTGTTGGGGTCGAACTGGTCGGCGCCGAAGGGCATGCTGCAGGGGCGGATCCCCGCCGAGCCCAGCACCAGGAACCCGAACGCGATGAAGAGCACCGCGAACTGGTACGAGGTGGCCTTCTCGCAGGTCTCCCCCACGCCGCACTCCGGCGGGTGCAGGCTGTCCGCGCCGGCCGTCAGCGTCAGGAAGAACATGCCCTGCAGGTCGATGATGCACGTGGGAGACAATGTGAGCAAAGCGAACTGAAGTTGGAGGGAACATGATCAAACAGAGTTTAAAATCTTGAACGCTCTAATCGCGATTCTCAAATGCGTCGAAGGCTCGAAGCAGTGAATCAGAAGTGACGAGTTTGGGCCCAGGGCTTGACCCAATCACTTCGATCATGGGCTTGGGCTCATGGCCCACGAAGAGTCTGTGTGTGATCGCGCGCGCGAAGCCCAGGATTGGCACACCTTCATACGGCCTACAGTGCGTGGCACATGACCAACAAAACCGTTCTCCCCCGTGGCCCACTGCGATCGATCATCCAACGCGAGTACGCGAGCAAGCGCGGGTCAGGCTCCCTCGTCTCGCCGCATGTGGCTGTGCCGGCGTGCAGCTACAGTGACAGTCTCACTTGGGCAGGCCTGAGATACGCCCGGACAATGTGGCCGAACTATTTGGCCGCACATGTTGTCTGCCCTCAATCCACATGAGAACACGCACAGGCACAGCGGCACAGGCACAGCAGCTTCATTCACAGCATAGGGGGACCTCAGCCGAGAGATCGTCGAATCGGCATCATGATCTCATGGGAGCGAGTTGCTTGCCCACCGAACAAGCGCGGCCCGCGTCACGTGTTCCGGCTGCGCGCTGCTGCCGCCCCGTAGCCGCCATCAGCCCCCTGGTCCAAACTCCGTACCGAGACACATTCCCTCGCCACGCGTTCCCACTCCTCACGGAACGCGCCTCGAGCGCCTCCGCGCGCCTGCGCCGCTGCGCTGCGCGCCCCACCCCCACCGACACGGCTCCGCCCCCAAGTGCCCACGACCCACCCACCCCCGCCGCGCACCGCTCTCTCGCTCGGCAACCACACCACGCGACGTGCCCACCACTTCCATGGCCAGCGAATCCCCCGCTCGCACTTCCCCACCCCCAACAACCAGGGCTCGCGCGGGGGACCAAGCCAAGCAATGCAGCAAAACAACCCGCGCGCGTCCGGCGCATCCTCGTCCATCTGTCCCACGAGGCCACGACCCAGGAGGAGCACGGGACACAGAGCACTCGCTTGCGCACCCGCAGCTAGTGGCCACGTACCCTCGCGCACCCACGATCACCGATCGACATGAGGCCAGCTAGCTAGCCCAGCCATGAGCCCATGACAGTATGACACCGACGCATCCTGAACCGACACCGGCACGGGTGCTGCGCTGCACGCGATTCGATCCCTGACGCACCACGGCCGTAATGGCAGTCGCGAGCGACCGAGTTTTATACTCCCGCCGTCTGGAAAGAATGCATTTTTCGGTTTTTGAGAAATTTTAAAATCTTTTGACCAATTATAAATAGAAAAGTATAAATATTTATGATATTATCATTCGATTCGTTTCTAAATGTAGCTTTTTAACAAATTTATTTAGAATCATAAATATGAACATAATTGGCTAGAAATTTGGTCAAACATGAATCACCCTACATTTGGAACAGGCAGTACTAATTCTTCGTAATTAGAGGCGAGCGAGGTGACACCGGCCAGTGCGGCACCGTACGTGGCTAGGCTGCTGCTGCTTGCTTCTGGTACAGAACCGGAATGATTCGACCACGCCTACCTTCCATACGTACTGTACTACCGGCAAACATGTCGCTTTCGGCCGCGGCAAGCAGGCGATCGCGAGAGATATCTGCCTGTACCTACTGTACTGGGCTACCGCACTCACACAGCCACACTACTATGCAGGCGGCCACCACTTCAGATGGCTCTGCTTTTACGAGTCGATCTCTTCTCCGGTGGCTGGCTGGCTCCACCAACTCACGAGCCGCGAAACTTGCGTGACTCTTTGTGAAGGTTCGGTGCAGTTCGTTGGCGGTCGCGTCGGGGCGGAATCCGCGTGTCTGTCCGGATCGGATAAGGGCGCGCCCCCTCGCCGGATAGGAGAATATCATCATTTGGTCGTGCGTGCAGTGCTGTGCTAGTAGCCGCCGTGCGAGGCAGGATAGGATGGAAGAAACTTCTGAGGCCCTGCCCAGGCATTGCGTCACGATCGCTCAAGGACGTACTTGAGGCTCTGTTCCAAAATTAAACTGCAAGGAATTGAAACCGATGTGTGCTACGGCTATATATGCTCCAAAACAGTGGCGCGATCGGCCATCAGCTGCCCGGCCGTGTCGGCTTGCGACGATCAGTCAGTCGGTGAGAATGACAAGCCTCCAGTTCCGATCCCAAGTCCTGGCTACGTCTACGTGTACTGCGTGTACAAGTCTGCCTCCTCTGGCCTGTGTGGCTCCATGCTCTTCTGCAGTTGTTTCGTAGTGCTCGAACCATCCCGATCACGTCACATCGCTGGTTGTGTACAGCTGTGCGTTCGGTACGTGACAGAGAAAACATATGCGCTGGGTCGAAGCGTGAAGACCTGGCTAGCTAGGGACGGACGGGGGGAGTCGGGGACAAGTCCACTTCGCTGCACGGCCACGCAAACTAATCCGATTTGCTCTTTTTTTTCAAAAGAAAATTACCATAATGACCCCCCGCCTTGTATGTGCAAAACCAACCGAGCAGCACGGATTGATTGGGTTGGTTTGGACATCTGGGGCATCATATATCTTGCTGCTGGTATTACGTACTGGTAGATACGTAGTGCATCAATCATGGCTGCTAACGTTGGTGGGGGGCAACTAGCGAGCCACATGCGTATGCCTCGCTGTTAAGCTTATCAGCGGGCCTGAGAGGATAAAAAGTGGACTGGTTAGGGCACTACAATACGGGTTAGCGCGGCGCTAATCATGAGTTGCACTGCGAAAAGGCAGCCCTTTAATTTGCCCCATGGTATGGAAGGGCATGCGCTTTCTAGGACAGACAGAGAGCATGATAATTCAACGTCACGACAGGCTCTAGCTACAACCTAGGCTAACTAACGTGGAGTGTACTAGTACTGATGGGGAGTGCCTCCTTGACCTTGATCACTACGGCCACCTAATGCTAGATATTTTCATCTAAATTGAACGATATGCTAGGATACTTTGGATCTGCTGGCACCGTGTTGGATGCTGAGAGGAATCAATGAGCTTGCTTAATTATGCTCACCTGTTTTTATTCTAAAATAATTATCTTGCACATATATTTTTTAAAAATAATTATATTCCAGCTTTTTTAAGAAGATATATTTTTTGAAAGGGATTTTTAAGAAGATATATGCGGCATGGATTGGAATCTTCTGCAGACTGCGGTCCTATGAAAAAGAAGTGGAATCCTAACAACCATATACGCGCTATGCATGTCAGGTATCTATGGTCTCCTGGACAAATAAGTAAATGTGCTAAAACTCCTACGCTGAACCCGTCTACACTAATCGGTGGGAGAAAGCGGACGACCGACGTGCCCCCTCTAACAAACACCAACCCAACCACCGATTTGACACGTTAAGACGCATGGTTTGGTAGCTGCTCCGTACACTACACTCTGCCTAAACGTGGTCAAGGACAACTTAAAACCTGAAGACGACGAGTGCACTCCACATCGCACCTAAAAAAAAAATCCACTCCAATTTCCACACAAATAAAAACCTAGTAAATTTAATTTACACTCGAACCAACCCAGATTAATTCATCATATGATCTGAGTAGCTGTAGCATCCAAGTCTTCCGACCAATAAATGGCCTGAAACTTCAGCTAAAGCCCCTCGTGGGCTGACACTATCATTAGTGCGCACGGCGTGGTGCTAATCGAGTTCTTAATTCGCCTCCCGGATCTCCCACGTACAGTACAGTACATTACATTCGTGTTGGGAAGAGCCGAAGAGGAGGGGAAAGAAATTCTGAGGAAGTGATCACGAGCAAGTGAGCCAGCACCACGCACGTGGGCGCTCGGCCCATGTGCCGCCCCTCCATCGTCGTCGTCTCCAGCGAAAGGGGACGGGGCAAAAAAACAAAGGAAGAACAGCTCGGCTGGCCCGGGCCGAGAGCGAGTCCAACTCCAACTCATCGCGCGCAGGCCACCACCAACCCCACCACCGTCATCTACTACTATGCCATCTTCCAGGCGGAAACTGAATCTGATCCCGGCGGCGACTCCGTCAACCAACCCAACCAAGCAAGCAATCGAATTCCCGTCCCGAATCGAACCCGCCGCCCAATCGATCGGAGTCGGACCCCCCCGATTCCGGCGGCGAGAAAGCAAAGCAAAGCAAAGCAATTGAGGGCAGGCAGGAGCAGGGGGCGCTTACGATGAGGGATGCGACGGATGCGATGGCGAGCGCGAGGTATCGGCCGAGGTAGGCGTCGGAGAGGAAGGCGCCGATGATGGGGGCGAGGCTGGTGGTGCCGTTGAGCCCGTTGAGGAGGGTGGCGGCGTCCACGCTCCGCATGTGGAACACCTGCGTCAGGTACACCAGCAGGTTCGCCGACGTGCCCAGCGTCCCCAGCTTCTCGAACGTCTCGTTCCCTGCACAACCCCGATCGATCTCGTCAGGATCAGCCACAACCATGGCACCATTACCACACCGCATACACGGAGAGAGAGACAATCAGACAAGAGGCAATTGCCCAATTGCAGCTGCAGTTGCAGACGACGAAGCAAGCACAGGCACGCACCGATGATGAAGGGCATGGCCTTCCAGCCGTAGTACTTGACGGCGGGCCGCGGGCTCTCCTCGCCGCCGCCGTCCCCCAGCTTGTCCACCTCCATGCTCTTGAGCTTCCGCGACACCTCCTCGTCCTCCCGCCCGCCGCCGCCGCGCATTCTCGCTCGCTTCTAGCTCCCTCCTCTGCTCTCTCCTTCCCCGGGGGAGAGACGAGCGCGGGCGCGTCCCCTTGTGGACTCTGGCGCCTGTCAGTAATGAGAGGAGCATCATGCCTACCGGCTTATAAAAAGGCCCAGCACACCAGCAGTGGCGTTGCAGTCGGTCACGGGGGCCAGCTGCGGATTTTTCTTCTGTTTTCCCTCCACCACCCTGACTCATCTTTTATTACGTCCGGGTCCCTTGCTGACGATCGTCTTGCTTGCACCGCTTCGTTTGAACACCAGTTTTTTTGAAAGCGACTTGAGCCGGGTTGGTTGGGCCGATCTGGATTTGATCATACCTTCTTCCTGCACGTAGTGTGGTGGTCACCCGTCGCTGTTAAGTTGGCGAGGGGCGCCTTTGAGTCCAACGCAAGGCGAATTCTTTCCTTGGCCGAGTCAGTGAGTCGGCAAGTGGTGCCGCGGTCCCTGTCGTCGCCGTCATCACTGGTCGCGAGAAAATCTGGAGTCGAGTGAAGAGCATGGGTATCCATTCCCAAACTATACTTCGCTGTTGGGTTACCTATTGCTTTGGTAACGTGTTTGACCCCGTGTCGTGTTTCGGCATTGTGTTTTCTTACAAGTATTTCCAAAAACTATACTTTCGCTGTTGGAGATTTGCATAAACCTTTCAGTGTTATCCCACATTCCCGCCAGTCCACCACTTGGTGTGTTCTGAAAGACATTTGTCTAGAAGAGACAAAGAAAGAAAATTACTTTTCGTATAATTATACAAAAAGTCCCTGATTTTCTCGAGAACTGTCCTATCTTCTGGTGAGACGTTAACAAGAGAGATAAGAGGGGAGAAAAAGAATTGCAGAAGAGTATATTGAAGGACCAGGAAAGCGAGCGGGAGCGGATGGCATTGAGTCATTGACCTTTCCAGCCAGACGCCCAAACGGATGTGCCAACTTGGAAGGATCATTGGGCCAGAGCGGGTTCGGTGCGTGGATCGTGGGGGCGTACTGGGAGTTGTTGGAGACTGCTTGTCTAGGAGACAGACGGGGGTGCCCCGGCGAGCAAGAAGTTGTTAGCATGGCTGCGTCCACTGAACAGTGAGCGTGAGAGCTGAGGGAGGAAGCTAGATAGGCAGGGCATTATTGAGGCCGGTGAGGTTCCTTGGCACATGGAGACACGCAAAGCGATGCCCGTTTCTTTTGGTACCACCCCTTCACTGTCTCCCTCGGAAAGCCATGGGATCGAACGATACATCTTGCCTAACTCGGGTCATCGCCGCCCCTACGAAAAGTTCGTGCAGACATGCGTGCTGCTTTTATTGGTTTTGCTGTAACTGACAAGGTGCTGAATGAAAGGTAATAACAGATGGTGAATTTGACACTCGTTTCCCTTGCTCAAATGGGAGGCTAATCGCTGATTTGGCGCCATGCATCGTCCACCAGCTCACGGCCTCACGGGCATGTATGATGCCGCTGAGTGCCACTCGATTCGACTGAATCCTTTTTGCATCCGCACCACCAACCCCTCTCACTTTCTGCAAATGGGTTTTGTTTATCATGCGTTGCATGGAACGAGATGCACGGACTACTGGTAATCTACTATATCGCCCGGGCAAAAAGTTCTTAAGATTCGTCGTCTCCGAGCTAATTAAGGGACGCTTAAAAAGTTAAAATGTATGCAAACTGTTCAAACGTCTTTGTCAGTTTGCATTGATCGGCCACATGGTTGGTCACTAACTATAATAATTTCAAAAGGATCATTCACATGATTCCTCCAGGGGGCTTTCATTTTAGGTGGCGTCGATCCATGCTGAGTCTGTTAATAATTTAATTATCTATCGGCGCTTTAGTCGTTACGGGTCGATCGACCAAACAACGTGATGTATTTTCTTATTGCGATATAATTAAGGAGATTAGTAATAGTACAGGTGATGCAATTGTGTTCTACTGTACATCATCATGTTGCCCTCCTGGATCTAGGGTGTGAAGGTGGGAGAAGCAACGTTGACTGGATGCAAAGCCTATCGCGTCAGTACGTAATAGTATAGATATATGTGTGCCTGTCGTGCATTCATGTAAGAACAGTGCCTGGAACATTGTGCATGATGGAAGAAGCATTGACGAGATTAGTTTGTGGGATGGCCCTCTCTTCTGACCTTGTTGACATGGACTTAACTGGATAGGGGCCAATCAGGCTGTGGGTTAGAGGAATCTAAGAGGTTAAAAAAAAGAGTGTAAAGATTTTTTGCAGTGACGTACGAATGCATTTGTTGGTGCTATACGTGCAACGGCAGTGCCTGAGAAACAGTGAAATGGAGGAATTAACAAGCCAGTTCCTCTGACAGTGACAGGGGACGGTTTAGTTTATCATCTGAAGCGCTGGCATGGACTTTGCTGGATAGGGTAGGGGAAGCGATGACAATAATTATGAGGCCTGGTGATTATAAGGGAATCTAGATTGGTTAATTAGTAATAATTTAGGAAGAAGAAGTTTACTCAAACAGGCTAGTGCATGTAGTAGTTTACTGAGGCACAGACGTTACAGTACAGATCTTAATCCGGTCGCAGCAGGTGATGAAGCAATTGACTGATGGCTAATTACCACAACTAATCTTATCCACGTTGAGCGTATCAGGGTCACTTCTAGCAGAGAAGAATCTGTCCGCGAAGGCATCCGATGGCTCCTCCTCTCTTTAAACAATCCTCGCCCATATGTCCGTAGGATGCCGCCGCCTTCTGTCTGCTCTGAATTTCTGATCCAGCGCCCAACGAGACGCGCTACGATGCTCGGCGACCACCGCCGAACCTGACGCCGAAACGCCGACGCGCCCCGCCGGCTCGTAATCCAGTCGGTTTCCTTACGCACGTCAGCGTCAAGCCGATGCAGACACGTCTCTACTCGCTCTGACTGTACATAGACTTTGAGAGATACTCTTGAGACAGTTAGGCTGCCGCGATCAATGGGGAAGCCACCCTCTTACCTGAGTCTCTGACTTGAGAAAACGGCAACCTGGTTTTGAATTTTTTTATAAAAAAAGAAAAGAAAAAGGAAACGGTAACGTCCTGGCCCTGCCGATCTCATGCTCGATCCTACTGTTACCTACCAGCAGTGAGCAGTCGTGTATGTACTTGTGATCATGCGTTGCAGCTGCATTGCAGCCGGTGTTGGACGCTTGGACCCGGGTCCTTGCATGAACGTAGGGCCTCGCAGTTAGGCAGGGCGTTCGGTCGAGTTGGACTGCACGGGCCACGGGACCAGCAGCTGCTGCTGCCGCCGGTGTCATCCGGCCGGTTGCTTCAAGACCCTGCAAGCCAAGCCGCACGCCCGCACGCACGCACCTGCCCTTCCGTTCCGTTCCGTTCCCCGCCCAACCAGTGACCCAAGCTGTTGTTGGCAGACGATTTTTCTCCACGCTGCCGGCCGCGCGCGCTGTCCTTAATTTGCCGAGGAAAAGCAGGAGGGGAAGGGGAGAAGACCTGTGCTGACTGCTGACTGCTGACGAGTGACGAGTTGGTGTGGCGGCGGCGAGCGGGCGACGGCACCACGGAACGATGGATTGTCGATGCCTGGCGGCCTTCCGATTCGTCGTGGCAGGAGCACGTACGGGCTGGCTGGAGTGGACGCTGCCTGCACGGGGGCCAGCGGCCGGCAGGTCGGCCGTCGCCGTCGCGGCCGTTGGCGTGCGCCTCGCCTCGCTCGCTCGCCGGTCGTTGCATTTATGCTGATGGGCGCCGAGGAAGATGGTTGGTTGTTGTTGCAGACTTTGCACTGGTGTGCTAGCTGCAGCCTGCAGGGGATCTGCGTGCAGTGCAGCGTGCGCAAGTCGACTTGAGTTGGAGGATGGGCCGCAGCCCGCAGCAGCAGAATATTGCGCGCGTCATGGGAACGACGGGGCTGGCCGCCCCGCCGCCCGCGGAGGTGGAGTGATCGGCCGTGTCGTGACGAGCGACAGTGTCCAGGTCCAGCTGCCCAGCGGCTTGTCTGACTCGAGATTTTGAACAATATTTCGGCTTCTCAGTTTTACTACTAGCTTGTCCTGCGCATTGGAGCTTTTCGAGTCATTACATGTCAACTTCAAGTGGGAGAGTGGATATGTAGTGCAATGATATCATTCACATGCGGCGCACGAGGCGCCTTTGTTGAAATCAAGTCTTGTACATTTGTCAATCTGGATAAGGATCAGGTCACATTGGCGGTACTTTTCACAGGGAGGAAGGAAAAAAGAAACAAGGCATGCTCACTTGCTCAGGTTGTTCCAAAAATGGAGCTGATTATATGTTTTGTTCCCTGTCTTTCGTACACTTGGAGGCAGGAAAAAAAAAACCAAACCGTTGGGTCTTCACCCGACAAATAGGCATGCAGTAATTTGATACCCTGCCAATAGGTAGTTTTGGGAGAACCCTTCAGTCCATTTCGTCCTACTTTTGTGTGGCCTCCTTTAACAGTTCATTCCCACGAGTTTTTGTTCAACAAGCAAATGACTCAGACCAATAATCCATCTATCTGTTTCCTCCCTTTTCAGCTTGACCCTCTTATCGTGTTTTCGCTAGCTTCCGTTGTCGAATTCATGTCTACGTTGTACTGTATAATTTTTCAAAAAAAAAGATTTCATGTATGCCAGGCAAGGTTTTTTTTCCCGACCGGAACCGGTCCGGAAACCGCGGTAACCGGTGTAACCGGTCCGGACCGGTACCGGTTCCGGTCGATTTCAAACCGTTCAAATTCAAAAAGTATGAATTTGAAAAAAAAATCCCTAAAAAATTCCTAAAATACTTCAAGCTGTGACAAATGTAAGGATGTAAATTTTTTTCAAATATTCATTCGTTTACATCAGTTTGCGGGAATTCAAAGTTTAATAAAAAAAGAGCCACGACCCGTTAAGGCCCATCACTTCTTACAACCACTTAACCCCCCCTCCCCCCCCCCCCCCTCCCACGCCACTGTTACTCTATCCTATCCTCCTCTCCTCTCCCAAACTCCCGAGCTGCCCCCTGCCGCCGTCCGCCTCGCCGTGCCTCCCGGCCGCCTCCCTTCGCCGGTTAGCCGGGCGGTTTGACCGGCCGACCGGGGCGGTTAGGGATCTGGACTGAGAGGCCGGGTAGCCGCTCGCTCTGGGCGGTAAGCCGGTCGTATGCGGCGGCTAGCCGGCCCGGGTTGGTGGCCTGCTTCTCTTTCGTAAAATCTCAACTTTTAGATGTAGAGATGAATGATTTGTTTTAGGATTTGTATATGATTCAAATGTAAAGATGAATTTGTATATGATTTGTGCAGATTTGTGACTTGTGAGTCATATGTAGAGATGAATGATTTAGCATTTTGGATTTTAGGTGTATATATGAGTTAGGTGGCAATGTATATTTGATTTAGGTACATGTAGGTGTATATATGAGTTGTGATTTAGGTACATTTGATTTAGGTAAATCTAGTTGTCTATATGACTTGTGATTTATGTGTAGGTTTTATTTATGGTAGTGTTATGATTTTGTTGTCCATTTGTCCAGATAGACAATGTCTGGAAGAAGTCAAGATGTGGTGTGGAAACATGAGAATCTGTATCCCGGACGGAGGTGCAAGTACTGTCATACACAGAAAGGAGGAGGTGGCGCAACAAGATTGAAACAACACTTGGCAGGGCGCGGGACGGAGGTGCTGCATTGCAGGCATGTGCCACCAGACGTTCGAGCCTTCTTTCAGCGTGACCTTGACAGGGCTAAGAAGGCCACTGCTGACCGGGCTCGAGAAAAGTTGAGACGGGAAAAGGCTGCAGCGGAGGGAAATTATCCGGTGCAAGAAGAAGATGAGGAGGAACAGATGAAACGTGCCATGGACCTATCGAGAGCGGAAGCAGAGTACCGACAGGGGGTGGAAGAGCGAGTAGGTGCATACGAGCATGGAGGTGGTAGTGGTTCGGTGAGGGGGAATCCTTTGCAGAGGATGTTTGGGAGAGCTTCTTCGCAGAGGGAGAGGCCGAGTCCAGCGGTGGAGGGCTATAACTTGGCATCCGGTGGGAGAAGGGGAATGACACAACCCAGGATTGATACAGGCTCATGGACGCAAAAGGGTAAGAATGCAAAGGAAGCTATTGGTAAAGCCTGGTCAAAGTTTTTTCATATTGCGGGTGTGACTGGAAGATAGGCAGACAATCCATACTTTGTCAGTGCGGTCAGAGACACAGAAGTAGGGTAAGTTTTTGTTTATTGCAATCACACATTCACACATATGACTATGACATTTGAGCTTAAATTGTTGTTTCTAACGATTTCTATTATTTTCAGGGGAGAGTATCGCGTCACCCACCGGGCGAGATATTGATGGCAAATATCTCGATCAAAATGAGAAAGACTTGCATGAAAAGTACCTCATGTTCCAGGCTGAGTGGCCATTATTTGACGTCACTTTGATGTGTGATTCTTGTACTGGGCCGACAAGGATAGTAGCTCCGCTACAGAGGATGATGATAGTGGTTCATTGCTCCGCTACAGAGGATGATGATAGTGGTTCTGACGGTGATGGTGGCGGGGGGGGGGGGTGGCGGCGGTGGTGGTGGTGATGGCGGTGGTGGTGGTGATGCTGGTACTAATTATACTACTGATGCTCGTGGTCGAATTATTTTCACAGGTATAAATTGCACATACATACGAAGCTATGTTTGTCATTCGGAGTACTAATTAAAAAATATGTTTCATTACAGGAGAGGATCAACTCACGCATGCTACTCAGGATCGAGACCATGGTGCACCCTGCTCTCAGAGAAAAAAACGCTTGGACCTAGGGACGATGACACTACACAGTACTCCTCTTCCTCGTACGGTGATAGCTCTCACTCTACTCATAGCTATCATACAGCTGACATAAACGCGCAGCCCCCCACGAGATGGGTGTACGAATGGGAGACCCCCATTTTTATAATATGTTAGTTCAACAATGGTCTACAACAGCGGCGTGGACGGGCCAATCTTGGCAAGACTACAAGGCTGACTTGCTTCGACTGCAAGGCTTGAATGTCATGTCCACCGCCGAGTACCAAATGGCGACTGAAATGGGGGTCTTCCCATTCATGCGTTGAACTTCTATTCATGTATATTTCTATGGACTATGGTATTTTTATGGACTATGTTATTTGTATGGATTATGACTTATGAGTTATGACTTATGACTATGGAGTATTTGTATGGACTATTGATCTTTTTTTGTAAGCAGTGATTATGGTATTTTTATTATTTTGCTGTGGTCTTTTAACATTAATATGTGCATAACTCATGCCAAAAAATTCATTTTTCCATTTCATGGATTTTTTTCTTCTTCGGTCGGTAACCGGTCAAACCGGTGCGGTTAACCGGTCAAACCGCCCGGCTAACCTGCCCCCAACCGCCGTCGAATTCGAACATTTGAAATCGATCGGACGGGGGCGGTTACCGCTCAAACCGGAGCGGTTAGCCGCTACCGCCGGCCGACGTTTTGCCCCCGCCCCGGTCAGGAAAAAAAAACCTTGATGCCAGGCGCCGCGAATTGAACAATTCTCTCTAAGTTATTTTCTCCACTTCTTTGGACGCCGTGACACGAGCTTATACAAAATATAAGAGCATGCATGGTCAATAATAACATTGTGTATAAGACCATGCTATCATCCCACTTTATTGTTTCTGAATTCTGATAGCCCGTTTAGAATCTTATTAAGGAGCATGCTTCCATTATTCGTCTCCTAGAGAAGTCGCGGAATTCGATGCGTGCACGCGACTCTATCGTGCTCCTGTTGCCTAGCGCCATTGATCGTGCACTAATTAACCATAGCATTGTTTAAGTATTAAAAAACATAGCATTGTTATAGCTACGCTTAACTACCCGAATCGGCATCTTCTTCAGGAAAAGACAGGCTTCAACGGCGCATCATTCATCGCTTCAACTGTAGAGGATAGTGGAGTGAACGATGATATCAGAGAGCTACGACAGCACGTCGGCGTGGCCTCATCCTCTCTTCCCACTCGATCTCTGTTTACTGACAGAACCGTCCTCCTTTTATTTATGGAAGCATCAAGTGTTCAATCCTTCAAGCCCAAAGCGCAGAACGGACTGGGCCGGGAGCCTTGCAATGATATGGCTCCCGAACAGGCCCAAAGGACAATGATCTGCGCCAACAAACAGACCCTGACACGGCAGTGGTACCAAAAGAGTGATCAACGAGATCAAATGCAGTATGCACCGTGTTTAGTTTCTTTTTTTCAAGAAAAGTTATCTATTATTATCTTAATAAAGCAGAAGCAAAAGGAGCCACCACGTTCGCCGAGAGGGCCTAGAAAATCCCACGTTAATCTAAAAAAGAGAAGACATAGACCGTCAGATTTTATGAAGATCTAACGACCTATATTATTCTAGAGAATCCATATTAAATAAAAAACATATATTAAATAAAAAAGTATTTCCTACTTAAACTTGGAGTCTACCTTTTCGTAGCGTGCCTCCTGGTGTTTCCTAATAGAATCGGACTCCATATTCCCATATTTTCCATAAGTATATAGCAAAATTCAGAATTTTAATAATAAAAATAGTTATAGAAAAATTATCGATGCATCATGTTGTAATGGTAAATATTAATCCGACTAGAGTTTGCAGCACGTGTGACATCAAATATTCTATCTAAAAGGTTTGCATAAATTATTCCACTTGAAGGATTCATATAAAAAAATAAGGCAAGGATTTAGACCATTAGGATCTAGCGGTAGCGGTCAAGACTGAAAAGAGGCCATGTCTAATACAATTCACTAATAGTAATCTCATGAACAAGAAAATTGATTTAATAATATAATTCACTATTGTTTGAGTTCTTTATCTATTTTGATCTAATACTAATTAGATATGAGCATTTTACGGGCTAGATAGGGCCTAAAATGTCCCAAAGGCAGCAAGGAGCCTATTTTTTGTGTCAAATCACGATCAGGCTTCCCAAGCGCCCGCACACATCAGCTATAGCTGCAGTTCCAAGCCAAACTGAGGACCAACCAAAGGTTGGAGACGAGGACGCGGTCGATGTGCCTCGAGGTAGAATATGACAGTAGAATATGACAGGTGGGTCTCACTGGCTAGAGAATAGAGAGATGGGAACGTAGAAGGTCAACATTACCCATGGCAAAAGGATCTTTCTACCCGATCGATGGAAAAATACAATTTAAGCAAACCAACCAACCAGATATTTTAACAAAACTAATGGATAAGTCGATAGGGTTGGAAGAGTAGAAGAGTAGATGGAGTAAAAAAGGAAAACCTCTTGACACCATCAGTGCATCATAAATGAAGACACAACTAGGTAGTTAGCCACCACCACGGCGAGGTGGCTGCAACAACTGAACCGCCTACAATTTAGATTTGGAGACGGCAATATAGCGAACCTGTCGAGACATCGGGTAATGGAGTCGAGACAGAGTCAAAGAGATGCACACGGATAAGTTGATATCGATTCAGCATTTAGCACAATAAAGAATTAGTTAGTCTCATAAACTAAAGTTCTTTAACCTAGGAGTGGTAAACCGCCCAACATTTTAGCCTACCAATTTTAAAAATTGGACACTAAAAGGGTTGGGTTCAAATGCTATACATATTGGATATGCGCATTATTAGGGCTTGGTTGAATTGTGGAGAAGGCATAAGGCCATAGTATATTACCACACATAATATCAGTAAAATGGGGCCCTTAGAAAAGTGAGCCATATTCCTCTGCACTGCTCGCACGTGCATGTGCCCAGCCCTGTTAGTAGGGATGGCCAACATTCAACATATTCTCTAAACAATGGGCTATATACAAACTTCTAATCCACCCATATCTCATTTTTAAACCCTAAGAATTATTTATTGTCACAACTAAAAATCTCTAACGAAAATTCAATTATGTTAAAAGACAAAAAATATTACTTTCAATAAACATAAAAGTACATATTTCTATACGATTTATTCCTTTTATCTAAATACAAGTTTCATGACACAAACATGATAATAAAAAATATGATACCCGCACAATTTTGATAATGATAGTAAAAAGTAAGAGAAAATTATATGAATAAAATCATTTCCATTTAAAGAATAGCTCAAATGTCAATATAAACAATAACTAGCTACCCGCGTAATTTGCGCGGGCCATCTTACTACTTATATTAATAAAGCAACAACAAAAGGAGCTACCACATTCGTCGAGAGGACCTAAAAAATCCTACATTAATATAAAAAAGAGAAAGATATAGACCATTGGGTTATGAAGATCTAACTGACAAAACTAATCCAAAGAGTCCATGTCAAATAATATAAGAAAAACATAAAATTTGGAATTAAAAATAACAAAACTATATAAAACTAGAGTCCAAGTTAAACACGACAAATAAACATAAAAAATTTGAAATTTAAAATTACGATAAAACTAGAGTCCAAGTCAAAGTCAAATACGATAGATAAACATCAAAATTTAGAATTTTAAAAATTTAAAGTATACATCATTAAATGTTATGATGATATAATGGTCTATATTAAACAAAGAGACTATGCCAAATAAATGAAATGAAACAAATTACAGAATTAAAAATTTAAAAATTATAGAAAAGAGTACGACTGAAAACAACATATAAACATCAAAATTAATAATTTCAAAAATAAAAATTTACATTATTAAATTTTATGACGATATGAAGTGTAGACTGAAATTCAAAATTAAACTATGTTTATCTTTGGTGGACAGTTAGTTTAGATCTTCTTTTAAGATTTTAAGTGCAAGTTATCACTATAACAAAAACTCTCAAACAAACATGTACATGGCCGGCCAAAAACTAAAAAAATACTAAACATATATTTTTGTGTACAATTTTTTTCCAGAATCCTTGCTTCTAATAGAATACATTATCAAAAATGGTGATTAAAAAATCATGGATGACACCAATGACCTGTGTCATTAGTAGACAACAATTGCAGTGACATGACTAAGCAAAATATTAACATACATTTGTTTTGAAGTAAAAAAAGAGTCAAATTAGCATGTATCTGCTAGATACCCGCGCAAATTGCGCAGGCCATCTTGCTAGTTCATTCTAAAAAAACTATGTTAGTTCATTTTTATCTATGTGCACGTTTTTCTAGCAACAGTGCTTTTCATCGTCTCTCTTCCAACTAAACACCCTCATAAGGCAAAGATGTGCATGCTAAAAATTCTAATGATTATTGTTCATTTTTTGCAAAACCTCAAATTAGCAATTGACTTGGCGATCATTTTTCAAAAGTAGTAAGATTTAACAGTGCAACGGCCCTAAAATCATATTCTTACGGCAAACATCACTCGATGGCTCTTGGAAAGGAGTACTGCTCAGAAATTCAGAGATGGGCACGGTAAGAGCAGTGTGGAAGTGACGGCTCGCCTCGCCTTAGCCCGCCTTATCCTGCCTAGGCGATAAAACGGTGGTGACTCACCTCGCCTTCACGCTTTAAAAATCATAGGTACAAGCGTAGAAACACTGACATCGACAAAAGGCAGCACCATGAGCACAGAACACGGATAAGATTCTGCGGCAAAGTCTGACAGGGAAGTCACGGACAACATAGTACATAGGAGCAGCCGACACGCTGTTGAGTGAAAGGAGAGGACAAGGGTGATTGTTCTTGTTCCCCAAGAAAATGACTGGACGTTAAATTTTCTGGTCATATAGTGACCGGGACAGCTCAAGTTTAATGATTTGTGGCCCAGAAAATCTCCAAGTAACCACTGAAAAGAAAAAGTTTCGCCTTCCAAATTGCAACCTGACATAGTATGACCGGCAGCTCAATCAGAAAGTGGTCATGGAACAGCAGGGGAAAAAAGGGTAAGGATGCAATGGCAACTATAAACGCTATATAAGAAGCACAGGGAAACAAAAAACAGACAATGCCTTGGAACAAAAAATATTTATTTGTTAAGATATACAAGCAATACAGGAAACGGGTCACATAATACCTCCCTATATGTTACACTATATTATACAAACAAACATACAGGCCACCAGGCCGGCGGCTCAAGGACACCAAGTGCAGCGGTTTGGGGGCAAATTTACAATTTACACGGTTGCCACCAAATGCGTCCATCTCCAGCTTTCTCAAGCTCTATCATGGTGAAGCATTAGTACGTGTTGTTCCAGATAGCAGCATATTCACGATGCTTCTTATGTATTTCAAAAAAGCCGTCGCCCAGATATTTCATCGAGCTCTAAATTGCCCTACTTAGTTTCCTGAGCTTAAGAGGTAGAAAACTGTTTGAATCAGCATTCCTCTTCATACCAAAATTGGCAGGCGCAACACTGATAGGTGTGATCGATGAAGTCGTGGTGTTTCTCCGAATCCTCCCCATGTTCCAATATGAGAAAGGTTCATCATGTTGGCTGCTAGAGCTAGGCTCATGCCTTGCAAGATTTGGTGGTACTGGTATCACACCATGCTGTCTGTCATGCATATCCTGCAAGAAACGGTGGGATGATATTTGTGAAGGAAACAATGCCATTTTAACAGTTAGTTCATCAAAGCCAGTGTCTTTATCAGCTACTCATTCTCAGCAGTACAGTATGGGTGTTTGGATAACAAAGCACGCCCCTCACTATGATACTATACAAACAGGCCCATTATACAAGGCGTAACAGATATCTTCTTATGATAAGCTCTATCTGAATTTCTACATAACTAATCATGAAGCTATGAGCAAGGGGGACTTGGTAGCCAGATCATGCAACAGCAATATGCCTCTCAATCATTGGCAGTTATCACTAATTATATCCTCTGCCTAGGAACAAAAATAGGGTTTAGGATATGGACCGTCAACAATAGTTGTTCTACTAAGTAGAAAATTATGTACTGTAATCCTGTTACTAGAATGATTTACCTTACATTACAGAATAGACAAAGATCGCGTGTCTTAGCAGACCAGCAGTTCATCGCTACCTAGAGATTGACATGATCTGACTAAAAAAATCGGAGGGGCCAAGAGATAATAAACGATACAACGTAAAGTTAAAATCAGACTAATCTTTTGGTACCATACCCATGATCAAAAGTTCAAAACCATCGCACCCATTGTTTTCATCTAACACAAAAAACATTACACATCATCTTGTAAGATTTTATGTGGTATTTCATTCCTACCTTGATGCAGCTCATCAAAGATAATGTAAGGTTCTTGCATCTTCATGTGAATTAGTTATCAAGGTTATAGATTATGCAATATTCCAGCTCTACAGGTGTTTTGTTAACCAGCTCTCCATAAATGAACTTTATGTATCTACTAACTACTCAATTTCCTAGTTACTCCGTATAAACTTGTGACAGATTCCACAATATGAAACTTGTTATCCAGAAAAAGCAACTATAAAACCTTATGTGAACAGAAATGGTATATGCTGGTATATTTTGGAATTGCTGAAATCCCTCAGATAACTACCGGTGCCCACTAAAAATAACTAGCTTGTGTCAGTTAAACGGTCTGGCTAGCTTGATCAATATGAGTTCATTGTGACAGTTATCTTAAGTCCTTCAATGCTCCCACACAAAAAAGAGCACTCTGAGTAACAAGTTGGCTTGACATCAATAAAAAATGTCTAAGAGCTATTATGATGACATATCCATCTAAAAATTCACCAGCTGCATCTTACAAAATATGAGACCTTTAAGAACTGAGCTTAGCTCCTCTTCGTCTCAAATTTGGTGCCTACTTATTCTTGTTTACAATGCCACCTCGCCCCTCACAGGTTGGTCGAGTCTTTCTTTTTTTACTATGAAACCTTTCTATTGATGTTCTTGGCATTAACAGCCATGCTGTGATCTGTCCCTAAATAATGCGATCATCTGGCGCTTCCAGTAAATTTAGGACATTTACTTGAATGTTTCAACCAAGGTCTTTCTCACATTATTATTAAACTGATGACCCCTACCTAGTTCTCGTATGTATTCAGTTTAAAAAATGAAAGTGGGGTTCGTTTATTCTTTGTTAAGGGAGTAGCATTTATAAGAACCTACGGATAATAAATCCACATTGCCCATAAAAATACATGTCAAGAAGTAATGCGGTCATGATGTTGAAAATCTTACATTAAGCGTTCTTATGGGAACCATGTCCAAAGCATGGCTAGGATAAGCAGCACCTACACAAACAGAAATTTAGTCATCACGAGGTTATAAGACCCAGTGGGAAATCAACGTTTTGTGCGGCAGTCTCTGAGGCTCCAACTGGATTCAAAGGAGTGAAAAAAAAACAGCAACTTTCTGAGAATATCAAACTTTTTACCCAATTGTTTCAGATTATTATGTCAAATTTCCCTGTTCGCACTGCTGGCTGAAATTTGTACAGGGACTGAGAAGAAATTGCAACTTCGATTTATCAATTTGAAGTTAAATGGTTGTTTTTGCATGAGGACAGCGGTGCAAGGAGCCGAAATCGATTCCAATTCCATACCTGCAGCTCTGCCCATCAGCCAGGTGGTACGGGCGTCGCCACCGCCGACCATCGGCGGGGACAGTCCAGGAAACCCGCTGCTACCGCTGTGGCTTCCAAGCCCGATCAGCGGCCTCACAGGCGCGACCTCCCCGAATTCCGCAACCGGCGTCACCGGCGGGGGCGGCGGCGCCGGGAGACGGAAGAACGGCGACATCATCGGTGGGCCGCCGCCGCTGCCGCTACCACCGGTAGAGGCCCCAGATGCGCCGGCGTCCCACGCGCCGGCTGGCGCGCCCCGCAACGGGCGCGGGCTCCAGCGGAAGGGGCCGAACCCGGCGCTGCGCGGCGGGGGCGGGGGCGGGGGCGGCGGCGGCGTGCGGGACTCGTCGGTGGATACGGCGTCCTGATGAGAGGGCGGCGTGGCGCGGCGTGGCAGGCGAAGGTGCAGGGGCGCGGGCGGAGGCGGGGGCCGCGGCGGCGGCGGGGGGTTCGGAGTGAGGTGGAGGCGGCGGATCCAGACGGAGGCGAGAGGGTCGGGCGCGGGCGGGAGGCGCTGGTGGTGGTGGGAGGGCAGCGCGGAGCTGCGGCTTCCTACGGAGCTCCGGAGCGCGAGGTGCTCCGACATGGCGTCGGCGCGCGGGGAAAGTGGAGGACTGGAGGAGAGCGCCGCGCCGCGGGGATGGAGAAGAGTGGGAATTGCTGATTTGTCACCTCTCTTCGCGGCTGTGAACGGCAACAGAGATAAAAGAACAGCTGGGGTCTTGCAATTGCAATTACGGAGATAAAAGGCCCTGTTTAGTTCTAGAAAAGAGTGAAAAATATAAAAACTCTATACATTGGGAGGCACATTGTGAGATTGTGAGAGGAGGCATGAAAATTGATATAGAAATTTTATGCAAAACGGGGAACTAAACCGGGCCTAACTGACAGTGATATAGAAATTTTATTACTGACAGGGACTAGTGACTACAGTACTCACGACACCTAGTACTATTTCCATCACAGCGATGGCTACATGGACACAACGCAGCTGAGGTACCCTGTTGGCTGTTGCCCTGTCCATCGAGGGCGATGGCCATGCACCATTATTTTTGCAGTACATATTACGAAGTTACGAACATAAACGAAATGATATTTATCTAAGTGACTTTCGAGGCTTGGAAACGGTACTATGGTTGTGAACTTGTTAGACAGTGGTAAAAAAAATGGATACTTGATATCAAATCTTTGTATTATTTTTCTCGTGATTTAACTCAGTTTATTTTCTCCCATTTCAAAATAAATATTATTTTAATATTGAAATTTTGTCCTACCAAGGGTGTTACTTGTGGTGAGCCTCCTTTAATTAAAACAACACTTACATTAGTAAAAAAATTATATAGAGAAGCGCATAAAACCAACTAAATGATCAGTTTATGCTATTTTCTGGTTTCGGTGCATGTACCATGTACATTTATTTAAGATATAGAAAATTAAGTAAACAATTTTGAGTTCCATTTGCAGCTTGTATGAGTAATTAAGAATAACTTGGTTGTGTCTCACAACTACTAATGGTTCTGATTTAGGGAGTACTATAACGTAAGATATGGTACATATTTTGCTTCTTCTCTGCTTTAAGTTGGAGAGGAGTTTGAACATAATTTTTTTAATAGAAATATGCACGGTATAGAACTTCTTATGTTGAAGTGCTCGTGCAAATCCTCAAGAGCTAAGCAAATAAATTAGACGTAGCATTTATCAACGATAGAATATAATAGCCAATGAAATTCATATATTGACAACATTGTCTAGCTACATGGTAATTGACTAATTGAGTAGACATTACAATCTCTCCGACTCTCCCAACTAACCTTAGCACATTGCATGATGATGCTCGATATTTAGCAGTGGACCAGGGGTACCAAGTAGTGTGAGTGTGACACACGAGGATGGATGCTATCCAGACGAAATCGAATGCCTTGAGTAAACTTCTCTTCTTCTAATAAACCAAAAAATTGAGTAAAGCAGTGTGGAATAGCGCGGAGGTTACGTTAGTTTTTTTTTTTTGAACATTAGTTACGTTAGTTTTGTGCAAGTGATTTAAGCCCGGACCACGCACGCTGCAGTCCAAAACCGGTGCCCATGGCCAGCCCATCCCCCAGCCCACAGCAAAGAAAGGCAGTGCTTTAAGATCCGCGCGCTACCATCCGGCCCACGCGATGCCCCGATTTGCCCTACCGTCCCGTCTCCTTCCCTGCCCCATAAATCCGACGCGCCGACGGCTCCATTCCTCGCTTCCCCCTCGCCGCTCCGACCCCCCGAGTCCCATTCCTTGCCCCCAAATCATCCCCTAAAACCCTAGCCTTTCGCCATGGCCGCCTCTCCCACCGCCTCTTCCTCCTCCGCCCCCGCCGCCGCGGCTGCTGCGGTAGCGGCGGCCGAGGCCACCGACGGGCCGGTGCTCAGCGTGGTCTCGAAGCGCGTCCGCGCGCTCCGGAAGAAGCTCAACCGCATCACCCAGATGGAGGAGTCGCTCGCGTCCGGCAAGAAGCTCAACCCCGAGCAGGAGGAGGTGCTCCGCTCCAAGCCCGCCGTCGCCGCCCTGATCGAGGAGCTCGAGCGCCTCCGCGGCCCGCTCGCCTCCGCCGTCGCCGAGGAAGTCTCATCCCGCCCCGCCCCCTCCGCCGCCCCATCTCCCGCCGCCGCTTCCTCCTCGGACTCGGATTCGTCCGTCCAGGACCTCCTCGCCCTCGTCTACTTCGGCTCCCTCTTCGACGTCAAGCAGCATCACGAGTTCGTCGCCACGATGGTCGCGCGCACGCACGAGCGGAACTGCTGCATCACCTATGACTACGTCACCGATGATGCGGCGGACCTGCTCGCGGAGGCCGATCTGGATGCGGTTTCTGCTCTTGCATCCCTCGCTGCGTCGCGCCCTGCGGATGCGGCTGGTGTCTCCCACCGCGACGCCCTCCAGGCTTGTGCCCACCACGCTCGCCTATGGCTCCGCCGTGCGGACGAGCCCGTCCACCCTGGCTCCAACATCACGTGTGAGTATTTCTATAGGGCATCGTTCAATGTGATTTGGTTGAGATGGTAGGTAATTCTCGTGTATTTAATCTCAGTTTCCTTTGTCTGTAGATGCTGGTGTGAGGGCAAAGCTGGACAAGATCATGTCATCGGACTACTACACAACACAGCCAGATATCAGGGCAACAGAGGCTCTGGCAGCTTCAGTGGGGAATTATGGAGCTGGAGGTGTGCAGGTCCAGGAGAGCATGGTTGTGTCACCTCAGGCTCCGGAAGAAGTAGAGGAGAGCCTGGCTGTTGAAGGGCACAAGGTAAAATCATGCTTTTATATTGCTTTGATCAACTTTTGTTGATGTAGCAAAATGATTGCTGTCACTTTAACCTTATCTTTGTGTACATTGGTTGATTGATCTACTAGTACAGTGCCGTTATTGCCGATGGCTACGCTTATAGATTATAACTCAGCCATACTGAAGATTGGTAATTTACTGTAGATGATTAATATTTATCTGTTTCTTGTCAGAATGTTACTGGTATAATTCGATACCTCTCTTGCTCAAATTGGCAAAAGATTGCACTGGTGTTTTGGAAATAGAAACACATCGACACGAAAATTAGTCTATTAATGTTTCGCCAGGAAAGTAACTACGTTGTCTATCATAATTAGTTTTGTGTTATATGTTGATCTTTGCTAGTGGGCCTTCAGAATTGGTCAGTGTTTTTTAAGTTAGGGAACTTCAAGTGACATCGTCCATGATGTCAGCTAATATTAAAATACTAGTTCAACAGGGTGATAGATGGCGTCAGCTAATATTAAAATACTAGTTCAACAGGGTGATAGTGCATTGGAGACCAAAGTTGTAATCTTGTGCTAAGTTATGTGTGTAAGTGTGCTATTGTTTTTTACATTGTTTTGCTGAAATTAAAATATCGTGGTAGTTCAATAGATTGGCATTGTTAGTTAACTCTTTCTTAGTGGCTTATTATGTTGTAATGGTAAATCAATAATATATGGACACATAAGTAGGGTGATACCTGATGCATTTGTGTTTGAATGTACAGTTATGTGCTAAGTTGGGTGTGCTATATTTGTGTTAGATAATAGTTCTTGAATGGTAGTCGCTAACATTGTCCCTCTTGTTTGTTTGAAACTGATACAGTATCAGTTAAGTGTAACAATACATTCTTTCTTGAAGGATATATGCTCTTTAGTTGTCTGTGTGATTTCCTTTTGATAATCTAGTATTGCGGTTGCATCTTTGATAATAGACCATCTAAGGCCATAAGCTGGAGGCGTGTACTCATGGGTGGAGCTAAAGAGCTGGCAGAGGGCCAGAGGCCATGTCACCCCTTATGCACCTGATGCAACTTGTATTCACCACCTAATGATTAGATAAAAATAGCCCAAATGCTTCATCTGGTTCCCTTTTAACATGTGGGTTTTACTAGTTGGCCCCCATGATATACTTTCCTGGCTGTCCCTTTGTGAATTTATAAATTGTTGCAATATATTTCTGATTTTATTCTGTTTTATGAGTCATGATGCTCGAGCTGTATAACTATGCTTTTGAGACATTGGCGCTACATTGGTCAGTTACAATGATAGAACCAATGACTTTTACATTGTATTTTCATAGAAAAAACATATTATGGCTTATGTCAAAATTGTTTTAGCAGCAAGAAAGCTGCTAAAGTATATGTTTTTTTCTAGCAATGACCATTATATTTGCAACTTTTTTATAGGACATCTTTTAGCATATGGATTTACCCCCATATTATTCACTGTATTTTATCTGATTTATGGTTATTTTTTTAGCATGAGATTTATGGCTACTTTTGACTATAAAGATTTGTGCATGGGCACACAAGTTTGTCTGCCTAGGTCTGTGTTATTTGCCTTAGGTTATCTTAGAAAGCCATCAAGCCTGGCTGGATGAAAGGTTCTGATTTTATTCATTTGATCTGGCTGTTTGTTCGAGTATTAGCATGTTCACTTATAGGTTCAACTTAGCTTGCTTAATTTTTGTCAGAGTGGAAAGGCAACTTGAATTTCGTGCTGTTCAATAAGTAGATTCCCTCCTACCAGAAACTTAAGTAGGTGTCAAACCGAGCCAAGGAAATTTGATCCTTATGGCTGGTCAAGGTTTTTGAGGCAGTAAGGTGTCCTATGGCTAGATATGCCTAGACGTCACCTGTGCGATGACTTAGCGAAGTTGTAAAAGCCATGTTCTCAAAAATGGATAGACTCTTTTTGGGTGATTATTTAGTGAAGTGTGTCTATTTGAGGGTATATAAATGTTCTTTAGTTGCTAGCTGGACTTGAATCAAATGGTGTGAATAAAGTAATGGTTTGTTCTTTGCTACAAAATAGATTATCCGATGCGAATAGAAATTAAATTATCATTGTGGCGTGCTACAGTAGTAACCCATCTTGCATTGTTTTGTGAGTCTTGGGAGGTGCTATTTTCAAGAATATCTGAATAATAAGTTAAGCAAAGAGTGTTTCTTTATAACAAAGGAATGGGCTTAGCATTGCAGTAGCACTTTACCTGTAATCAAGTGTCATGCAAAATTAGTTATGGCATGCCATCTAAAAGGGTACTCTTGCTATTTCTAGTGTTCCTTAGAATTAGGCTTTCGATGCCTCATTGTATCATGAGAATTTTTTTTTTCCAAAAAAAATGAATTGGAGGGAATGGCTAAATGCTTGGCTTGAATTTGTTTATCAATTATGCTGGTTCAAAATGTTAGGATTTTATTTTGCTAAAGGAGCATTACAAAAGGTTCTTAAAATCTATGTTTCGGCAAGTTTTGATCAAAATTTAGATAGCATTGGTACCTTAATCTTCATACTTTGAAGACTGATTCTAAACTTCCTTGTATGCATATAATCTGTAAATTCTAAACAAAATTCAATATCTGTCGGCTTGAGATTGTGCATTTACCTTTTATTTACGTTAAAAGAAATATTTGTTCTAATATCTGTAGCATGTTCTTCTTTTAGTGAACATTGCTATTTCAGCTTAGATATACGTAACAGAAAGGAAATGTTATGGAAATGTGAAGTGGATGTCCTGTTTTAATCAGATCTTTTTACCTGATTTATTTAATTCCATGACAAATTTCTTGCAGTTTTAGGCAGTGTTGTCACTTTGAGGAGAAAAATGTTTTCAAGTTATTCCTTTCTTTTCATGCTTATATTTTTGTTAAGATTTCAATCCTTTTTACTTATGTCCTATAAATTAGTTTGTTCCTGTTTTCCTTGTGAAAAGTAATCTCATTTGTCCTTGCTGAGCTCCACCTTTTACTTTCATATTATAAATATTTGCTTCCGCAGCCTCCTGTACATGTTTTGGTTGCATTGTCTTTTTAACCTTCCTCTCATCTTTAATTTTTACTGATGCATGTATTCATTGACAGGGTGAGAAGGAAGAATCTCAGGCTACTGAAATCTACACCGACAATCAGGCTCCTGCAGTTGATGCACAACAGGTACTGCTTCTATATTGAGTTGACAAATAACTCTCTGGTTTGGATGTTTCATTTTCGCACTAACACTGTAATTTCAGGATGATGATGCTCTGGTGAACCCAAGTGATGAAGTCCCTTCAGCTGAGGCAGAGCAGGAGAGGTTTGACGCTGATGTGGAGGATCAGGAACAAAAAGACCAACAGTTTGTCCAGCGGCGGTCTTACCCGAATCAGCGTGGTGGTGGTCGTGGTGGCAGGAGGGGCTACCCCAATGGCCGTGGTGGTCGTGGAGGCCGTGGTGGAGGGTACCAGAACGGCCGTGGCGGCGGCGGCGGATACCAGAATGGCCGTGGCGGCGGTGGCGGGTACTACTATGAACAAGGATACTACCAGCCAAGGAACTACAACAACAGAGGCGGCCGGGGTGGTCGCTCTGGGGGCGGCAACTCCTACTACAACAACCACGGCGGAGGAGCGCAGGGACAGGGAGGCGGCCACGGGAGGGTTGAGCTGGGTGCGAACGCCTAGCTCGCTGACTGTTTTGCTTGAGTGAGGGGGAGGGGAGCCATTTTGTTATTATAGAACTAACTTAGCCTGTTATTACGTCACCGTTGGGCCCCATCTGTGAGTTATTTTGCTACTTCAATGACTGCATATGGTTGGTCGGTAATGTGGAAATACTCTGGGAAAGTAGTTTCAGGTCATATTCTTGGGTTTCGTATTCATGTGTCACTATGCCCTTGTTTCGTTTGATCGATTCATTCTATTCTGTTACTTCAATGCCTACTGGAGGTATGTCGATGTTATCTCCAGTTTTTGTCGTTACATCAGGTTGTGGAGAAGTTCCTATCGGGATCTTTGGAGCATTTCCAGGTACTTGCAGCTTGTCTATTTGTACCAGTCGTTTCTGGAACGCTGACCCAACCTATCATTATTGGATGGTAAAGACGGAAGCCTGGATAGCTACAAGCCTACAATAAAGATTGTCGCGTTGTTGCTTTCATCTAATCTGTCTGCTCCGTCCTATTGATGCAGCCGAAGCCTTTGGCGATCGCTTGGACTCTTCCCTGGTTTAATTTGTCTTCTGCAATGGCAAGGCTATTGTTACCTCTCTGTGACGCTGCTGCACAGCTCATCTGTAAAGGCCCGTTAGCTCGGAGGAGCTGCAGCTACGTTTTCCATGGCGGTGATGCGAAGCAATTATTTTTAGTTCGTTTACGCGTGGTCATGCCAATAAACTACTCTTGCTTGTTACAACAGCAGGACACACGACGAACTTCGTTATAAAATACTAACTTATCCGTTCATACAGCATGAAAGTAGAGACCATAAGATAGATGCTTCCTAGGCCACAACATGAAATAGCTTCTTCCCTTTTGTTGACAAGCAGGACAGAAGCCTTTCTTCAGTTTTGACCATTTAGAAGAAAGCACGACAGGTAGGATGAAGTTGGTGGACGCAACTCAGTCCATATCCTTCATCTTCCGCCTGCAATAAAATAAATACTGTGGCAAATTAAAAACGATCTAGACGGATGATGGTCAAAATAAACTTGCTTCTGTACTGCGACCAAGAGAAGGCTTATCATGCAAAGGCAGTGCTTCGTGAAGTATTTGTTTATTACTTAGGAAAGAATTGCGAAAAACATAATGCTAGCTATTAATTTCCAATGGCATATAATAAAAGAAAAAGTTATATATTGGCAGGCAGCTCTTATGTTCCAATCATAAGCTTCAAGGCTCAAATGTCTAGTAGCTAGCCTGCAGGCTATGCTAGTATTCTGCAGGTTGGATAAAGTGGCTACACTACAGCGACATATGAAATGCCAACAATGCAAGATTAAAGCGATGTGACTGCTTAACTTGTGTGCAGCAATTTTCAAATATGGAACCGGCAGAATCGAAATCTATCAAGTAACAGATAAAAGGGCAGCAGCAATATTACGTACCTTGATAAATTGCAGAACCTGGGAAACTCACACGGGAGGAAGGGCACGGGAGACATGGACTTATCCATGATCAAGTCAGCGTCGTCACCTTAAGGCCATCCCACCCATCGATATACTTAAAAAATGACTCCACAGTCTTGGTGTTCATTTCAATGGAGACCGCCCACATCTTCTTGTTGGCATATCCAAACTCAATGAGAAGGAAGTGCACCAAATATGGCCTGTCAATGTCGTCTCGAGGGAACATGAGGATGCCACATGGGAGGCAGTCCTTGTTTGGTGTCCCAGAGCTCCTTGGAGGTGACCGTGTAGTCCTTCTCCCATGTCATGCTGCTGCTGCTGATGTCGTCGCCTAACATGAGGGTGTCGCAGGTGATGGTGAAGCCAGTGCCCGGTTTGAGTGCTCCAAAGGGGATGCCATCATGGCGGGTGACATTGACGAGAACTTGAGCGCACGGCCGTGGTCGACGACGGACGCACCACGGTACAAGAAGCTGCTCGTGGCTGTGCGAGTGATGGTAGGGGATTCGTCCAGAGGGAACCTGAGGAAGGAGACAGTAGGGGTGGCCGTCACTTCCATGTCACAGAAGAGGATGCCTTGGTGGAAGTCCATCCAGCACAGCCAGC
Source organism: Urochloa ruziziensis (assembly GCA_015476505.1). Lineage (NCBI taxonomy): Eukaryota > Viridiplantae > Streptophyta > Magnoliopsida > Poales > Poaceae > Urochloa > Urochloa ruziziensis. The sequence continues at coordinate 63,738,545 of CM027118.1, forward strand.
GCTGTAGATGGAGGGTTCTCGTTGGCGCTGTAGATGAAGAAGTTCTGGCAGCCAAGCAGTTCAGGCGTCAGGGTTTCCACGCGGAGCAGGGCGAGATGGCGTTGGGTCGCCACGATGGCCAAGGGCGTCATCTGCTCGGGACCTAGAAACCCCGGCTGTGGCAGCCGCGCGTAGAGGTGGGAGATGTGCGGGGGCTTGGCGACGGAGAAGGCGATGCTGAAGCGGGCGCCCCAGGAGGTGATGCCAGACGCCCTGATGGGTGCCTTGCTTTCGTCGGGGAAGGAGGACTCATCGTCGCGGCGGAAGACGAAAGGCTCCAGAAGCACCCAGTTCGGGAAGCCGGCGGCGGCGGCGGACATGACGACCTTGAGACAACAGATTGGAAAATTATGCTGGAGACGAGGCTTCCTTCTCTATCCGGTTGGTTGGGTTAAGAAATCTTTCAAATCGGTCAGCCCACGGCCTCTGCGCCAGGCCTAATTCGTTTCCTCGCGGCCCAAATTGTTGACCACATATGCTGCTCCTTGGGCTTAATTCGGCCCTCCTACTAGAAGCTTAAGTAGTAGTAGGTGTCAAACTGAGCCATGTCGATGTTATCTCCAGTTTTTATCGTTACCTCAGGTTGAGATGTTCGCATCGGGATCTTTGAAGCATTTCCCGGTGGCGCCGTGGTGGGCAGCTTGTCCAGCTGTCTCGAACGTCTTTTTGGAACGCTGACCCAACCGATTGATGGTTACAAATCAGATTGTCGCGTTGTTGCCGCCATCTAATCTGCCTGCACCGTCTCATTGATGCAGCCCAAGCTTGGCAATGGTTTGGACTCTTCCCCGGTTTGTCCTCTGCAATAATGCCGGTGAGTAAGTTTATCACGTCTGTATGACGCTTCTGCGCAGCTCATCTGTAACGGCTCGTAGGTTGAGCTGCGGCTAAGTTTTCAATGACCGCGACACGAAGAAATTATTCCAAGTTAGTTTACGCGTGGTCATGCCAATAAACTACTCTTGCTTGCCTGTCTATCTGTCTGCCTATCGTTTTGGTAGGACCCGATCAGACAGCTGACCTAGAGAATCCATCCATGAAGCCGAGTTCCTTGTCTTCTCAGAAGATGATCCCCCAGCAGCACAACCTGACCATTTCTCACCCACCCCACCCCTGATGTTACACTTGTTCAGCAATACCAAAAGCACAAACAAGACAAGATTTCTAACCTGTTTTTACTAGGCCTTCGATGGCGCACGAAAGGCTACTGGATAGGGCAAGAATTTGAGGAATAGGACACGGTAATTTTGTCTGGGCTCGCTTTCGCAAGGCGCGCAGAAGGCAGAATCATGGCTGCCGAGCCCCCATCAGCGTGCATGATTACTCGCTGCACGTCGCTTCATGCCGCAATCATGCTGGCGCGCCGAGCCCTTTCTTTGACCGCGGCCGCCGCTGCTTTGCACGCCGCTTAACTTAAACCCCCAACGCGTAATATAAGCCGTGACCGTGATCGCCTTTCCTTGATACCCAAAGCGGAAAGGGTCAAGGAAAGCGCATCCTTTCTTGCTGCTGCTGCTAGCCTGCTACCTTGCCACTGTGCTTTCGCAGTTGACATTATTAGGCCAGCTGCCCTACCCATGTACGTACTCCGTATATGCTCCTTCCTTGTGGTCCTCGAAGAAGAAGCTAGCTTTACTAGTGGTAGCAGCTTGCCGGCCCTGATCGGCTATACAAACACCAAAGCCCTTTTGTCAGAATACTCGTAGAATGCCGTTTGCGAAGTACTGGATATATGTGTGATTATGAGTTAACACACTGTCCATTTTAGCAGTGATGATTGCCGTTCTCTTCCAGCAGTCCTCGCATTCGACGGCAGCAGAAGGACACGGTTGCGAAGCATGTGGCGTGAGTGAAGCCTCCAATTGATTCGTGCCGTTTTCCGAGAAAGTACACGCGTGGTCATACACGTAAGGACGGCAAAAAAAACTGTCCGTCCACCAGTTCACAAGAAAAAGATCTACCGCACATCTCACAATCACACCACCACTGCTGACCAATGCAATTTCCCGGGGCTTATTCGCCCGATCTCGCGCCCATAACGCCGGGTCGTTTTCTACCCCCTTTCTGCTGGAATCCACACGGCAGCCGGCAGCTATCACGAATTCACGATACCCCCGACGGCCAGCTCCGCAGCGTACACGGTCGAGATGGAGCGAGGCAGCCGGCAGCAGGCCCGGCCCGGACCAACTCATTGGATCGACGCGAGACGACACGGTGATGGTGTCGCCCGAGCCCGGAGCCCCATGCACATGGCTGTTGCCAATGCCCATCACCAGCAGCACCAGGAGATCGATCATGCCCGTGTGTGTCCCAGAGGCAGCGAAAGGGAGGAACGCCGCGCGCCGCCGGCCGGCCGCAGCAGCCTCGGAAAGCTGTCGTGCCGCGCGTTCACTAACCACTGGTATATGCCCCAGCATTCGCTCGCTTGAAACGGACCACCTTCGGAATCAAATTAAATCCCCATCCCCTCGCGCCCTTTTTCGCGACCCGGCCTGAATCCCTCCGCCTCTGTCCCTCTCTCATCGAAACAACGTGAGCGCGAAGCAAAGCCCTCCATCCGACCTGGCCCCTTCTCTCATCTATCATCATCGTCTCGGTCGATTCTTATTGACGGGATCCCTAACAGTTTTTTTTTAATTTTTACGGCTGATCGAAAGCTGTGTATATGCTTCTTCTTCCCCCTCTCGTCCCTGTCGTCGTCGTTGCGTACTTTGGATAGCTAGCTGGACTTCTTCCCTCCCGCGACCGTTTCTCCCTCCCGCGAGCTAGCTACCACATTAACTCGTCCCTCCTCTCAGGTCCCTTTGCGGCAACTGTTTGCGCAACCGACCGCTGCAGCATCCAAATCTCTTCCCTTTCATATGTAGAGAGAGATTGAGGGGGACGAGAAGGCGTGAGAGATATTTCCATTTCCCATCAGCGCACAACCACTCCGCAGGTATATACATATCCAAGCTTGAGAGAGAGCAGCCTTGTGCTAATCTCTTCATGATCAAGAAGGGGAGTGCAGAGAGAGGACAGAACTCTACTACAGTGCGCGACCGCAATTCCAGGTAGTTTCTGTGTTACAGCAGAACAAGGCACAAACCAGTGAGAAGAAGGTCCAGAAGGACCTAGAAGCTTCTACAGGGAGGCGCCGCCATGGGCAACGTGTGCTTCTGCGGCAACACCTCCACCTCCCCGGATCATCCCGAATCAGCACCATCCACCAAAACGCCTACCACCACCAAGAGGCCAGCGACGCCTCCCAGCAGCCAGCAGGGGAACAGCCAACAAGAGCCGAGCCCGAAGCCGAAGCCGAAGCCGCGGCCGAAAGCCAAGCCGCCCAAGCCCAACCCCTATGGCGGCGGCGGCGCCACGGCGGCGCGCGTCCTCGACGGCGTGGTGCCCCACCACCCGCGCCTCCACGTCACCGACAAGTACCACCTGGGCCGGGAGCTGGGCCGGGGCGAGTTCGGCGTGACCCGGCTCGCCACTGACCGCGCCACGCGGGAGCGGCTGGCGTGCAAGTCGATCCCGAAGCGGCGGCTGCGCACGGCGGTGGACGTCGCCGACGTGCGCCGCGAGGTCGCCATCATGGCGTCCCTTCCCGACCACCCGGCGCTGGTGCGGCTCCGCGCCGCGTACGAGGACGCCGAGGCCGTGCACCTGGTCATGGAGCTCTGCGACGGCGGGGAGCTGTTCGACAGGATCGTGGCCCGCGGCAGGTACACGGAGCGCGCCGCGGCGGCGGCGGCGAGGACCGTGGCCGAGGTGGTGAGGGCGTGCCACGCGCATGGGGTGATGCATAGGGACCTGAAGCCGGAGAATTTCTTGTATGCGGGGAAGAGCGAGGATGCGCAGCTTAAGGCCATTGATTTTGGGCTCTCCGTCTTCTTCAAACCAGGTCAGCCTGCACTGCAAGCTCGCTAGCATTTTGCAATTTGCATGCTTGTGCCATTTTTTGCCTTAAAAAAATGATGTGTGCTGTGTGCATGCCAAAATTGGGTGCTACGTACAAGAAGCTTTATTGATATATAGGAAGATTTCCTTTTCTTAATATAAAAAATACCGGAAGATTTTATCTGTATTTGTGGAAGCATCTTTTCACTACAGCCGTTTGAATAAGATGGATGGAGAATATTTTTTCCCTAATATCATAATGTTTTTTTTATTTTCAAAAGTAGTCGTTTGGCAAGACATGCGAAAATGATGCTACCTTTTGGTCAATTTTGGAAGAGTTACGGCCTTACTGGGCATTGAGGTTATGCATGCCAATGTGGTTTGTCTGAAACTCTGAATCCTGGATGCCCATACGTCTATTATGGGTGCATCTTGATGATAAAGTGCATGATCCGCCTCGTGAGGTCTTGGAATTTTTCATTAGCTCCCACCTAACTTAGGCACATTTTTCCTTTGAAAAGAAAATGTAAAGGATTGTTGGCGAGAAAGTGTAAACGGCAGGTGGGATACCAGTTCTATGCTGTAACCTAAGCCTCTAGCACTACTGCATGAGGAAGACGTTACAGCAAAGAACAGGTCCTGCCGGACTGGGAAAACCCATTTTCTTTTTTTCTATCGGAATCTGCAGCGCCTGACGTTTCCTGTGGAAGAGTCAGTTGAATTGGATGCAGCTACAATAGCAGAAAATATCTGAAAATGAGAAAGTGACGAAAAAGTCTACGCTTTGGGACATCTTGGGCTCTTGGCCCAAAATTCTTCAGTAGCTTCGTGGCTGCTATTTTCACCAGATAATAGATACGCCGCCGCCAGTTCGTACATCTCGTGCATGATAATGATCACATATGCTGAAAAATTGCTTACGAAATTTCTGTGGATGGATGCAATGCAAACTGAACAGGGCGAGCGGTTCACGGAGATCGTGGGCAGCCCGTACTACATGGCGCCGGAGGTTCTCCGCCGCAACTACGGGCCCGAGGTCGACATCTGGAGCGCGGGCGTGATCCTGTACATCCTCCTCTGCGGCGTGCCCCCGTTCTGGGCCGAGACGGAGCAAGGCGTGGCGCGCGCCATCCTCCGGGGCACCCTGGACCTGCAGCGGGAGCCCTGGCCCCGGATCTCCGAGGGCGCCAAGAGCCTCGTCCGTCAGATGCTCCAGATGGACCCCAGGAAGCGCCCCACGGCGCAGCAGGTGCTGGAGCACCCGTGGGTGCAGAACGCGCGGAGGGCCCCCAACGTGCCGCTCGGGGACGTGGTGCGCGCCCGGCTCCAGCAGTTCTCGGCCATGAACAAGCTCAAGAAGAAGGCGATGCGTGTCATCGCCGAGCACCTGTCGGTGGAGGAGGTGGAGGTGATCCGGGACATGTTCGCGCTCATGGATGCGGATGGGGATGGTAGGGTCACGCTGCAGGAGCTTAAGGCCGGGCTCAAGAAGGTCGGGTCCAAGCTCGCCGAGCCGGAGATGGAGCTGCTCATGGAGGCCGTAAGCATCCTTCTCTTGTTCATTTTACAACCAGAACTCATCAAGATGCATATATATAACTTCCGACCCGGGCACTATTTCAGGCCGACGTGAACGGCAACGGGTACCTGGACTACGGCGAGTTCGTGGCGATCACCATCCACCTGCAGCGGCTCTCCAACGACGCCCACCTCCGCACGGCGTTCCTCTACTTCGACAAGGACAGCAGCGGGTACATCGAGCGCGCCGAGCTGGCCGACGCGCTCGCCGACGAGTCGGGACACACCGACGACGCCGCGCTCAACAACGTGCTCCGGGAGGTCGACACCGACAAGGTAGTACACGCGCTGCACTGTCGTCAGGCAAATTCGAATCCTGAAACGTTAATTAATCTGAACTGAACATGCACCTTGTGGTCGCAGGACGGGCGCATCAGCTTCGACGAGTTCGTGGCGATGATGAAGGCCGGGACGGACTGGAGGAAGGCGTCGCGGCAGTACTCGAGGGAGCGGTTCAAGACGCTGAGCAACAGCCTCATGAAGGACGGCTCGCTCGCCATGGCGCGCTGACGATGAAGATGCTCATCAGTCATCATCAGAAACGAAACGAGCGATGCGATGCTTGGTTTTTTTGATTGCATACATCAATGTCTGTATATTTTGTCGAAGGACACAACTCAATCTTTGATAGGGCCAGTTGTCATTTGGTAGGGTAAGTTGGAGGCTTTCAGATCGCTGTCTATGAACTTCGTGTTTGCTGTAATTACGTTCAGTACCGTACAAAGGAACCGTAGGTACCCCCAAAAATGTCCGTTGCAGAATTGAGGTTTCCTCTGCAGGAGAATTTGTTTTCTGATGTGGATTCATATCAGAGTAACTGCAGAGTAACTTGTACTACGACGCAGCAGCAGCACCAACTGTTCGTCGTTTCCGTGCACGGCGAGTGAACAAAAACAAGCTGGTTCCACAAGTAAACAAGTTTGGCGGGCCTGCCATATTTCTATTCGGCCCAACTGGCAAATGCAGGCTATTGCAGCCCACAAAAATAGATGATCATACTAGCAGACCGGGCCAGCCCACCGGGCAAATACACCAGCTGCTAAAGCAACATTCACATTTCTTCCATGGACGTCACATCAATCAAAGGCGAGGCCACTTTTGCACAGGTCTATGTTGACGCCGCGCTTTTCACCAAATGCTGCCTGCAGACAAATCATTGGGACGGAGTATCCGCGTTGCTCGCACTATATGCACGGACGACGCTCGATATAGATATTTTGGTGATGCCGTCGTTTATTTCCATATAGTCTCGTCTTTGGGACTTTTTTTAATCAAACACTTGGCATATACATCGTGCGTGCCCAGTTCCACGAAACTAAAACAACCTTGAGCGTCAATTCGCTTTAGAAAAACAGAACCATTTTCCTTGCTTAGTGGGGTGAAGGGTGATGGCATGACTCACTCTATGTATAACGAAGACTAACAGAATGAAAAAGACATAACGTACGGTTGCCATTAGTTTTGGTGGACCTAGACAGTAGACACCAAAACAGGGCTAGTATATTGGTAGCATCTCTTGTGGTTTGCGCGTGAGGTGTGCGTGGCCCTGCTAGAGGGTTTATAAATCGAACCCGCCCGGCACTCGATCGGTAGCAACACATCTGCATTGCATCCACTGCATGCAGTGATCGTGTCCCAAAGAGCTCGTCGTCGTCGTTGCCATGGGGAACGCGTGCTGCGCGCGCTCCGCTGCCGCCGTCGCCTCCTACCCTCCGCGCGGCGTGCCCGACTGGACCGAGGCCGGGGTGCCACTGTTCCGCGAGGGCGTCCCCGACCACCCGAACGTCACGGAGCGCTACGCCTTCGAAGGCCTCCTCGGCACCGGCGGCTCCGGCGCCGTCGTGTGGATCGCCGCCAGCAAGCAGAGCACGAGCGCCGCCACCACCAAGCGGCCGCGACGGCGGCGGCGGCTGCGGGTGGCGTGCAAGACGATCTACTGGAACAGCCTGAGGCGGACGGAGGAGGTGGAGGACCTGCGGCGGGAGCTGACGGTGATGGCGTCGCTGCCGCGGCACCACCCGGCGATGGTGCGGCTGCACGAGGTGTACGAGGACGAAGCCGCCGTGCACCTGGTGATGGACCTGTGCGGCCGCGGGTCGCTGGCAGACAGGATGGTCGAGCGGCGGTGGTGGGAGGAGGGGCGGGCGGCGAGGGTGGCGTGGGAGCTGGTGGACGCGGTGCGGGCGCTGCACGAGGCGGGGATCATGCACCGGGACCTCAAGCCGGAGAACCTCGTGTTCAGTGGACGTGGAGCGGAGCAGCAGCGGCTCAAGGTCATCGACTTCGGCTTCGCCACCAGCTTCGGGCCAGGTCGTTTATCCTCACTTGATGCCCCTCTGCTGGTTCGATCTTGCTTGCACCATTTTAGTTCATCTGTTTTTAGTGTGACACGTGTACTTTACGTGACCGCGTGCACGAACCATTTCCTACGTTCACAGTTTAATTCCATACGATATCGTCATGCGTGTTGCGTATGATAGGAAATGATGAGGAAGTGCAGGTGGAGACCATGACATCGCCACTATTTCTCGCTTTTGTACAAGTGGAGACGCCATTTTTACTTGTCTTTTTGTGAACATTATTAAACAAATACATACGGTTAGAGCCCCCATTCATGCGTACATGCAAATGTCAATCTTTATCGTTTCTTTTGAAGAAAAGCAGTCGCTGTTGAACAATCTGCAAACGAGTAGCTTTTGCATTTTTGAATCTTTATTTGTTGTCCTGTGTGTGCGTACTCGCTCATGATTTTCGATCACCAGATGCCTCTTTGTCCTAGATCACCATCCAGAGTAAAATTAATTTAGCACGCGCGCGGCCACCACACACAGAAGACCTAAGCCAATTTGGTTTTTTAACTGATAACGAATAAACAACCTCTGCAGCATGCACGCCAGCCACGATGCTAATGGACGATGTGTGGCGCTGCAGGTGAGACCTTCAGGGACGAGGTGGGCAGCTTCCCGTACATGGCCCCGGAGGTGTTCTTGCGAAGCTACGGGCCGGCAGCGGACGTCTGGAGCGCCGGGGTCATCGTCTACCAGCTCCTCTGCGGACGCCACCCCTTCCCACCTCCTGGTCAGTGCGCCTGTCCCGCGTCTTCCAAAGTTCCGACGACTCAAAAAGGGAGTCGCATGCTCGCATTGCATGTCAATTCAGAGCATAATGCCTGTCGCTGTCACTGATCCAATATACTCTTACAGACGACACCTACATGGGGCAAAGGAAGGCGACCCTGCGCGGCGGCGCGGCGGACGTGGAGAGTCACCCGTGGCCGCTCATCTCCGGCGCCGCCAAGAGCCTCGTGCTGGCGATGCTGGAGCCTGACCCGACGAGGCGACCCACCGCTCACCAGCTGCTCGGTACGTTAATTAACATGCGTGTGCAAAGAATCTGGAAGGTGTTTGTGTCTTGTGTTGCCTGCATCATCTTCAGTTCTTCACAACACCCTGCCATTTTACCTTGGTGACAGAGCACCCGTGGCTGAAGGCGGCGGCGATCGCCTCCGAGGCACCTGCTTCGCGTGGGCTTGTCTGATCTTCGTCGACGTACGTTATAAGGAAGGTGGTTATACGGACTTATGGTGGTACTAACAGACAATGTAAAGTCTTGTGTCAATTTTTTTAACCTGCATTAGTGAAGAGTAGTGATAGGCCTGTAGGTCTTGAACGGCTTTAGGCCGGAACCCCAGATAAGGGGAGCGTCCATAATCATACTTTGGGATGTAAATTTCGGCAGAATCTCGTTGACAAATATGATATCTCTGATCACTCAAGCTCATCGGCTTTCATAACGCTTTGGTGCATTTTCAAAATCTTCAAAATTAATAAAACCTTTCAAAAATGAACTGAAGTAGTAGCTGCCGTTCTTTGTGATCATGTTTTCAGTTTTTTCACCTTTTTGTACATTTATTTTTACTCGGTATGTCTGCCGCCACTTCGTAATAAATACTTGAAAAACATGGGCGCGTAACAGAAATGGTGAAAGCTCTGCGAAGCTGTATGTTAGTGACAAAAATAGACCACCTTTTGCTAGTCAGTAGCATCTCCTTTTTTCGAGAACTTTTTCTTGGGAACGTGGTCTATTTTTGTTCTATTATCTGTACTAGTACTAGGTGATTGGAGCCAGCTTTGTGCAACCGATTCGGCAGAAACACGTCGAGTCAGCCAGTTTTGTCAAAATGATCAGATTTCTGTTGAAGTAAAAACCCTGATGGACCATCTCTTAACTGTAACACTGAGATAATGCGATCGTTTCAACCGTGCTTCGTGGAGCATGTGACTCAGATCGTGAACCCAAAGGTGTAAGGTTCCTGACTTCCTGCTGAACGAAATTATTATGCGTCCCGGCTACTGTTATCTAAAACATCAATGTGCCAATATCTCGACTTCCTGCACTTGCAAACATGAAAACCACAAACAATCAAACATCAGCCATATACTACAATGATAGACCTGGCTAATTTTTGGCATAATAATTACAGAACAACTACAACTACCATCATGCCTGGCAACACACTGACATACACTGGCCACCTCAGGAAGGGCGAGGCAACAGCCGTGCTGGGACTCTGGGAGTTCACTGTTCAACCGACTACAGGGCAAGCAGGCAGAGTCCAGTTATACCGAACAGGCACGGCACAGCAATGGCAAAATACAGAAAAATTCGAGCCAAGCTACTTCCTTGCAAAATATGAAAGCAGCGATGCCTGGCCATCTGAAGCAGCTTTTGCGCCTTTACCCTTCTTTGTAGTTGTAGGCGGTGAGTGCGACCAGCCACTGTTCTCCATCATCTCTGCTTTAACTTCAGTGTCCTCGAACTTTCTCTTGATCGATGAACCATCTTGTTTCTTGATAGTAATATTGGTTGATGTCATAGTATCTTCATCCTTAATGCTCTGAGGTTTTCCAAGAACTTGGTATTCCAAGCTGACAGGTTCATCTTTGACAGTACTAGAAGCAGTTTGCTTCTCTCCATGCTGTTTTTGGTCGACGCCTTCTGGTTGATTTTCTGCTGACTCATCGCCTTCCACCTTTGAAGCTCTGAAAGCATGTGAAGCAAACTCCGAAGTTGTTTTCTCAGGTTTCACTGATTGATCGTGGGTAGTAGATTTCTTGGTGAAAAATTTCGAAATAGGCTTTTCACTTGGTCCCATATGCACCTGAAACTTGGCAGATTTTCAAAAATTAATAATAGCATGCGTTGTTGCTGCTTAAAAATCCAAGCTCTGGCATCAAAGCCTAACGACTGAGGCACAAAGCTATTGTACTGTAGCATTGACGAAAAAGGGTAAAAGTTGAAATTTTTTTAGGACACAGTAGTGTCAACATTAAATATTTCAAACATTCTCATAATGTTGAAGCACCCATTGTATTTTCAGATATTACATGGTAACTACAAAACATAACATAAAATGTTCATCAAATGCCTCATAGTATGCAGGGTAAGGGATGAGGATCTTCCACAAATAAGAACCATATATTTTTTATCTTCAATGGAGGTTCATCATGCAGCAGCAGAAACTCACATTTCAATATGACCTCACTGAGGTCTACTAATAAACTTCAAGAATGTAAGTGAGACCGGCTGTACATTTTGAATTAGTATTACTCATGTATTGTTCAACATATTTTAGTGACTCAAATACAGACTTTAGGTCATGGATTCTTGCAACACATCTGATAAAAGGTCATACTACAGAATTATATGACACAACACCAAGTTCATCCAATCATGAGCACTGATAGTTCACGACGAGCAGACTCACTTGGAGGTAAGCGTGCAGGAAAGAGGATGGGTGTAATGCACCAACGGCATGCACATAGAAGATGGGATGTGCATGGCAGTGCACCATAGCAAGAAATAAAATGAACGATGACAGGCTAGTGTTTTTCTTGGTTGTTTTGTTTCTTGTATAATCAATTTCTGTTGTATGAACCTGGACAGGTGATTGTCTAACAGTTGTGATGTTAAATTTTATTCATTTCTTAATATAAAGATACATAGCTTGCATTACATTCCAGGAAAAAAAGGTTGGCGAGAGAGGTGCACGTCGAGGCCACTGGAAAGGAGGAACACGACAAGGAAGAGATTCAAGATAGAGGACGAAGAAACTAGCCTGCATGGCATCAAGCACTGGAATACCAGGACCTGTCATCTAATGTGGGCTTGGTGCTGTATGTCAGCAGACCAGAATCTAGAGCGGAGATGATACAGCAGCACCGCACCTAGATCTGTATATGGTGCACATAAGCTCAATGGTAGTGAAGGAGGTGTGAAGCGGTGCTGAGTTGGGCAAGACCACAAGAGAACATTGAATCTATGGCAGCAAAGATAGCAAAGGGGTGGACCCAGAAAGTACAGTAAGCTTTTAAAGAACAGACTATTTAGGATTCCATTGTACAAAAAAATCACAACTATCACATAACCAGGTCTAGTTCCAATACCAACCATATCCGAGTATTTTTACCTCTTTGATGCACTCAGGACCGTCAAAAGATGTTTTTCCCATTGCCGACGTCACTGGATACCAAACCTACAGAGAGATCAATCAATAACATTGTACAATTAAAATTTCAAGAGAAACAGAAATGTGCTACTAGCATGATTTAAAGAGAATATATTTTAAAAATATTAATTTATCTAAGGCCTGGAAATGTAGCTTTCTTGAGATTAAAAGAATAATTAATAGTTAATTATGAAAAAGAATTTTATCGCAGAAACCAGCATTGTGAAGGAGACTAAAAAACCCGTTCAGTGGGGAAAACACGCCCCCTGAATCAGCCTTAATAGCCATGGGCCACCCAGAGCGGAACCTCCTACAGGAGATGGGCACAGCGACCTATGGTGCCAGGGATTGAGCCCAGGCGGGCGCCATCTTGACAGACGGTCATACAATCGTAAAGGGGATTATGAATGTACTGGTAGCACAGTGCATAGTTCAGACTTACAAGATCAGCTCCTTCATAAGGTGCAGTAATTTCTTCAAGCTTTACAGAAGCATCATTTAACCAAACGTTAACAGAGTCATGATCGCCTAAGATCACAGGCATTCTATCTGCCACAACATACCACACTCAGATATTTGCTACACAAATAAAATCTAGACATAAAAGTATATTCGCAGTCAATCATGCCAGTTAAACAATAACATTATTTGCAGAAGTATATGCATACTAATCTATGCTAGATAGGGAAAATTGTATTTTTAATAAAAATACAGGCTATCAACTCAGGATTATTACATAACCCATGTGCAAAATCCGACTCAAAAGAAGAGAGGATAGCATATTAATGCCAAACATAGTATTAACACTATTGGGAAGAATGAAACACGTGCAGTTTTAGCATAGCATAAAGCGAAAATTGCAAAAACCACCCCATGCCACTTAGATTTTGAGATAATATCCTGTAAGATGTTTTGTTGCAAATGCCCACACCCTAGCCCACTTCGTTACAACAACCACCCCACTACACATGAAGTGGAATCTCGAAACCCTAAGTGACGTATGGGGTGTTTTTACAGTTTTGGCAAACCGAAAATTAGGATTATGTATGTCATTTATGAGCAATCACATTTACTGTGCGCATCATTGACAGGGGACTTATTGATTGTTTCCGGTTATGTTGAACAGTAATGTGCTTTATGCTTAGAAGACGACATGCTACTACCATGAAATTTAAAGCTGAATTGCTGAAATCCCTTTCATGCTCCAAAGTCCAAACAGTAGTTTTTCAAAAGGAAAATGAAACTAGCAGCAGGAATAGAGCACCTAGGAAATCAACCGTCCAATAATCTCATTAAATCTTGTAGCTAAGAACTGTATAAAATAGGATAACTCAATTAAAATGTAAAAAGAAAGAATAAACAGGTGCATCCATTTGAATGCAACTGAAGAATCAGCAGCCAGATGTAAATTTGAAGAAGTTCAGAGATACTGGAGAAAATAGTAGGATCCTAACCATGAAGCCATTTGAGAGAAGTTGAGGCACGAGTTGTCAAAATAGTAAACGTATGGATGGTCTCTCCTGAGGTAAAGAGTAGATAATACTGGATAATTAGTATCAGCGACACAAGTTGATTTTTTTTCAAACTTGGCATCAATATATGAACAGTATATTCAAATAAACAATGCATAAATAAAATTGCAGTCCCGCATACATATATAAAAAAGTAGGGTTTATGTATGTGTTCTGCCAGTCTAGGAAAGGGGCTGGATTGATTTCTCCTTGCTTGATTCAAGAAGGTACTGACTCCCCCCTCTATATAGCAAGCCATGGCTCTAACAAACTCTATCTAATTTATTTGTCTTATCTAAAGCTGAACTGAAGGGAACAAACTAACAAACCATGCTACTTTTATTTCCATCTAAATTTATCTCTATCCCATGCTGTGTGTGAAGGGCTAGGTTAGTCCATGGCCCAGGCCCAAAGGACCAGCACATGACAGTAAATTATAACATTTTCGTGATTAATGCATTCTATACTGACAAGAAAAAAGATATATCAATCTCAAATATGAATATAATAGTTGAAGTGCCCGGTCCTTTATTCAAGAAAAAGGAAGTGTGCACTACTTCACATGCAATACACATCTAAAGTTCTTCACTACTTTTGGAACAGCACAACACCATCTACTTGCCCTGTGATAAGCGATACATTTATAAAGCTAAATTAGTACTAACAGAACATAAAACTACAGTAGGATAAAGGTACCAACAAGACGATGTGAACCACAACAGCTCCTACAACTGGAATTGCAAAGATAACTAAATTGACCTCCCTCCCAAACAGTCGATATAAATGCAGAATAGAAGAATATGCTGACCAAATCACCCAAGCATTTGACCCTTTAATCCCAATACCCATTTAGATTTAATAAGTAGAAAAATAAATAAATATATATATATATTTTTTGCAAAAAAGTGTGAAAGTATAGTTGCTGAAAATGGTAAGCATCCTAACCTTCTGAATTTGTCCATGTGTCATATAGGGCCGCAAAGACAAGAGGCCTATGATCTTGAAAATGTATGTAGTATGGCTGCTTTTTTGATCCATCCTTTTTCCACTCATAGAACCTAAATCCATAAGCTAATGCATGATCAATAAAGCAATAACTCAACAGATCATTTTTCTCTTCACAGGAAGCTCAAGGGCAGCAAAGTAAACTGTTATCTGTTTACAAGTGGAAGGTTCAAAGTACAAAGTATAAACAATAATACACTACATATCATATTTAGATTTTCCCTAGCTGCAAGAGTGATATGCAAAAACTGGAAATATTATTATATGATTGCAGTTTGCAAGTGGATCACCATGTTTGTGAGATATAAGTTGTAACATAATGTTTTTGTATGAATCATTTGTAAGGAGAATGAAGATGTGACATTGCATAAATAAAAGCTGCAAAAGTCAGCATTGGCCATATTTCCATACCCTTCTACTGCAACAAGGCACCTATTCTTTGGGATTAGTCGCCGGAATGAAGCCTTTTCTTTTACAGACTCTGATCTGGCATTGAACTGCATGGAAAAACCAATTAACTCAATTGCTAATGTCAAAATTAGGAAGAAGGAAATTACATTAGAATGCCAAGCTACAATGTAAATGCTAAAACATGACAAAAACAAGATTACCTACTTGTACCCTTTTTAATTGTATTTCCCTAGCAGTTCTTTAATTTGATTTCACCCTGTATTACCATACCATGCCCAATAGACTAAATGTGGGCTGAAAATTAGTATATTCTCCATAAGAATTTTTCCGTTACAGACCTATTTGAACATTGCTCAAGTAATGTATCCCATTACAACAAATTCTTCTGATCCACAATTTCAAGCATGTACGGAAGCTTAAGAGTACTATTCAGGCGTAAGAACACAAACGTCACGACGATAAAGCAGCCGGTTCACAAGACCATACATACCATCCTGAAATGGTCGGGCTTCTCGGTCTTGCCAGTGAAGCTGGGCACCAGCCCCCACTTCATGCACTGTATCACCGGCTCCGCCCCGCCACCCCCTCGCCCTCCGTCGCCGCAGGCCGCAGTCTGTGCCCGCACGGTTCCCACCGGCAGGTACGCCCCGGGGGACACGTTGTACGACGGCCGGAACCTGCGCCCCACCCCGGAACCTGAGTAAGAAACACAGCCACGAGGACTTCCCGTACCCGTACCTCGAGGATGGTCCTACCGGTCCAGGTCGAGCGTCCGCACGGCGGGGGCATCCCCTCCGCCGCCGCCGCCGCCGGGACCGGCGGTGGCGGCGGCGGTAGTGGTGGGGAAGCCGAAGGCCCTGGCGGCCTGGGCCGCGGTGAGGGTGCACCTGGCCCTGCCGCACATCGGGGGCTGGGCTCGACGGCGGTGGGTGATGCTCCTCGGACCTCGGTCCTCGCTACGAGGGTACGAGGGTTTGGAGGAGCGGAGGGGACGGCGGCGACCTGGCCGGAGGTGTGGCGCGGGAAGGGGGAAATAAGTAGTTTATTTCGCGCGGGGAAAACCCGAGCCGCCGTCGGTCGGTGCGCTGCGCCTCGTGAGCTGTGTTGGGCTGTTGGTTTCGTGGGCTGGGGGCTCGGTTGGCAAAGCTTCCAGCCCAGCCTGCCTAGGCTTGGATGCCTTGGGCCACCAAAGGCATTTTTCATGGTGGGGGGTTGGGTATTTGCTCCACTACGCGACTATTATTAGCCCAAAAGTGGGGAAATGTGTAGGCAGCTAACTTTTTTCTTCAAAAATGCAAACATTTCACTGGAGTCATCTGCTGTAACTCATGTCCTAAAAAAAACTGCTGTAACTCATAGCCAAAAAGTCGCTGCACTCTGAGCACAAAATTCGAAAGTTTTTTTTTTTTAATCAAGCGTGGACGTTAGCATTATCCATCCGGAGCCCTGCTGGCACCGGGACGGCGGAACTGGTTCGGCGGCACCTTTCAGGCCGGAACGTGACACTGCATGAGCAAACAGGCAGGGAATCTGCACTGGGCCATACAGGCTTGGTACTCTCAAAAAGGGGGTGACGCGCACGCACCAGTTCAAAAGAAAACGTCCACACAGCAGGACACGTCCCGAAAAAACGCGGCCGCAGTCAGTACCAGAACCACCAGGTGGTATCGTGTTCTGTGGTACCAGCACCACGGGTCCACAGTGTCCACGGACTGGAAAATGAAAATGGCACGGAGCCGTTGTTCTTGCCCGGCCGCCGCGCGTACGTGTGCGCCGGTGGGTCCCCTCCGCGTAGGGGTGAGCGGCGGCTGAGAGGTGGGCGGGCGGGTTTGAGATCGACCGGTGCCGGTGACACCATCTGCGTGACGCGATCCTCATACTCCTCCGTCGAAACTGTCCGCTTCCCCTGCGCTCGTAGCACGCGGCTGAATCTGCCCAACTGCGACGTGAACGTGATCCCCAACTCCGACTCCGACCCGCGCGCCTTATCCGTCCGAGTCCGACCGTCCCGTCGCCGTCGTCGCCGGCGCCGCGCTGCTAGCTCTCGCAGATGCGTTCCAAACGGGCGGCCGAACCAGCAGCTAGCAGCCGTGGCGGCGTCCGTGACCGTGATCTCGCTAGCTGATGACGATGCACACGGCACACGCGGCCTGCATGACAGCGTCGTCGTTAGCTGGTCCATCCATGCACGCGTCGCCGTCTGCTCACCTATCTCGGTCGCGACGGGGACACCAGGCCCCGCGTGTGCTGTCGTCAAGCGTTTGATTTGATTTGATGGTGCTTTGATTTCTCTCCCCAGTTTGATTAATGCCCGCGGCGTCGCTTTCATTCATGCTCTGCCGACTGACGCCAACCGCAGCATGCTCACGGGGGGGACCCGGATGTTGAGCGAGCGAGTGCACGGGCACAGCGGCCAGCCCAAAGCTTCTAGCGCCACCGCAGTACCGCACACAGCCACAAACTGCCGGTGGTGCCATACTGTGTCGGAGTCCACTGGGCACTGCACAGGTGGTGGTAGGCGTTGCTGCAATGCAAGCTTGCAACTCTGTGAGCACAGCCGTGTCTTGAATGAACGCACAAGATCGCTTTCGCAACTCAACGAAACCGCTTTCGTTAACAACTCGACAGGGGCCAGTCTCTGGACGAGTGATCGCTGTCAGCGGATAAAGCTCACCGCGCCAGCCGTCAGCAACGCCATAGTGGGTTGAGCCGAGCGCTTTGGGTGCTGTTTTTTATATTAATCATTTTATAATTAATTAGTTTTTTGCCTCCCTGACTTTTTCCTCTTGTCATTACAAAGAAACCAACAAACATTGGAATTGTGACTTTGTAGACTTATGTATATGATCACCTCTTGTAATAATAGACTTATGTCCATGATCACCTCGAAAAGATTAGCTCGGGTATTGACAAAGTTTTAACATGTGCCTTGGTAGACAGATACGTCACCAACCATCTGAGAGAAAAAGTAGTCGAAAATTTGTGACGTGTGCTGAGTCGAAAACTCTATTTTGAGTGTTCATAGTATTTGTGTTTACAAAATTCAAACTTTGTCCCACTGATTCGTGAACCTTCATCATTATATCCATTTAATCATGATTCTAGCGTGCAATAGCAGAGCAAAAGCCTAATGGACCGGATTCTCTTCTCCGATCAGCAGCGGAAGAGACGACGAGCCACTGAGCCAGGTCACGGCGTCACGCAGACACGCCGGGCCCACGGCAGACGACATGCCTAATCTCACGACTAAAATAAGTTAGGGTCAGATTCTCGGATCTTGCACTCAGCGTCTCAGCGGGCCCATACCAGCATAGTATGTGGTGGTTCGTCAGCGTCAAATTGCTAGGAGGCCACTACAACGACATGGCTTTCTAACCATAGTCCATAGATGCAAAGTGAATTATTGTTTCTTCAAAAAAAAAAGTGAATCAAATTTATGGAATAATCGAATCAGCTATAGGAAGGACAGGACTTACTTTGAACTTTGCATCAGAACAATTTAACCAAGAAGAGAAGAACAAACGTACCATCCATCTCAGTCTAAAATCGAGGTAAATATCATGATGCTGTCAAGCCGAGAAAAAAAATGAGATGGCAGTGAAAATAATACAAATGGTTGCACAAATAAAAGAGGAGCACATCAATTAACTTTTATAGGTCTGAACACGTGTTTTTTGGCAAATAGTAATTCTCATTAATTTATTTCACAGAACGAATTAAAGTTGCAATCTTTAATTGCTTTTTCACCTGTGTACTTTTCCTCCTCCAGGGATTCAGATGCTTGCTGCTTTGCA
Source organism: Urochloa ruziziensis (assembly GCA_015476505.1). NCBI lineage: Eukaryota > Viridiplantae > Streptophyta > Magnoliopsida > Poales > Poaceae > Urochloa > Urochloa ruziziensis. Next base: position 63,757,273 of record CM027118.1, read on the forward strand.
AGGCTTGTACAACTGGTTGGCTAGGGATTAGTTCTTCTCAAGACAGCTTTAGACTAATCGAGTCAAACAATGCAACTTGCAGCATGATTGTGAGAATTTCTGGACTTTTGCTTCAAGCCATCTCCATCACTCCTCCTTTTTCCCTTCAACTCTCTGGTATCCAAACAAACAAAGCTTACGACCATTGTTATAGTTTAAACAACTAGATTAGCTAGCAACTGTACTTTAAAAGTGTGTGATTAGTCTAACGTCACACTTTGCCCGTGTTTAGTTGATGAAAAGTTTTTGGTGAAAAGACTTTGGATATTGATTTTACCAATTTAGGAGTAGTAAATGTGGACGAAAAAGGTGGAAAGTTATATGGATAGGTTGGAAATCTTGAGACGAATCTAACGATGGTAATTAGAGGGTAATTAATCCATAATTAGCGGATGATACTGTAGCATTACTATTGCAAATCATGGATTAAGTAGGCTCATTAGATTCGTCTCGCGATTTACAACCCATTCATATAACTTTTCACCTTTTTCGTTTACATTTAATACTTTATGCATCTAAGATTCTCCTTTGATGTGATGGGTGAAAAGATTTCGGGTGGGAAAAACAAGGGCTTTAGCAAGAATTATTTCGTTTCTCTCTAGACCAGATACCCAAGCTATAAATTAAACGGTCAATTAAATCTTTTAAGACTAGCTTTACTAGACAGTAAAATTAAAGCAAATCATCTAATTAGTTGGCATGCATAGACCATCCGTGTCCTTTTGACTGCAATCAGGTGGCGGTACATGTGCACGATTTGGTTTCTCACAGGGATTTGATGCATATAGATAAGCACTCCACGTGGCTACATGTTTTGAATGTTTGTTATGAGTTATGACCTTAGCATATCTCACCTGTAAAGTTTACACAAACTGTAAATGGCACATCAAGGTATCAGCAGTACAACATTTAAGTAAAAGGTAAATGGCACATTAAGATATTTTTATTTATTAACAGTAAGATATATACTCATAGAGTGATCGATAGAGGTATGGTGTACGTTTATACATAGTATATGATATATTAACAATGAGTCTATGTTCTTGTGTGTGAGTATTTATGTTTTTCATGTTTGTAAACCGTAACTATTAAATATATATTTCTTTATTAATCTGAATATATATGGGTCTAATATATCGTGAATATTCATGTAGGTAAGAGGTGCTTGAATGCATATGTTGAGAACGATTCTACGTTTGTGTATTTTATTTCAAAAAAAGATTCTACGTTTGCGTACGTGAGTATTTATGCTTGTAATATTTTTTTTCCATTTTGTTTAAAAAGTGATATGTGGATTATATGATTCCACAATTTTTATATGCCTTTTTCGAGCAGTATCAAGTAGCAACTCAGCTTTGCAGCCTTTTTTTTAATGTAGTGGGAATCATGTACGGGTTTCATGCATATACGTGGCTACTTACTATCTTTTCCATGTGAATAGGCCAAGAACAACCGTTACGCAACATTCAAATCATGAACACAACTACGATGCTTTCGTCATTGTAAGAACAAATCGACAAACTAGAAGATATACTATGTCCATTGATTTGGCAGAAAAAAAAGGTTCTGAGACGAGAGACAAACCGGGAGCGAACCAACAACCGATAGCATACCGACAAATTACTAATAAGCTTGATTGTTTGAGCTCTTGGTACTAACTTTTGGCGCCAAAATTTGGCCTAGAATGACGAACCACATCCTACACAATATTTTTTTATTAACGGATTTAGTCTTAGAGCTAGACACACAATTACACAAACACATTCATAATGACATTAACATTATGGAATATACATGACCATAGGATTAGTGGACCATTACTTATAAACCAATTTGACATGTTTTACTGTTTTATTTTTTAGAGGAAAAGAAACTTTCAAGTTTGACTCTTTTTAGCACGCACGGCGCATTTAACCCTTTCAATGAAACCTTTTCATGCGTTTCCCTTTTGTGTCGTTGTTGTGTGTGCGTATCGGCGCGAGCGTGACTGTGCGTGCAAGCGATAAGAGGCGCTCCCCACCCGCCGCTCGAAGCCGCCCATCGTACGAGAGTACGAGACCCCCGAACACCGCCGCCGCCGCCGCGGAGAAGAGAAGTTGTGTGGGATACGCACGCCGCCTCTAACAGCCTCCCCTTCCCGAACTCCCCCGACAACGCGTCTCCTCTTTTCCTCACGGCACCAAATCGAGCGTGATCTCCCCGGATTCGCGTGCACGCGCTGTGGACGGATCGGGGGAGGAGGAGGTCAGGGGCGCAGCGCAATGGTGGCGATGGACGGTAATGGTGGCGGCGCCGACAAGATCACCATTGGCGTCTGCGTCATGGAGAAGAAGGTCCGGATCTTGGCTCTTTGGTTTCTTGATGAGGTTTCTCTTTTTCTTCCTTGGTGGTTCACGCAATTCGCGAACACATGGATGCTAGGTTGTTCTTGGTTTATCCTTTTTCTCCCTGTTTTTCTTGCTGTCCTCCTGGTTATTTATTGATCGATTCGTGCTCTTGCTCTTCCAGCGCATACGTCTCGATTTCCAGCGCGTACGTCCCGATTGGCCGGTTCTTGCTCCTGGATTTCTCAAAGAATGCGGGATGCGGGAGCTGCGTTGTTACCTCTCGAATATGTTCTTGTCTCATGAGATTCTTTAATTTCTCTTTCCTTCAGGTGTTCTCCTCTCCAATGGAGCAGATTCTCGAGCGGCTCCGCGCGTTTGGAGAATTCGAGGTGCGCGAAGATCCTTCTTTTGCTCCCTCTGCATTTCCATTTCCTTTTCAATCAATTTGCAAAAGGCGGAAGCCAGTGTAAGATTGAACTTTGCCTCTAGATGAGTAAATGGGGGTGGATGGCGTTGAATTGCATGTGATATTTCTTTTCTGAAAGTTTCTATTGCGGGACATCCGTGAATCTTCGTGGATTCCAATTTATTCTGCATCTTTTCGAATAATACGGTGGTCCCTGTCATGTGGTTGTCTTTTACGGGTTGTACCCCAGAATTTCCAGGATATGGCAAATATGTCCCTGAATATGCAGTTTTGGTTTTGGAGGGCAATGATCACTGACCGGGTGTCTTGGTATACTTTTTGGAGGACTACAGTCTGATCACTTGCTATACTGATAATTTAAGCACCGTGTCAATTAAATTAGAAGATTCACACTTGAGTGGTAGACATTCACATGTTATTATATGCCCAACGTTGACTGGTTGTACTTGCACAATAAGCTATGCATATGGACCGGTATTCCTTATCAATAAATGACGTGTAGAATGCAATGAGAATTTCAACTTCTCGAAAAGGTTTAAGCATTAGATTTGGTATACGGCATGAATATATTAATCTGTTAGGCATGCTGCCATTCGTCCGCGTTCTAGGCATGACTGTGGGACCACTAGTCACCTAGTTTACTTGATTCTTTCACCAAGGATTGCCTGATAGGAATTTGCCATTTTTAATACTTTATTATTACTGTAAACTCAATAGCACATGGTTCACCTGTTCAACTTTAAACTAATCTTGTCTATCTTGCTACTCAGGAAAGTGCTAACTCTAGTACACCATTATAACCACCATCAGACTCTTGCTCTTTTGCTTCTCCAGCTTAAACCTCCAGACTCATTCAACAACATACACTGTAGTCTTTGATTAGTACAGTTTTTGTTTCATCAACTCAGGTCACTGTATATTTTGATGTAATGATTCTAATTAACAATGATGATCTTTTAGCCATGTGCATAGTTGAGGGAGATATGACTTGTTATGGAAATATGACTTCCTGTGGGTGTATAGTTGAGGGGAGATATGACTTGTTATGGAAATCTTTCTGACCAATTGACATTCTGCATTTTTTTTAAAAATTGTCTTGCAGATAATAATATTTGGTGATAAGGTTATTCTCGACGATCCTATTGAGATGTATGTAATGAGAACTCAGGTTATTAATAACTTAATCATAACACTTTTCAGAATAGGTTTATCCACATTCTTTATGTAATATCCTTGTTTGAAGTCTGCTGTGTGTAGTAGCATCTCATTTACCCACAATTTACTTTCAGTTGGCCAAACTGTGATTGCTTGATTGCCTTCTATTCCTCCGGTTTTCCTCTACAAAAGGTTCAAGCTTATGCTGCTTTGAGAAGGTACACTTGATGTCTTCTTCTTTTTTATAAATATATGCCTATTTTCTTTGCTATAACTATTCTAAATACTGAGGGAGGGAGGTGCTCAGGCGTGCACATATATGTACTTGTTCACTTTGCAACCTTCAAACAACACTATATCATTAACAGTGAGGAATATAACTACCGTGAGGAAGGCAGCGTAGTTTGATTTGTGTGTGTGTGGTGGTGGTGGTTGGGGGGGGGGGGGCTGTTGGTTAGGGAGGCAGACTATGCACTGTCATGGGTAACTGTTACCACTTTTGTAATGCAACTGCCACAACCAAGTTGGGAAGGCTACTTTGTGTTTGGGAAAGCAACTGTTGTCAATTGTTTGCATGTCACTCTAAGCAATTGTTTGTTCTCAACGCCACATTGTTACCTTCCTAACCAGAGCAAGGCAAGTAGGCAACTACTACCAGCTACGAGTTAACTACTAATATTTTGGTCAGGCGAGTTGTAAGTTATGTCATTAGCACATATGCAAGTTTTTTTTTTTTCCATTTTGCTAGCTTGCCATGTAGAACAGAAAGTTTTCTAGTGAATGTATATCAGAAACCAAGTGAAGGTGATGTTACTCTCCTTAACTTCTTTGGGCTATTGTCTTACTTTTCATATGCATTCAGACATTGTTAGTGTAATCCATGATTAGAAGCCAAATCTACAGCATTGATCTCATCGTCCCCTTAGTGTATTCGGATTGCCTGAGTTGCTGTACTGTTCATCACAACATTTGCTGAACAGTAAATCTAAGTTGATCAATAAAAAAAAAATTCCAGAAAGTGGTTTGTCTACGTAATAGCATTATTACTTGCTACTGAAAGTTTTTTTTGCCATTATAATTTAAATAGCTTGTCAAAGGTGGAACATTGATTCTGAAATGATTACGGAATCTCTTTTCCGTTAAATTCTTGATGTTGCATTCATCATATCTTCCAGTTAACTTGACTGACCCTATCCTGTGTGAATGGTAGGCCCTTTTTAGTCAATGAATTGGAGCCACAATACCTCCTCCATGACCGCAGAAAAGTGTATGAGGTATTGCAGTGTCTTCTATTGATTCAGTTGAATACATTATCCTTATTTCTGTTTATATGCACTTGGGGTAACTTTTATAATCTTATTTGCACATCACTGTGCGTAAAGTAATATTCTTCTGCATGTTATCAAGGTGGTGGTTGCTTAACTATACTCACCTTTCCAGAGCAATGCTGTAGTACAGGCCATATCAAGAATTCCAGAAAGTTATTTCTCCTGACAATATTAGAAAAGTTTCTTGCTCTTAAGTTGGATTTCGCTGGACTACTGTTGTCAATTTTCCTAGCGAAAAAAGAAAACCATTTTTGGGAGAACAGAAGCTGAACTTTAATATTTGCCCTTCAGAAACTTGTGTTTCTATGGTGCATATGTTTACTGTGCATATGTTTACTGTTTACATATGTTAGTCAGCCATATGACGTTCCTGTAAGATACCCACCTAAGGTTATGTATTGCGTAGTAGCAAAGATGTCACTGTATATTTTGATTGCATACTTGTACAAGTGTTTATGATGATGACTAACAGTGAATGCTGTTTTGATTAAATTCTGTGATTAAATTATTTCCTTAGCTTAGTAGTTTTGATATCCATGGTCCATTTTTATTAAAATTACAAGAACGAATATTCAAGTAGGTCACAGAACTCAAGAATTGCATAGTTAGGCCACATGAGTATAATCAATGGCGTGTCATGCTGACCACCAACACAGCACAGGACACAGCACACGGTGGTGGTTCAGCCTCCTGTCACAGGTTCACAGCCTCCCTGAGACCCTTATGACTTCAATTGACTTTACAATGAATTTTTAATTGATTGGATGTGTTTCCATGAGTTATCTTTTACTCTTCATTTTCTCTGGAACAATTTTTAAGTGACCTAACTACAATTATCTCATGCTGAAGCATCTGGAGAAGTATGGGATTCCTGTGCCCAATTATGCTCTTGTCAATAGGGAATATCCATACCAAGAGCTAGACTACTTCATTGAGCAAGAAGATTTTGTTGAGGTTCATGGAAAGCGATTTTTGAAGCCTTTTGTGGAGAAACCTGTCAATGGTAATTCATCTATATTTACATAATTACTTTCTTGGTGCTGCTGCTATTTGCCTTCTCGTACCTAAAATATTGTCCTCGTTGGTACCGAAATGGTCAATTTTGCTGTATGCGAGACACAACTATCATTTTCGTGTGGGAAAGGTATAGGAATGGCGAAACCACGACCTGTTTATTTGCAGTACTAACTAGTGTATTATCACTTATTGTGATCAACTGAATGTCTTCTGATTCCTTAATTTGTTTGTTTTTGTACCAGGGGATGATCACCGAATAATGATATATTATCCAAGTTCTGCTGGTGGTGGAATGAAGGAACTATTCCGAAAGGTAAATGTTTGGCTCAAAACTGTTGACACTGAGTGTTTCAATGGCCTACCCCCCTCCCTCCTCCTCGTACGGGCAGATACTCTTTGGAGTTCTTTTCTTTTGTGATTTGGGGCAAGTTAGGTCTAATTTTACTTTATTTTATAGGTGCTTGTCAGAACTAAAACATCTGCACTCTCGAGTGATTTTAGAAATGGACTTTTTGAAAATCATGACATTTTTTTTTCCTTTTGTCAGCCCCACTTTTGCAATCTTTGGTATACGTATCCACAGATAGAAACTTTAAATGCTTTGCGAGTTATGTACTCAAATACTGCTTTTTAGAAATCACTCATGACACTCGACTTTCATGAAAATATTTCTCCATAGCCTAAACCTAAACAATACTCAGACCACCATGGTTTTAGTAGGGTAGGTCCCATTAATCACCCTGTGCAGATTTGAAGTGTCAGTTCTTTCATATGTGTATATATCTATATATTTTAATGTTAGCTGCTTAGGTGTGTTCTTGCGTTTGTTCTATACTTTTCTGTGTTTGGAATAATGTGTAAACATTTACTGATTTACACATTGCTGAATAAGTGTAGGTTGGTAACCGTTCTAGTGAATTCCACCCTGATGTTAGGAGAGTGAGGCGTGAAGGTTCTTACATATATGAGGAATTCATGCCTACTGGTGGCACGGATGTTAAAGTAAGATGTCTTTCACAATTTTATTGTTTGCTGATGTAGTTTAAATGTCATAAATCAGCTTAATTTCACATTTATGATTTGCTTGTCCTCCAATATTGTCTTGTAAAATTTCCTGTATTCCTCTCCCTTTTGAGAATCTGAAGTGAAAGCAACATGTGCTCTCTCTCTCTCTCTCTCTCTCTCTCTCCAAATGTATAATTGTGGACTAAAATCTCACTTCATTTGGAAATTATCTCCTGTTCATAAAAGAAAGTGCTTTTGACCTTTTAGGTTAATATGAATAAACCAAGCGATTATTATTTATTATACTTGATAACTTCACTATTTTTATGGAGGCCATCCACCAGTTTTCCTGCATTAAGTATCATGCCATGTCACATCTATTCTACAAATTCTTGATTATCCAACTTGAAATTTACAATAAGCTTTTCAGGTTTACACTGTTGGGCCAGGATATGCACATGCTGAGGCACGGAAATCTCCAGTTGTTGACGGTGTTGTTATGAGGAACCCTGATGGGAAAGAAGTAATAGCTCGTGCTTCCTCTATTAAATTTGAATTTGAATGCCATTGTTTTGTGTTTTCAGTTACCGAATGGTTTTTGATTCTTGCAAATAGGATTGGTGAGAAAGTTGATTCCTAATTTAAATTATTATCATTATATGCTATTTATGAGTTAACATGCGTGTTTGCAAATAAACTAGTGGATGTTTAACATGCTACTAGTTCAAATTTGAGTATTTGCTAAGGCGTGGATCTGTTAGGTTAACGTGCTACTATTCTCATGAGTAGTGTTTTTTAGTTGGATGTTATATGCTGTGTTGCAATCATGCTGGAATTATGCATCCTGGGTCTAATACTTAACATTGATGATTATTTCATTCCTCAAATCATGATGAAATGCATTCTTATTTCTGACCAGTTTTTCTTTTTATTTTATTACTTAGGTACGATACCCTGTACTTTTGACCCCTACGGAGAAACAAATGGCCAGAGATGTCTGCAGTGCTTTTAAACAGATGGTAAACACCACATTATTGTCATATCTAAGTATATTTCTAGAGGCCTTAGGATTATCTAAAAATATTTTATTTATCATTATTTTCTTATTATTTTCCTTGCCATCTTCGGCTAAAACATACCGTAGAGATTTTTTTGATAGTCTTTTAAATCTCGTTAACTATTAGTCTATTACCCGTAAGAAAATCATGATTCAATTATGCAAGAATCAACCTGACAATCAAGGGCTTGCTAGGTATGCCTAAGCCATTTGGTTACTATTTGGATTGCACAAATATCTTTCATAGCCATTTGGCAAGATTTCTTCCTACTTTCTTTTTTTTGGGCAAAAGTATGGGTAGCGAAAATGCATATCATATTTTGGCAAGACAGTTTTTCTGCTCCTTTCTCTCTTAGATGTGGGGTCCATCATTTCGCGAAGCCATAGTTTGGTTCACCCAAGCTTTGTCTATTGTGGTTCATGAATCATGACTGAAGTTTTTGGGTATGCCCAAGGTTTAGGAAAAACAGCCCCTTTGACCTTTAGGCTTTACGTGGGGTGAGCCTGTTGGAAAAACAGCCCCTTGGACCTTTTGGCCCATTGCAAACTTTCCAATCTGCAATTCAGCTGAGTGGACCTGTTGCTGCTGCTCTGCGATGAAGAGCCAAGATACTGCCTAACTACTAAAATATGCCCCTCATTTCTTCTGATGATTATTTCACATGATCATATTGTTTCGTAGTTCCCTTTTATGTTCTGATCTATGGCCTTGTTTTCTGTAGGTATGTGGTTTTGATCTATTAAGGTCTGATGGGAGATCGTATGTCTGTGATGTCAATGGATGGAGCTTTGTAAAGAACTCATACAAGTAACTTTCTTAAAGCTCATATTGTTTACATTTGAAACATGTCTGTTGGATAATTGATTGGACAAACCGTACATCTAGGTATTATGATGATGCTGCTTGCATCTTGAGAAAAATATTTCTTGATGCTAAAGCTCCTCATCTTTCATCAACCATACCTCCAACTCTTCCATGGAAATCTGAACCTGTTCAGCCCACTGAAGGTCTTACACGACAGGGTAGTGGAATAATTGGCACATTTGGGCAGTCAGAAGAACTACGCTGTGTAATTGTTGTGATACGCCAGTAAGGATATTATTATTTCGTATCTGCTATCAGATAATTTGTTAATGCTATATTTCTTTATGTTGACATCACATATCTGTTTAGTGGTGATCGGACACCAAAGCAGAAGGTGAAGCTGAAAGTTACAGAGGAAAAGCTCCTGAACTTGATGTTGAAGTACAATGGTGGAAAGCCAAGAGCCGAGGTAGCCTCTTTTCTGAGTATTTAGTTTTAATTAATCCATGGTTCTTAAAATTGAATCTCAGTTTTGACTCTTCTTGCAGACGAAACTGAAAAGCGCCATACAATTACAAGACTTGCTAGATGCTACAAGACAACTTGTACCGCCAACTAGGTATAACAAGTATTTAAGTCCTAGTATTTTTACCCACTCAAAATGGTTAGTTTGGCAGAGGCTTCTGCTCTTTAACTGTTCATTTGTGTGAAATCTGGATCAGTTTTTTTTTTTCCTCAAACACGCTGGAGAACTGTGTATCATTTCATTAAGAAGAAATAAAGAGTTTATTACATCTGATTTTTTTGGGTTTCTTAAGTTACATATGTGCCTGTAGACATAGATTGACTACCTCAGCATTGTGAAATCTGGAACATGAATGAATGTCCTGTATCTTTAGGTCTGGTCGGGAGAGTGATAGTGATGCTGAAGATATCGAGCATGTTGAAAAACTTCGACAAGTCAAAGCAGTACTGGAGGAGGTAATTTCTTATTATTGAGATCAACCTCTCCATAACATTTATGCACATCTCTTCATTAGATTCTGTGAGGGATATCCCATGCAGACTATTGATCAGGTGCAGCCATATGGCCTATATCAGATCGGCATCAAATAGTCATACACAAAAAATTCTCAAAAACTTGCTGAATTATGAGTCTTCTTAAGACTCTTTTCCCTCCTCTTTATATGTACTATGAGGGATTTTTTTAACAATTTAAAATGGAAATAAAAAAGGGAGACATAAGTTACTACTTCCACCGAGCTTATTTTTCCTTTTGTTGCTTCTGTGAGAGTTATGTTTGAAATTTAATAGATAGCACATTCCGTATAGGACTAGACTACCATGTCAGTTAAACAAATTCAAATTCTTTATCAGGCATGGATGCTATTTATCATTATCAGATTGACATTTTCAATATGCTTTGACATTGATCATGGGTCTGTTGGTAAATCTTGCTGCCAGTTCAGAATCACTCCTACTGGCAAGCAGGAATGCTATTTACTAATATTTTTAGCTTTAAGTTTGCAAATTGATATTAGGATTTAATCATTTTTTGTCCCTTCTTTCTGCTTCGCTGTGCGACCTGTGGAAAAACATTGTTAGCACCATACCGAGTATTGTGTCAATGCAGAAATTGAGCAGAGTCCTCTTGAAGCTCTAACAAACTTGCTAATGGGAGAGCCAACCATTTTAGTGGAAAATATTACTGCTTAAACCTTACCCTTACAGCCTTGAATGCTGATTTATCTGCCGTGCAAATCTTCTATCAGGAGTCTTCTGCCATTTATTAACTTATGATTCTATTTCGATACTAGGGCGGGCATTTCTCTGGCATTTATAGGAAAGTGCAACTAAAGCCACTGAAATGGATAAAAGTTCCCAAGCGCAATGGTGATGGTCAAGAGGAACGACCAATTGAAGCCCTAATGATTCTGAAATATGGTGGTGTACTCACACATGCTGGGAGAAAGCAGGTGTCACTCAAAATGCATGCTTGAATTAGTCAAATATTAGTTATTAGTGTATCTTCTAAATTTTGATAATCATGGTTATTTGCTGGAGCTGTTCATTTCTGTGACCTAATTTAAAATTCAGATTTTAGTGGTGAATATGGAATTAGACAATTATAAGTTATAGATAGGCACATGTTGAGGTGTTCCTTTGTATATGATGGCCGGCAAACAATTATGATATATTAGCTGTGAATATAACCAGGAATTACTGATTTAGACACTCTCCAAATCAGTTACCTTTTTGTGTTACTCATCTTTTTAGGAAATCTGGTTCATGCAGCTTTGAGTACGACGAAACAAATTTATGCAGTTGCATCCGTAACCAGCATGTCTTCTCTATTGATTTTTTTGCCTTTTTCATTCAGGCAGAGGAGTTAGGAAGGTTTTTCAGAAACAACATATATCCAGGTTGTTCATATTCCCATTGCCTCTCTATCGTCTTGTGGAAGAAGTAAAATAGCAGATTCTGTTTGATGCACATTTTTTTATCACAATCTTGTGCTTATCTTGGATGGCTTTGTCACGATAAAATTGTGTCAGAGAAACTTCAATTGTAAAGCCAGTTGGGCCCCAAGTTTCCAATTTCCTGAACTTGTAATTGTTTTGGTGTGTTCCTAATCTTGAATATGGTGTCACTTGAATCACTGTAGTTACTTAATTGTGAAAATTTTCCAATGTGGAAGGAGAAGATATAGTTATGTTGCACGTAAAGTGGTTGACGTGTCATGTTCTTGTCATTGGAGATCACATATGACTCCTGTTCTGGAGCTGACAAAGAATCATAAAGCTCCATTTTAACATTAGATCTATCATCATATATTTAAGTCCAGGCGATTTCAAAGTTTCATGATCCATGGTTCATTTCTTAGATTGCTACTAGAATCTTTTGTTCCTTACAGTTTTACATCTTATCTGACGTTCTAGTTTTGCTTGAATTAAAGACGATGTTTTGCTATTCATGTGAGCTTCAGTTTTTATTCATTTACTGAAATCTACCCTCCATCTGAAATTTGTTTTGTTTCTTGCACATTTGACTATATGGAGTTTCTATTTGAAGTTTTTTCCCTGTACTTTTTTATCTGACTATCACTATTTTAAATGTAGGCGAAGGAACTGGTTTGCTTCGTCTCCATAGCACATACAGACATGATTTAAAAATCTATAGTTCAGACGAAGGCCGTGTACAGGTATTTAGTAATGTTTTTGTCCTGATTTATTGTCCCCCTTGAAATAGCCCCTCTTGAATCCTCTGAAATTGATCTTCCTTGTCGCACTGTACTTTTAGCTAGTTGAACTTTGACTCTTTCCTACATATAAATGGGCAAAGTACCGCTGTGAAATGTACTACTTGTACATAGATACCCAAACTTACTGTGGTGCTTTCAGTAAATTAAACTTGAATGGTTTGGCAGTTGCACATTTGGAGCACTATGTTTTATTAGTAGTATTATGTAACCTTGAACATAAAGTGACCTCACTCACATGGGGCTCTGTAGCTGTTAAATGGCACTCGTTTTGTGTGCTTCTGACCCTTAAAGTTGTCTGACATGGGACCAATGGGCGAGGCTGCGAGGGTAAATGACAAAAGGCAAATGGTCTTACTCCCTACATTATTTCCATATATGACTTATTTTGACTAGGCTTGGGACAGATGATTTTATTTTACAAAATCAATAAAGTGAATGACCATGACATCCTTTGGTTAATGTCGTGGGATGTATTTGAAACAGAGGAGTTTACAAAATCAATAAAGTGAGTGACCATGATATCCTTTGGTTGATGTCTTGGGATGTATTTGAAAGTTTGTAAATGTTTACTCAATATGGAAGGAAGAAGGGAGATAAATGAGGGCAAAAGAGGGAGCATTTAAAATTGCATGGCTTATTTTTTGAAACAGGATTACATTCCCCAGCCCTCCCTTGCTTCTTCATTATTTCTTATAATGAATGCCGAATCTATGGTTCTGCCACTCCCACTCGTTAAACATGAGTATGTGCGGCTAATTATGATCTCTTGATAATCAACACAGCCATTTCTAATCCACATGTTCATGGTGGTGTTTGTTTCAGATGTCTGCAGCAGCATTTGCAAAAGGCCTTCTTGATTTGGAAGGGCAGCTAACTCCGATACTGGTTGGTTGCTAATGATCTAGAACCTTTTGTTACTTGATCCTGCCTATCTGCAACTTTATCATTTATGGTAACTTCTTCAGGTATCTCTAGTAAGTAAGGACTCCTCCATGCTAGATGGACTGGAAGATGCCAGCACTGAGATGGATGAAGCAAAGGTTTGCTTACATATTTTATAAAGATTCTTTATTTTCCAACTCCGTGAAGTTTCGAGGATTTCTTTTGGTAAAAAAGTTTCTAGGACTGAAACAGCCATCTATCTGAAGTTTTTGATAAATACTACCTCCATTCGCGATTAAATGACGTTTCCGACCAGATATTTGCACTGGAAGCAGGCAAAAGATTTTGTCGGAACGTCATATAAAGAAAAACGGAGGAAGTAAGATGTTAGATGTTCCTTAATATTTCAGTTTTTCAACATCTGCAACGGTCCGGGAGGGTCCCAGGCTGCCACGAAGCAGTGCTGGTTTGAGGTTCCCGCCCGACCTGATCGATGGCTCCCTGCTGGACGACTTTTTTGATAATCTAGGCCTCTAGATATGTAGCTTGTATACACTATGATCTCGAGCTCAGCAGCTACTATTAAATAAGCACACCCGTAAGTACAAAATATAACTGCAACCATGAATTTATCACCATTTCGTACACCTCAATTATTTCAGGCTTCCTATTGAATGTTTTTAATGAGAAAATCGTATTCTAAAATTATTATTACAAAAAACACTTTTACTACAAAAAAAAAATCCTCAAGCGCTTGTTGTGTGGTGGGTAGAACCTATCTGGCTAGCCCGTAGGTATCAATTTTGGTCTGGGTGGGAGGGTACCCGGTCGAAGTTAGGTGTCTGATTTTTGAAACAGCAAGTATCATATGAATTTACGCCATCAATTCTTACCAGAAATTAAATGGTCCACTCTTTCAGGCTAGGTTGCATAAGATTATAATTTCAGATGCTAAAGCAAAGGACACTGAAGGGTCAGCAGAATTTCCGTGGATGGTTGATGGTGCAGGATTGCCTGTAAATGCTTCCCAACTCCTGCCAAAGATGGTAAAGTGCTTTGAGTGGATGCAGAGCTAGATCAACAATTCAACATATTTAATTATCTCCTATGAAAGTGAAACTCAGTATTTGTGTCAATGATCTACTTGAAAAGGATTCTTGCTAATATTCAAATACAAAACAAGCTCTGGAGCAATCAATTTATGATTCACACTGTTTGTTTCTAGGCTGCATAGTGTTCTACAGTTGTGAATAATGATTAGTTCTTTTTCCCTTATTACACATTAATCAGGCCAAGTTGACAAAAGAGGTAACTGCACAAGTCAAGCTACTCGCTGAAGGTGAAGATGAAAAGATTGCATTGACAAGCTCATTTTCTAAATATGACCAAGCAAAAGCTCTTGGGAAGACAACTATTGATGTGGCTCGAATTGCTGCCGGGTTGCCTTGTGGCAGTGAAAGCTTCCTCTTGATGTTTGCCAGATGGAGAAAACTTGAGAGAGATTTATACAACGAAAGAAAAGAGTAAAGTGTTAAACCTTTTAGAATTGTTTTTAATGCTCATTTACAAATCAATGTAATTATTTTTGTTCAAAACACTCATGGTGATTTGTATCGTAATGCAGCCGTTTTGACATTACCCAGATCCCAGATGTATATGACTCCTGCAAGTAAGTGAACTTCTGACAATTGCTTTGTTTGGAACTTAGGAAAAATGTACCCCAGGATAAAAACAGTAGGCCTTTTCATTTATCGTGTCCGTTCTGCATGGAACATACTTGAGTATGTATTTTGGAGGTCTAATTATGTGATATGCCATAAAATTATGATATGCCAGGATAAAAATAGAAAGACTGTGTTCCACCAATCTAAATAATGTAAATATATGTTTTACCATTCATCTTCTAATGTCAGACATGTTTAGTTTGAATTCTTAAGATCACTTACATCATGGTCCTAATATTCCTCTCTGTAAGTGAGATAAGCCTCACATCTAACTAATGCACTGAATGTCAGATATGACCTTTTGCATAATGCTCATCTTGATCTTGAGGGTTTGGAAGAGCTCTTCAAAGTTGCCCAAGTAAGCAACCTTACATTTATGTTCTTTTATATGCTCTCTTGAGCCATCACAATTCACAACGTTATGTTGATTAAGCATGCACTTATAAGACACATCAATTACTGCATAAGTTACTACATTTTTTTTATCATTGCTTATCTGATACTAATATTCTTGTAGACACTTGCTGATGGTGTCATTCCAAATGAGTATGGGATCAACCCAAAGCAAAAACTAAAAATTGGTTCAAAGGTTTGTTCTGGAGCAAAATTTATACTGCATAGTTGTCTCCATGCTTACAATTCCATCAACTGATTACCCATGTTCAGTCAGTTGGATTTTTACAAACACTTGTGACATTCTAGATATATATGGATATATTTGCAATCTCTATGTTTACTTGTTTAGATTTTTTTTTCACTTCTGCCTGAAGATCTGCCAGTCAGGAAAATTGCTAAAACAAACAAGTTATACAATTTGTCAATTTTGAAAAATACCCACAATATAATTTTTGGTACTTATGAAATCCTCTTCATTTATCACACTTTTCATTGAAAAGTTTGGGTTTAGTTTTTGCCCTTATGACCTTATGATGATTTGATCAATATTATGTATTAAAAAAGTCCCACCCGATGAAATTTTGCAACCTTTTTAACACCTAGTGGGCAATGGTTTGAGTGACATTGTTGAATTAGTTTTGTGGGGGCCTTTTTTGAAATTCTTATTTTTTTTGTTTCTTGTAACCTGTCTCACTTTATGTTTCTCATGTTCTTTTTTATTATTTTTCTAGATAGCACGCCGTTTATTGGGAAAAATCCTAATTGATCTGCGCAACACTCGTGAAGAAGCTATCAGTGTTGCTGAACCAAAATTTATTGAAGATGAAGCTATATTCCTACCAACAAAAGAAGCAGAACAGCAGCAAAAGATTCATGTTAGAAATGAGGATGGAAGAAGATCTAGTTCTACTAGTGAGAAGTCACTGGACCAGGAAGATGAAGATGATAGAGAAACTAAATATCGCCTAGATCCTAAGTGTGTTCTTGCTCTATTTTTATGAAATTCTATCTTTCTTAAATAATTTACATGCAAAGTTTATGTAGCTAATATACTTAATTGCAGGTACGCCAATGTGAGGACACCTGAGCGTCATGTCCGCACAAGGCTTTATTTCACATCGGTATGCTGGGGCATTTTATTGCTGCATGCTTTGTTCTTATCATCCTTTTGGAATTATCAATGACATCGCTTGCATTTTCTGCACCAGGAATCTCATATACACTCCTTAATGAATGTCCTTCGCTACTGCAATTTGGACGAATGTCTACAAGGAGAAGATAGCCTTGTCTGCCAAAGTGCTTTGGACCGTCTACATAGAACTAAGGAGCTTGACTACATGAGCAATATTGTGCTTAGAATGTTTGAAAACACAGAGGTATGGATCCTTTATGATCTTTATTTAGTCTTTAAACAACCTTTCATGTTTTTGTTATAGGTGATCCTGCATTGTTATGGATTGGGAATTCACCTTTTAATAGGAAGGTTGTTCAATTGTTATGGCTTCATTTTAGAACTTGCTACTGCCATATGGCCTGTTTAAAGTTGCTGTTGTCCAATCGTCCAATCTGCTTACCAAATTGTTTGTTTGCAGGTTCCATTAGAAGATGAGAAAAGGTTCCGGATTGAAATGACATTTAGTCGTGGTGCCGATCTCAGTCCCCTAGAGGTGATAGCTCATATTTTGCACAATGATTGACATAAATTCAGCTGTGTTTTTGCATCCTTGTAGAATCATTTGAATTTACTAACGGGATGTACGTTGGTCCAGGACAAAACTAGTGAAAGTTCTTCCTTGCTCCAGGAGCACACCCTGCCGATAATGGGGCCTGAGAGACTACAAGAAGTTGGGTCCTGCTTGACGATGGACAAATTTGAGAAAATGGTGCGTCCATTTGCCATGCCTCCGGAGGATTTCCCTCCTGCTGCTCCTCCACAGGCCCTTGGCTACTTCACAAAAGGTGCTGGAGTGCTTGAAAGGTTGGCTAGCCTCTGGCCTTTCCACAAGGGTGCAGGCGCGACTAATGGAAAATAGATGAGATCTACAAATAGCTGGAATCAATTCATGTGAATATTCATAGTTTATAGCTCTGCTAAAACGCCAGCCCAATTTTGACAATCTGAATCAAGCAGAATCTTTTGTTGGCCGTCTTTAATTAACTGTTGATGACGTTGTAAGCATCAATGCCAGCTGAGTGCCTGAGTATATCGATACAAATCCCAGCATTTATATTGAACTGTGTGCTGTTGGGCCTGTTTCACAAGTTTTTTCCAAAGGAAATGGTGAAATTGATTCTTATATATTAATTTGTTCCAGGACTCCTGCTGCACATGCACAATGGTTACATTTGTTTGGGTCTAGGTTCCACGCGGGTCCCACTAGCTGGGAAACAAAAGACAAAACCTCGAGCCAACAACTCATGTATTCATCAAAATGGTATTCATTGGTGTGGGTTAGTTTCACTGCTCCTCAATCTCAGCAAGGTGAGGGTTCAAATATAGGATACTCCCTTTGTACGGCACATTTAAATAAATAGTATTAGAGCTGTACTATATATATTTTTTTCTAAAAGAACTTGGTCAAAGTTGAGCTGTAATTGGGAGAGGAGGGAGTATAATTCATCAGTAAAATATTTCAAATGTATAAAATATGACTACGGAACAAAGTTTTACATGCTTAACTTTTGAACACAGAAGAATTAAGCAATGGTATGAAATCAACCTATAGATAATCACCTTGTTCTCGGAAGTGTTTGATCTTGAATTGGTTCTTCAAAAATGTCTTGGTGGGGGTTGAGACGAGATCGCTCTGTCGACTGACGTCACATGATCATGCTACCATGTGCATATGAGTGAAGCATTATGGGTGTTTGGTTGGAGAAATCACTTCATCCTAAATAAGGTAATTCATCATATATCCATCTCGTAAATTTTGACGGGATGATTTATAACTCCATTCCATTTTAATGCTTGTATATATTAATTACCAGTTTATGTGGGAGGAGGTGATGGATTAGTCCATCCTATTTTATTTGTGGAAAAAAAGGAGGCGTGAAGATGATGGGTCACTCTATCCCTCGACCAAATTTTACATGCTCACATATACTTATGCATACACAACCCTATAAATATACACACACGACCCTGTCCTTATGGGTATCCCCGAGAGATCGAGCCGGCCGACTTTTGATATTGACGAAGTTACCACTAAGCCAGCACCTCACTTTCGATGAGCACTCCCCTACCACAAAAAAATTAGTGTCGATTAAATTCTGAAGGTGATAATCGACGTACCCGTTGATTACGAGGCGTCAATGATGACTTTATTAATCTTAAAGATTTGCCGGCACAGATGTTCAGAGGTTCTCATAAGGGTAGGATATATGTGTTTATACGAGCGAGAGTGCGGGTGTATATGTGAGCGTTTGCGTGATTGAAAAAAAAAAGATCGATTGGAAAAAAAAAGATCGAAAGCCTCTCGACAGACTGATAGGGTGAGCTGCTGTGTCGTTAACAATGTGCGTGAGTTCAACCCGGGATGGGCAGATTAGATCACAACCGACCTGATAATAGAAAGACTACCGTGTAACTAAACATGGACGCGATATATTTATTTAATGCAAAGGTGCAACAATCTCAGATTCTCTCTTTGAACTAGGCTAAACTTCATGATTAGTGCAATGAAGATGTGTGATATATGATCCAGTTAGGCGTAAAAAAGGATCCAGTTGTCGACACAAAGCATATGGGAGATGAATGTAGGTGATCGAGATTTGAGCTTCAAGCTATCGGTAGGAAAATTTTGAGGAAGAATAATTTGCTTTTTGTAATGTATAAAATCACTTATCTTCTTTTTTTTATAAAAAACTACCAGTACTATGCCTTTTTTTAAAGATAACTATGCCTTTTACATTAGGTGATAAAAAGGCAACACGATAGAAGATGCAATGACAACTTCACCAACCGAAAGCTGCTGAAGAGGAGTCGCTTTCCTGTGTTCTTGGCTGCTGCCACACACACAGAGAAGCATCTCGCGCTTCCTCATGTCATAGTACTATTTGGCCTCAAAGATTTTTTTTTCTTTTTTTTTTTGAAAAATTTGGCCTGAAAGATTTGATGTGCGGGTCAGTGTCCATGAGATATCACTTTTCATCATGATAATTGATAAACACTAGCAAAAAGGCACGTGCCACATACACGTGTTTTAAAAAAATTACTAAATTTAGAGACGTAGTCAACATGAACTCTTTATATTAATCTAGAGCGTTCAATCATCATAAAATCTGACGTTGTAGGCATTATAAGAGTAAGATGTAAAATTTGACATCAAAATTTTGTTGTCTCCCTTCCCTGCCGTTCAACCAACACGCGGCGGAAGGTTGAACCCGACCAAAGGTGGCAACGTTACTTGGCTGTGATGGACGGAGCTTAGCCGGCGGATACGACGTGAGGATGGGATGAATGACGTTCGGCGTGATCATGCTCGGCAGTGGCCGGTGACGGGTCGGGGTGGTGCTAGTGGTTGCGGCTCCCGTCGTGGGATTGGGTGGCGACGACTTCGGGGATGGGATGGCTGGCGATCCGTGGCGCGGCCGGTGATGGGACGAGGTGGCGCTGCGGTGACGACCTCGAGAATGAGATGGCCGGTGATCGGTGTGATGGTGCTCGGCGGCGGCCGGCGACAGGACGGGGTGGTAATTTCAAATCTTTGAGTACTTATTTGAAAGTACTACAGAGTCTACTCGGCAAGAAGAGTAGTGATTTCAAATCTTTGAGTACTTATTTGAAAGTACTACAGAGTCTACTCCATAATAAGAGTAGTGATTTCAAAATCTCTGAGTACTTATTTGAGAGTCTACTCCACAAGGCGAGTAGTAACTTCAAACCTGGATTCTACTCGAAACTACTTGGATTGCCTTGAAAAGCACTCTCCGAGTAGTAATTGGTTAGGATTCTACTCGAAACCAACCTTGTAACCCTGCCCGCCGTGAATATAAGGGACACATAGATTCTCTCCGGACAGAGTCGTACCAGGCGTGAAGAACAAGAGTAGAGTACTGCAAGAACTCTTCTCGATATGGAAATTAGTCGTATGACTTGTAAACTACTCGGATTGCCTTGAAAAGCACTCTCCGAGTAGTAATTGGTTAGGATTCTACTCGAAACCAACCTTGTAACCCTGCCCGCCGTGAATATAAGGGACACATGGATTCTCTCCAGACAGAGTCGTACCAGGCGTGAAGAACAAGAGTAGAGTACTGCAAGGACTCTTCTCGATATGGAAATTAGTCGTATGACTTGTAAACTACTCGGATTGCCTTGAAAAGCACTCTCCGAGTAGTAATTGGTTAGGATTCTACTCGAAACCAACCTTGTAACCCTGCCCGCCGTGAATATAAGGGACACATGGATTCTCTTCAGACAGAGTCGTACCAGGCGTGAAGAACAAGAGTAGAGTACTGCAAGGACTCTTCTCGATATGGAAATTAGTCGTATGACTTGTAAACTACTCGGATTGCCTTGAAAAGCACTCTCCGAGTAGTAATTGGTTAGGATTCTACTCGAAACCAACGTTGTTACCCTGCCCGCCGTCCAAGACTGATCAAGAACTCGAAAACACACTCGATTGGCTTACTCGAACATTGAAAGTATATATGTCCTCTCCAGACAGAGTCGTACCAGGCGTGAAGAACAAGAGTAGAGTACTGCAAGGACTCTTCTCGATATGGAATTTAGTCGTATGACTTGTAAACTACTCGGATTGCCTTGAAAAGCACTCGAATTGCCTTTAGATCGCATATTAAAATTATTCAATAGCTCTCATATTAAAAATTATATATTCATACATCGAAAGCTTGGGCCTCCGGCGGAAACAGAAGGAAAATATTCACGATACATGTATCCATGAGCAACTCGGCACCGCAGCCAGCTTTTTGATGACGGGGAGGCCGAGAAGGTTGCTCTCCTCGTCGCCGGTGTCGTGGAGCAATGACGCCACGCACTCGACGGCACCGGAGTCACAACGCGGAGCACGTTCCGCTTCCACCTGGCGAGCTTGGACATGACGAGCGTCGTGGCCACCCTTGAGCCGCGCTCGACGTCGACGCCCTTGCAAAGAAATCAGTAGTCTTGAATAGATGATGAGAATGAAGGGAGAGATTGTGTGCTTTGAGAATAAGGAGGGGCGCCTTATATAGGGGCAGGAGGGCTAAGGAGATGAACCTGGACGCCCACGACTATGGTAAGTAATCGATATGATGTATTGTGGCTGTTATGGAAATAAAGTTTATGGAAAGAACGATTTCGGTTCGAAATCACCTAACAATTGCATCTATGGCGCGGTAAATCACCTAACAATTCCATCTATGGCGCGGTGGGTGCAGGGGGCGGGTAGATTGGGCGGTGGTGAGTGAAATTTTTTGGTTTTCCTGAAATAATGCCGCGGAGGATTCCTCTCATGCGTTGGATCGGCCACGGACGCCCACAGGGCCTTCATTTGAATTGGTTGATGGCCAAACATTTTAGGTGGGTTTAGGTAGAACC
Organism: Urochloa ruziziensis; assembly: GCA_015476505.1. NCBI lineage: Eukaryota > Viridiplantae > Streptophyta > Magnoliopsida > Poales > Poaceae > Urochloa > Urochloa ruziziensis. The sequence goes on from CM027118.1 coordinate 63,779,238, forward strand.
CTGTCAAGTGGGGACGCTGTGAGGGGTATGAGAGGTTTTAGAAAAGCAGTTTTTTACCAATTGTTTTGGATCCTTATAATTGATAAACATGCATGTCCCGATTGAAAAAAATACTGGAATTAATATCTTTTCTTTGGAAATTCTGATGCATGGGTCTTAGGTGCGCATTGATAAAAATTCCGTCCCCTGTCCCACTTCAAAGCACGGGTCTAAGGTCAGGCCGGCCCATACCTGATCATGGGCCGCCCAACCCGATAAACCCGACCCGAGCACGTGACGGGTCAGGCGCAGGCCAGTTTTTTAACCCGAAACACTAAAAAACCCGACCCAACCCGACGCGACCCGAAAAATTACACGTGAAACCCGAAACTCGACCCGAACCCGGCACAACCCGACCCGACCATGTCACGGGTCGGACGTGGGTCAACGATTTTGACCCGCCAACCCGACATGACCCGACCCGAACCCGACACAACCCGACTCATGATCAGCTATGGGCCGGCCTTACGTGAGCTGCGATGCCGCCGTGTATGGGTAGGATGGTTAAGCAGAATGTCCGGGGCTGTCTTCCCCGCGGGTCGAGTCTTTTTTTTTCTTAACATGCGTAAAAATGGACCAGGGTGCATTAATCTGGCAACCGTTGAATTCAGCTGTTTCCAGAAGGATCGGAACTGACGTTAGAGTGTTAGTTTTCCATTAACCAGGTATGCCATCATTCGAGTAAGTAGCAAGTGTCCCTTTTGCCATGGAACAGAAGATGAGTGTAGATGGTAGTTGATAAATCTCAATCGCATAGTCGCATAGAACAATTGTTCTCACGCCTAATGCGCGGCAATGATGCATGAGATCGGTCTGTATTATATATGAAATTACGTTCCTGGGGATTTTTTTTTTAAGAATCGGCAGGAGGTTGCACGTCAATATAATAAGACTTCGCCATATCTTAACATAAAAGATAAGAGCCGCCGTCTTGGTCTATTTCTGAAGCTAATCGTGGGTGAAGAAGTTCCCTTTCATTCTCTTCTTAAATAGTTTTTCTTTGTCCTAGGTTTTAAAGCTTAACGTCCCTTTTAAGTTTTAACCGCTGGACTGATATCCTCTTGTCAGTTCTGAAAGTGTTTGGAATGAAACCTATAGAGAATTTCCTACGAAAAAAGGGGGGAAACTAGTTTTGTATAGGAGAACTGTCAATTCCTTCATTCTCACACAGTTCAGATTCCACTTGATAACTGAAGAGTGTAAATGCCACGACTACGTTGTTCTTGTTCCTCAACAACGACAGCAACCGAATCCAGAGTTTTTTCTTCCTAAAGTTATAGACGCATTAATCACTCGTGTTCTGTCAGCACAAGGCTCTTTTGTTTTGGTGCTTCAGCAAGAATTTTCGTTAAAAGATGAATGGAAATAGGATACGCGAGCATCTTTTCTTAGATAATGGCATAATGCAAAGTTAACATGAAACAAAGAGAACAGATAAGCTGTTAGAAAGTAATGTTTTATGAGTCTGTTGACTAGCACTTTGCTATGCACCTATATACGACCTACAGTTTGGAGTAGATGGAGTTCATAAATCTAATGATTTCTGTGGAATTATAAAAGTAATTTTCAAGAAAAATCTCACATGTACGTGATCTTTATTTTCTTCAAGCATCATCTCAGCATATGTTACCAGAGGGTGTAATTTCATATTGTGAATATTATCTCCATTGCATAGATTTCTATCGTCACAAGGTGTCAGCTTGGTGATTCTATGCGATTTACATTACAGACTATATAAAGCCAACATATTGCGCAACCGTATGTGTAAAGACGTATTTTGTAGTACATATATCTTAACTGTGCTGGGCTTATAATTATGTTTCTCAATTGAAGCGATTTAGAGTTCAGTCATCAACCACATCTTAGATTTCTTTCTTTACATACACAGAAATATTTGGTCAAGATACTGCGGAAATCCTTAGTTCCAATGTCATCAGCTACTTGTGTTCATCGTAAGGGTTCCAAGATTTTTAAGCTGCCACACACCACACTGTACTAACAGTCTAAGAGCCCCAAAAGATCCGGCTACCGGCTGCATCGTAAAACCACTTTTCTCCTGTACCAAATTCCTGCCTTTACCTGCCATTTTCATTCCATCTACAATTTTCTTTTCGAATCCCATTCTTGTTACTTTCTCCCACCTCTTCTCGAGCTGTCTCTTCTCTTCCGCGCCGCGTGGAAACGCACTCTCTCCTCCTACCTCTATCCGCCGCTCCAGAGGTTTCGTCACTTGCTCACTCCCCCACACGCACAGAAAACCCCTGCGTATTTACAATGCTCTAGAACCCCGCATATAAATCCAAAAGGGGGAGTTGCTGAGCAGAGGATAACAGAGTGGCTTCGTGCTGGCGGGGGAGACCAGAGAGAGGGGTGGCGCCATGGCCGACAAGGAGGGGAACCTGGACGCCGTCCTCAAGGAGGCCGTCGACCTGGTAACTACTGTGCTCCTGGGGCGGTTCTTTGGGTTGTACTGTAGTGTCCGGACATGGCGGCCTTTGGGCGTATCTTGGTACTTGGATTAGCAGTACTAGCACGGGGCGGTTTCGTTTCTGGGGCCCGTAGTGGAATTGGCATGTGGGTTGTGGTTTGGTTAGTTGCCAAGAACGTGGTGGCCTTAGCGTTGCAGGGGGGGGGGGGGGGGGGGGGGGGGTTGGGATTGGTCTGCTAATTCTTGATCTTCTGGCTGATATGCAAGAGTGGGCTTCTGGTTCATGGGTTTGCCCCTAGAATTAATCGGGTTCGGTTCACGTTGCGATGTTGTTAGAAAGGACAAATCTTTTTTCTGTTTTATGTTCTTGGATTCACGCGTTAGTACTTCGTTGCACATTCCTGTTGTGATTGGAGATGTGCAGAGGCTCCTGGTCCCGGGTTGCTAATTCTAGTTAGGCTGGTGTGGTGGGTGGTAGAATTGGGATGTTTTTTCTTTTATAATGTTTGTAAAATTCAGAATTCTAGGTGACATCCCTGTAATATAGTTCTTTCTTTTGTCACGCTTACTAATTTTAGAGTTCCGTAGTTTTGCTACTCTTTCTGATCGTGACATCCCTTTGTGGCTTTGTTTGTTTGCATAAGTTGACGTATTTCTTACTACTCTTTGTGATCACGATATCCCTTGGCTTGTATTAATAAGTTGATTGTTGACCGTCTCTGCTTTAATTTTGTGATGTTGTTTTTGGATATTCTCTCTCCTTTTTACTAAATTTGGTTAAATGATGTGCGTGCAAGTTTTGTTCTATTGGAAATGTACGTTAGACGCATGAACCCTGGATTTGGTTGGTAGCAATAGTAGGTTGCACCTGGTAAATTGAAACTAGCATTATATTTTCTATTTTATTTTGTATGGCCTGTAAAAGCTGTTATTACAATTATTTCTCAGGAGAACATCCCACTTGAGGAAGTGTTTGAGAATCTGAGATGCAGTCGTGGGGGGCTCACTTCCGAGCAGGCACAACAACGCCTGCAAATATTTGGTCCCAACAAGCTCGAAGAGAAGGAGGTAAGGTTTTTCCAGCCCTTTGGTCATCTCTTGGGAAAGATTTTGTTCTTCCTGATTATCAGAGTGAACAATACGATTATTCAATTCTCTATGTTACTTCAAATTTCTCATTGAGTTGGACTGTTGATGGCTGCAGGAGAGCAAATTTTTCAAGTTTCTGGGGTTCATGTGGAATCCACTGTCTTGGGTCATGGAGGCTGCAGCTATCATGGCTATTGCACTGGCCAATGGTGGGGTAAGGACTATGGAAAAAATCTCATTAAGTTGGTTGCTTTCTTTTATTTTAATGATTGGTGATGATGATGAGTGAAGTTTACATTCTGCTCTGTTAACAGTAGATGGTATATTTTTGTAAACAGGGGAAGCCACCAGACTGGCAGGACTTCGTTGGTATCATCACACTGCTGCTTATCAACTCAACTATCAGTTTCATTGAGGAAAATAATGCTGGGAATGCTGCTGCGGCACTTATGGCCCGTCTTGCACCGAAAGCCAAGGTCCTTTAATTTGTGAAATTTCATTGTATTCTCCATATATTATCTTTGTGGTGTCTATTTGAAAATTGCAACAAATGCTGTGTTTTGCTGGATAGGTGCTTCGTGATGGTCGTTGGACTGAGGAAGAGGCAGCCGTCCTTGTGCCTGGGGACATCGTCAGCATTAAACTTGGAGATATCATTCCTGCAGATGCCCGACTCCTTGATGGGGATCCTTTGAAAATCGATCAGGTCCTTAATGTCTTTGACATTTAGTCACCTTCACACTTTATTAGGTTTCTTCACCTCACATTTCTGTCTCATCTCTTATTTGTAGTCTGCGTTAACTGGAGAATCATTGCCAGTCACCAAAGGTCCTGGTGATGGTGTCTACTCTGGTTCGACAGTCAAGCAGGGTGAGATTGAGGCTGTTGTGATAGCAACTGGCGTCCACACTTTCTTTGGGAAGGCTGCACATCTTGTCGACTCCACCAATCAAGTTGGTCATTTTCAGAAGGCAAGATTCAAAAGCCTCACATTCACCACTCATATTTGTTGTTATCCGTTTGAATCATCACTAGATTATTGCATTCACTATCATGCAATTGATGCAGGTCTTGACAGCCATTGGGAACTTTTGTATTTGCTCAATTGCTGTGGGGATGTTTGTTGAGATAATTGTCATGTACCCTATCCAGCACAGGGCATATCGTCCTGGAATTGACAATCTTTTGGTGCTTCTGATTGGTGGCATTCCCATAGCAATGCCAACAGTTTTGTCTGTGACCATGGCAATTGGGTCCCATCGCTTGGCTCAACAGGTTTGCATCTCTTTGAGGACAGTAATAACCAAGTGATGATTAGGCCAGAAGGTCCAAAACTTCTACACTATATACTTACATGCCCTTTTTCCCCTGCAGGGAGCTATAACAAAAAGAATGACTGCAATTGAAGAAATGGCTGGAATGGATGTACTTTGCAGTGATAAAACTGGAACCTTGACTCTGAATAAACTCACCGTGGACAAGAACCTCATTGAGGTTAGACTTGAACACCATTATTTAGTCCTTTATATCTGACCTTAAAACACTTATATATTTTCGGTTCAGGTTTTTGAAAGGGGTGTGACTCAAGACCAAGTAATTCTGATGGCTGCTAGAGCATCCCGGATAGAAAATCAAGATGCTATTGATACTGCAATAGTTGGGATGCTAGCTGATCCAAAAGAGGTAGATTGCTTGTCAAATAGGGACGGAATAGGTATATTAATCTTGTTAGTTCGATGATAGGAACATCTAACAATATTTCCCACAGGCCCGTGCTGGTATTCAAGAGGTGCATTTCCTGCCATTTAATCCTACTGACAAAAGAACTGCCTTGACATTCATTGATAGTGATGGGAAGATGTACCGTGTTAGTAAAGGTGCACCAGAGCAGGTATAACAAAATTGGATTGCAACATAGCTTCAGAAGCATGCCCTGGATTCATCATTTATAGCATGGTCTTATTGATCAAAATTACGTGCAGATTCTCAACCTTGCCTACAACAAGTCAGAGATAGAACGAAGAGTTCATTCTGTAATTGACAAGTTTGCTGAGCGTGGACTTCGATCACTTGCTGTAGCATATCAGGTGGGTGAGCTTCGAAGAATAGTAATTCCCAGGGCGCTTAAAGCTTGCAGAATCTATGCTAAGTGTAGATTAGGAAGTAGTCAAAATTATTTTATGGTTATGGTTACTGCATGACTTCTCTTCCGACCATCCTCTGTCATGTATGCAGTATTCTCATATGTAGTTGCTGGTTGTTCTCTTCTGTCACGTAGGAAGTACCAGATGGAAGGAAAGAAAGTCCTGGTGGACCATGGCGTTTTGTTGCTCTTATGCCACTCTTTGATCCTCCAAGGCATGACAGTGCCGAAACAATACGAAGGGCACTGAACCTTGGTGTTAACGTGAAAATGATCACAGGTACAGCTTTGGTGTTTTTCCAAATTTCAGACAGATCAATTTCATAGATGCTATGTTACCTTATTCTTTTAGAAAATAGGACAAAATCGTAAACATATATAATTTTTGGGGGTTGTAGAAGCCTGTATGTTAGTGAAGTTGAAGGCATTTACCTTATGTAAGAGGGTATTTTAGATCCATTTGTTCTGTAAGATGATGCGCTGGAGGTATAAGGAACCTGATCTACATGTTGGCTGCTGAGAACTGACAGGATGGGCCTACAGATCTATATTTGATGGCTGTGTTGGCATTCATTCCCTGAAAAAGAGAAAATATTGGGACATCGTGGCTATGCATCATTTTGTTTTACAATGTCCCTACTTTCTTCACCAAGCTTGTGTGCCTGGGTTTCCTCTATTAAACATGTGCCATCGTTGCATCCTATCCGAGTGATTTACCAAAAGTTTTACTGTGTGGACTAGGTGATCGTGCACAAGCATGCCAATTTTTTTTAAAAAATTCTTCATGCGTGATTTTTAGAACTTTTAGATGTGTTTTTGGGAGAGGTTTTCACAATTCCACCAAAGAGTAATGGGTTTACAAGTTAACACTATGCTTATAGGATTTATTGTCTCTGGTAATTATGATGCGAATAGAGAGTTGGAACATGGAAAATCCGAAATGAACCATAGTACTGGATGTTCCATTGAATATATAGTTGACTTCTATTCTCCTATTCTATAATTTTGTCCGTCCATATGATGTGGATCAAACCTATTTGTTATTTCCAGGTGATCAGCTAGCAATTGGAAAGGAAACAGGACGCCGCTTAGGAATGGGTACTAACATGTACCCTTCCTCAGCTTTGTTGGGACAGGACAAGGATGAGTCTATTGCTGCTTTACCAGTTGATGATTTAATTGAGAAGGCTGATGGTTTTGCTGGTGTATTCCCAGGTATGTTTCAATTCAATAGCAGTGGAAAACATAGGGCAGATAGTGGAGAAAGAAAATGAAAGTATGATAGCAGAGTAAGTTTGTTTTTCATTTTTCCAGAGCACAAATATGAGATTGTAAAACGTCTGCAAGCACGAAAACACATTTGTGGGATGACTGGTGATGGAGTAAATGATGCTCCAGCCCTAAAGAAAGCTGATATTGGCATAGCAGTTGCTGATGCAACTGATGCAGCCAGAAGTGCTTCTGATATAGTCCTAACAGAACCTGGCCTGAGTGTGATCATTAGCGCTGTTCTTACCAGCCGGGCAATTTTCCAGCGCATGAAGAACTATACTGTATGTCAGAAGGAAACATACTGAAATATCTTTCAGTTGTTGTTTTTTTTTTGCTGATCCACCTTCATGTTTGCAGATCTATGCTGTCTCGATTACAATACGTATTGTGGTATGTTTTCTTGACTCATCTCTAGGACTAGAAGTCGTCCAGTTCATGGGCCCTCCTTTGACTACATTATTTTCATATTTTTCTGTTGCATACATGTGCGAAATGTGTTTTTGTATTTATCTGAGCACTTAAATTTGGTAGTTAATGTTTTTAATCTGGTTTATGCAAATTAATTAGCATACATTTAATTATATTCTCCTATGTGGTATATTCATCTTGGTCATTGAAATAATGTAAATTATCTAGGACTAATGCATTTGGTTGCTCTATATTCAACAGCTTGGATTTATGCTGCTTGCCCTGATATGGGAGTTTGATTTCCCACCATTTATGGTCCTGATTATTGCAATTCTAAATGATGGTACATCCCTTATTCCCTTCACTCCTGTTGTCTGTCGCAGTATGATGGCGGAAAGTAGTAAACATTGTTTCATTTTGACCTGAACCATTGTCTGGTATGAACAGGTACCATAATGACAATATCAAAGGATCGAGTAAAGCCTTCTCCGCTACCTGACAGCTGGAAGCTGGCTGAGATTTTCACTACTGGAATTGTGCTTGGTGGATACTTGGCAGTGATGACTGTTATCTTCTTCTGGGCTGCGTATAAGACAAACTTTTTCCCAGTAAGGACCTAAAAACTGCCAGAAAATACTTTTTTGGCTTATCTGAAAACCTATATTACTTAGCAATCTCTATTAAATATTTTGATGACAAACTGGTTTAAGAAGCTAGTACTGCAGCATTGAGTTTTGTGATTGGTTGGTTCTGAGACATGCATGGACTTACTATTCAATGATATTTTAGAGGATCTTTCATGTCGAAAGCCTCGAGAAGACAGCTCAAGACGATTACCAGAAACTTGCCTCTGCTGTATATCTCCAAGTTAGCACTATCAGTCAGGCTCTCATCTTTGTCACAAGGTCCCGCAGCTGGTCATTTGTTGAGCGCCCGGGCTTTCTGTTAGTGTTTGCTTTCTTGGTTGCACAGCTGGTATACTCTCTAGCCTCTTGCTCTGCACAACTTGATAAAATTCAGTTACTGGAGTAAGTCCCATTGACTAAGTTATTCCCTTTGGATGCAGATAGCTACATTGATTGCTGTATATGCTAACTGGGGATTCACTTCAATCAAAGGCATTGGATGGGGTTGGGCCGGTGTTGTGTGGCTCTACAATCTCGTCTTTTACTTCCCACTCGATATCCTCAAGTTCCTCATCAGATATGCTCTGAGCGGGAAAGCATGGGATCTTGTCATTGAGCAGAGAGTAATATACCAACTACTCATTTTTCACGTACAATTACAACACCCATTTGAGTGAATTCCATGCATGCGTGGCTGATTGCTGGTTTCGTACAGATTGCATTCACAAGGAAAAAGGACTTTGGCAAGGAAGAGCGGGAGCTCAAGTGGGCGCATGCACAGAGGACGCTTCATGGTCTGCAGCCACCAGATGCCAAGCTGTTCCCTGATAGGGTGAGCGAGCTGAATCAAATGGCTGAAGAGGCAAAACGGAGGGCTGAGATCGCAAGGTGAGATCAAAACCGCTGAGATAATTTGTACAAGAATTCTGGTACACATATTATTACTTTGGGGGAAAAAGGGCACCGATGTTAGTGCTTTCCATGAACTCTCATATGTTCTGGGACATGTATCATTCGCATCCAATTATTCCCTTCGAATATTTCGCAGAATGGCAGTATGTGTACAATGTTGATGTAAGCTGACCATTGGCTTTGTTGATGTTTCTTTGCAGGCTGAGGGAGCTTCACACGCTGAAGGGACATGTTGAGTCGGTTGTGAAGCTGAAGGGCCTGGACATCGACACCATCCAGCAGTCGTACACAGTGTGATGATCTCACATGCCCTGAGTCATCTGGTAGTTGGCTCTCGTCTTGTACTTACCATAGCTGCACCATCGACAGATCTATATAGTACAGTACATAACAGGAACTGATATTGTAGTTCAGCTATGTGATGCCTGTTTATTGTCGTCCGGGGAGGGGTGATCTCCCGTGCAAATGCCGTTCTGCTGTCCTTGTTAGAGCTCGCACGTCCGTGCTGCTGCAATAAGCTGAGAGTTGCTTCTGATGTTCAGGGGACCAGTGACGCGTAGGCGTTGTACGCCACATTTGCTCACAAGAGAAGAATTCTATTTCGGTACGCCACAGCTGAACCGTACGTACTCCGTGCGTTAGGCCCCTGAAAAGCCTTGTAACGTACTACCAGCTGTTTTTCTGTCAAATCTGTAAGATCCTAAATGAACGCACTTGTTATATAGCACTGAAACACACCAATGATCAAACTGAAGAAAGTTTGATGAGACTTGGCACACGCACACATCTATTAAAAAAAAAGGAGTGGAAATAACACGTACATATACAGTGCAGAAATTAGAAGATATCGTGACACAGCTCGGGGATCACAGTCACAAGACGGTGCAATATAATTGCCGAAAGAAGTGCGAACACCTAACCGCGGAACGGGTTACTCGGATCTCGGGGTCCTGATCTCTCGTCCAGCTCGGCGCGCGTTTCAGCCAGGCGTCGCCTCGCGCAGCTTTGGCATCTCCGTCGGCATGTCCCTGAGGCATCTGGGCGGCTTCGGCCACCAGTCGAGGGGTCCAAACGTATCGGCACGACAATAGCAGATCCAGCCATTTCCTGCTCCTGCATTAACATGGTAGCGTGCTTCCAATGTCAGAATAGCATATCGCTCATTAAAAAGATAGCAAATAATCAATGCCACACGTGAGCTCTCAAGGCCATTGATGTTTCGGCGTCTCAAACCTACACCTACCATAATTAACGAAAAGCCTTGGATGGAACGGAATGTTCCTGCGGTTGCAGCATGAAGCTTCCTATGTTCTTTGCATTCTCCCAGGAGTGTTATGCCTGGCCACTAATAATCCCACACCTCCTCTGCCTGTTCCTCTTCCTCTTTATCTTGTGAGCAATCGAAGGGAGGAATGAAGATAAACGAGTTAAGTTTGGCAACGGAATCCGTTTTATATAACTTACAGATTGACAATGATAAAATCACTGAGTATGTGGAAGGTGAAGTTACCTGTGAACTCGCCCAAGTATGCGTCGAAGGAATACGGCTCCTTGGTATAGTAGATGTACCACTGGGCCTCCTCGTCTTCCTGTGAGGATTGGTCGGATTCCTCCTCTTGTTCCTGTATCTTGTGCCCAGAATATGCCTTTAGTTGTTGGACGTGCTTGATCTTTCCCCACTCAGCGGATTCATCTTGTAATGCTATCAGTTTGAGTAAGCTTCGGCTGCAATCTACGCGCAACTTCTTTAGCTTTGTCTCACGTAAGTATTGTGGCAGTGCTTCAGCATCCAGATCCTCCCAAACGAGGCTTTGGAGGGATGTCAAACCGTCCAATTCCTCTAGTGCTGTGCAATTACTAATGTCAATACATTGCAAGCTTGGGTTTTTGCTTATCCTCTCTAGCCTTGGGTTGTTATATGACCAAAGCTTGACTAGTGAAGGGAAGTTCTCCACTGATACTAAGTGCTCCATATTTCTCAGGTCCAACTCTCTCAATCGATATGCATGCTGTGCAAGCCCTGCAGGAAGATGGTGCAGTTTGCAGTGCTCAATGAAAAGACTCTCTAGAACAGGCATCGCTTTGACTTGCTTCTCCCACTCCCACTTTGTCCATCTCAGCATGCCCTCAAAACCCAGTTCTCCCAGCTTGGGGAAAGCAACACCAGCACCACACGAATTACGATAATGATGTCTCCTATTGTTCTGAGATCCTATTAGCAGTTTAGCACTGGTGCCTCACCTTTGCCATCAGCTTCACCACCCATGGAGGGGTGGAGAAAATCATGTCCAATAAACTGGACGGACGGAGCACGGGTGACCCAAAAATAATCAAGAAAGGGGAGCTGCCCCAATCCACTAGGAAGTTGCATGCAACATGCGTAGTCCTCTAGCGCCAACCGCCTTAAGCTCTCAAAGGCTGACATGTTTCTTATCCACTGTGGTAGACCACGTGCAAAGTAGCCTACGATATCAAGTTCTTCCAGTGCAAGTTGGAGGGCAGAGATTAGACAGCACATCCTCAATTCTCTTGTGCTCCTCTTCGCTGATGTTGTCTTCGACCTCCCCGTCATCTCTGAGCCTACTGGTAAATGCCAATTCTAAATCTGTCAGGTGATGTTTACTGCTAAGCATTGCTCTACCAGCCGTAGAACCAGAAGGTGCTTTCTCCAAACCACCTATGTCAAGTCCTCGGAGCTTCGACAGAGATCCTAGTTCTTCTAAGCTGCACCAGCCATCTGCACTACCATCCGAATGTGTTGGAAACCCCAGCATGGTGACCAAATCTTTTAGCTCTCTGAACCCAGGAGGAACTGAGGCGATTGCTGTTTCTCGAATGTTGAGTGCCCTCAGCTTCCGTAGCTTTAGGATGCTGCTAGGAATTTGAGAAATATTTGTACAACCAAAAGCTGGTCAATGACTTCTAGAAATTTTAGTTCTCCTATTCCTTCAGGGATCGTAGATATGCTTGTGCCAGAAAGACACAAGTATCTTAAATGTTTGAGGTGGCATATGGAGTCTGGTAACTCGACTAGATTTACATTATCTAGATACAGTACTCTTAGGCAAGAAAGCTTGTTCAATAAACACTTCATTATTGGCTCAACTGTAGTGGTTCCAAATAACATCAGTGTTCTGAGCGAAGCTTGTTTTTGCAAAGTGTCCAGCCCTACTGCCTTGTTTGAGATGGACAGGTGGCGGAGCTTTGGAATGCTACTAAGAGCTCTATTGGTATCCTGCCCTTCACTAAGAAGTATCCCTTCGTCTTTCATTATATACTGACCAAAGGAACGGACAACATCATGCATGATACATGCTGATAGACCATAGTAACTTTCGTCTGGTTCTAGAAGATTTCTTGAAACCAATTCTTTGTAGTATTCAGTCCCCAAATCTTCTATGGCCTTTGAGCTCAGCTTGTCATGCATGTGACCTTCGGCAATCCAAAGCTCGACTATTTCTCCCATTCTAATTAATTCACCTTTAGGAAATAGTGAACAGTAGACAAAACACTGCTTCAGGTGTGATGGCAAGTCTTCATGTCATGGGGGCGTCAGCCCCTCCCTCACGTGGGATTGGTTGGGATTTGTAGGTTAGTTAGAGATATAATTAGTTAGATCAGATCAGGTCTTAGGGATAAGATAAGATTAAGTGGTTAGGCTAGGGTCAGCCGGCTCTATATAAAGAGAGGCACGGCAGTCATTTGGGGGGAACAAAGAATCAATCAAGAAATAATCCTCCTCTCCAATCTAGTCTCCCTCCAAGCCGTCGTGCCCGGCTATCTTCTTGGCAGTGGTTACCCTTTAATGGACTAAGGTCCATAGCATCTGGTATCAGAGCTCAGGGATCCTTTCCCATGGCTTTTGCTGCCGCTGATTTTGCCGCCCTCGTTGAGGGGCTCGCTGCTGTCTCCGAGGGGATTGATCGCGCATATGCGTTGGTCCTTCGCCTCCGCGATGAGGTCGAAGAGAGAACCCAACACAGGGCAGCGGTGCGCCTTCAAGCAGCAGCGCGTGGACTCTTCGCTCGACGGGTCGTGCAGCTTCTCCGCGTAGAGGACGTGGCTGTGCCGTTCCCTCCAATCAGCACACCGCCGGCTGTTGTGCCGCGCACCAGCGCGATCAAGGGTGGAGCAGTGCATGCGGCACCGCCAGCCATCTGCTTGGAGTTGCCAACCGTCGCTCCGCGTCGGAGCGGCATCGCGTGTATGGCAGTGCTTGCGGCTTTTGCCACTGTGGGCGTCGCTGATACTACACCGTCCAGTCCGGCCGTTCCCTGCGGTGGACTTGTTTCGGGAGAAAAGGTGCAGCTTTTGGAGGGCCGTCTGTCCAGCACATGTGTCAGGCGACCACATCACCTAGGGATTGCATATGTGAAAATTGCAGCTCCAGGACATCTGTCCACGTTCCTGCTCCAGGAGGCTAGTAGAGCCATACAAGCTTGGCTTTGGCGCTGGATGGCGGCAGGCAAGTCTGATGGTTTTCCATGGGATCCAGAAGAAACAACGGCTAGGTTTTTGTTTGTTTTAGTGAAGCTGAGATGTAAAAGGCTTCTTTTAGCATGGGTTGCACCTGCATGTGCTTATCAGGTAGGCATCGAGTGCGGACTGCAGGTCTGCAGCCATAATCTCCACTACAGCTCGAGGACGAGCTGTTTCCGAAGGGGTGGGGAGTGTCATGGGGGCGTCAGCCCCTCCCTCACGTGGGATTGGTTGGGATTTGTAGGTTAGTTAGAGATAGAATTAGTTAGATCAGATCAGGTCTTAGGGATAAGATAAGATTAAGTGGTTAGGCTAGGGTCAGCCGGCTCTATATAAAGAGAGGCACGGCAGTCATTTGGGGGGAACAAAAAAATCAATCAAGAAATAATCCTCCTCTCCAATCTAGTCTCCCTCCAAGCCGTCGTGCCCGGCTATCTTCTTGGCAGTGGTTACCCTTTAATGGACTAAGGTCCATAACACTTCATAACTCAAATAGACAGCTTTATTAATATCTTTATCGATTCCTGTTGTTGTCGACCAAGTGTCGTGACTACTAACACTCATCCAAGTATCTCTTGATCTAGTTTTGTAGCGCAAGAGTCCTCCAATGACCTTAATTGCTAAGGGCAAGCAGTCACATCTTTCCACAATTTCCATCCCGATTCCCTTTAATCCATCGACGTAGGCATGATCATTCTCATTTACAACTACCTATTAGAAAAAAAAACAGCATGTGTGAGAGAGAAAATGGCTCTAGAATAAAAAGCTTCTGATTATACAAACTATGTTGTGTAATTATGCATCGGGTTTTTCCCATGTGGAACTAACTTGAACAGAGGTTGTCATAGTGGGAAAAAATTTAGTGGTTCCTGAAGGGACCGTGACACCCTAGGGGGTGAATTAGGGTTCTATTAAAAACTATGGCTAAGAGCACATATAAAAACCTATTTCAATTTCTATCTAAATGTGCACTAGGTTTTTCTATGTGTTGCTAACTCTACCAGCTAAAAGTTTTGCATCCTAGGTTCCAATCCTAGCAACTACACATGGTAGTTCTAGGAAAGGTAAATGCGGAAAGTAGTGCAATAAGCAATGCGGAATGTAAAGAGATAGAGCAAGCAAACTCTCGATACGGCGATGTATCCCGAGGTATCGGAAAGCCACGGCTTTCCACTAGTCCTCGTTGTTGGAGCCCCTCTCAAAGGGAATGCCCGCGCAAGGGCATGAACTCCCCGGTCGAGTCACTCCGTAGGATAGCCTACGGGACTTCCCCACACACGAGTTGGTCTCCGCTTGGCCTCTCCCGGATGCTCCTCGCCGCCTCTACTTGGTTGAGCTTCGGCAAATGCCTAGGGCCTCACCTCCCTAGCACAAAGTAACGGCGGCCTCTCCACAAACGCGGTTGGAGGGTCTCGCAAGACTTACAAGCCCCGATACTTACAACTCTTGGTGCGCGCAAGCACCGATACAAAGAGGTGTGCAAACCTCGCCTAAAATCTAGGCTAACACCTAAAGCAATGCGCTAAATGGTATAACTAGCACTTAATCAAGCAATAAGCTCAATGCTAATCACCTAGATCTTCTATTTAGCACTTTGGTGGAATGAGCACTTGTGTGTGAGCAACAACTCAACCTCAACCTTCCCCAAGCTCAATCACACTCCAAATGGCTGACAAGGGGGTATATATAGCCCCAAGTCCAAGAACTAGCCGTTGCTCCAACGGCTAAGTTGTTGCGTAAGCACCGACCTAATTTTGAGCACCAACGCATTGCATCGGAGCAATTTTTCCAACTAGCCGTTGCACTGGCCGTTGGCTTGAATATACCACCGACTCATCCGCTGCTGGTATCAAGGGAGCATCGAATCAATCGATGCTAAGTTGATTTCTGCCAGAGCTGACACTAAGCCGATCTTGAGCCGAGCCGCCATCACCGATTCATCTGATGCTCCTTTGCTTGGACAACCGTATCATCCTGTGCACTGTTGTACATTTAAGTGCACCTGAGGTCTGCCACGTTCACCGATTGATACAGTGCTATTCTTGATTTAGCACCGGACCATCCTATGCTTCATTTGAACTTGGCCCTGCTTGACTTGGCGCGCTAAGCACCGACTTGTCCGGTGCTCGACTGAGATGCTCCGGTGGTCTTTTCTAATTGCGTCGGTGGTCTTCTGAGCAGGATTCTCTTCGAGTCTTTGCGTGTCTTTGCCTCGACTTTACTTGTGTGATGTCTTGGTCTTGTATTAAGGTCTTCTAGTGTCTTGTATTGATCTATGTGGCCTTGTTTGGTGTTTGATCCACCAAGTCCATCACTTGTGCATCCATGTGACTAAGTCCTTTAGCAAACTTTGTTAGTCCATGGGTTAGTGTTGACACACAATCACCAAAATCACAAATGGCCTATCACTAGGTCCATTTTCCTTACAGTTCCACTAGAGGAACCAAACAAAACACTACACACGACGTCAGTAAGATATATGTTTGATTATTACACATGAGACGGGTTATGGTAGGTTAAGAGCAAACAAGAGTATGATAAAAGGCTCACAAGCCAAGTTACATGTGCTTTTTCATATTCACATGAGAGCGACAAAGAGCAAAACAATGAGGAATGGGTTATCATGCACACACAAAAAATGAAGAAGAGATCCTATATGTGAGTTATTACTGACCTGGTTCTTTAGCAAAATCCAAGCATCTTCTGTTTGTAGCTTGTCAACTCGATGGAGATATTGAGCTTTCATCGCATGAGCAACGCCATCGTTTCTTGTAGTCATCAAAACACAACATCCTGAAGCGGCATGACTGAGTGGCACTCTAAGTAAGTCATTCCACACCTTTTCACTCCACACATCATCCATCACTAACAAAAACTTCTTCCTTTGTCGGACCGTGTCCTTCAAAGCACGCTCGAGCAAGTCCTTGTTCCCAGCAAAGCCTTCATGTTTGGCACCAAAAGAAGCTAGAACACTTTGTAGGACACCGATCTCATTGAAGTCCTGGTTGACGCTTAACCAGATCCTTTCCTTCAAAGTTGTCCTCCACCGTGCTATCAGCAAAAACCATCCTAGCAAGGGTGGTTTTGCCTATCCCACCCATCCCTGTGATAGCAACATTAACAACTACACTGTTACTGCTTAATCCCACCTTCCTGATGAGTAGGTCAACGATTTTCTTGGTATCCTCCTCAATCTTCTCGCCGACAACATCAGACTGATAATACTCGATCCAGTCTTTGTCGTACTGCTGTCGCACCAAGGATTATTGGTGGCGTTGTTGATGGGATAGCCTGAGGAGTTGATTGCTTGCGTGATGAATCCGAAGCGAGAGCTCCTCTCCGCGATTTCACCAGTCGCTGGTTGAGCGCCTTAATCTTCTTCCCAATCTCATGTGCAACAACGGGGTTGCGAAAGCAAAAGAACAGGTTCCAGCACCATGAGTTGGTCTTCGGAGCAGCTGGTGATGATGACGTGGGATCTTCTCCGCCCTCCATGATCCGACAGAGGTCAAGGATGTCATCGGCGTCATACATGACATCCTTGAGCTCCCTCACCCACCGCTCGACAGCCGAGTCGCGAATGCGCTTCCTCTCGGCGTCCCCCAGGATGCTGCTGAGGTCGCCGAGCGTGGTCTCGAGCTTGACGATCTCGCCCGGTACACCGAGGAGCATCTCCATTTCTTCCTTTGCAATGCTTGCAAGGATGCCCGCCAGCTTGGCCGCGAACGCGTCCAGCACCACCGCCATGATCAGGGGATGGAGCAGCAAGAGAGAGGGAAAACAAAAGGAAAGATGGACTAGCAGGTTCGGAGTGCAGCGTGAAGTTGTATTGCGCCTGCTGAATGTATTTTTTTTCTATCACGCGTACTACATCTACAAGGACGCCACTCAGTGCTATTTTTTTTTTCCGTGTAACCTTGAACAAGAAGATCGCATTGGGGCGCTAGGACGCATCTGCCGGGGGCAAGGCAAGTGCCAGCTGCTAGCACTGCTGAAACCAGTACGTGGCACGCGTGTTCAGGAAAGCTATAATTATTTTTTCAAGAATCAAGGTCATTAGCCGACTACTCCAGTTGAGAACATTATCTACACTTTGAGCATCCTCGGAGGCGCGAAAAGAAGTGCTAAACATCAGAGATCCTTGTACGGCAGCACGCTCCTTTGGGCTCGGTGTGCTTACGCGCGACAAAGTTTTTGCGGCTAACGAAGGAAGAGCACATGGTGCTCGCTGGCCGCTGCTTAATTTTGGTCTGATGCACAAGCATTTCACAAGACCGGAAGAAACCGCGTACCAAGGAAAACCGGGGTTCAGGTTAAAAACCAACCGACCACCGGACCAGAAACCAAAAAAATTTAAACAACCTCGTGCGTGGGATTCGAACACTGAACCTCCCGTTTCCCATAGAGAGCTCCCACCAAATGAGCTAACATTCGCGTATATTTTAAACCGTAGTCTCAATTACTTTTATTTTTCCCAATCCATTTGAAGTAGGAAATTATTACTTAATTTCATCATAAATATACCTAATTTACATAATTATTACTCCGTAGTATATGAACTGAAAAACAAAACAAAGAGTAATAATATTTGATCGTCTGTTATATGTTATATATGTGCGCACCTAATTTTCATATCTTACACGATGTGTGTTGGACCTTGACATATATGATGTTCGTGCTCAACTACTTGGGCAAGTGAATTAGTAGCAACCGACCACGGCGCGCACACCGGCACTTATTGTCGCCGAGCTAGCGCATGCACACTAATTAAGCTCATGCAATGTTGATGCTTGCTCGGGGCATGCGTAAAATTAAGTTGTTACTGACTCAAATAAAAAAAATTAGAACTCTAGATGAGGTCGTAGCCTATGATAAAATGTGATGATGACTATTTTTAGCTTTAATTTAAGAACTCTTTCTAAAATAAAAATAAAAAATCCACGGACCTAACACATGGTATGCGGAAGGATTAAGTTAATTCTATAAAATAATAATAATTGTCCAAATGACACAATTATTATATTTTAATGTAGCGAGACAACTGAATATTTTAATTGAGATGAGCATTTTTTAAAAAATAAGACATATTCATTACATGATTCGCCCGTAGCAACGCACGGGCTTTTTTGCTAGTACTATTCTAAAAGCGCTGAGCTCCGAGGTTTCGAACATATTCAGATGCACTTCAGTTGCGACGCACTCCGAGCCGAGTTAAAGATCATTGTAAACAATTTTCGATTACAGGACGTTTGAGGCTTGACGGATATTCGAATATGCCAATTGTTTACGTGCTTAGCCGAGTTAAATAATATACGGTAATGCTTGGGTAGGACATTGATGCCCCTAAGTGAAAATCGGACGCCCCAACCAAACAATATGTTGCGTTAGGAATTTTTAACCTGGAGTTTTGTTGTGAGAGGCAGACGGTGATGATGTTGCAGTACTAGGACACTCCAATCAAAGGACGGATGTTGCAGTGAGATTTTTTTGCGCCTTTTTGTTGTTGCGATATGTATACGATGATGTTCCATGAGTTCCAATAGATTACTAATGTTGCAATGGTTCTTCTAATGTCCTACAATGCGTCGATTTGCAATATTGCAATGTTTATTCCCACAATGTTTGACACGTGAGGTGATGTTGTAATAACTATTTTAGTATGTTGCGCATATTTATTTTAGAGGTTTTATAGTTAATTTACCATGCTTCACTTTTTTTGGTATAACTAGCAAAATGCCCGTGCGTTGCTACGGACGAAACCCATAGTGACTTACGTAATTCCTTCTAGCCAAGTAATAATACTTGATATATCTATTTTAATTTTTTATAGTCCATATACTAATTACGATAGTATGTAAATTATATGTCTTTATTATGATGAAAATAAAATGGGCTTTGCTATGGTATTCCGTATTACCTTCTCTTGCCTTTTAAAGGGTAAGAGTTAAAATGAATCTTAGCCCTTGATTTGTATGTGAGAGGAAATAAATAAAGAAAAAAAGTGGCTTCTATCCCGAAATCACGTTATCATTTATCAAGCTAACCAACTACACCCTTTTTCGGTTAGTTTTCCTAGTAATTTATTTTCTTCCTCCGTGGTCCTCGTCCTTCTCAGCTGCCAATAAACTGAACGATTTAAACAGCCGACCCATGACAAACAAACGCAAGTACGTTACAATTACATATTGGTGTGGCGCATCGATTGATTAATTACCAAGCGCTAAAAATGTTACCGCAATTCATCCATGTCACGGTACCAAATAACACATTATAAAATAGCCATGACATGTTACAACTAAGTGACTAACCCATGTCACGTTAGGGGAAAAACCACACGTTAGGTAAAAAGGATATCATGTTGCTCACGTTATTCACATTAAGGTAAACAATCTGGCGTTGCTCACGGTAGGCACATTAAGGTAAAACAAAAAAATTGAAGTTGATCTTTTTAGGTGATATGTTGCCTATTTTTCCTATTTCTTAAACAAATATATATATTCTTCTATTATCTTCTACGAGCTAATAACCATCAAAATGGACGCAGAGCTTAATTAAAATTGCTTCAACTGAAACTGGAGAAATTATATGGGACTATCAAAATTAATTGAAAGCTTTCTGATACATTTAATCTTTAGTGTGTTTATGACTCAAAATGCATCTTGCTGGGGTGGTCAGAGCCCATAATGGTAAGGATGAGGTCAAGGGATCGAGACTCCTTGCGCGCCCTTTTCTTTTGAGTTTTGCGGTAGTTTCTCTCGGTTAAGCCCAATTAATTTTGACGTACCATGTTTTGGGACAGAAACACTCCTGCTTTATTATTAGGTAGTGATAAATCAATTCTATTTGCCTTATTAATTTTTCTTAAAAAATACAGTTTTGGTGCAGTCATGGTTCAAAAGTATTACGAGAAATACTCCTATATTTGTAAACGTTGCAAAGTTAAGCGTCACATCATGTTGTGGTGGGATTGAAAATCCTGAAATCGAATGACAGAGCTGTTTCTCTATATGTGTTTTAATGTTGCAAGCTTCGATTTCTTGCAATAATTAATTTTTAATGTTGCAACGAAGTATACGATGAAAATTTTCTATCGGACGTCCGGATGCTAGTTGCAACCGAGCAATGTGGTTTTAATTTGGAGCGGGAAAAAACGGCTTGGCCATCTCACTTGTCCGAAGAGACAGTACCACTAGTCCACTACCAAAAGGACGTAACAAATTCAGGATCTTTTGTACCAACCGTAGAAAGTATGCACATTGCGTCCATCCATCGCAAGAAAGAGAAACGAAATGCACGGATGTTACATCCAAAGTAGTAACTGGTCAGAGCGTCGTCCATGGAGGGTTGCTTCTTGCTTGCCCGCCGGATGACGCCCGTCGATGCGGCCGCTCTCGGATCGCTGCCCATCGATGCGACTGCCAACCAACAGTTAGTTCTTCAGGTAACGACATTCAGTCTGAAAACTTTAGATAACACAAAATGGACACGAGTGCTTCAGGTAACGCAAGAGCAGATTATTGCACACCGATACAACAGCCTCGAAGAAGCACTAGCAAGTTGGCATGCAGGTGAACATGATCATTGGCGTTTCGTGCGTACCATGACGAGAAGCCATTTCGTTGTCGATGCAATGGAATGATCCTGCCGTGGGCTCGTAGCAGTCTGACCCTTTTCTGAATCTTCCTCTTCCCTTTGGAGTACTCCTGCACTCTCTCGTGTACGTTTTTCCTTGATGACCTATTCCTTCGCCATGTCCCGGTCCTCTTCATCTTAGCAAGTGCAAGTAAACTAGGAGAGCAGGAACAGATAAGTGAATTCAGACTTAGCAAATAAAATATTCTTTTATCCGCTGAGGTCAGATTACAGGCACGTCTGCTCTGGCCCGCAGCACCAGCTTTTGACACAAAGGAGGAAACAAAAACACTTACAAATTAATTGTGGCAGCACAATCTTTGATTCTCTTCTCCTGTTAGGCTCCACATTGTTGGATGGAAAAGAATATGATCTTGTCGCGCCTCTCTCGGTATTGCCCTCTTCCTCCTCAGTCCTCATCTTGTGAGCAAGTAAATGAAGTTGGAAAAAAAAACAAAAACAGACAAATGAGTTCGAGTTGCCAAACGTACAAAGATAATCCGTACAGTATATATAACAGAAATGTGTACGTGGAGGCGAAACATTCAAGGGTCAAAGCAAATTAAGCTATGTAGATGTAGGTACCTGTGGATTCGTCCATGATTGCCTCAAAGGAATACGGTTCCTTGGTGTAGAAGATGTGCCGGTCGACGCTGTCTTCATTTGATTCCTTCCCATATACCTTTACTTGCTGGACATGTCCGTATCTTCCCCCACTCGGAGGAGTCGTCTTGTAATGATATCAGTTTGAGCAGTTTTGGGCTGCAATCCACACGCAGCTTATTTAGCTTTGCATCTCGTAAGTATTCTGGGAGCTGCTTCAGCACGCAAGTCCCACCAGTCCAGGCTTCGAAGGGATGGCAGACCGTCCAATTCCTTTAGTGCTGGGCAGCGACTAATGTCCATCCATTGCAAGCTTGGGTTGTTGCGGATCCTCTTCAGCCTTGGGTTGTCATATGACCAAAGCTTGACTAGTGAAGGGAAGTTCTCAACGGAGACCAGGTGCTGTATATTTGTCAGGTCCAGCTCTCTTAATCGGCATGCATGCTGTGCAAGCCCTGCAGGAAGACATTGCAGTTTACAGTTTTGAACCCAAAGCTGCTCTAACACAGGCATCGCTGGGACGTGCTGCTCCCACTCCCACTCTGTCCATCTCAGCATGCCCTTAAAACCCAGTTTTCTCAGCTTGGGAAAAACAACACCAGCAGCACCATGTGACGTGTGATGAGGCTGCCTCTTACTGTGCCGTGTTTCTGTTGGCACTTGTACCTCGCCCTTGCAACCAGCAGCTTCACCACCCAAGGAGGGGACGAGGAAATCATGCCCAACACACCGGACGGATGGAGCACGCTCGACCCAAAAATAATCAAGGAAGGGGAGCTGACCCAGTCCATTAGGAAGTTGCGTGCAGCATGCATAGTCATCCAGCACCAGCCGCCTTAAGCTCCCAAAGGCTGACATGGTTCTCATCCACTGCGGTAGCCCACGTGCAAAGTAGCCTATGATATGAAGTATTTCCATGCAAGTTGGAGGGCACAGATTAGACAACACATCCTCTATTCTCTCGTGCTCCTCCTCGCTGATGTCGTCTTGGACCTCCCCGTTCTCTCCAAGCCTGCTGGTAAATATCAGAGATAAGCCTGTTAGGTGATGTTTACTGCTAAGCATTGCTTTAGCAGCCATAGAACCAGAAGGTGCTTTCTCTAGACCACTTATTTCAAGTTCTTGGAGCTTCAACAGAGGCCCTAGTTCTTGTAAGCTGCACCAGCCATCCTGCACTATCATCCGAATGAGTTGGAAATCCCCATCAGGTGACCAAATCTTCTAGCTCCCTGAAGCCACGAGGAACTGAGGTGATTGTCGTGCCTCGAAAGTTAAGTGACCTCAGCTTCCGTAGCTTTATGATGCTGCTTGGAAGTTCAGAAATATTTGTACACCCACAAAGGTCAATGGCCTGTAGAAATTTTAGGTCACCTATGTCTCGAGGGATCATGGATATGCTTGTGCTAGAAAGACACAAGTATCTTAAATGTCTAAGATGGCATATGGAGCCTGGCACCTCAACTTTATCTGCTTCATTTATATATAGTACTCTTAGGCAAGAAAGCTTGTTTACTAAATCCTTCAGCAAAACTGTGGTGCTTCCAAATAACATTAATGTTCTGAGCGAAGCTTGTTTTTGCAAAGTGTCTAGACCTACTGCCTTGTTTGCGATGGATAGGTGGCGGAGCTTTGGAATACTAAGAGCTCTATTTGCATCCTGCCCTTCAATGAGAAGTAACCCTTGGCCTTTCATTATATAATGAGCAAAGGAACGGACAACATCATGCATGATGCATGCTGTTGCAGCATAGTAATCTCTGTCTGGTTCCAGGAGGTTTCTTGAAACCAATTCTTTGTAGTATTCAGTCCCCAAATCTTCTACGGCCTTTGAGCTCAGTTTGTTATGTATGTGACCTTCTGCCATCCAAAGCTGCACTATAACTCCTTGTCTGATTAATTCATCTTTTGGGAACAGTGAACAATACACAAAACACTGCTTCAAGTGCGGAGGCAAGTCTTCATAACTCAAATAAACCGCCTTATTAATATCTTCATCAATTCCGGTTGTCAACCAAGTGTCGTGGCTACTAACATCCTTCCAAGCATCTCTTGTTCTACTTTTGCGACGCAAGACTCCTCCAATGACCTTAAGTGCTAATGGCAAGCAGTCGCATTTGTCCACAATTTCCATCCCGATACCCTTTAATCCATCGACGTAGTCTTCATCATCACTCTCATTCATAACTACCTATTACGGAAAAAAATGCATTATGTGTGTGAAGAGAGAGAGAGAAAGAGAGAGAGAGTGGTGCTACTAGAACAGAGGTTGTCATAGTGGAAAAATAATAAAGTGGGTGCACTAGAGCAACCTAACATAACTTCACTCTACATCACTAGGATATATGTTCGATTATTACACATGAGGCACGTTTTGGTACGTTAAGAGCAAACTAGAGTACGATAAAGGCTTAGAAGCCAAATTACCTGGCGCCTTTGCATTATCAGCGGAGCGACAAGAGAAAAGATGAGGATTGGGCTCTCTGGCACCTCAATCTAGGGGGGAGGAGAGAATAAAGAAGACAGAAAGAGATGCTATATGTGAGTTATTACTGACCTGTTTCTTTAGCAAAACCCATGCGTCATCTGATTTTAGCTTGTCAACTCGATGGAGATGCTGTGCTTTCATCCCACTGAGCAACTCCATCGTTTCTTGTGGTAACCAAGACACGACTGCCAGAAGCACCATGACCAAGTGGACACTCTAAGCAGCTCATTCCACACTCTTTCACTCCAGACATCATCCATCACCAATAAAAACTTCTTCTGCTGGACCATGTTCTTCAAAGTCACGCTCGAGCAAGTCCTATTTCCAGCACAGCCATCATGATTGGCACCGAAAGAAGCTAGAACACTTTGTAGGACACTAATCTCATTGAACTCTTGGTTAACGCTCAACCAGATCCTTTCCTCGAAGTTCTCCTCCACCCTTCTATCACCGAAAATCATCCTAGCGAGGGTGGTTTTGCCTATTCCACCCATGCCTGTGATAGCAACATCAACAACCACATTGTTGCCCTTTAATCCTACCGGAGCATCCACCTTTTTGATGAGTAGATCAACAATTTTTTTGGTATCCTCCTCAATCTTCTCGCCGACAACATCAGACATGACAATACTCGATCCAGTCTTTGTATTGCTGTCGGACCAAGGATTGGTGGAGTTGTTGATGGGATAGCCTGAGGAGTTGATTGCTTGTGTGATGAATCCGAAGCGAGAGCTCCTCTCTGCGATTTCCACCAGGCGCTGGTTGAGCGCCTGGATCTTCCTCCCAATCTCATGCGCCGCAACTGGGTTGCGGAAGCAAAAGCACATCTTCGGGATTTTCCAGCATCGTGAGTTGCGTTTTGGCACAACACCCAATGACGAGGGATCTTCTCCGCCCTCCATGATCTGGCAGAGGTCAAGGATGTCATCGGCGTCGTACATGACATCCTTGAGCTCCCTCACCCACCGCTCCACCGCCGAGTCGCGGATGCGCCTCCTCTCGGCGTCCCCCAGGATGCTGCTGAGGTCGCCGAGCGTCGTCTCGAGCTTGACGATCTCGCCAGGCACGCCCAGGAGCATCTCCACCTCCTCCTTGGCCATGCCCATCAGGATGTCCGTCAGCTTGGACGCGAACGCATCCAGCACCACCGCCATGATCAGGGGATGGAGCTGCAACTGCAAGAGAGAGGGATAACAAAAGAAAGATGGACGAGCAGGTTCGGAGTGCAGCGTGAAGTTGTAGTGCGCCTGCTGAATGTATTTTTTTTCTATCACGCGTACTACATCTACGAGGGCGCCACTCAGTACTATTTTTTTTCCCGTGTAACCTCGAACAGGAAGATCGCATTGGGGCTAGGACAGTAGGACGCATCTGCCGGGGGCAAGGCAAGTGCCAGCTAGTACTGCTGAAACCAGTGGCACGCGTGTTCAGGAAAGCGATCATTATTTTTTCAAGAATCAAGGTCATTAGCCGACTAGCTGAGAATATTATCTACTTCTGGGAGGCGCGAAAAGAAATGCTAAATATCAGAGATCGTAGAAAAGGTGTGATGTTGCCCATGCTCCTTGTACGGCAGCACGCTACTTTGGGCTCGGTGTGCGTATGTGCGACAAAGTTTTTGCGGCTAACGAAGGAAGAGCACATGGTGCTTAATTTTGGTCTGAGATGCACAAGCAGTTTTTTACTGTTCAGATTCCTTTTGCTTGCTGTCCTGCCGCTCCGATCGCCTTCGCGCATCGAGACACACACACGCAGTCTGACACACCCTCGTCGATCACCTTTGGGCTCGGTGTGCGTACGTGCGACAAAGTTTTTGCGGCTAACGAAGGAAAAGCACATGGTGCTTAATTTTGGTCTGATGCACAAGCCTTTTTTAACTGTTCAGATTCCTTTTGCTTGTTGCCCTGCCGCTCCGATCGCCTTCGCACATCGACACACACACGCAGTCTGATTATATCGATCAGAATATGCGAGCAGTCCACACTGCCACCCCACGGTAAAGCATGTAAACAATTGGCTCGAGGGTCGTGCCACGGACGGTATCATCTTTAGCTTCTTCATAGCAATTCTAGCCCGCCCTCTAAAAATGAGCCTCTATTTTGTATTTTGAATCGGCTCATAAAATTTTAGGAACTTGAAATCTTTTATGGACTTCGGCCAACCCGATCAAATGATGGCCCCAAAATCAATCTGACTAGTGAGACTCACCATTCACCTCCCCCACGCGCGCCATGCCCGCGCTGCCTTCGCCGCATTGCCTCCCCCGCGCCGCGCGCCCGCCCTGCTCGCCCGAGCCGTCGCGTCCGCCTCTTCCCCACGCTCTGCGCCCACCTCTCCCTCCCTGCCGGCCAGGCGCGGTGGCGGCCTGGTCCGTCTCCGGCGGCGAGTGCAACAGGTTGGTGGCGGGTAGCAGGTGCGGCCTGGTCCTCCGGCGCCGGGTGCGGCCAGGTGCGAGCGGGTTGGTGGCGGCGACAGGGTGCAGCCTGGTGCGAGGCGAGGCGGCGTGTGCGGCCGGCGCCAGGCGCGGCGGCGGCCTGGTCCTCCGGCGCGGGGTGTGAGCGGGATGGCGGCTGCGGCGGCGATGAGTACGTGGAGCGCAGAGGAGAAAGGAAAAAAGAGGTAGGGCAGGAAAAAAAGAGGTAGGGCCCACGTGTCGGGTGGTCGGTGGAAATAGAGGGCCTCCAGTTCTAGGTGGCCTGGACCAAAATTTGGTGGTCTTCACAAAAGGATAGCCCATTTAAAAGCTCCGCTAGAGTTGTTTTTTTCACCTAAAAGACTAAAAATAAAGGATAGAAGCCCATTTAAAGGGTCGGTGGGAGTTGCTCCCGCTCAGTTGAGTGCACCCCTCGACCAAGAATAGTTTCGCTCTATATGTGCCCCGTATAGCAGCTACTCCTCAATCCTAATACCCTGAATCCCTTGTGCTTCAAAAGAACCGGATCGCCAAGCTTGCAAGTTCTGTGGTCGAAGAGAAAGAAATCTGCGCATTAAAAACCTCCTGTGAATCATTTGCAACCGAGCGAATGTGGTTTGGAGAGGGTAAACACAGAGGCTTGAGCATCCTCATCACTTGTCTGAACTCTGAAGAGTCAGTAGTCAGTACCACTAGCAAAGGACGTAACAGATTCAGGGTCCTTTTTTTGCCACTCAAACACATAGCCATTAGCAGTAAAGCACGTCGCGTTCATCCATCACAAGAAAGAGAAACGAAATGCACGGATGTTACATCCAAAGTAGTAACTGGTCAGAGCGCCGTGCCCGCTTCCGGCTTGGGCGCTCCGTGACTCCGTCCGTGGAGGGTTGCTTGCCCGCCGGATGACGCGCGTTGATGCGGCCGCTCTCCGAGGCGCGGCGCGGGGTGCGCTCCAGCTGACCAGCTCCAAGCTCGGCGAGGACTCCTCGGATCGCCGCCGCCCGAGGCCCAACCGCTCGTCGAACCGGCCCGTTCTTGCAATCCCATCGGTGCGACTGCCAACCAACAATTGGTTCTTCAGGTAAACAACAATTCAGTCTGAAAACTTCAGGTAACATAAAATGGACACGGATACAACAGCCTCCAAGAAGCACAAGCAAGTTGGCATTTTCAGAAGAAGTACATTTTCACTGACCAGAGCAAGTGGAAGGAAACGTGCAAGGGCCCTGTTCAGATGTTTCGCGAAATTTTTTTCGAGTATGTTCCCTCACATGCATGTCATATTAAATATAGTCGAAAAAAATAACTCATTATATGGATGGAGTGTACTTCGCGAGACGAATCTAATGAGTCTAGTTAGGTCGTGATTAGACAATAAATTGCTACAGTAAACATGTGCTAATAACGGATTAATTAGACTCATTAGGTTCGTCTTGCGATTTACTGACAGAATCTGTAATTAGTTTTGTAATTAGTCTATATTTAATACTTCAAATGTGTGCCCGGCATACTCGAAAAAAATTTCGCGAAACATCTGAACAGGGCCAAGATCGAATTGAACCATGTACCTGTGTGAACTCTCCCTGTCGCCCATGTCTGCCTTTAAGGAATAGTTTGGCTCCTCCTAGTCTCGTCGCGCCGCGTAGTGTAGTGCGCTGCCGCTCGGCAGCCCGGCGTGGACTCCTCCAACCTTCCCCGTCCGGCGCTAGCTGAACCGGCGTCTGTTCCTGAAAGACACGCACGGCGCAGCGTCCGTGAGGTGAGATTGCAGAGACGTTCGCTCTCTCCCGCAGCACCAATTTTTGACACACAAAGGAGGAAACAAAAACTCTTACAAATTCGAGCAGCAACATAATCTTTATTAGTTTCTTCTCCTGTCAGCCTCCAGCCTCCGGGTGCATCAGTACGGCCAGTCAACCAACATGTAGTAGTTCTTCTGATGAACAAAACCCAAGAGTCTTAGTGAGATAAGTGCCTCAGATATTAAAATTTGTATTTATAGCACGTACTATCACGACAATCTTCATTGTTGGATGGAATAATAGATTAATGATCCTGTCATGCTTCCCTCGTTATGCCCTCTTCCTAGGGGTGAAAGTGGCGAGGATAATTTCCGCATCCGATCCGCTCCGAATCCGATTTTTGCGGATATGGAGAAGCATTTTTGATATCCGTGCGGATATGGATAATCCGAATCCGATTGTGTGTGGATGCGGAGTAGGATATGGTTTAAGCGAAATCCGATGGATACGGATTATCCGATAATTGAATGCGGATTATCCGAGGCTTATAATAGGATATCCGACTAATCTAACGAGCTCACCATGTCACCACACTACAAATCGAGCTCAGCTCAAATAACGAGACACCCATAAACTATGTCATGGTTCATGAACCATAAAGATAAGTATTTTTGGTGTTACGTTGCTAAATTATAGTTTGGTTTAGAAATTATTTGTCACTTAAAAACTATATGTAAGCATATATTATCCGACTATATTAATTCGCATCCGCTCCGAAACCGCTCCGACTCCGCACCAGTTCCGACATCCGAAAAAATCCGCATCCGTAACCGCATCCGCAAGATATCCGCTCCGCTCCATATCCGACAAAAAAATATGGATGAGGATGTGGAAAAGGTATTATCCGCTCCGATCCGATCCGCTTTCATCCCTACCTCTTCCTCCTCAGTCCTCATCTTGTGAGCAAGTAAATGAAGTTGGAAAAAAACAAAAACAGACAAATGAGTTCGAGTTGCCAAACGTACAAATATAATCCATATACGTAGTAGTAAATAACGTTTCGAATTTACAAAGGTACCTGTGGATTCGTCCATGATTGCCTCAAAGGAATACGGTTCCTTGGTATAGAAGATGTGCCGGTCGACGCTGTCTTTCTTTGATTCCTTCCCATATACCTTTACTTGCTGGACATGCCGTATCTTCCCCCACTCGGAGGAGTCGTCTTGTAATGATATCAGTTTGAGCAGTTTTGGGCTGCAATCCACACGCAGCTTATTTAGCTTTGCCTCTCGTAAGTATTCTGGGAGTGCTTCAGCACGCAAGTCCCACCACTCCAGGCTTCGAAGGGATGGCAGACCGTCCAATTCCTTTAGTGCTCGGCAGCGACTAATGTCCATCCATTGCAAGCTTGGGTTGTTGCGGATCCTCTCCAGCCTTGGGTTGTCATGTGACCAAAGCTTGACTAGTGAAGGGAAGTTCTCAACGGAGACCAGGTGCTGTATATTTTTCAGGTCCAGCTCTCTTAATCGACATGCATGCTGTGCAAGCCCTGTAGGAAGACGCTGCAATTTACAGTTGTTAATCAGAAGCTCCTCTAAGACAGGCATAGCTGGGACGTGCTGCTCCCACTCCCACTCTGTCCATCTCAGCATGCCCTCAAAACCCAGTTGTCTCAGCTTGGGAAAAGCAACACCACCAGCACCACGCGAAGTATGATAAGGCTGCCTCTTATTGTTCCGTGTTTCTGTTCGCAGTGGTACCTCGCCCTTGCCACCAGCTTCACCACCCAAGGAGGGGACGAGGAAATCATGTCCAATGCACTGGACCGACGGAGCACGGTCGACCCAAAAATAATCAAGGAAGGGAAGCTGACCCAGTCCATTAGGAAGTTGCGTGCAGCATGCATAGTCATCCAGTGCCAACCGCCTTAAGCTCCCAAAGGCTGACATGGTGCTCATCCACTGCGGTAGCCCACGTGCAAAGTAGCCTATGATATCAAGTTCTTCCGTGCAAGTTGGAGGGCACAGATTAGACAACACATCCTCTATTCTCTCGTGCTCCTCCTCGCTGATGTCGTCTTGGACCTCCCCGTTCTCTCCAAGCCTGCTGGTAAATATCAGATATAAGCCTGTTAGGTGATGTTTACTGCTAAGCATTGCTTTAGCAGCCATAGAACCAGAAGGTGTTTTCTCCAGACCACTTATTTCAAGTATTTGGAGCTTCGAGAGAGGTCCTAGTTCTTCTAAGCTGCACCAGCCACCTGCACTACCATCCGAATGAGTTGGAAATCCCCACACGGTGACCAAATCTTCTAGCTCCCTGAAGCCACGAGGAACTGAGGTGATTGACGTACGTCGAAAGTTAAGTGACCTCAGCTTCCGTAGCTTTATGATGCTGCTTGGAAGTTGAGAAATATTTGTACACCCACCAAGGTTAATGGCATGTAGAAATTTTAGGTCACCTATGTCTCGAGGGATCGTGGATATGCTTGTGTTAGAAAGACACAAGTATCTTAAATGTTTGAGACGGCATATGGAGTCTGGCACCTCAACTTTATCTGCTTCATGTATATATAGTACTCTTAGGCAAGAAAGCTTGTTTAATAAATCCTTCAGCAAAACTGTGGTGCTTCCAAATAACATTAATGTTCTGAGCGAAGCTTGTTTTTGCAAAGTGTCTAGACCTACTGCCTTGTTTGCGATGGATAGGAGGCGGAGCTTTGGAATACTAAGAGCTCTATTTGCATCCTGCCCTTCAATGAGAAGTACCCCTTGGCCTTTCATTATATATAGACCAAAGGAACGGACAACATCATGCATGATGCATGCTGATAGACCATAAGAACTTTTGTCTGGTTCCAGGAGGTTTCTTGAAACCAATTCTTTGTAGTATTCAGTCCCCAAATCTTCTACGGCCTTTGAGCTCAGTTTGTTATGTATGTGACCTTCTGCCATCCAAAGCTGCACTATAACTCCTTGTCTGATTAATTCATCTTTTGGGAACAGTGAACAATACACAAAACACTGCTTCAAGTACGGAGGCAAGTCTTCATAACTCAAATAAACCGCCTTATTAATATCTTCATCAATTCCGGTTGTCAACCAAGTGTCGTGGCTACTAACATCCTTCCAAGCATCTCTTGTTCTATTTTTGCGACGCAAGACTCCTCCAATGACCTTAAGTGCTAATGGCAAGCAGTCGCATCTGTCCACAATTTCCATCCCGATACCCTTTAATCCATCGACGTAGTCTTCATCATCACTCTCATTGATAACTACCTATTAGGAAAAAAAATGCATTATGTGTGTGAAGAGAGAGAGAGAGAGAGTGGTGCTACTACAATAAAAACCCCGTGTATACGAACTATGTTGTGTTATTAGGCATTCGATTTTAACCACGTGGAATTCAATTGAACAGAGGTTGTCATAGTGGAAAAATAATAAAGTGGGTGCACTAGAGCAACCTAACATAACTTCACTCTACATCACAAGGATATATGTTCGATTATCACACATGAGGCACGTTTTGGTACGTTAAGAGAAAACTAGAGTACGATAAAGGCTTAGAAGCTAAATTACCTGGCGCCTTTGCATTATCAGCGGAGCGACAAGAGGAAAGATGAGGATTGGGCTCTCTGGCACCTCAATCTAGGGGGGAGGAGAGAATAAAGAAGACAGAAAGAGATGCTATATGTGAGTTATTACTGACCTGTTTCTTTAGCAAAACCCATGCGTCATCTGATTTTAGCTTGTCAACACGATGGAGATGTTGTGCTTTCATCCCACGAGCAACTCCATCGTTTCTTGTGGTAACCAAGACACGACTGCCAGAAGTACCATGACCAAGTGGCACTCTAAGCAGCTCATTCCACACTTTTTCACTCCAGACATCATCAATCACCAATAAAACTTCTTCTGCTGGACCATGTTCTTCAAAGCACGCTCGAGCAAGTCCCTATTTCCAGCACAGCCATCATGATTGGCACCGAAAGAAGCTAGAACACTTTGTAGGACACTAATCTCATTGAACTCTTGGTTAACGCTCAACCAGATCCTTTCCTCGAAGTTGTCCTCCACCCTGCTATCACCGAAAATCATCCTAGCGAGGGTGGTTTTGCCTATTCCACCCATGCCTGTGATAGCAACATCAACAACCACATTGTTGCCCTTTAATCCTACCGGAGCATCCACCTTTTTGATGAGTAGATCAACAATTTTTTTGGTATCCTCCTCAATCTTCTCGCCGACAACATCAGACATGACAATACTCGATCCAGTCTTTGTATTGCTGTCGGACCAAGGATTGGTGGAGTTGTTGATGGGATAGCATGAGGAGTTGATTGCTTGTGTGATGAATCGGAAGCGAGAGCTCCTCGCTGCGATTTCCACCAGGCGCTGGTTGAGCGCCTTGATCTTCTTCCCAATCTCGTGTGCAACAACGGGGTTGCGGAAGCAAATGAACAGGTTACAGCACCTTGAGTTGGTTTTTGGAGTAGCTGATGATGATGATGTGGGATCTTCTCCACCCTCCATGATCCGGCAGAGGTCAAGGATGTCATCGGCGTCGTACATGACATCCTTGAGCTCCCTCACCCACCGCTCCACCGGCCGAGTCGCGGATGCGCCTCCTCTCGGCGTCCCCCAGGATGCTGCTGAGGTCGCCGAGCGTCGTCTCGAGCTTGACGATCTCGCCAGGCACGCCCAGGAGCATCTCCACCTCCTCCTTTGCCATGCCCATCAGGATGTCCGTCAGCTTGGACGCGAACGCATCCAGCACCACCGCCATGATCAGGGGATGGAGCAGCAAGAGAGAGGGAAAACAAAAGAAAGATGGACGAGCAGGTTCGGAGTGCAGCGTGAAGTTGTACACTTGTAGTGCGCCTGCTGAATGTATTTTTTTTCTATCACGCGTACTACATCTACGAGGGCGCCACTCAGTACTATTATTTTTCCCGTGTAACCTCGAACAGGAAGATCGCATTGGGGCTAGGACAGTAGGACGCATCTGCCGGGGGCAAGGCAAGTGCCATCTAGTACTGCTGAAACCAGTGGCACGCGTGTTCAGGAAAGCGATCATTATTTTTTCAAGAATCAAGGTCATTAGCCGGCTAGTTGAGAACATTATCTACTTCTGGGAGGCGCGAAAAGAAGTGCTAAATATCGGAGATCGTAGAAAAGGTGTGATATTGCCCATGCTCCTTGTACGGCAGCACGCTCCTTTGGGCTCGGTGTGCGTATGTGCGACAAAGTTTTTGCGGCTAACGAAGGAAGAGCACATGGTGCTTAATTTTGGTCTGAGATACACCAGCAGTTTTTACTGTTCAGATTCCTTTTGCTTGCTGTCCTGCCGCTCCGATCGCCTTCGCGCATCGAGACACACACGCAGTCTGACACACCCTCGTCGATCACCTTTGGGCTCGGTGTGCGTACGTGCGACAAAGTTTTTGCGGCTAACGAAGGAAAAGCACATGGTGCTTAATTTTGGTCTGATGCACAAGCTTTTTTTAACTGTTCAGATTCCTTTTGCTTGTTGCCCTGCCGCTCCGATCGCCTTCGCACATCGACACACACGCAGTCTGATTATATCGATCAGAATATGCGAGCAGTCCACACTGCCACCCCACGGTAAAGCATGTAAACAATTGGCTCGAGGGTCGTGCCACGGACGGTATCATCTTTAGCTTCTTCAGAGCAATTCCAGCCCCCCTCTAAAAATGAGCCTCTGTTTTGTATTTTGAATCGGCTCATAAAATTTTAGGAACTTGAAATCTTTTATGGACTCCGGCCAGCCTGATCAAATGATGGCCCCAAAATCAATCTGACTAGTGAGACTCACCATTCACCTCCCCCACGCCGCCATGCCCGCGCTGCCTTCGCCGCATTGCCTCCCCCGCGCCGCGCGCCCGCCCTCCTCGCCCGCGCCGTCGCGTCCGCCTCTTCCCCACGCGCCGCGCCCACCTCTCCCTCCCTGCCGGCCAGGCGCGGCGGCGGCCTGGTCCATCTCCGGCGGCGGGTGCAACGGGTTGGTGGCGGGTAGCAGGTGCGGCCTGGTCCTCCGGCGCCGGGTGCGGCCAGGTGCGAGCGGGTTGATGGCGGCAGCAGGGTGCAGCCTGGTGCGAGGCGAGGCGGCGTGTGCGGCCGGCGCCAGGCGCGGCGGCGGCCTAGTCCTCCGGCGCGGGGTGTGAGCGGGATGGCGGCTGCGGCGGCGATGAGTACGTGGAGCGCGGAGGAGAAAGGAAAAAAGAGGTAGGGCAGGAAAAAAAGAGGTAGGGATGGACTGCCAACCAACAGTTAGTTCTTCAGGTAACGACATTCAGTCTGAAAACTTTAGATAACACAAAATGGACACGAGTGCTTCAGGTAACGCAAGAGCAGATTATTGCACACCGATACAACAGCCTCGAAGAAGCACTAGCAAGTTGGCATGCAGGCGAACATGATCATTGGCGTTTCGTGCGTACCATGACGAGAAGCCATTTCGTTGTCGATGCAATGGAATGATCCTGCCGTGGGCTCGTAGCAGTCTGACCCTTTTCTGAATCTTCCTCTTCCCTTTGGAGTACTCCTGCACTCTCTCGTGTACGTTTTTCCTTGATGACCTATTCCTTCGCCATGTCCCGGTCCTCTTCATCTTAGCAAGTGCAAGTAAACTAGGAGAGCAGGAACAGATAAGTGAATTCAGACTTAGCAAATAAAATATTCTTTTATCCGCTGAGGTCAGATTACAGGCACGTCTGCTCTGGCACGCAGCACCAGCTTTTGACACAAAGGAGGAAACAAAAACACTTACAAATTAATTGTGGCAGCACAATCTTTGATTCTCTTCTCCTGTTAGGCTCCACATTGTTGGATGGAAAAGAATATGATCTTGTCGCGCCTCTCTCGGTATTGCCCTCTTCCTCCTCAGTCCTCATCTTGTGAGCAAGTAAATGAAGTTGGAAAAAAAAACAAAAACAGACAAATGAGTTCGAGTTGCCAAACGTACAAAGATAATCCGTACAGTATATATAACAGAAATGTGTACGTGGAGGCGAAACATTCAAGGGTCAAAGCAAATTAAGCTATGTAGATGTAGGTACCTGTGGATTCGTCCATGATTGCCTCAAAGGAATACGGTTCCTTGGTGTAGAAGATGTGCCGGTCGACGCTGTCTTCATTTGATTCCTTCCCATATACCTTTACTTGCTGGACATGTCGTATCTTCCCCCACTCGGAGGAGTCGTCTTGTAATGATATCAGTTTGAGCAGTTTTGGGCTGCAATCCACACGCAGCTTATTTAGCTTTGCATCTCGTAAGTATTCTGGGAGCGCTTCAGCATCCAAACCCCACCACTCCAGGCTTCGAAGGGATGGCAGACTGTCCAATTCCTTTAGTGCTCGGCAGCGACTAATGTCCATCCATTGCAAGCTTGGGTTGTTGCGGATCCTCTCCAGCCTTGGGTTGTCATGTGACCAAAGCTTGACTAGTGAAGGGAAGTTCTCAACGGAGACCAGGTGCTGTATATTTATCAGGCCCAGCTCTCTTAATCGGCATGCATGCTGTGCAAGCCCTGTAGGAAGACATTGCAGCATACAGTTCTTAATCTTAAGTTCCTCTAAGGCGGGCATCGCTGGGACGTGCTGCTCCCACTCCCACTCTGTCCATCTCAGCATGCCCTCAAAACCCAGTTTTCTCAGCTTGGGAAAAACAACACCACCAGCACCATGTGACGTGTGATGAGGCTGCCTCTTACTGTGCCGTGTTTCTTTTGGCACTTGTACCTCGCCCTTGCAACCAGCAGCTTCACCACCCAAGGAGGGGACGAGGAAATCATGCCCAACACACCGGACGGATGGAGCACGCGCGACCCAAAAATAATCAAGGAAGGGAAGCTGACCCAGTCCATTAGGAAGTTGCGTGCAGCATGCATAGTCATCCAGCTGCCAACCGCCTTAAGCTCCCAAAGGCTGACATGGTGCTCATCCACTGCGGTAGCCCACGTGCAAAGTAGCCTATGATATCAAGTTCTTCCGTGCAAGTTGGAGGGCACAGATTAGACAACACATCCTCTATTCTCTCGTGCTCCTCCTCGCTGATGTCGTCTTGGACCTCCCCGTTCTCTCCAAGCCTGCTGGTAAATATCAGATATAAGCTTGTTAGGTGATGTTTACTGCTAAGCATTGCTTTAGCAGCCATAGAACCAGAAGGTGTTTTCTCCAGACCACTTATTTCAAGTTCTTGGAGCTTCGAACAGAGGCCCTAGTTCTTGTAAGCTGCACCAGCCATCCTGCACTAGCCATCCGAATGAGTTGGAAATCCCCATCATGTCGATCAAATCTTCTAGCTCCCTGAAGCCACGAGGAACTGAGGTGATTGTACGTACCTCGAAAGTTAAGTGACCTCAGCTTCCGTAGCTTTATGATGCTGCTTGGAAGTTCAGAAATATTTGTACACCCACAAAGGTCAATGGCCTGTAGAAATTTTAGGTCACCTATGTCTCGAGGGATCATGGATATGCTTGTGCTAGAAAGACACAAGTATCTTAAATGTCTAAGATGGCATATGGAGCCTGGCACCTCAACTTTATCTGCTTCATTTATATATAGTACTCTTAGGCAAGAAAGCTTGTTTACTAAATCCTTCAGCAAAACTGTGGTGCTTCCAAATAACATTAATGTTCTGAGCGAAGCTTGTTTTTGCAAAGTGTCTAGACCTACTGCCTTGTTTGCGATGGATAGGTGGCGGAGCTTTGGAATACTAAGAGCTCTATTTGCATCCTGCCCTTCAATGAGAAGTAACCCTTGGCCTTTCATTATATAATGAGCAAAGGAACGGACAACATCATGCATGACGCATGCTGTTGCAGCATAGTAATCTTCTGTCTGGTTCCAAGAGGTTTCTTGAAACCAATTCTTTGTAGTATTCAGTCCCCAAATCTTCTACGGCCTTTGAGCTCAGTTTGTTATGTATGTGACCTTCTGCCATCCAAAGCTGCACTATAACTCCTTGTCTGATTAATTCATCTTTTGGGAACAGTGAACAATACACAAAACACTGCTTCAAGTGCGGAGGCAAGTCTTCATAACTCAAATAAACCGCCTTATTAATATCTTCATCAATTCCGGTTGTCAACCAAGTGTCGTGGCTACTAACATCCTTCCAAGCATCTCTTGTTCTACTTTTGCGACGCAAGACTCCTCCAATGACCTTAAGTGCTAATGGCAAGCAGTCGCATTTGTCCACAATTTCCATCCCGATACCCTTCAATCCGTTGACATCGGCTTCATCACTCTCATTCACAATTACCTAGTATTTGAAAAAAAATGCAACTAGTGTGAGTAAGAAAATGGTGGTGCTAGAATCGGAAAGCTTCCGTATAGTGAATTTTATGTTGCGGGCGCACTGTAGTCTACAGAAACCAAACAAAACTTCCCTCGACGCACTACCGGATTCCGCATAAAAGCACACGGCAAAGCCTTTGCCGTGTGCTTTAGGCGTTTGCCGTGTGCAAAACGCAAAGCCATCTTTGCCGTGTGCCGCCCCGAAAAGAGCGACACACGGCAAAGTTTTGATCCGAAAAAACGTAAAATAAATAACAAATTTTAATGGGGAAGGACCACATCGGCCATTTTTCGCTGAATAATCACACGCTACGCAGCCGGCGGGGTTCGAACCCACGCCCTCCCCTTCATGCGTAGCCTCCTCTACCACTGCACCACTCGAGTGTTTGAGTCCATAACCCATTTTGATTCCCATTATATTAAACTTTTCCGTGTGTAAATTGTTTATTTGAGGCCCTAAATGACTTCAAATAAAAAAGTTGTGAACTACAAAGTTTCATAACTTTTCAAGATTTACAACTTTCGTTTTGGTCAAAAGTTCATCCAAGTCGTTTATAGAATTTGAATTTTCAAATTTGAAAAATTCAAACTTAGATTCGGTTGACAAGATGACTTCAAACAAAAAAGTGGTCAACTATAAAGTTTCATAACTTGTCGATCTAGACAACTTTCATTTTGGCCAAAAGTTCATCCGAGGTTGTTTACAAAATTTGAAATTCAAATTTGAGAAATACAAACTTAGTTTTTCGTTGACAAGATGATTTCAAATAAAAAAGTTGTGAATTACAAAGTTTCATAACTTTTCGATCTAAACAACTTTCATCTTGGTCAAAAGTTCATACAACATACCGGTAGTAAGATTGTTCACAAATCTTATACATCTCTCTTCTAGTTATAGAAACTACTTATAAGAGGCGTGTGATTTCTAAACACTTTTAGTACCACTTTGTTATATAAACAAATGATCAAAATAAAAATTGTAGATCTTTAAAAATTATACAACTTTGTAGTTCAACACTTTTTAATTTGATTTCGTTTAGGGCTTCAAAACGTGTTTTAAAAATTCTCTTTGCCGAGTGTTTTTAAAAAAAACACACGGCAAAGAACTCCCGGCAAAGAGAGGTCTTTGCCATGTGTTTTTCTTTGACACACGGCAAAGAAGGCTTTTGACACACGGCAAAGAGGGCTCTTTGCCGTGTGCCCGATATGCCGCACACGACAAAGCGTGCCACACACGGCAAACACAAATTTTTCCGTAGTGACGTCAATCAACATGATATGCTCGATTAAATTAAAACCATGCATCAGAGACATTTTGGTAGGCCAATAGCTTATTAGAGTATGATAAAAGGCTCCACAGTCAAATTACATGGTGCTTTATCACTACTTGGCGATGGGCCTTCAGTACCGGCGGTCATGGTCGCAAGTCACGCGTAACTGCGCCTGTTTGGCCACAGGGATTCAAACCCATGAGTCTCGGGCGTAATTTTCTTATCATCTCATGTACACATCGCATGTGATTAAGGAGGTGTTTAATCCTTCCAAAAAAATTTACCTCCCATCACATCAAAGGGAATCTTACATGCATGGAGTATTAAATGTAGACGGAAAAAAAACTCATTACATAGATGGAGTGTATTTCGCGAGACGGATCTAATGAACCTATTTAATTCATGATTTGCAACAGTGATGCCAGTAACCATCCACAAATCATGAATTAATTATAGATTAATTACGTTTATTAGATTTGTCTCGCGGTTTCCTCGTGGGATTTGGATTCTTTGACGTGACATTTGCAAAAAAAAATCACTAAAAATAAAAAAAAACCCTTGTTGGGATCAAGAAATAGCCAGGGACCCCGAGCCCTCCGCAAGAGGCCCGCGAAAGTGACAGAGCCCCCAAGGGGCTCCGAACAGTGAGACACAACACTGCCCGGTGGAGAGGACGTGCGGAGCCCGGACGAGCGGGGGCTCCGGTTAATCCGTTCGTTGACTATCTGATGCAGGAACCGAAGCCGCCTCCCCAAGGCTTCGAGCATAGGAGTGAGACGCCGCCCTAAGAAGAAAACGTGTGGAGCCCCAATGAGCCGAGGGCTCCGCGCACCAAGTCCAGGCCGAAAGGGCCACAGAGGCTGAAGCCGGTCGCGCTGGAGAGCGGTAGCTCCGGAAGAAGCGGGAGAACCACGCGGCGTCCCAAACTCCAGCGGCGCCGGCGGGCCTCTCAAGCTAGCGTGTGGAGCCCGGGTCGCCGGAGGCGTCAACAAGAAGTCATCGGAGGCGTATTTTTCGGAGGGTGCCTTAGGTGGTCAAGTCGAACAAGCAAAAGGGTGTAGGAAACCAAGTCGAATTATCCGGGGTGGTTGGACTCGGCTGTAAATAACCGATAATAGGCATGCGCGCTTTAGCATCGTGTAAAGTAACCTAGGGGTACTTTCGTCCGAAAGGTTCAGAGGGAGAGGGTATAAAAGGCGCCCTCCCATACTTGTAAAAGGGTTGACATTTTTTGGGATGAATACAAGAGTGACTTCACCCGCTTGTTTTGTTCTAAGTGCCTTCCGTATGTTTGGTTGACGGGCTCGTGCGGTCCTGATCCCAACACCCCTAAATGGAAGATGCATTCCTTTTAAGATAATCCGTGAAAGATCATTTAGTATCGGTTCATAACACCACCAATACTAATCGTCACCCTTTAATACCTGGTTGTGTTATTGACTGGTACTAAATGGCTCGGCCATTTTAGTATCAGGTCAAGATACCACCCGGTATTAAAATGTGACTTTTAGTATTAAAATGGGTGGTGTTATGACCCAATTTTAAAATGGCTAAGAGGACTTTTAAATTTGGACACGGTACTAAAATAGCTTCGTGCCGATTTAGTATCGGACCAAAAGTTATTAACGTGCGCGAAAGCTCATTTTTTTAAGTAAGGTTTTCGTAGTAATTATTTTTTTCTAAGTAATTAGATCATACGAGAGCGACAAGAGAAAAAGAGAAATCTCTCATTGCCATAAAAATAAGAACCACTTGGTGCCATAAAAATTTCTATACTTTCCCAGTTCAATAGAAGTTCTAACTTATAACCCATGTGCTGTTAACTAAAGTGTGAAAAGATGGATTTACATCTGACCCCACATGTCAGTGATCTGTCTTCCTTCTCTTCTCCTTTCTCCTTCCTCCTTTCTTCTCCGTTCAATGACCGACAGAAGGATGGCGACGCCGACGCGGCCCCGCACGCTCGGCTTGCCGACACCCGCGACGGCGCTGCCCCACCCACGTGCGGTTTGCAGGCGCCCACGGCGGCGCTGCCACACCCGTGCGTGGCTCCTCCAGCAGCAGCGTGGCCACGCCTGCATGCCTGCTCGCAGCCTAAGGACCGCGCGGCTCGCCGACGCCCGCAACGGCGCTGCCCCCAGCCCGCAGCGACTCCTACAGCAGCGTTGCCCCTGTCCGCACGGTCGCTCTTGCAGCTCCTACGGCAACGTGGACTCCGCCCGCGCGCCCGCTCTTGTTGGCACCCGTAGCGGCACGGCCCACCCGCGCGTGACAACATTGAAAGTGCATCTAGGGCCCTAGTGGGTTTTGGTGAATTGAATGACACCAAGATTAAAGAACTAATATTTTGTTGAGTATATGAGCGGGGAATTATTGTGATTTGAATGAATTGGTTATAAAAGACATATTCCATGAGGTAAAGCAAAAAAAAAAGGCTATACAACAAGTCATTTGACTAGGCTATGTTCAAAGTGACAAAATCAACGAGCATTGAGTTCATGTGAAGTGAAACATGTGTTTGATGACAACTAATTAAACTCATATCAAGTGAAGCTTGAGATCAAGACATAGCACTAGAAAGGATTCTCTTGTGAAGAAATGGACTATCTATTAAAGAGAAGACCTAAGTTACAATCAAAGTGTAAGCTAAGGGCAAATGAACTAGAGAGATGATGGTATGGAACATCATTGATCCTATACCTGATATATGTCTTGCATAGACATGAAG
Source organism: Urochloa ruziziensis (assembly GCA_015476505.1). Classification (NCBI taxonomy): domain Eukaryota; kingdom Viridiplantae; phylum Streptophyta; class Magnoliopsida; order Poales; family Poaceae; genus Urochloa; species Urochloa ruziziensis. Next base: position 63,820,828 of record CM027118.1, read on the forward strand.
ATTATGAATCAAATCAAATGGTCAAGTTGGTCAAGTTGATGAATGAACTTCATTGATGATGCAAACCTACATGAAGCTCTATGTGATGCAAGGATGAAAAATTGGGATCTGAGATGGTGTTTCTAGGGGCTAAGCTTGACCAAGGGCAATTGGTTTGTGCCGAGGTACCAATGCTAGGGTGACGAAACTTTCTTGGACTTCAACTTGGTGAATCTTAGTCATGCAAAAGTTGAATATGGGCAAGCATCAATCATTCTAGAATCAAGTTATAAAGAAGGTGAATTAAATTAGAAGTGATTTTCATTCAAAGACAATGGTTCAAGTCACTAGTTTAAGTAAGATGTGCTCAATATAAGTGTAACATCCGGAAAATTTACCAAGTTAAATCACTCGCTAAAAATTGGTTTTCAAAATTCATTTCGTTGAGCTCATACTATTCCCGACGAATTTTCGTCGTCCTGGTACCGACACCGACAAAGTTCCTCGCTTCCTCTTTTTCCCGTCGTGCGTGCCCGACCGATCCCGCGATCGGCGCCGTAAATCTCTCTCTCTCTTCTCCCTTTTTCTTTTTTCCCTTTTCTTTTTTCCTTTTTTCTCTTGTTCTCTCTTCCCTCTCCTTCCTCCTCCTCCTTCCTACTCACGCTGAGCGCCCCTCCCCCTGCTCCAGCACATCGCCGCCCCCTCCCTGCTCCTCTGCCTCCACCACCCGCCGGCGCCACCCCCTGTGCTCGACGACGCCAGCTTAGCACCGCCGATGACCCCGGCCCCGCCGCCGACCCCGCCTGCGCCGCCCCTGCACGCCGCCGCACCGCCGACCATCTGTCGTGCCGCCCAGACCCGTGACCCCACCAGCAGCGCCGCCCTCCTCTCTACCCCCCTGCAGCGAGTCCACGCCGTCCCTGTGCTCGCGTCGCGCACACAGTGCCGGAAAAGACCGCCGGCCGGGCAGGACCCCACGGTCGCCGGCCGAGCTCCCCTCGCGCCGCCTATAAAGGCCGCCATCGCCGCTCCACTCCACCACAGCCGCCTCCTCCTTGCCTCCCCACTGCCAATTGCACCGCTGTCGCTGCCAAATCACCGCCACCAGAGCCACCGCCGCCGCCCTCTGTCCGCCGCCACCGATCCGCCTCCACGCGCCGCCCCAGCCCGAGGTGAAGCAGGGAATGGGTTCCCCTCACGCTCCTCTCTATTTTCCCCCACTTCCCGACCGCCGTCACGCCCCGAAGCGTCGGCGCCGCCGCCGACCAGGCCGCCAGCCAAGCGCTCGGCCCTTCCTCTGTTCTGAACCGAGAACAGGAAGAGGAGATGGCGGTTTTGTCCAAACCCCCTCCACCTTTCCCCCTTTTGTTTAAAGAAACCTCCCACCTCTATGCCTTTTTCTAAAATCCCCTCCACTTCATAAAGTAATCCTAAATGAGTCCCTGTCCCCTCTAAACCACCCCTAATGTTTACCAATATCACAAATCAGTCTATTCCCAGTTCTGAGTATTCACAAATAAGCCCCTCTTCCTTATAAATTAATTACAGATATGCCCTTGACCCCTTAAACATACCCTAATCACCCCTTTGATGCGTCATTTCATGCGCCAAACTTCACCCGTTTCTCTCCAAATTCGACCACGGCCTTTCCACATATATTCCGGCCAAGCTATACAAAAATCTCCCAAAAATAATCTTTCTAGGATATATTTCCTATTTCTCTTTCCCGAGCTCAACTAAAAATCCCTTTTTCATTTTCCTTCCCTTTTATTTCTTGTATGCTTGCTTGTGTGTGCCATAGACCGCGGAGTGACCGAGGAGCAGCCCGGCGAGGAGTTCAGAGGACCGTACCGTGAGCCGGAGAACGCAGGCGAGTACCGCGAGCCGGAGATCGAGGACCCGTACCGCGAGCAGGCGCTTCCGGTCGACTTTGACGACGGCAAGTTCAATCCCGTCCTTTGATGCATGTTTAACCTATGTTTTACAAACACAACCTATTGGCCTGTTTATAAAATGCATTGTTTTATTGCAAGACCCGGTTGGATAGCCACCCCTTGATTGCTATGACTATTCCTTGATCACCTAGGTTATCATTAAATATGACTTGCTCTGTTTGGATGATAGCCATTGCTAGGAACGCTTAGGACCTGTTACTCTTACCACTATCATATTACAAATACTCATATGTTTCAAAATAAAGAATGGTGTGAGTGTTTAAAAGAAAAGGGTGACTTTTGGTGAAAATGGAATAATGGTGAAACCGATGGGATGGATGGTGTGTTCTATGTGAAACACCAAATTGGTGAGCTCGTGCCTGTGTGGCTGAGCGGGATGTGGAGATATCCATCTTGTCATTATTTTAAGGACCGAGTTGATTGTCATCTAGCCTGGCCCAGTTTAGTGCTACCGCCCTACCGTTGTATGTGGCAACGGCTTAGCATAAATCCCACTAGTTGGTTGGGTAGCCAATGGGTGAGCTATGAGCAATGGGAGAACAAGGAGCAGGAGTACGATCTATGTGAGTTACGTCCCGGTCATGCCTCATTGGGAGGACATGGACCCCTTGGTTGCTTCCATATTGGTTAGTCCGGCTTAGCTACGGTGTGGTAATGGCTTTGACAGGTCCGCGCCGGCATTTCGGTGTTCGTGTTGCAGAAACCGTTGGGTTGGGTTAAGTGTACAACCTATGCAGAGTTAAAATCAATTGGATGAGTCACGGCTTGGGCCTGAAACTAGTGTTGGGAAATGGTTGGTTTTATGGTGTGAGTCGTTTTGGAAAGTGTCCGACTGGTGTGCCGTGAGCTACGGCGGATGGGGAGTCCGGTAGCATAAAATGTGGATCCTTTGTGGAGGATCAACCCACTTGATATTAAAAACTACTTCTACAAAAACCTATTTAAAATAAACCCTTGCATGTGAAAACCTAGCTTTTACGCAAATTAAACCTTAGCCGTATCCTCGAATTACTCTATGCATGATCTTTATATCCCTCTCCGTGGACGTGGTTGGACTTGTTGAGTACTTTTGTACTCACCCCCCCCCCCCCTATTTTGTTGCAACAGAGGAGGATCCGGACTTTGTCGTTGAGGCGTTCGAGTAGAGGTCGTGTCCGCACCCGACGTTGCATGTGGTGTGGTCTTTCAAGATGCTTCCGCTGTTGTTCCTCACCGAGATAGGGCTAGATCCATCTTTCTCTGGCTATGTATTGTTGTACTTTTGGTTACTATTATAATTTGTATCGAGTGTCGTGACCCTATGAGGTCGCACGGCGACTGAACCATCTGTGGAATAAATGTGTATCAGCCTCCTGGGACTGATATTTGTATCATATTTAGTCTCTGCTTAAGTGGAGACGCTTCAATAAGAAACCAAGTTAGATGCCCTCCTCGGATTGTAAATGATAAAGGCACGACATGATATGAAAATGAGAAGCTCAAATGGATGAAATGTAATTTATCTTTGATCTTGAGTATAGTAATGTACGTACTATCAAGAGTGATGCATCACATAGTGTTTTGGTTCAATTTCAATGCTCAAGTAACCTAAGTGAGTAGAGAGAGACACAAAAGCCTCATGTGCACACTTGTGAGTTTATGGTTACATATACTCGGTAGGTCTGAGTTTATGAACTCGGCAGTGGTGAGTACATAGAGAGTGTGCCCAACGGCTAGTTGATTCAAAATTTTGGCAGTGCCGAGTTTGTGCACTCTGCAGTGCTAGGTTCACGACAGCTAGTTTTAATTGAGTTGAGTATTTATGCCCTACGACCTCCACAGTTGCTAGTTGCTGCTCCTGAGGGTTCCTGTGTGCTTCCTTCCTATTCTAAGCTAAGCAAAAGCCAAGTGAGCTCTCCCAACCTCTCTTTGTGAGATTGCACATTTAAAGTGATATATTTGTGTTGGTTGAGAGAGATAGCTTAAAAGACATCTAGAGCACAGCAAAACCTTGAACACTTGAGTTGGTCCAAGATCTTTGTGATTCATATTTGTTACTCTTGGAACTTCGGTTCCTAGACGGTTAGGTATTGCCCGGTGATCACTCATTTGTGTGAGCTCGAGGGAAGTTTGTAAAGGTTGGTTTCCATCTTAAGGGAACCATTCTTAGTGGAGAGCTAAGGTGTGGAGGCTGGAGGGTATACACCTTGGCGAGGAGGCTTGCAATTGGTTTGCGGAACTCCTCGAACGAAGATTAGGAACCACTGAGCTTGCCTAGTTGTTGATATGCATTGGGTCTAAACTTGGTAAAAATTCCGGTGTCAATTGTGTTTTATCTTGTTTTGTGGCTTTGAGGAGCTCTCTATTAAACACTTGTGTCATTGAATTTTAGGGAGGTTTGACAGTTCACTGTGCGGTGTGTCTAGTTTTGCAGTTCGAGAGTGTAAATCGGATGAATGTTATAATTGCGGGCGTAAAGTGGACTTTTCCTAAAGAAATATCCCAAGCTTGAAATAATATTTATGTATAACCATATAGACCATGTATGTATGCAAGAAGCCGTGATAATTTCAACAATTCAACTGTCATGTCATACAAATAGCTAACTAAATATTTTATTAAACACATGTCAAATACATAAAGAGATGTAATGCAAAGTGAAAAAATATGAATTTGGACGAAGAAGTGGATAGAGCAAGTGATAACTAAAGTCTATCACTATCGGATAAATATAAGTACAATACTTGAAACAAATAAGGATCGTCCATCAGGTTGAAATCAACTGCTAAGACATAAAAGGTACTAGAAAAAGGTACCAATCAGTACCAAAATAGGTGGGATTCATACTAAAATAGGAAAGGTACCTCCCGGTACCGCTCGGTACATCTAGGTACCTTTACCAAAATAGGAAAATATAAGCACGTATCTATATGAGAATTGTGCTAGAAATTTAATAAATAAAAGATTGACTAGTGTATACAAATACGTTTCCTACAACAATAAGAAAATATGTCTTGCCCACGTAAATCTAACCTTGAAAAATAAAGGACGTGGTATATGTAACAAATTGCTTAACGTTTGACCCCAAATGACATGTTGGCATATGACAAAAGTGCGTGAATTTCTTCCCAAAGCCTTCATGTCTCTTTATTACTGCTAAAATAGGGCTAAGAGCCTCCGGCACATAATATCCATATTTGGCACAAAGTCCATAGCTTCAAGAATTCAGGAAGCTAGAATTGGTGGTACAATGAGAGAGTGTTTGGGCGAAATGACTTGCTTCCATTCTTCCCATTTTGGAGTAAAATTATAAATTAGATTATCTTTTAGCCTGATAGGGTAGAGCTATGCCCGATAGTAGGGCAAGCCCCAGTGCAGTTCTAACCTCAACCGTAGCCGCAATTCAGTTGTAGACTTTGTTTTTCATGTACTTTTCTAAAGAGTAAATTGCACCCACAATACAACAACTTGTCAGGTTGGTGCAAATTAGTCCAACATCTTGTAAAATGCTCAATTTAATTCAATAACTTGATATATGGGTGCACATTGGTCCAACTACTTGCAAAGTGCTCAATATAGTGCAATAACTTTGCAAATTGGTGCATCTATAGTCCAAACGTAGACGGGCTTAGATTTTTTCCACTCAATACCTCTTAAATTTAGTAAATAAAAATTATTAATTATTATCTAAATGCTAAAGTTTATAACAGAAAGCCAAAGACCTTAGTTGTTTTTTTAATGTTTCTGCTCATGTATTTTAGCTCATTTTTTCTTTCTAAACAAGTACAAGAGGCCTTAAAAATATTTATGGCAAGCACCTCAAAAGTACAACATATCTTTATCTTTTTTATGAATCTGAACGAAGCATATAATCAAACATATACAAGACAGTGAAGGTGAACTTATATATCGAATATATTGCCATTGTGACAAGAATGTCACCAGTGGCCAAATAATACTCAATAATTTATTTTGACATTCCATTGCGGCCCGTTGTTAGCAAATACATTGCCGTTGTAAGGTTTGGATCTCAGATGCACCAATTTGTCAACTTATTGCACTAAATTGAACATTTTACAAGTTATTTGACTAATCTGCACCCACTTGTCAAGTTATTGTATTAAACTAATCATTTTACAAGATGTTGGACCGATTTGCACCTACCTAACAAGTTGGTGTATGACGGGTGCAATTTACTCTTTTTTAAATGAGTTATTCATGTAAATATTGTGCGTAGCATACAATTAATCATACAAATTCAAACTGACGCATGTATAATTGCTGTACTGAATAAAAGTTATTAGAACTGACCTGATTCTTTAGCAAAATCCAAGCATCTTCCTTTTGTAGTTTGTCAACTCGATGGAGATGTTGAGCTCTCATCCCATGAGCAACTCCATCGTTTCTCGTGGTCACCAAGACACGGCTGCCAAAAGCACCATGGCTCAGTGGGCACTCTAAGGAGCTCGTTCCACACCTTCTCACTCCATACATCATCCATCACCAACAAAAACTTCTTTTGTCCGGACCATGCCCTTCAGAGCACGCTCGAGTAAGTCCTTGTTTCCGGCAAAGCCTTCATGTTTACCACCAAAAGAAGCTAAAAAACTTTGCAGGATAGTGATCTCGTTGAATTCTTTATTAACACTCAACCAGATCCTTTCCTCAAAGTTCTCCTCCACCATGCTATCACTGAAGACCATCCTGGCAAGGGTTGTTTTGCCTATCCCACCCATGCCTGTGATAGCAACAGCCACAACCACATCATTATTGGCCTTTGATCCTGTAGGAGCATCCACCTTTTTGATGAGCATATCAACAATTTTCTTCGTATCCTCTTCAATCTTCTCGCCGACAACATCAGACTGGATAAAAACCGATCCAGTCTTGTCGAGCAAAGAATCGGCGGCGTTGTTGATGGAAAAACCTGAGGAGTTGATTGCTTGCGTGATGAATCCAAAGCGGGAGCTCCTCTTCTCGAGGTCCACCAGTCGCTGGTTGAGCGCCTGGATCTTCCTCCCGATCTCATGCGCCGCAACTGGGTTGCGGAAGCAAAAGCACATCTTCGGGATTTTCCAGCATCATGAGGTGCGTTTTGGCACAACACCCAATGACGAGGGATCTTCTCCGCCCTCCATGATCTGGCAGAGGTCAAGGATGTCATCGGCGTCGTACATGACATCCTTGAGATCCCTCACCCACCGCTCCACCGCCGAGTCGCGGATGCGCCTCCTCTCGGCGTCCCCCAGGATGCTGCTGATGTCACCAAGGGTCGTCTCGAGCTTGGTGATCTCGCCCGGCACTCCCAGGAGCATCTCCACCTCCTCCTTGGCCATGCCCATCAGGATGTCCGCCAGCTTGGACGCGAACGCGTCCAGCACCGCCGCCATGACCAGGGGATTAGAGGAAAGTTGGACGAGCAGGTTCGATCGGAGTGTGTGTGCTTCTCGATCTAACGGGCGCTGCTCCGAGAAGCACGCTCTTTATAAAAGAAGATTAATGGTGGTTGGACATGGAGAATATATTTTTTTCCGTGTAGCCTCATGCAAAACGGAACAGCACGCAACGCATCACGCATCTGTGGAGAGCACGCATGTGCCAGCTACTATGATCTACTTTGAGCATCCTCCGATCGAGGCGCAATAAAGGAAGTCATAAACGAATCCATTTATTTGCCACGTCCCGTTGTACAAGTACAACCGCGCGCACTCCTTCCGGCATTGTCTGCATGAAATTAATTTCATGAAGGAAAAAAGATGCATCCATGACCATCTGCGGCAAGGTATTTTGGCTGGTGATAAGGAAGAAGAAAGGCATGGTGCTTGCTGGCGGCCGCTGCTTTTGGTTTGGCAACACAAAGGCAAAGCATTTGATTTGCTTACGGTACACGGCGGGTTCGGGTTCCTTTGCTTGCTGGGCTGCCAGACTATTTTTCTCAACGGGCCGGGCCTGTTATGTGCCAGGTTGGAAATAATAAATGTAAAATACTACACGACACAGGTCCACACCTACGTTGCACATTGTCACGGCAATCAAAGACAGGATTGACTTGGTAAAAGGTTGAAATAGATTGTCTTGGTAAACAGTTGAAATAGATTGACTTGGTAAAAAGTTTGGGCTGTCTTTCTTTTTTTGGAATGCAGGGAGTGGTAACTAGTAGATCGGATGGCTCCAACTCTAAAGGAGTGAAGCAGTCAGAGACGAAGATCGAGAGGGTGAAATCAGTGGATCCGTTCACCTTGATATGCTCGTCTGTCGTCTCAGACATGCATACTCTTCGATGCTTGACCTTCACAACTCAGAACTAACCTTACTTTGGCTACTGATAAATTAAAGACAGAGCTGGTCATGAGTGCTATGAAAGATAAAAAAAACAAACAAAGAACAAATCTGGATTCTCTTCTCTGAGCTTAAGGAGAATCATCGTCAGCACGTTCATCCGTCAGAAAGTGAAATCGGAGATGACTGCCACCTAAACAGAACGCATCGCCGAAGTACAACAGGGCCACCTACGTTGGACGTTGCACACTGTCAGGACATACAAGAGACTACACATACGTTCAAGCGACATTTACCAAGCATGACACCGTTGAGCTCCTGGCTAAGAATTTAGCAGAGGGTGAAGTCAGTGTCATGATATGCAAGATCGGAAGCACAATGTCGAGGTGCGTGTCTCGTGTAACAGGGACGACGACGATGACGCCAATCTAACCTGTAACCATTGCCCTGCTGATGTCTTGCTCATCAGCGTTTGCTGCCCTGTGTAGATCGTCGCCAAGACTAATGAGCACTGATGGTTTGCTAACGTTTTTTTTTAGATGTAGGAATAAAAGGTTCCGACCTCCACACTCAACTTGTGAATGCTTGCAGACTACAGTACAGACTCCGACTCCAACTGAACCACCAAAGCAACTTAGACTTCAGAAAACGGTCGCACGACCACCACTGATACACTCTGATAGCAAAACAGACCAGCACCGATCTTCTTGCTTATTGCTTCTCTTGGTGCGCTCAATCCTCTTTGTAATAGCTGCTGCGGAGAAACAGTCTCAGAGTGCTGACCCCCTTCCATTCTGTAAACATTAGAAGATATGCGAACGGCAGGCAGGTCCGTACGTGTTACGGATGGGCCTGAACCCTGAATCCCTCAACTCCTGAACACGAATCCATCTTGTGAGTTGTGACACAAGTGGCCAGAGGCGCAGCCAAAGTCAGACGACAAAAGAATAGACTGAACAGTCTCACACCCGCATTCAGCAATGCAGGCTGACCCAGGAGACAACCAAACACATGCATGCTTATCGCGGACACACGAAACAATAAAGATCAAGAACCAAACAACAAAACGAAACGACAGACGAGAACGCACTTTACAAAAGGTGGTCTGATATTTTTAATTTGGCCATGATCAGAATCTTCGATCAGTGCAGGCATCTAGAGCTGCACGCTAATTACGTACGTAGTTCGCAACCTCAGGTTAACAACAGAGTGAGGTCGCAGCAATGTTAAATGACATATGAGCGACTGGGAGTCGGGAGCCACCGGGCAGTTCACATCTGGTAGGCGAACTCTAACGAAGAACAAGACAGAAATTCAACATAAACACGAGTAGAATCTTCCCTTCACCCAAGAAGAATAGGGTTCAAGCTACTACGCCCCTACAAGCATTTCTGTTCCATCATCAGAACTTCCTCCACTCATCAGCCACAGCCAGTCATATCCCCCACCTGAGTCAGCTTGCGAAATTGTCCTGCAAACAAGGCAATCAAAACACCAGGGTAACCAGTCAGATAGGGGGAAAACAAGTGTACGCTGCTAAAATGATGTGGCATAACTAGTTTTCACATGTCAGTTGCAGCATCTTATGGGCTGTGCAAACATCAGCTACCCCTATGATGATTCAAAGCAATACACAACTGAGGCCAACTTTAATTCTGGGTCATGTTGCATAAAAAGAGACAAGGGGTCCAAACCAGCAATGCCAAAAGGGATCTCCTGTTGCCATTCTTGTATGTCACGTAAATAGCATATGCAGTACCCAGAAAGGGACACTACAAGAGAGTAATGGACTCATATGCTATGTGCCTACATGATCATGCAATAATTGCCATGAAGTTAGATTCAATCCTTTCTTCGCTTTTTCACCAACAAATCCGAGTTATTTTTGCTTTCTCACAAACAGATTAAGAAATATGTGTATATACGGTTTTGCTACACACGCGCGCGCACACAGCCTCCTTCCATTTCATCTTTTTCCTTAACTGCTAGGCTGTAAAGCATATTTATTTGAAAACTTTTCACACACATGTAAAACATATTTATATGAACATTTGATACCAACCAACAAAACCTACCGGTTAAAGGTGTATACCTAGTTCCTTGAAATACGGTCTGTTGGATGATTGAATTTGCAGGCATTCTGAAATTTACAGTAGCCATGCTTCATGTAGTGAGAACACTCAGGTGCACCAGGCCTTTCAGGATACATTGTCTTTTCCTGTTGTTGCAGAACATTGTCCGACTTCGTGAGAGAACCATGCTCATAGTCAGTACAATCATCAATTGCTTCCTGAAACAACAGTGCCACAGTTCAGATACTAGAAAGCAAAGATAAACCCTGTATTTTAGTTGATATCACAATGTGACAAAAATTGTGAACACTAATTCTACAACCCCCAGAGGCCATTTAGGAATAACATTTGTTGTTCTTTGCATAAACTTCAGATCAAGAATAAAAGTACAGATCGCAATGCTTAAAAAAGAAGCTTTTGTACAGTTTCTTATCTCCATTTACATATAATTAAATCATCAGTATAACTACAACTAAAAACCAATTAAAGAAACTCATAACTCCTAAGGTAATTTGAAAAGGTGTGTTCAGTTATTAGCTTGTACCTTTTCCAATGCTTCAGAAAACAAAAGGTACTACTACCAATAGATACTACTATACCAAATAACAGGGAAGATAAAAGAACTACTACCAATAGATAACAGGGAAGATAAAAGAACTACTACCAATAGATAACAGGGAAGATAAAAGAACTAGTACCAATAGATAAAAGGGAAGATAAAAGAACTACTATATTGACCAGTAGGTATCCTGCACATTCATGTAAAAAAAATGAACCACCACTGACTGAAGTAGCCATCAATAAAAAAAATACATACCCCTGTGCTGGAACACCGATCTTTCGGATGAGAAAATTCACAAGCTGATCCAAATTGGCATGTCCCAGTTTTCTTGTAGAATGAACATTCTGCCGGCTGCCACCCACTTGAAAGTATATCTTTTGGATGATTGAATATACATGCTGATTGAAATTTACATTTCCCAAATTGCATGTAGTACCGGCAATCTGGTTGACCAGGTCTCTCAGGACATTTTTGTTGCTGGTACATATGGTCCTGTAGCGTGATTCTAGCTGTTGGATGGTGTTCATTAGCAGCAACTGACCTTTTTGGACTTGCTGGGCCCTGCATGCTTGGGACTCGAGCTGCTAGATGGTGTTCATTAGCAACAACTGACCTTTCTGGACTTGCTGGGCCTTGCATGCTTGGGATTCTAGCTGCTTGATGGTGTTCGTTAGCAGCAACAGACTTTTTTGGACTTTCTGGGCCCTGCATGCTTGGAGTTAAATCCTTCGGGTGATGAAATTTACAGTCTGCCCCAAATTTGCAGGACCCAGTTTTCATATAGAAGGGGCATTCAGGTTTACCAGGTCTTTCAGGATAAACCTTCAGTCTTGCAAGTGGTTGGTCTCTTCTTGGATGGTATCTGCTTTGGAAATTGTCTTTTGAATGGTATCTACTTGGGAATTTATCATTTGGATGGTATCTACCTGGGAATTTATCTTTTGGATGGTAATATTGGCATGAAGATGCAAACTTACAATTACCAAATCTCCGAAGGAAAGGGCATTCAGGCCTCTCAGGATGGTCCACGTGTTCCTGCTTGCACAAAGGCCCATCTGAACTGTCTGCCGAACAACAGCCATCAGAATCACCTGAAGAAGATGACCAATCGGGATCCTACTTGAAGCAGATGGAAAAAAAATTGTTAAGAATACATTGCCATAGTTATAGTTTACAAGCGTATCAGGTGGCATTCCAAAATTGCAACTGTGACAACCTACAACACTTGAATATAAATGGTGCATGTCTAATGTGATGTTTAATAGCAGCATGCAAAATTGTGAAACACATTGGCTCAGACGCCAAATCCCAGTCTACATGAAAATTTGCCTATTTTTTTATTAAACCAACTTAGAGACTTGCTGTTCATGAGCAAGACAACATCTATTTTGTTTAATCAAGATTAGACCACAAGGATCCCTTGTACTTGTACCCCCTCTGCCCTCTCGTACTCCATTCTGTTTCTCACATAGATACTATCCCCACATTAGGAGGCTTCTCTCTACGTTAGATTGCTGGTCAGAATTCAGAAACCAATCTAACCGTTCTCATATTCCTACCCATCTACCCTTTCCTCAGTCCATAACATCCTAAGGTGGTTCGTAACTAAATATGCCTTACTGCCCTACATCAAATTCAAATTTAGGTTATGATTTTTAGGGTAGCCGCACCTCTGCAAAAGTGCAAAACTCCAACCAGTGTTAAGGTAAGGGGGAAAAAAACAAGTGAACACTGGTTCAACAGTCTTATTGAACCTGCAACTGTAAAGGGTGGTAGAGCAATCCATCATGTTTGTACTAGCCCACACTTCTTATTTTGGGGTACTAGCCCACATTAAACGAGGTTTGCAAATTTTCACCAATCTAATGGTTAGTATCATTAATGCATGTCTAATATCTAAAGTCTAAACTATTTTCTGAAAGAATGTCAACACTGAAACACCAAACAACTATACAAGGGTGCCAGGGTGGTGGTAAGCTATTAAGAAAATGAACCTGGACAGGCCTCAGGTTAGCCATATCAGATATTCAGAATACCTTTTCAAATAAAGGTTCAGGTCAACATGTTCAACTGAAGCATCAAGTAACAGTAACATACTCATTTTCCAGATTCAACAAATATAGGAACATACACAGCGTTAAACGTTCATATGATCAACAACATCAGAAAATACATGTGATCAATGTAACATGGTTTTTTAGCTCATGTGGGTTGGTTGTGTCAATAACATCCTAAAGGAACAAATAAAAGATTAAAAAATGTAAAGCGCAATTTCAATGAAGATTGGAAGAACCTTCATCCATATGTAAGCAGATATGCTACAAGAAATAAATAAAGGAACATCTCCTCTTTCTCAAAAACATATAGCAACACTCCAATACATGGGAGGGATGAATATTTGAATCTACCATGACATATAATGTTCAATAGCTATAGAATGTAGAGATGTACCTTCTTCGCCTTCATTTCTTTTTCTTCTGTACAAGGAGGCACATTCTGAGGAGGTAAAAGCATCCGAAGTATGTTTGGAGGAAGAATCTCTGAACCAGATGATATATCATTCATGGTTGCATGTTCAGCTGATTTCTTAGCTTGTGGTGAAGATTGTAAGTTAGTATCATCCCACCCTGTTGGCATGTGGAGTTGAACATCAAGGGTTGCATGTTCAGCTGATTTCTTTGAGTGTGGTGAAGATTGCAAGTTAGTATCATCCCACCCTGTTGGCATCTGGAGTTGAGCATCAAGGACTTGCTCTGGATGGTTAAAACAACATTTCTTTCCATATCTGCATGTACCATTACGCATGTAATAGGTACATTTCCTTGCTCCCTGATCAAAGAACAAAAGTAAGGTTAAGCAGCTTTAAGTGCAAAGCATAAGTTTATCAACCAACTTAGATGAATATAGGGGAGCACAGAAAGCATACTTCTCGAATGGGGAGGCCAACACGGTTCAATTCCAGAAATTCAACTTCACGATCTCTTTGTCCAGAGGGGAAATTTGAAACTTCCAGTTTTGCTTTGAGCTGTATACATGAAAACACATTTCAATATTAAAAAAGGATGAAAATTATGCCAGATAATACAAGGTAAGCAAATGAAAACAAAGCACTAAACAGGTATATATAACCCAACTTTCTAATGTCCACGTCAGTATATATCAGTATATCACACGTCCTGCAAATATTGGTCAGCACTTATATCATGCCCTATAAATTAGATGGAGAAAAAGAAATACCGAAGGACAAAGATGCATGCACAAATGTCTAAAGGTCAAGTGGATGGACATGCACTAGATGGTTGCTTGTTACTATATCATTAGAAAGATGAAATAAGGAACTGAAAAGCCAAAAAGAGATAAGAAGTTGACGCCAATTTTACCTGTGGATGATTGAAGTGGCACGATGACCCATATGAGCAGCTCCCATTTGACATGTAAAAACGGCAGTTCAGTTTACCAGGCCTCTGTGGGTATCCTGCAGAGAAACCAATCTTCTCCCTGCTTGCCTCCTGATCTTCAGCAGCAAAACCATCTGTGCTTGTTATCAGTTGATCACTGGTCCATTGCTCATCTTGTACAGAAACACCATCCTCAACTTGCTCTGCCACCACAATGTCCTCTCGCAATTCCACAGCAATGTCAACCTTGGCTGCACCCAGTACGCTAACACCTTGCTCCACCACTTCTTGATCTTCTGCAGCATTATCATCTGCAGTTGTTCTCTGTTGGTCACTGGTGCCTTGCTCCACCACATTACCCTCATCTTGTACAGAGGTGCCATCCCCACCTTGTTCTGCAACCACAACGCCCCCCTCTTGTGACTCCACACCACTGCCTTCCTTAGTTGCACTTTGTTTGTGAATGGCATCTTCCACAGCATCTTCATCCTTGGTTACTCTTGAATTGTCGCCTGCATATTGCTCCACTTCCTCGTCTTGATCTTCAACAGTAGTGCCACCTGCGGTTGCAGCCTTCTCAAAAATGGCACCTTCTTGCTCCACCACCTCTTGGCACACCTCTTGGCATTCTGCCACATTATCTTCCATTGTTGTTCTCAGTTGATCACTGGTGCATTGCTTCACCACACTACCCACATCTCCTACAGAGATGTCATCCCCACCATGCTCTGTAATCACCACGTCCTCCTCTAGTGAACCCACACCACTGCCATCCTTGACTAAACCTTGTCTGTCGATCACATCTTCTCGATCCACCATCTCAACCTTGGTTGCTGTTGATTCGTCGCGAGCATATTGCATTACTTCCTTCTCTTGATCTTCAACACCAATTCCATCCTTGATCACAACCCTTTGAACAATAGCACCTTCTTGCTCGCCAATCTCTTGATTTTCTGCAGCATTATCATCCGTATTTGCTCTTACTTGATCACAGGTGTACTGCTCCACCACATTACCCTCATCTGGTAGAGAGGTGGCATCCCCACCTTGCTCTACAACCATTATGCTGTTCCCCTCTAAAAACTCCACACCACTGACATCCTTGATCACACCATGTTTCTCAACGGCATCTTCTTGATCCACCATCTTCTCATTAGTTTCCACAGCATTTTCATCATTGGTTGCTCTTGATTCATCACCAGCAGATTGTTTCGCTTTCTTCTCTTTATCTTCAACAGCAATGTCATCTGTTGCCACATCCCTATCAACAATGGCACCTTCTCGCTCCACCACCTCTCGACCTTCGGCAGCATTATCATCCATGGTTGTTCTCAGTTGACCACTGGTGCATTGCTCCACCACCTTATGTTGATCTTGTGCAGAAATGTCACCCTCACATTTCTCTGCCACCACCACATTCTGCTTTTGCGATTCCACAATAATGTTATCCTTGGCTGCATCCAGTACGCCAACAGCAACTTCTTGCTTCACCAGCCTCTCCTTTTCTTCCACAAAATCGCCATCCTTGGCTGCTCTTGATTCATCATTGGTGCATTCTTCTACAGCTTCTAGAGCAGTGTAATACTCGGTTGGCCCTTCTTGCTCCAGTACCTCTTGATCTTGTGCAGCATTATCATCTGCAGTTGCTTTCAATTGATCACCAGTGCACTGATTCACCACCTTGTGTTGATCTTGCACAGAAATGTCGCCCTCACTTTGCTCTGCCACCATCACATCCTCCTCCTTTTGAGATTCCACAGTAGCACAATCCTTAGCTGCATCCAGAATGCCAACAGCAACTTCTTGCTCCACCACCTTCTCTTTTTCTTCCACAACATTGTCACCCTTGACTGCTCTTGATCCATCATTGGTGCATTGTTCTACAGCTTCCACAGCAGTATAATACTCAGTTTCCCCTTCTTGCTTCACCGCATCTTGATCCTGTGCAGCATTATTATCTGTGGCTGTTCTCAATTGATCACCAGTGCACTGCTCCACCACCTTATGTAGATTTTGCACAGAAATGTCGCCCTCACTTTGCTCGGTCACCATCACATCCTCCTCCTTCTGCGATCCCACAGTAGCACAATCCTTAGCTGCATCCAGAATGTCAACAGCAACTTCTTGCTCCACCACCTTCTCCTTTTCTTCCACAACATTGTCATCCTTGACTGCTCCTGGTCCATCATTGGTGCATTGTTCTACAGCTTCCAGAGCAGTATAATACTCAGTTTCCCCTTCTTGCTTCACCACGTCTTGATCCTGTGCAGCATTATCATCTGTGGCTGTTCTCAATTGATCACCAGTGCACTGCTCCACCACCTTATGTTGATCCTGTACAGAAATGCCATCCTCATTTTGCTCCGCGGCCACCACATCCTCCTCTTGCGATTCCACAGGAGCGCCATCCTTGGCTGCATCCAGTATGCCAAGAGCACAATCTTGTTCCATTGCCCTCTCCTCTTCTTCCACAATATTGTCATCCTTCACTGCTTTTGACCCATCAATGGTGCATTGTTCTAGAGCTTCCAGAGCAGTGTAATACTCGGTTGCCTCTTCTTGCTCCACCAAATCTTGATTTTGGCCTGCATTATCGTCTGTGGTTGTTGTCAATTGATCACCAGTGCACTGCTCCACCACCTCAAGTTGATCTTGTACAGAAATGGCATCCTCACCTTGTTCTGACACCACCAAATCCTCCTCCTCTTCTTGCAATCCCACAGCAACGCCATCCTCGGCCGCATCCAGTATGCTAACAGTACCTTCTTGCTGTGTCACCTTCTCATATACTTCCACGGCATTATCATCATTGACTGCCCTTGTTTCATCACCGTCACATTGCTCTAGTACTGCAGCGTTAGTACTCTGATCTTCGACCACAGCAGCACAATCCTCGGTGTCCCCTTCTTGCTCCACCACCTCCTCTTGATCTTGGACCATGCAACCCTCCACGGCTGCCCCCAATTCATGACCTTCGCACTGCTCCCCCTCCTCCTCCTGACCACGCAAAGAGAAATAATTTCTGTTCGCAGCGCACCCATCAACAGCGATACCTTCCTCCTCCCGATCTTCAGCTGTAGGCCGCCCTTGCTCCTCCGCCCGTACAAGCCCTAGCTCCTCCTCCCCCACACCTGCGCCAAGCCCACCAACCTGATCCTCCCCGTGGTGCCGCTGGAGAGAAGCCAACGGGGGCGGGTGGGGGCCGCTGGTGGCCGATGCCGCGTCGGGGGCGGGGGTAGCGGGGCCCGCGTGGAGTAAGAGCCAGAGGCCGACGTTGGACGCCGGCGGCTTCGGGCTGGAGAACCGGCCGATCGCGGCGGAGATAGAGGCGGGGAGAGGAATGGAGGCGAACAGCCTCCTCCCGAGGCCGCCGCCGCCGTAACCAGCAGTAGCCGCGGCGGGCTTGGGCTTGGAGGTGGGCGACGGCGAGGAAGGTAGCAGATCCGCGGTCCCCAGGGCGTCCTTGTACTCGTCCTCGTCCTCCACCCCAGCCATGGCGGCGGCGGGGGCGCGGGGAGGAGGGAGGAGAAAACCCTAAACCCTCGATCAGTGTGGAAGCTCACGAGACGCAATCACGCAAACCACCCGTCTGGCTGTCACCCACTCACGCTTTCCTCTCCTTTTTTTTTTTTTTGAGAAACCGGGTTTTGTATTTCATTAAGGCTGTTCGCACTGGTTGCTCTCTCCTCTATCCTCTAAAACAGAATATTCTGTCCTGGTCATCAAGATTTCAACCTTTAAATCAACTTCTTCCGCACTCGTCATACTTTATATCCCATACTCTATACCAACTATATCATATTTTATTTAACCATCCCAACCACCATCTCCCTCTCTCCCGCGGGCCCCACCACTCTCCCTCCCTCCTCTTTCTCCACCAGCCTCTCTCTCCCCCTCTCTCTCCGCCGCCGCCGCCGCCGCCCACCCCTCCTCTGTTTCCCCACGGCCCTCCTCCCCTCCCGCGCGGGCGCCGCCGACCTCCTCCTCCCATCTCGCGCCGCCGCCGAGGTGGATCCCGAGCGGCTCGAGGCCAGAGCTCGCCCGACGCATTTCGAGGCCGGAGCTCACCCAGCGCGGGTCACGGCGGCGCGGCGGAGCTCGCCCGGCGCAGGCGCGGCTCGGAGCTCCGCGGCGGGCGCATCTCGAGGCCGGAGCTCGCCCGCGCGGGTCACGGCGGCGCGGCGGAGCTCGCCTGGCGCAGGCGCGGCTCGGAGCTCCGCGGCGGGCGCGGAGGAGCGCCGCCTCGGCTCCTCCGCCCGCGGCGCCGACGGTCCACCGCGGCGCGGTCTCCTCGTCTTCCTCGCCGGCGCGCGCCAGATCTGGGCCACGGCGGAGGCCTCGTCGGGTGCTCGTCCTCGCCGGCGGCTCCTCCTCTGCTCCTCTCCTCCTCCTGCTACGCAAGATCTGGATCGAGCTCGTCGGGCCCGCGCGCTCGTCCTCGCCGGCAACGGCCTCTTCTTCTGCTCCTCCGCCACTGGCCCGCCTTCCTCCTCGTCGTCGGTTCCTCCGTCGGCGACCTCGAGCCCGGGGAAGATCCTGCGCGTGGGCGGCGGGGCGGAGCAGGCGGGGAAGCAACGGCCGCTGGCGGGGCCCACACCACGTCGGCGGGTAGCGGGGTGCCGCTACCCCGCCAGCTTTGGCGCGCGGAGAGTCCGGTCGCCACTTTCCCGTGTGCTTTCCCGTGCCCGCTGCAGCGCCCCACATGGTTAATGCACACGGTAAACGCCGACGTGGCGTTTAGCGTGGGCTTTACCGTGGCCCGGTGCGGACAGCCTAATAATTCTGGTAGCTTACATTCCACTTACAAAGACACCCTTGTGAAAATAGAAAATTACATTCAGGTCCTTGTAATCTATCCCCGGTTGTCCTCATCATCGGCGACCGGAGCTGTCGCGCTGAGGCCGGCCGCCCTCCCGACGAAGATGACTGAAAAGTTTTCCATGGCACCAACAGCAGCACACCAGCAGCACTAGTATGCATTCTTCCCGTTGAACGAACAGGCCGAAACAGATGGCCAAAGGTCGTCGCATCGCCGGATTTCAGGAAGTCTGACGCCACGAGCATCAACGTTCCCAGCACGCCGGCTAACAGAACACCCTGGTTGGGGAAGAAACCACCAGATAAGGTGGGAGCTAAAACCAACCCGATTTCACAAGTTGGTAGGAAGAACCTGATGCCGCCGCCGCCATCTGCGGGAACAGGTAAGCCGGCGACGATGTCGGAGAAGGCCGTGCCGATACTCGATCTGGCTTCACCACATCCACGCCGTCGGCGCACAGAAGAGCCGCAACAACACAGGTAGAAACTTATCCTTGCCAAAATCCAGAACATCGAGACCCCAGATCCGGCAAGGCAAACCTTTATTCTCCATAAATCGCCGGAGGATGAAATAGCTTCAGCTTCGCCGACTGCAACGCCGGATCCGCCTCGTCCACATCTTCCGCCGTCGATCCAGAGGAGCAAAAGCACCGACGACCATGGAACAAGCGCCACCGGTAATCCTAACCCTACGGTATAGCTAAGATATATAGGGAAACTGCTCCTCCGCCGATTCAACCAGACATCCTCCTCCCCCAACGCCGACGAGGGCGTCGGAGGCGAGGTTGACGGCGAATCGGCGGAGGCAAAGCGAAATCGCCTGCGATTCGCCGGTCTGTACTGTAGAGAAGAGTCGGGAGAGGTAGAGAAGGTCTACGCTTTCCTCTCCTTGGTTGCTTTTGTAGGAAGGAGAGCACAGGAGAACAAAGAGGATGGGCTCCGTGGACCGTGGGCCGCGGTGGACGGTTTTGTACTGGTTGGATTGGGATTTGTATGGAATGTTGTTAGCACGAGATCGGTCTTGGATCTGTTTCTGTTGTCTTGGTAAGCACAACTTGTGACTTATTAATGTCTAGTAGGGGGCTTATTTAACTGCAAAATGCATGCTTTAGCTGGGGATTCGAGTCTTATAGTTTGATAGTATCTTTGTGTTGCTATTCCTCTGGTCGGATTTATGTCTCCTAAGCCTAATCTTTTTTTTAATCTTTGCTTGCTATTTTTTAGGGCTTTGATTATTTTTATAAGGACTGACAACATGCGAATGACAATACTAAGATTCGTTGTAAAAAAAATAGTGTCATGGTGTATTCTTTCTTCTTAGGAAACTACGGCAGGCAAGGAGCCGACCTGAACTTTGTATTAATATGGGAGGTTGTGCTTGTGCATAAGATTTTTGAGTACAGAGTGGTCGGGAGCATTTTCCTTTAAGCTACTCCGCGACTGCTACATGAATGTTGACCCCACGACTGAAGGACATGACGATTACATGAATTATATTTCAAATATCGTAAAATGTACAATTATATTTCGATGTCTATAACGTGTGACGTATCATGTATAAGGAAGGAAAAGGAAGCTTGACAAAGTAAGTGCCCAAGCAACGGAATCTGTTTAGGCCCTTTTAAAAAAAAAAGAATGCACGTTCAATTCAATTCTTGTGCCTCACTGCTCAGGGCCTGTTTGTTTCAGCTTCTGGCGAGTTTTTCATGAATAGCTTTCCATATATCGAAAAGCCGAAAAGCTCTGAAACTGGAAAGCCAGAAGCCTCTTTCTGTGAGCTTTCTAGCTTTCCAGTTTCGTAGCTTTTCGACTTTCCGATGTATGGAAAGCTATTCACGAAAAGCTCGTCAGAAGCTGAAACAAACAGGCGCTCAGTACTCACTTCAATTCACGTCGCAGGTTCTTTGTCTTCACAAATGCCCGACAGCTACTCAGAACTCAGCTACAACCAAGAGCACATCCATCACCAAATTCCTGATTAACATTCGACCATGTCCTATGACTGAATTTTCATACTATCCCGGAAACTCGAAAATCATCTGAGCCTGAGTTGTTTTGCCTATCCCACCGACACCAGTGACACATCAATATCAATGGCTATCGTGGCGATGTCCAAAGATTTGGCACGGCCGCACAGCCATCCGGTTGCCTCAACCTGACCAGGCGTCCGACGAGCATCCTTGTGCTGTGTGCAATCTTCTCCCCAACAACACCAGATCGAGCAGATGATCGATTGATCGATGGTTCAGTTCTCCGATAGCATTTGTTTCCAGGTACACCAAAAAAGCATATTTGTTTCCTGTCTGGCCATATGGGAGAGCGTGTCAGCCAGCATTGACGTGAGAGCATCCTGCAACCGCAATCCTGCTGCAATTCAGCAGCAGCGTTTAGCAAAGCATGTGTGCGCGTGATTGTGGAGAACCCAAAACCTGGGCTATCACAGTGGAACCCTGGACGTGGTTAGAGTAATCTGAACTTTCCAAAAAAAAAAAAAAAAAAAAAAAAAAAAAAAACCTTAGGTAATCTGTAGTCACCAAGGGCGCCATTTGACGGTGACACTGGCGTGTTTGGCCTGTATATCCCGGGGGCCTTGGCAAGTGGTGTATTTTTTTCTTGGTTGGCTAGCTCCACGCAGCTTCTGATACATGGTTCCTTGACCAACAATGTAAAAATTGTTAGCGGTACAACCGAGCGCATCAGTGTGGAGGGTTTTCTTGACAGAGACTTGTGACCTGCAGGAAGAATCGCTGCAGAGTAGTTGGGACCGAGACATGTAGGAAGCTTACTGGAAAGACATGGTAATTTACTTGGTGAACAATCACTTATCATCTGGCAGTAGATGCACGCTCAAACGTGGGAACAAATTCTAGCCGGAACACACGCATTTTCTTTTTTTAAGACGGAGATTGAAGTTTGCATTCCTAACGTCTACTTTGGGAGAAAGGAGAATGATGATAATTTGGCAATTTATTCCCTTTGTCATGTTGCGGTGTACTAATTACAAACCGAAGAAAAATGCATATATGCATTTGCTTTCGGTCTATGATCACAGCAACACGTATTAGTGTATTACTATCTGTAGCCAGTTAGCAAGGCCATAACAGTTTGGTCTAAAAAAACAGTGGAGAGGGTAATCAGCCGCCCATACTGCAATCTGCAACTGACTAGTTTTGCTTCAATATTCCCAGCTCCTGAAAACTTTGTTTGAAAGCAGTACATGGTAGCAACGGTGCTTCAATTTGACGGCTGCCTTACGAAAATGGTAGAATGGCCGTGTTTAGATGGGAGAGTGGAAATTTTTTGGGATGTCACATCAAAGGAAATTTACCATTCAGGAGCAGTAAACGTAAATAAATATTGGTAAAACTAATTACAGATCTAGCCAGCAAATCGCGAGACAAATCTAATGACGGGTAATTAGAGGGTAATTAATTAAGAATTAGCGGACGGTTAATGTAGCATTACTGTTGCAAATCAGTGGATTAAGTAGGCTCGTTAGACTCGTCTCGCGACATACACTCCATCTATGTAATGGATTATTTTTTTCGTCTACATTTAGTACTTCATGCATGTAACCTTCTCTTTGATGTGATGGGTGAAAAAAATTTTACATCACAACTAAACATCGCCAATATAAGCACCGGTGTGAACTTGGCCTGTACATCAACAACAAACACATGACCCTCGTCAGGAAATGTCGTGCCAAGGTGCTTTCTAGTACAAAGGGTTCTAAGGAAATTAGTAACCACCCGAAGGCTTACCACTTACCATTGGAATCCTTCATGCATTCCTCATGTTCTTCCATTCCCCTGTTCCTGTGCCACCTCCTTATCATGCGCATCCTGCAGGCATGTAAGTAAGATTAGAGGAGAAAGATGCACTGATTTAAAAGCCTGAACAACTACGCCATGTATCTGCAGGTGTCCAACATGATGATCTAAACAAAGAATGGCTGCAAAGCTTGTTGAGTGCATGTACCTGAAATCTGCAGGTCTTGGTGATGTTCGTGTCAAAGCAGGATGTTGTCTTGGTATAGAGGACATAGTGCTTGTATGTTCCATCAGTATATCATGTGGAGCAATCTTAGGCTGCATTTTATGTCCAACTTGTTTATTTTCACTTCTCGCAAGTATTCTGGGAGTGTTTCAGCATCCAAGTCATCCCAAGTGATGCTCCATAGTGCTGGCAAGTCCTCCAACACCTCTAGCGCTGTGCAATTAGTAATTTCAATCTTTTGCAAGCTTGAATTGTTAGTCACACTCTGAAGTTCTGGGTTCTGACTCAAATGAAGCTCAACAAGTGATGGGAAATTCTCGACAGAGACTAGGTGCAGGATATTCACCAGATACAACTTTCTAAGGAATCTTGCCTGGCATGCCAGTCCGGGAGGAAGACGACTCAGCTTGCAGCATTCAATTCTAAGTGACTGAAGAACAGGCATTGCTTGGACTTGCTCGTCCCACTCCCACTCTCTCCATTGCACCACTTGATCAAAAACAAGTTCCCTCAGTTTGGGAAACGCAACACCAACACCACAAGAAAGATGACAAGGTTGTCTCGTGCCAGTGTTTGCCTCTGTTGTCTCTGATGTCTCATCTGTGCCGGTTGCATCACCATCTAAGGAGGGGACGAAGAATGCATGTCCGATAGACTCGATTGATGGAGCATGACGAATCCAAAAATAGCCAAGGAAGGGTATCTGTCCTAAACCAGACGGCAGCTGCTTACAGCATGGGTAATCCCGTATCACCAACAGTCTTAAGTTCTGGAATGCTGCCATCCTTGCCATCCACTTAGGCACCTGATGTCCAAAGTAGCCAGTAAGCACAGTTTCTTCTATGCAATGTGGAGGGCATAGATCAGCGAACACCTCTTCGATTTGTGTATGATACTCTTTGCGGTCATTTTCTACCTCACTCTTGTCTCTGAACGTACTGCCACACCTAAGTTCGAACGATATGAGGTGGGATTTACTGCTTAGCTTAGCTTCAGCCACCATAGAACCAGCAAATGCCTTCTCCAAACCCTCTATGGCCAGAGCCTTCCCAATTCCCCCAAGCTACACCGGCCATTTATGTTATCCTGTAAATTGGTTGGGAAACCCCACAACTGGACCAAATTTTGTAGATTTCCGAAACCCCTAACTATTGAGGATATCTTGGTTCCTCTTATGTCTAATGACATCAGATGTTGCAGCTTCACAATACTGTCTGGTAGTTGCATCAAATTTTCACATCTACTAAGGGCCAATATGCTGTAGGAATTTCAAGTTTCCTATGCCTCGTGGGATTGTCGTTATGCCTGTGCCTTCAAGTCCCAAGTATCTCAAATGCCTCAAGTAACAAACAGACTCTGGCAATTCAGCAACATCTGCATATTGCAGATGTAATACACGTAAATAAGAAAACTTATTCAATAAAAACTTTAGCTCCACCCTGGTGGTCCCAAATAGCATCAATGCTCTCAATGACTTTTGTTTTTTTAAAGATGCACAGTCTACTTCTTTCTTTGACACAGATAAGCGGCGGTGCTTCAGGTTGCTAATGGAACTAGTTATGCTTTTTCCCTCACTTACCAGCAGCCCTTCGTCTTTTATTACATACTGTGCAAAGGAGCGAACAACATCGTGCATGATCCATCCTGATTGATCCAGAAATTGAGTATCGTTTTCTAACAGGTTCCTTGAGATTAACTCTTTGTAGTATTCTATTCCTAAATCTTCCGGTAGCTGAGGACCTGTGTCATCTCTTACAAAACCTTCACCAATCCACATCTGGACAATAGTTCTACGTCGAATTACTTTGCCCTTAGGAATTAGTGAACATTGTAAAAAGCACTGCTTCAAAGATGCAGACAATTCTTCGTAGCTCAAGAAGACCGCATTGTTAAGATTGCCACTCATTAAGGACCATGCAGAGTGGCCAAGAATGTCCATCCAGGCACCTCTTGTTCTGCTCTTGCTGAGTAGAAGTCCGCCAACAACCTTAACTGCAAGTGGCAATCCATCACATCTTCTTACAATATCCTTGCCAATATCCTCTAACCCAGCAATCTCGGATTTATCCCCGTCGTTGAAAACCTACCTGCTTGAGAAAAAGAATGGATGTATACAATGCCCAAAGTGTACAGTATACAAGAGAAAGTTCTTGACAGTTCATATGATTTGAGTTGATCCAATAACTTGCAAGAAACAAATGGAGCAATCATTGAACAATTCAAATGAGATGTCAAGGTGATGTTCAATGTGTTTTCCACTTAAGAGTGTTGGACAGAAAATTTTCTACTGAAGGGTGGAGTGTTATTTTAAAACTCGAGAATATCATAAAACTATTACTACCTTTGTCCATAAATATATGACGTTTGGGACAAGCTAGTTAGTTAAAAAATGAAAAAAAAATTGAACTGATTTGTATGTCCTAAACGTCATATATTTGAGAACAGAGGGAGTATGTGCTAGACTGCTAGTAATATACAAGTAAAGAGTTACTAACCTTCTTAAGCAAGGACCAGCAATCTTCAGGATTTAGCTTGTCAATATGGTGGAATAATTGTGCTTTCATCCTACGTGCAACTCCTCCATTTCTCGTAGTCACCAACACCTGGCTACCTGGAGCACCATCATTAAGTAGGACCCTAAGAAGTTCATTCCAGATGCTATCACTCCACGCATCATCCATCACCAGCAAAAACTTCTTGTGTCTTACTGCATGTTTCACTGCGCACTCAAGTTGCTCCCTGTCTCCAACATGACCCCTGTACTCAGAATTACCATCAAGAGCAGATAAAACCCTCTGCAGAACATCAGTTTCATCCACATCCTAGTTAACACTAAGCCATATCCTCCTGTCAAAGATTTCCTCCACAGCACTGTCATTGAAAATCATACGAGCTAGAGTGGTTTTACCTATACCTCCAGGGCCAACGATAGCAATGTTAACGGCAGCTGTGGAATTGTTCAAACATTTGGCACGAGTATCCACTTGGCTGAACAGGTAATTCACAAGCATTCTCGTATCTTGCTCAACCTGATCTCCAACAATATCAGAGTGGATGATTGATGAACCAGCCTTTTGATGATATTTAACAGCCTTGTGGTCAGGAACTCAGGATACCTGGATGAGCCTACCACCTTCGAGATGAAATTGAAGTGTTGGCTCCTTTGCATAATGTCCTCCAACCTGTTGTTGAGTACTCGGATCTTCCTTCCAATTTTATATGTACCACCGGGGTTGCAACAACAGAAGAGCAGAGAGATTTTGAAAGACTCCAACATGGATGGTGATGAAGGTCCCTCTCCCCAGTACATGATCTGCCACTTGTCAAGGATGTTGTCCATGTCATACATGGCGTCTCGGAGCTCACTCACCCAATTCCCCAGAGCTCCATTGTCTCCGCAGATTTGGTTCCTCTCAGCATCAACCAATATAGCGCTGAGGTCGCTGAACAGCCTCTGAAGGTTGCTGATCCCTCCAGGTACACCCAAAAGCGTGTCAGTTTCTTGCCTGGCCATGTGGAAGGCATGGCAGCCAACCTCAATGCAAACGCTTCCAGCATCGCCACTGTGATTCAGGAACTAGGTACCAGCTTAGATTTTGTGTGATCGAATGCTGCAGATTCCAAAATGTGAGCTTTTACAGTGGAGCTCTAGCAGTAGTAAAGAAAACAGCCCCAACTTGGAGTAGCCATCTATCAGGGGGCACCAATTGATGGCGACATGTTTCAGCCTGTAATCCCAAGGTCTTGGCAAGTGGTAGTAAATTTTTGTTTGGTCGGCAAGCTTTATGAAATTTTGTTCCATGTTTCCTTTCACCCATGAAGTCAAAATTGGTAGTAAGAACAAAAGTAATCTGCCAGAGATTGCTTTGTATCACAGAAAGACTCTGACTGACCATAGAGTTGTTAACAGAGACCTGAGACCTGCAGGATCAATCAGTGCAGACTGAAGAGTGGTTTGACAGAGACATGCAGGAAGCTTACTGGCAAAGTCACAGTGATATCATCTAGCACTAGAGGCCAACTCAACTGGACGGCAGCACGTGGGAACAAATTCAAGGCGAACCACCTTTCTCCCTTGATGATGGAGATTAAAGTGCGTTCCTAATCGCTTTAGGAGAAACTACACCCATGATGCTATTGACCACTTTATCCCCCCGAGTTCACAAATACATGTATGTTGTTAAATTGAGCATTTCTTATCATCATTATGTAGTAGCATGTACTAATAAAAATTTGAAGAAAAGCATTCCTTTCCATGATTAATGCAACATGTAGTATCCTTTAGCCAACAGACATGGATATTCTTATCTAAAAAAACAGACATGGATATTCTTATCTAAAAAAACAGACATGGATATTAAACTTAGTCTAAAATTAACATTTTTTGGAGGTTGTAGTCTAAAGTAGTCTAAACTAGGCGTGCACATCTCGTTTATTTTATTGTTTTAGAAATCATCTTGTGGAATAATCACCAACAACGTCAGACCATAGAGTATTTTTTTTCCAGAGAGGAAGTACCTTGTTGGCTGGCAGATGTAAAGAAAGCAATCCGCTCCGTACAAGGCGACAAAGGCGTCTTCGAGCTCACGGCTCAACGGATGGCTCCACAGCAGGGCCGTGGTGCTGTCGCTGTCCGTGGTGCTGGTCACGACGCCCGCCATCTTCCGCCGCCTTGAACGGGCAATCTCGCCGTTGTCTCCTCTCCGCCGTCGCCGACTCGCCGGGGATAAAACTGTGGGACAGTGGGAGTGGCGAATCGCCACCAGAGCTGTTGTTAACCTGTTTAGATGGGCCGATTCCTGGCCCAACTGATAATTTGCTTTGACAACTGCAGCCTTGCCAAAATAACATCCTTCGGATCGGCGAGGAAAATAAAAAAAATTCCACCTTTAAAAAATAGAACAAACAAATTCCATGCCGGTCTGTTCTAACTTCTAAAATACTACCTCCGTTTCTAATTATAAATGTAGTTTTTTTTTAATTTATTATCTTTGTTATGCATCTAGATAAACGCTATGTCTAAATTCATAGCAAAATCTAACCTAAAAATGCTAAAACGACCTATAATTTGAAACGGAGGAAGTATCATATAAGTATATTCAGATTGAAAGATAAGAAAGAAATACTATTTTTGCTAAAATTGTGGTTAATATAGGTCCTTTTGGCTTTTTAAGATGAGAAAGAGTACACGTAAAGCTGCTAAATATTTTCAAAACTTTAATCATTGCCTATTTTCTTTCCTTTGCAACGTTTTGAACATAGAGAAACTGTTTGTGATTATCAAACTTTTTCTCAAGATGAAATTTGTTTCTTATGGAGCAATACCTTTGGACAAGCATTTAGATAACACATAGGTCGAGAATAGAGTTACACCTCTTTTTTCTCATCTCTTTTGCCAATAAAAAGCTCGTATGGTCGTATATATTATCGATACTACGCTGTTGTTCATCTATTTTCTAGTTTTTTTAGGGCATCTATTTTCTACGTAGTTATTAAATCCAGTAATACTACTAACGTACAACATCACATTTTCTCAATGAAAGCTCTCTAAATTCAAAATTAGTTTCCTCGAAAGGAAAAGAATTCAAAAGCTCTTCGGGACCTGCCAAACACGTACGGCACCGACACTGGTGTGAAATGGACCCTTGTCAGTGACCGAAGGGCGGAGCAGTGCCAGTACCGAGTGTACTGGCCGCCACCACTCGTCCCCTTCCTCCCCTCGAAAGCCCGCACGAGCCCTCCCCTTCCTCCAATCTGTTCCCGATCCGACCCGAGCCGGCCGGCCATGGCGATTAGGGCTGGCCGCTCCGCCCTCCTCGCCCTCGCCTTCCTCCTCGCCGCCTCCTCCTACCTCCGAGGTAATGCGGCTCGCGACCCAACCCCCATCCGCCCTTCTCTCCCAACCTCCCCCACTTTTTCCCCTGCGCAGCGCCTCCGGGAATTCCGCTCTCGGGAATCCCTCGGCGGAGTGGCGGTAGATCTGTGCGGTTTCTCCCGTTCTCCGGCGCGGAAACGGGACCGATCGTGAGTTGTAGGGTTGCGCCGCAGCAGATTGGGGGGACCGGCCGAGTTTGGGAGGATTCCATCTCCAAATTTTGGTTCTGTAACTTTCTCATGTGGGAATGGGGTTATCACAGGAGACAGTTTGTTTCGGGGGGGATTACATGTAATTTAGTTCTGTGATTGTCTGGGTACATTGGTACGAGAGATTCTGCACTGTAAGGTAGAATTGTGGAACTGTGCATTTTTGTATTGATTGATTGGTTACAGAATCTTAAGCAGATTTTTATGCTGACGTTATGGGATATGTTCTAGTATACCCTGTCCTGTTGCATCTTCTAGTGTTGATATCTTTGTGCCTTGCAATGTAGGTGGCCGGTGGGGCCTTTTGCATTTTCAGAGCATACTCTCACATATCTAAGGAACTATAAGTGCATGTAAACTGCAATGTTGACAGTTTTCCTCTCCGTGACACTGTGGTGACCCCTGTTTATCATGTTGGCAAACATAGCTGCACTATACATTCAGCCTACAGTTTGATTTCGGTTATCTGACTAATTGCTAAAAACAAGGATTAGAGTGCTGTACAAGGAAATAAGGAAAATACATGCTTCTATGCATCCTACTACATTCCTACTATTTTCTACTATACAGCATAGTGTACCTGTTTTTAGGTTAGTGCCATCTGGGCCATTAGGCATCTGCATTGTGCTAGTATCAAACTAGGATGTCGTTTGTTTCATAAACTATACCTTCTATTCAACGCCTTTCAAGCAATCGTTTTGCATAGCGTTGACATGTTCGAATATATTCTGGTTTTTGGTTTTTTATGTTGCCTGGAGTGTGGCAGTACTTCAGCAGTTAGGTTTGTCATGCCGCTTCTTTAAAGCACATGGCATTTGCAGAGGAAAATGATAGTAGGTGTCATTTCTGAATGGATTTGAACACATCACAAACATTTCAGACATACACTTTTATCCTATTCAACAAGTGTGTACTTTATTTTCACACAGTTTAAATTATGACTTTGAACCTCAATTGCAGATGCCAGCAAAGTTCAGAGATTTCATTTACTTGTTTGACTTTGTATGGCCATCAAAGAATCTCTTTTCCGTTAATTTGTTAACACATTTGAAAATCACACTGGGCATAACTATATATGTTTACACTTGGCACTTTCGTTTTGGAAAGTTCTAATTGTATTTCATATTGGAAAATTTGGGATGCTATCCTTGCCTGTTTACATGAGAGTAACAGCAGAACTTTTTTACTAAACTACTCAACTCTTGGTCTAAAGTTTGAATCTCTTTTGAATTGTTAGCAATGCCATGATCTGTTGTTGATGTTAACGACTTGACTTCACCCATTTTATCTTGATGTTAGCAAATGTTTGGTTAGTATTTTGATTTATTCACATTTTTGTGAGGAAACAACATGAAGTAATAAGTTATTGGATGGTTCACACTAAAAGCATGAGAAGTATGGCTTGGATTTTTTCTAGTTTTTTTTAATATTTGAATATGTTTTCCCAAGTCATGCTAATGCAATTGTTTATGCTTTGTGCAGCTCGAGGGGATCAACTTCATCATGGGAAACAGGCTAGTAAATTATTATCCTTCCTTTTTTTTTCTTTCTTCTGTGTCAAGATGTATGTGGTTAAATTGTCATGCTCCTGTGATGTTAGGTATCGGACTGGAGTAGGCAACTCGACTTTGAACTGCAAAATTTGTCCTCAAGTCAAATGGGTGGGTAACTGATTATTGATATTATATGTTTACTATACGTGAGTTTAACTGATTGTTGATACCATATGTTTGCTGTACGTGAGTTTAACTGATTATTGATACCATATGTTTGTTGTATGTGAGTTTATCTACCAAGAGCAGCACATTTTGATTTTGGGGCTTTATTTTTTTTAATGCAGATGGCCGTCATCTTCTTGGAAGACCAGAACAGATAACACACAGGGTAACATTTCCCCCCTCCAGTATCCTTGTAAACTGCTATATAAGTTGGGATGATTCTAGTTGTGCTTATTTCATCATTTTATCATCAGTCAACTTCCTTGTGTTATTTTTTCATGAATCACAGTTATATTCTGAGATAGAATCTTGTCTTCAGTTATCCCTGACAATTTTGATTTTCCCTATTGTAGAAATTAAGGGTGAGAACTGGTGTAAGGAAGAAAATGGAAGTCATTCAGCAAGATGATGAAGCCCTAGTGAAACTTGAGAACACAGGCATTGAACGTTCGAAAGCTGTTGATTCTGCTGTGCTGGGAAAATATAGCATATGGAGACGTGAAAATGAAAATGAGAAGGCAGATTCAAGGGTTCGTCAGATGCGAGATCAAATGATCATGGCCAGAATATATTCTGTGCTTGCCAAATCCAGGGACAAGCTTGATCTTTACCAGGAATTGCTTGCAAGGCTCAAGGAAAGCCAGCGATCCCTTGGGGAAGCTACTGCTGATGCTGAACTTCCTAAGAGGTAGTGCTTGCTTGCGTTCTTTAGCCATTTTTTCTTCTCTACTAATTTTCTCTTATCTATTTTGCAGTGCTTTGGAGAGAATCAAAGCAATGGGTCAGGTTTTGTCAAAAGCAAGGGATCTATTGTACGATTGCAAGGCTATTACCCAGCGATTAAGAGCAATGCTTCTGTCAGCGGATGAACAGGTCCGGAGCTTAAAGAAGCAGAGCACCTTCCTTAGCCAGTTGGCAGCTAAGACAATCCCAAATGGCATCCATTGTCTATCCATGCGCTTAACAATAGACTATTACCTTCTCTCTCCAGAGAAAAGAAAGTTCCCTAATAGCGAGAACTTGGAAAATCCTGATCTTTATCATTATGCTCTTTTTTCGGACAATGTTTTGGCAGCATCGGTTGTGGTCAACTCAACCATCATGAACGCAAAGGTTAGTACAACCTGATCTTCAATTTGTAAGCGCAATTTCTTATTATGCACTTCATTAAATGACACGATTCTATAACAATACAGCATTTCTGAGTTTGCTACAAATTTGCAGGAACCTGAAAAACATGTATTTCATCTTGTTACTGACAAGCTGAACTTCGGGGCTATGAACATGTGGTTTTTGCTGAATCCACCTGGGGATGCAACAATCCATGTTGAAAATGTCGATGACTTTAAATGGCTAAACTCCTCCTACTGTCCTGTTCTTAAGCAGCTTGAGTCCGCGGCCATGAGAGAGTACTATTTCAAGGCTGGTTCGAAATCACTCTCTGCTGGTTCCTCTAATCTGAAGTACCGAAACCCAAAATATCTTTCCATGCTCAACCATCTAAGATTTTACCTCCCTCAAGTCTATCCCAAGTTGAATAAAATCCTTTTCCTGGATGATGACATTGTTGTCCAGAGGGATCTGACTGGACTCTGGGAGGTCAATCTTAACGGAAATGTAAATGGAGCAGTGGAAACATGTGGAGAGAGCTTTCACCGATTTGACAAGTACCTCAATTTCTCAAATCCAAATATTTCTCAGAATTTTGATCCTAATGCATGTGGTTGGGCTTATGGAATGAACATGTTTGATCTGGAAGAATGGAAGAGGAAAGATATTACTGGGATTTACCACAAATGGCAGAACATGGTGAGTTGGAAATAAGGTTTACATTGCTTTCATACCCGCGTTTCTTTTGAGTATTGCATTCTCTGTTCTTACAGAGCTAGCTAGCTGCTCGGCCTGTATGGAGTCAGGTGTTTTAGATTTCAACCAAGTGATCTTTTTCATAATCATGCGCACATAATCAAATAGTATGCGCCAAGAAAAATGTGAGATATTTCTTCACAAATAGTATGGGCAAAGAAAAATGTGAGATATTTCTTCACAAGCATGATTGCATAAATTCATGAATAAATAAATAATTGATTTGTTAGTTCATGGCACGTGCATGGTTTAAGGAAACTGCAGTTTAATTTCACATATGCAAGACCTCTAAAAATAATGGAAACACCTCATTCCTCAAACCAAACGCCCCTAACATATGCAAGACTTCTAAAAAATAATGGAATCACAAATATACTGCCTGAGACGTACAGATCGAAGCCTACATTAATGCAACTGTATTTCACACTATTTTTTTCCTTTCCTTTTACAGAACGAAAACAGGCTGCTCTGGAAATTGGGGACACTGCCACCAGGTCTTCTAACTTTCTACAAGCTGACACATCCTCTGGACAAATCATGGCATGTGCTTGGCCTAGGGTACAACCCAACCATTGAGCGCTCAGAAATAGACAATGCCGCGGTCATCCACTACAATGGGAACATGAAGCCCTGGCTGGAGATCGCAATGACAAAGTATCGACCTTACTGGACAAAATACATCAATTATGAGCATCCCTATATTCATGGATGCAAGATCAGCCAATAGACACCAGCTAAAGTATTCTTCCATGATGGACATTGGAGTTAGATGGGACTACAAATGAAGTCCCCTGTTAGTAGTATAACTCTACCACATGTTCTTTGTTCGTGTTATTAGATTTGTTAGGCATCCTGTGTATGTAGTTCTGCCGCCCATTCGTGGTGCTCTCTCCCCTGTTAGTGGTTCTTTGTTTTAATCATTCACCTTTTGTAATGAAAAAAAAGAACAATGAGCTCTGTGATTCTCATCAGCAGATAAACGCAATCTGTCTGAATTCGAACGGTGATGAATGTCTTCCTTTGAATGTTCATGGCGCCATGTTGGTGCATGCTTTGTGGAAGTTTAAACTGAATTATTATTCCAGTTGAAATATTGATGTGAGATGATCCAACGGGTACATAGTCCGGTTGTTATGTAGTTCTATTCTTTTCCCCTTGTGGCAGCAAATAGCAATTTATTTTGTATCACGTTTTATGTTGTTTATTCCAGCTGCAATATTTAATCTATGAATTTCTCGCGTCATTTTGATCCTTTATGTTAGTAACATATTGATTACACTTTTCTTTGGATTATATTGATTATATATGTTGAGAACTACTTCGTCAGGCTGGGTTTTTTGATACAAACATCGAAACATCCAAGGCACGATCAGAGCACACTTGTTACGTGCATGGCCCAGCGAAAAATTTAAGGAACAAAAACATATATATAGCCCAGCCCAGTTACTTTATTGAACATAAACCTTCCAGGTATGCACATACTAGTGCAATGTACATGCTCAACCATCCATAAACTGCTGAGTTTATGTAGTATTGTATTATATTGACTATACTTCCTATGGTGCACACTGGCACACTATGCACCAACAGTCAAATGGCCTTCCAGAAGCTGGCTATTCAAAAGCATATGTGATGCTAAAAGGTGTAAGCAGCTTGCAGAGCATTGGCCTTTTCCGATGCCACCAAAGCATCTGAGCCTCTTCCATCCAATGAGTACGCTTTTGCCTGGGGAAAAAATGAAATAAATTCAAACTTCAATTGATTTGACTTAAAAAAGAGTAAAAATGGAGTCCAAGTATCTTATGAAATCTAGTGATAAAAACACCAGGCTGAATAAACTATGAAGCCAGCTATCAGGATTGCAATCTGTATGATAATCCTACATACTGTCATGCTCATAAAGTAGTGTCCTCAAAGAACACAGTTTCCAGCCTTCCAGGCCAACAAACACAAAAAATGAACTTCCTACATTACTCCATGCGTGCCTCAATAATATCATAATATTATTAATTTATTTTGTTCATTATGTAAATCTGACTGTAGGGGAAAAAGCCATGCTTAAAATAGTCAACAAAAGTACATTTTTCAGAAAGGTGTTACATGAACTCTGAAGCTTCCCAATTGTAAGGTTCCTAATTTTGCTAGGATCTTGAATAACTCACTATCGGCGCATGTGGACCAAGCATTTTCGTACTTGTACTAGTCGGCTAGTTCAGAGCTGTCATTGTTAGTACTAGAAGGTAAAATTCAGTCTATTCTTCCAACCCTAGAAGGGTGGGTAATATACATGAAGTACATGGGCCTCTAGATGGGCCAATACCCTACATGGGCTATATACACTAACACTCCCCCGCAGTCTGTACTATCGGCGCAGCGAAGTACCAGACTGGACAAGAAGCAAAGCAAGAAGCAAAGCACACTCCCCCGCAGTCTGTACTATCGGCGCAGCGAAGTACCAGACTGGACAAGAGACAAAGCATACATACAACACTCCCTCGCAGTCACAACTAGCCACTAAGGATGTTGAGACTGGAGCGGAACTCGGAGAATGTCGAAGAGGGGAGGCCTTTGGTGAAGATGTCCGCAAACTGGGAAGTCGTCGGGACATGTAGAACCCGAACCTGGCCAATGGCAACCCGATCTCGGACAAAGTGTAGGTCAATCTCCACATGCTTCGTCCGCTGATGCTGAACCGGGTTGGACGAGAGGTACACGGCACTGACATTGTCGCAGTAAACAAGGGTGCTCTTGGCAAGCGGACTGTGAAGCTCTGCCAAGAGCTGTCGCAGCCAAGACGTGCTCAGCGTTGCCAAGGAACTGCCCCTCGACAGCGAGCCAAGCCTCGCGTGCGGTGCCCCCGGTGGAGTGGGCCATGTCCTGGAGCTCTAGGGAGATCGTCCCAAAGATCCAATACACGGCGACACTGTCCAGGCGAGCCCAAGCCTCGGTCCGAGCCTCAGGAGGGGTGTCGACGAGGACGTGGTCGTCCAAAGCGTAGCGGCGAAGAGCGAGGAGGACCTGGTCCCGCCAGCGTCCGTAGGAGGTGGACGTGGGGTCGAGGACGACGGTGACCAAGGCCCGGATGTTCTGGACCCCGGCCGCCTGGAGGTGCAGCTGAGCGACCATCGGGTCGGTCGCGTCGTAGCGGGGAGCAGAGGCGGTCGCGGGTGCAGGAGGCGCCTGGTGGGAGGAGGAGGCGCCCACGTCGGTGGCGAGAGCGACGAGCTGAGTGCCTGTGGTGACGAGGAGGAAGTGCTCAGCCTCCGCGATCTGGCGAGCGAGGACGTCCGCCGCCGAGCGCTCACGCTCCCAAGCGAGGGCAGCAGCACGGACACGCTCCTCAGCAGCCGCGGCCTCGGTCTTAGCCGCAAGGAGGACAGACGCAAGGGCGGCAGATCCGGCGGCGGCGTGATGGGGACCCAGGCCCTGACCCGAGCCCATGGGCCGGATCTGGGTCACACCAGAGCCCAGATCGGCACCCATGGGCCGAACCGGGGCAGAGCAGGGCGCCAGAGGGGGGGGGGGGGAATCGCCGCCAGGGAGGGCGCCGAAGGGGGCAGAGCCGGCGGCGGCGGCTGTGGCGCGGCGGCTGGCGGCGCCGGGGCTGGCCGCGGCATCCCCAGGCCGGCCGCGGCCGAGGGCGACGGCAGCGGCGGGCCGCCTGCCTGCTCGGCGTCCGCCCCCGCGCCCCGCGGCAGCCTGCGCGGCGTCGGGGTCGCGGCGGAGGGTCCCCGCGCCCGCGGCCTGCTCGCCCGCGCCCGCGCCAGGGGGCGGAGCAGCGGCGACGGCGGCCCAGCGGCCCAGGCGCGGGCCTGGGAGGCGGCGGCGGCAGCAGAGGAGGGGGGGGGGGGGAAGCAGAGAGGGGAGGGACGCCGGCGCGGGAAGGGAATCCCGACGGCGGCGGCGGCGGCCGGCCGGCCATGGCGGCGCCGGCGAGAGCTGGAGCAGAGGCGGCGGCGGCTGGCAGAGGAGAAGACCTAGCCTGATACCATACTAGAAGGTAAAATTCAGTCTATTCTTCCAACCCTAGAAGGGTGGGTAATATACATGAAGTACATGGGCCTCTAGATGGGCCAATACCCTACATGGGCTATATACACTAACAGTTAGGTTGGTAAATAAAACCCATATTCAGAATTTTACATCTTAGAATCTGCTTATACACCAAGAGGGACATCTTTGGTATCTAAAGAAACAGTAAGATTGATGCAAATTTTCTGTTCGGCCCGTAGACAAGGTAAGTTTATCTCAGATCCACAAATTGTTATTATTTTTTATGCCTATAGCACCCAAATGTCTTCTGTAAAGTGCTCCCACATATTCTTGGCAAAAAAGAAAAAATATCAAAACATCTGCCAGCTCAGTTCAGAAATGCTTCAGAGTTTTTCACTTACGAAATATTGGCCGGGATAAAACATATAATAGAACGAAAAGAAAAATTGATTGTGGAAGCATTGTTACCAGCAAACGCCACAGGAACGGTGCCCCCTCTCGTTTTCTTATTTGTTTGCCAAGCACATCAATTGCTGTGTAATATTAAAGCTGCATTAGCTCCTAACACAGGAACAGAAAAGGTATACTTCTATTTAGTGACTAAAGAAGACCACATACCATTTGAAGTCTCTCCAGCACTTATTAGAACAGTGTACCAAACTTCATTAAATACATCCACTTGTTCATCTGATGCACCAATCATCTAATTGCATCATTTGTTAACCTTTTAGCAAAGAAAAACAAATTTATATTTACTTGTGTCAAAGTCATAAAGGGTTCCATGATCTTACTTTATAACCAAGAGCATCAAAGTTTGGACCCAGAATGTCAAAGACCTTCTTGTGCTCTCCATTTCCAAATTCATAAACAGCCTCTGCTAGCTATGTAAAAGAAAGTAACAAAGCAAAATCAACATTTATCAATGTTCCTGGAGATTTGTGATGTAATTTTTATTTGTGCACTGCTGTAGTAGGCAAGGAAGTAAATAAATGAGCAAACAGGTCCAAAAAAAAATACAAAAACAACGAGCTACAGCAATGCAGCACATCAGAAAATTAGTTTGCATGTATATCATGGAGCATAAATTGTATCCAGTGATATTGTGTCACACTGTCAATGCTTACTACTACATGAGTACATGAGTAAATACACATTACATATGATGTCTCTCTCGTTGTACTTGAACTTGTACAGAAAAATTAGCATACCTGGATGGCCTTCTGCATCACTTGCTGCCTATCTTTGTCCATCGAACTGACCCTGCAATATGGTTGCAGCATTAATAACTATAACGGAACCAAATTATGTTCCTACAAAAGAAAAGATTATATCTGACCTTGACTTCAATGATTCCAACATATTATGTGCACTTTTCAACTCATCCGTACTTGATAGCGCCCACAAAATAAGCAAATCAAGGAGCCATTCCACATGCCATATAGACTGAAAAAAGTTCAAACTCTCAGTTAGAAGAATGAGGTTCATACAGCTCTAGTTCTGATTAATAAAATAAGAATAGGTAGCTAAGTAGCTTAGTTAACTATGCAGTCTATGCGCCAACGTACCGCAGATGTTTTAAATGTGTCAAGAGAAATGTGAATACCTAAAAATAGATAGCCATGTAGCTCAGTAAACTACACAGTCTATGCGCCAACCTACTGCAGGTGTTTGAAATGTTTCGAGAGAAATGTAAATACCTCTTCCTTTAGTGCATCCAGAAATGTTGTTAACCTCTCTTTAGCAGGATGTACATGACCACGGACATACAACCGTAGCAGCAACCCTAGAGCATTCAAATACACCTGAATGCATGAGAAACTTTCAGTGTCCCAAATATCTGTCTCTAAAGAAAATAACCACCAAAAATACCTCTGCTGCCTCACAATCACTTTTCTCAAGTTCCTTCATGATATTTTGATCATATACATCCAGGACTTTCTGTAAAGGGGATTCAGCTTCCAAGTAACATACAGCAATATGCCACCAGTTGTGAGTAAGCCTGTAAGATAAGAACATATATTTTCTAAGAAACCATGAGCATGATTTTTGACTTACATCAATAGAACACAAATTATGCGAAAAAATACATACAAAAATGATGTGCATGCCACCCATGATGGAGAGCATGATTCCATGAACTCGGTAGCTTCTCTGAAGCGACATTCCTGCTGAAAAACGTGGCACAGCTGCACAAGGAAAACGAACATGGTTTCTTAAATGGAAAGTTTTGTTGTTGGAAATGCAAAGATATCAGCTAGGTGAAATAGTTTATTGTTAAGATAAATTTTTTGAACTCTGCGTAGTAACTCGGCAAGAGTGTATAAGCGTATACCACATAACAACGAAAACAATCATGATGCTCTTCTCACATGCTAGCTACTGCTGGCGAGTTGGTTATTGGTGAGTATTGGGTACAATGTGTGAAACATATAATGATTTGAAATTCCATGCTTTGATGGGTGGGACAGCACCAGCATGCCATGGTAACATTTTTTCCAGAAGTACTAAAACACAAAACAACATACTCTTATGGGTCAGTTAAATCACAAATTGCATTTCCCTAGAAAAACATAAATTGCAATTTCTAGTGCTAGATCCTGCACAGGAAACCATCCAACGGCACATTTCTACTGAATGTATCCAACCAACATGGGAAGCATTTAAGGTTATAGTTAGAGGCAAGGTAAAAGAACTACTGAAGCTATAACCTGACCGTGAACTTACATTATGCTGCGCCCAAACGTCATTCTTGTTTATAGCCAAGCCTTTTCGAGCAGCTCTCTCAGCTTCATCCATCTTTCCAAGCTCTAGCAAAGGGAAGGCGAGCATACCATATATGTAGTTCTGATCTTGATTCTCTGGCAAAACCTGATCAGTAACCAATATCATATAAATCTAGTGAAAACAGAGATAGTTATAGCAGTATCTAGAAGAGGATCTGAGTTAATGATTTATTTGGTAACAGATGCATTCAAAGTTCCCGTAACATATATCATTTGGCACAAGCACACAACAAGATAAGGTTCCAAAGAACACGAGTGAAGAGGAATGCAACGCTACTTGAGTTTCATGCTCTGGGTCAGACGGTACTGTATTTGACATTAGGATACACACCAGGCGATTTTCCTTTTTTGGAACGAATTTCAACTTTCGTGGGTAGAATACAAATATTTTAAGCACATAAATACACTGCACTGTAGTCTGGTATAACTTACTTGTTCAACAAATTTTAGGGATAATTCCGGCTTTCCCAAATAGAAGCAGATGAGCTGCGCTCTCTTAAGAGACAGGATATCCCTGGGAAATTTCTTGAGCAACTGTCGCATGCAACCGTACACCAGAGATTAATCAATTGGTCCGTAAGTACCAAAAGGATCCAATAGGCAATAGCACACGCCTCCAATATCCAAAGCCTGGATGAACTAGAAAACCAAAGCCATCGCAAACCTCGAAGTGCCGCTCCAGCGCCACCTCCTCGTTCCTCTCCTCGCCCACCATCGCGGAGAGCGTCCCGAACACGGCTCTCTCGTACTCCGTCGCATTTCCCTGTAAGCAGGACGAGCAAACACACCACGGGTTTAAGGCGGCAGGATC
Organism: Urochloa ruziziensis; assembly: GCA_015476505.1. NCBI lineage: Eukaryota > Viridiplantae > Streptophyta > Magnoliopsida > Poales > Poaceae > Urochloa > Urochloa ruziziensis. The sequence continues at coordinate 63,861,121 of CM027118.1, forward strand.
ATCACGGAACGAAAAGGGGCCGCAGCCGCGCAGGGGAAGGCAATCGGAATCGGAAAGGAGGACGGCAGCTCACGAGGTTGCTCGCGGCGGCGGCGAGGAAGGCGGCGGCCCCCGCGGGGTCCCTGGGCGCGGCGGCGTGCGCGGCGTGCGCCGCGGCGAGGGCGCAGGTCGGGTCGGCCGCGGCGGCGCGGAGGGCGGCCGCCACGCGTCCGCGGCCGAAGGAGAGGAACGCCGCGTAGTAGGCGTCGAGCGCCGCCGCGCACTCGGCCGAGGACGTCCGGTACTCCTGCCCCCACATGTCCCGCCTCACCTCCCCCTCTACCACCGCCGCCGCAGCCGCCATCCCGGCCGCCTCGCTCGCTTGATTTTCCAGCGGCGTCGCTGTTCGGTTGCTTACTTGGTCGGCGGGTGCTCGCGTCGCGTCTCGCTTGCGGGCGTCGGGAGTGGGAAGAGGGGTCGCGGCTGCTTTGCCCACACTTTTGCTATGGCGTTGACACGGGTGTTGCTCGGCTGTCAGCGTCAGTTTGTTGGGTAAGATGGATGACAGGTGGGACCTTCCTGTCGTTTGCGTGCGTGAGGCCCATCACGTCAGTGACTGCGACGGGCCCTGCGAGCAGCGACATATGGGGGTTGTTTCGATGGCGAGGCGCCTCGTGGGTGCCGACGCGGCGGCACGCGAGGTTGGGGACGATCCGAGGACGAGCTGAGGTGGCGGGGTCGGAGGAGTGGGGATAGTGGGATCGGATTGGATTGGAGCCATAATGATCGTGTCGTCTTTTTGCTTGGCTTCTGTAAAACTTTTTTGGTTCATTCATAGCGTCAGGAAATGCGCAGTTGTCACGCTCAAACAGCTCATTTCGTCTTCGACCGCGCGGACCGCTCGCGTCGCCCCCGCGCGGGCGACCGACGGTGCTCCCAAGCCTAGCCGCCGCTCCACATCCTCCCCGTCTCCCTGCCGCGCCGCCGCCCAAGCGGACAACCGGAGGCCCGTGTGGCCCGTGATGAAGGCGGCGGCGGGGCCCTCCCCGTTCTCTCCGGCGGTTGTCGCGGGCGTGGCCACTCGGCCTTCCCGGAGCTCCCTCGCCGGCGCGGACGACTTTCGCGGCGGCGCGAGCTCGGGCCCCTAGAGCCGGCGACGCCCCGATTGGATCTGGAGGCTGCTCGGCTGGGGCGCGCAGGCGTGCGTTGGGAGTGGGGGGGGGGGGGGGGGGCAACGGCGGCCGACGCTGGGCAACGGCGGCTGCAGCGGCCGGTGCGGGCGCAGGGGCAGCTGCGGCCGGCGAGGCATTGATGGCGGCAGCTGAGGCCAGGCCCGCCGGCTCTGCCTGCTGAAGGCCACGGCGGCCTGGGCAGGTTGGGGCCAGGGGCGCTTTTTGTGCAAGGGCAGCAGGGAACATGGATGGAGGTGATGTGGTTTGGCTTCTTTTCTTCTCTTCGACAGTGAATCTAGTCCGGCGTGCGCTGTGGTGGTGGGGCTGCGGGTGCTGGCAGATGGCGTCAAGGTGATTGCCCGGCCGTGCCGAGCTTTTCCTGGTGAAGGTGTTGCAGGGGTGAGAGGGAGCGGGATGCTGTTCTGGTCTTGAGCGGGTGTCAGGCATGGTGCCAGAAACAGACAAAGCTTTCACTGACAGTTGTCGGTGGCGATGGTGGCGGCGCCTCTGTGGCGTCGCTCTTCCCGCTGGGGACACCATTGCGAGGCCCCATGTCCCGCCAGGCTCTCGAGGGTGAAAACCCTGTCCATCCTTAGACTTGCGATGGCGGCGTCACTGGCGTCGTGCTCTTCTTGAAGGCGTCGCATGTGGAGACCCCTCTCGACCTGACAGTGGTGGTGGAAGGTTGGTGATGTTGCCCACGCACAGCGGCTGAGGAGGTGCGCATGGTTCGTGTTGGCAGGGAGGTGCAGAGGGGCCATTGGCGTTGTTTGATTTGTGCTAGCGTGCATGGTGCGGTGGTAATTCCAGTGACAGATTGGCTTTGATGATGCTTTTCATGCGGTTTCAGTGGTAAGAATCCTTAAAAGCAGTGTCCAGTGGCGGGTGGCGAGGTCCTCGTACACTTTAAGGTGACGGTTCTCGGGAGTATGAGGCGGTGGATGTGGCGAGGCCCCCATGCATTGAGTGGTGATTGTAACTCACTGTTGTTGCGGCTAGAGCGTTCTACTGAAGTAAGGATGGACCTGGGGGATCGACGGCCGTGCGGTGTGGCATGGGGATGACAACCCTTTTGACGGTGGTGCTCGAAGGGCCGCTCAGGATTGCAGCGGGCTACAGCTTTCGCTGTGGCACAGCGTCGGGGACGACGGCGCGGTTTGTGGTGGCTTATTTTCGGCTCCTCTCCCAGGCTGTGGTGGTGTAGAGTTTTGTTGCGTGCGTTGTTCATGTGGTGGTGTTAGGTTCGACTTGTTACGTACACTTGCTTCTTCTTCTTAAATGACAAGCAATGCTCCTGTTATCTTTTTTTTTAAAAAAATGCGCAGTTAAAACTCTGAGATTCAAGAGCTATTTTGTCACTAAACAACTCTTTGAGTTCGATCAACGAGTCAGGAATTATTTAAATGTACTACCTTCATCTTTGATTATTGACGTTTCAGATAACTAAAATGACTTGAAATTAGTTATGATGAGCTGCCGAAAAGGTCAAATAATCCCGAACAGAGGAAGTACAATCATGTGGATGTATAGTTAGATATTACCTGCGTTCCAAATTATAGTTCGTTTTGGGTTTTCTAAGTTAATAGATTTTGCTATGGATCTAGACATAGCGTTTATCTAGACGCATAACAAAGATTATAATTTTAGAAAAACCAAAACGACCTATAATTTGAAACGAAGGAAGTACAAGATATGGAATAGTAACCATTTGGAGTGGATTTTTCTTTGACCAGCAAAGAATATTTACCTTTGTTAATTTGTGAATCAGAAGAGGCCTTCAATTTTTTAGCCAAGTTAGTGCTAACTACTAAGAGAGAATTCAAACTGAGATACGAATTTAATCATCATTTACGTATTTGAATGACGAGTTGAATACTGGTATTTGCCTGTCAGGCTGTCGCGCCACTGTGTACCTCGCTGAATATCCACATCACAAATTCACCGTTCAGCTGATCCGCAAGCAACTCAACAAGAAGGCCATTGACCAGTCAGCCTCCATCCCACCCGTCCAGTTCCCGATCAAACGGTCCACGCGCGACGGTTGGTGAAACACCCACCTAACTACCGCAGGCTCCTCTGCATCTGAAATATCCTGCCAGGTGCCAGCGGCCGCGGACAAGATCCAAGAACTCTCGCGCCACGCACGGACAGAGCCGGAGATCGAGAGTGAGAGTGACCGACAGCGCCAGGCGCCATGAACGTGGAGGAGGAGGTCGGGAAGCTCAAGGAGGAGATCCAGAGGCTCGGCCAGCAGCAGCCCGACGGCTCCTACAAGGTACCCCTTGTCTGTCTGATGCCCCTTCTCTGGGATCGCCGCAGATCTGAGCCATCCAGGCCGCTGCATTTTTCTTCTCCTGTGCTGCCACCTCCTGCGTGGCCTGCGCCCGGATTCCGCCCTCCTCTCTATGCTGAGGACAATGTGCAGTTTGATGTGCACAGGCCTGCCTAGCGTGAAGCTGCGGAAGTTCCCCAAAATCTTGATCCGCGGCTGCGATCGAGTCTCGATTCAATGGATTTGGGGAGATCATTCTTTGGCGCTTATGATTTGAATTTGCATCAGGGTGTTGTTTAAATACGGGAATGTTTACCTTGCCAGGCGGTGAATGCTCGAACTGATGTGTGCTGTAGCAGTACCAGTCGCTGCAAAGCTTATTTTCCCCAGTACAGATTCCCAAATCTGCGCACCTCTGGCAATTACCTAGTCAACTAGTGCAGCAGTGATGTTACAACTGTAAATACACCATTTCCAGAATTCTAGTCCTTTTGAATTTGGGGTGGCGTTTCTTGTCGGTTCTGCTTCGATGACCACAAGCTATCGAATTGATATATTATTCCTATATACAGTGAACTTATTGAATGTGAAAATTTTAAGAATCCTGAACAAATGGAACCTCTGTTTACAGTGTCCTAATTGCGCTAGTTAACTGTTAGGAGATATCCGTATTTGTCGTATTCCCCATGAAGATGCTCACTGTGATCGTGCAAAGAGTGTCACTGATAAACGAATGTAGTCATACTTATTGCTTACAGAGTTCTTTCATCTTGTTTTGTGAACTACTGTGGAGCGTTTTTATTTGAGAATACTCGACAAATTCAATAGAATCTTTCATCTTGGTTATTTTTAATTTTTGTTTGTTTAGTTAAGATGAAGTTAATTCCGTTTGTGTGACGGTGTGTCTTAAACATGTGAGGCTTTAAAGTGCATGTGATTGATTAGAACGGCTTGTCACCTTCGTTTCCTCTCCAGTGACTCCAAGGTTTAGTTTTATACCACTTAAGATTAGGCTGGTTGTTTCCGTGTTTGCTATGACTAATTCAAACTTTGCAAATCCTAATCTTGGCTCATTTCTTTAGTCCATTGCCCTACTAATCATTTTAAAATATTTTGACATGCGACCTTAGTCCCTAACTCTAGGCAAAAGCTATGAAAAGACACAGAAATAACCTGACATATTACATTGCTGTAGTCCACCATCCATGTACTTTAGCTTTTGTAATCACATTTCTGCTTGGGCTGAAATGGCATTCTTCATATATTTTGAAGAGTATGTTAGAGAGTCTATAAGAAACTACCGATGTTAGTTTTTTTCTCTTCTTTACTGTTATATACCTTGTGAATTTGTACAGAGGACATTGATACTGCATAACTGAACTATTATGGTTTGCAGGTCAAGTTTGGTGTGCTCTTCAACGATGATCGCTGTGCAAACATTTTTGAAGCACTAGTCGGCACCTTGAGGGCTGCCAAGAAGAGGAAAATTTTGACCTATGAGGGTGAGCTGCTTCTGCAGGGTGTTCATGACAATGTGGAGATAACTCTATTGCCCCCTCCTGCGGTTGCCGCCGCTTGAGGCGCACAGAACCACCAGTCCCTATTCGGCACCGTTGATATGCTTGTATTTTGTTGTGCCTATATTTTTATGAACCATTTGGTATCCCCAGAATACTGCTATTGTGTGATGTATGGAGTTCTGATGCTTAAAAAATTGGCTTGCTTGCTGTTGTGCTGTAACATTCTAGATGATTTTTTTTTTCTCGAGATATCTTTTTAGTTCCATTACTTTACCATTTTCTTTAATATTTGGCTTGGGAAATGGGATTCTTATCTACAGTTATTTCTATCACCATCATATGTTGTCTTTTTTTTTTAAGAACATCATATGTTGTCACCCTGATAAGTACATCTCCTACAATGACACCTATGGTACAGCATTTATTCTCATTTGATCAGGTCGTGTCTTATAAATAACCAAGTATTCTTATAAACAACCATGTATACAAATAGGTGAAATAAACAGAAAGTGAGGAAACTTTTTTTTTTTGCCATTTCCACTTTTCTTTGTGTTTACTGGCATGAGGATGGGCGGTACCGGGAAAGAGATACACTGCCAAAGTGGCTTATAGTGGTAAGAAATGGTTTGCACTATGGCCATGTTTATTTAGTTCCCACCTGAAATATTTTCATCCATCATATCAAAGGAGAATCTTTGATGCATGAAGTATTAAATGTAAACGAAAAAAGTGAAAAGTTATATGGATAGACTGTAAATCGCGAGACGAATCTAATGAGTCTACTTAATCCATGATTTGCAACAGTAGTGCTACAGTAATCATCCGCTAATTATGGATTAATACCCTCTAATTACCATCGTTATATTCGTCTCGAGATTTCCAACCTATCCATATAACTTTCCACCTTTTTCGTCTACATTTACTACTTCTAAATTGATAAAATCAAAACCCGAAATCTTTTCACGAAATGTTTTCGCGAACTAAACACGGGCTATGTTGATTTAAACAAATCAAATTAATAATCTGGCAGACCTGTCCACTGATTATTACATATTTGTTAGGATTGCACAACGGCACAAGCACTGACAGATGAATCCTGGATGCACCTGTTCAGACAGCAGCTGCATAGGAGGGCTCCTCCAAGTGTCACTGTTGCTGATTTAATGTGCAAACATGCATCTTTGCTAAAAGAATCCGTGCCTCTTTGAGTTCCTGTAAGCAACTTGGTTTTTGAAGAGTCATCAATGGGTATGCTTACTTTATTACATAAGATAGATTTATGATGTTACAAAGATCATGGAAACTTATCCATGTTAAAACATTTTTATCTAACCTGTCCTACGCCTTGCGAACATCTACAAGAGGACATCAAAGCTACGTTACTGAACCATTGTGGTTCCGTTTGCAGGTCAAGTTCAGTGTCCTCTTCAATGATGACCGGTGTGCAAAATATATTTGAAGCTCTACTTGGCACCTTCGTTCCAGGCCGCAAAGAAAAAGGAAAATTTTGACCTACGATGACGAGATGCTTAAGAGGGTGTCCATGACAATATGGAGGTTACCAATTACCATCTTGCCTCCTGCCCTCCCACGATTGCTGCGTCTTGAAGTGCACAGCACCATGGGCCCCCAACGCTTGTAATTTGTGGTGCCTAGATTCATAAACCATTTGGCATTCCCTGAAGACTGTTACTTGTGCGATGTCTGAAATTGTGATAAACGTTTAAGAAATCATCTTGCTTTGCATATGGTTGCGTGATGCAAATTAACTCAATGCTGGTATAAGTTGCATTTGTCATAAGACATGAAAGAAGCAACTCGAAGGTAATAGCTATGGGCCACCTTTCGAAGTACCCCCCCCCCCCCCCCCCCCCCCCCCCCCCCCCCCAGACTTTTCTTTCTATAGTCCGGTTCCTTTCTCCATTTTCCTTACACTTTTATAAGGAATACTCACTAGCAGCTATTGTCTGCTTGGTCATCAATACATCGATCATCAGGTTGTTGTTGCTGCTCTCCAGCCTGATACGTTTCAAAAAAAATATTACTTGTACTGTACCTATAACCTATTGGACCAGTCTTTTTTTTACCGGGAAACCGGCAAGAGAGGTCCCTACCTTTCTTTTTTATATATACATGAAAGAATAATATTTACAGGTTACAAGGCCTCAAACCCAAATTTTAAAAGAGGAAGCCACTAGAGACTAGTCAACCAAAAATCAATTTTATGGCTAATCTCTGGTTTAACCCGTAGGGAAACCAGCTTCATCTCCTGTTGAAAGAAATGTCTCCATCTGGCAAAGGATAAAGATCCCCCATCAAATATGATGCTGTTTCTGTGCAGTAGTAAGTGAAGTAAACACAAAGCAATTTTTTTCTTCTCAATACAAAGATAAGCATCTCTCCGGGTATTCTTGAAAAAAAAAACCCCCGTAAACACAGAGCATCCTGGGCCCTGGCTGTTTCCGTGGCCAGTTGCAAAAACCTTGGGTGCGTCTCACTGTCTCAGGATCCATGCGTCCCAGGGCCTCGTCATCAATGATCTCTGGTTGGAGCAGGACCCACGGGGGGATCAGGGAATCCTCCACATCCAGCATCAGTGGCCTGGAGAATTGCCTGGTGAAGAAATTTATGGATCGAGTGGTCAGCTCATCCAGGAGACCAGGACTGCAAGATAACAACTCAGCAGGTTGAAAATGGACAATGATTTGCACCAAGATTTGATGTATCAAGAACAACTTAAGAACTCTAGGAATGGCACTTTGCTTGACCATTTTGAAAAACAAAAGAGAACAACTAGAGTCATGAAATAGGTCAGTCCAATCCAAGAGGCAATGCATATGTTTTTTTTTCTTTTGACTACTGAGACTCCTTTCGACTAATGTCAATTCTTAAAAGATACAACCAGCACTAGCCGTTTTCTTTTTCCACTTTCTCAATTCACATCTGCTCTTCACTTGGATAATATAACTGCTAGATTTACTAAGTTTTGTGTTTGTGCCATTGTGATACAAATAATGCATTACCCTCGTCTTAAAGAACTTCTCTCACTAACATCTATCGTCGCCTTGATCACCAATACATCGATCACCTACTTTGGCATAATGGCACCTATAGTACCTGTACCTATTGGTCTATTCTTGCCCTATAAATATCCAAGTGTGAAGTAGTATGTGAAGTAAACGCAGAGGGTGCATGGAAACTGGAGGAAGGAATGAAAGATACAATTTGTGCTTTTGGGGAATGGATCAAAGAGTGTTCCTTGCCATTTCCAATTTTCTTCGTTTCTAGTGGCATGAAGATGGGAGGCGCAGGGAAAGATATTAAATACTGGTAAGAAAGCATTAGGAAGCTCATCCAGGACTGCGATCGGAAGGATCTCAATTTGGGAGCTCTCTTCTCAGGACAGCAGGTTGAGGAGAATGGATATTGATCTGCGCCAAGACTTCTAGGATGTATCTAGAACAATTCTAAGAACTCTTGAAATGTCACTTTGTTTGACCATTTCAAAAAAAAAAAAGAATGAGATTGCTAGAGTCATGCAAAAGGGTCAGTCCAGTTCAACAGAAACATCACAATATTCACAGTCAACGCATACTTTTTTTTACTACTGAAGCTCCTTTCGACCAATGTCAATTCTTAACAAATACAACTAGTACTAGTCGTTTTCTTTTTCCACTTTCTCAATTCTCATCTGTCCTTCACTCGGATAATATAATTACTAAGTTTTCTTGTGTTTGTGGTATGAACAATGCATTGCCCTTTTCTTAAAAAAACTCGTTCAAAAAAAACATGAAAATATGGGATCATTCCCTCCAATTTCCCATGTTTACCAACACTCAGGTAACAGATATTCTCTGACAGTAAACAAAGACTGAAGCAGCCACCAGCGTATTTTTGTCATCCAAAATGCATCGATCACCTACTTTGGCATAATGGATCCTATATATAGTGCCTGGACCTATTGGTCTATTCTTTCCCTGTAAATATCCAAGTGTGAAGAATATGTGAAGTAAACACAGAGAAATGAACTGGGGCGCATGAAGACTGGAGAGAAATATACAATTTGTGTTTGTTTTCTTTTTTGGGGGGAGGAGGAGGGGGGGGGGGGGGGGGGGTTCTTCGTTTCTATTGGCATGAGGATGGGAGGCGCAGGGAAACAAATGCACTGCGCCACCCAAGATCCCTGGTAAGAAACCATTAGAAAGCTCATCCAAGACCACAGACAGGTCACAGGAGGGTCTCCATTTGGAAACTCTCTTCTTAGGAAGATAACTCGAGGAGAATGGATACTGATCTGCGCCAAGACTTCAAGAACAATTCAATCACTCTTGAAACTTCACTTTGTTTGACCATTTCGAAAAAAATAGAACAAAGAGATTACTAGAGTGTTGGGCAAAAGGGTCAGTCCAGTGCAGAAAATATCACAACAGTCATAGTCAAATGCATACGTTTTTTGCCTACTGAGGCTCCTTTCAACCGATGTTGGTTCTTAACAAATACAACCGGTACCAGTTGTTTTTTCTCCACTTTCTCAATTCTTATCTGCTCTTCACCCGGACAATATAATTGCTAGAACTACTAAGTTTTCTTGTGTTTGTGGTATGGACCATGCGGTTGTTCCCTGAAAACCTTTTTACTATCATGAAAATATGGGGTCGTTCCCTGAAGTGAAGCACTACTACGGTAGATAGAGACCACGTAGGCACTTGAGATTTCTATGGCGTCGCCTCCAATTTCCCACGCCTCCTGAGTCCTGACACTCGCAGGTACTCCCTCCGTTCCAAAATATAGGTTGTTTTGACATTTCTGGGTTAGTTGATTTTGCTATGCATCTAGATACAACGTATGTCTAGGTGCAAAGCAAAATCTATGAATCTAGAAATACCAAAACGACCTATATTTTGGAACGGAGGTAGTAGGATTCATTGGAGGACTGAAACTGAGGCTTAATCCTAGGCAACGGACATTCTCTTGAGACAATAAACAAAGCATGAAACAGTCAACAGCGCATTTTTGCCATCCCAAATGCATCCTGAAATTCTGTTCAGCTACCGTGTGAAATTAGCTGAGCCGAAAATAGTTAAAGACGGAGTAAAGTGACAGACATATTTGAAGCACTACTTGGCACCTTGCAGGCCGCCAGGAACAGGAGAATTTGACCAACGATGGCAAGCTGCTTCAGTAGGGTGTTCATGACAATACATCGATCTGCCTTATTACACTTGGCACCTTATCTACAATTGCTTCTCTCACTAACATCTATCGTTGCCTTGATCATCAATACATTTGGCATAATGGCACCTATAGTACCTGTACCTATTGATCTAGACTTGCCATATAAACATCCAAGTGTGAAGTAGTATGTGAAGTAAACACAGAGCAATGAACTGGGGTGCATGGAGAGTGGAGAGAAAGATACAATTTGTGCTTTTGGGGAATGGACGGGAGAGTGTTCCTTGCCATTTCAATTCTCTTCGTTTCTACTGGCATGAGGATGGGAGGCGCAGGGAAATATATACACTGCTCCATTCAAAACTAAGTTAAGACAGCATTACGAAGCTCATCCAGGACTGCAGAGACAGGAGGATCTCCATTTGGGAGCTCTTTTCTCAGGAAGATAACGAGCAGGTTGAGAAGAATTGACAGTGGTAGTCATTTTCTTTTCCCACTTTCTCAATTCTCATCTGCTCTTCACTGACAATCTAATTGCTATATTTAATAAGTTTCCTTGTGTTTGTGATACGAATCATGCATTGCCCTTCTATTAGAAAAGTTTTTACTAGCATGAAAATATGGGGTCATTCCCTGAAGTCAAGCACTGCTAAGGTACAGATATAGACCACGTAGGCATTTGAAATTTCCAAGCTATCGCCTCTAATTTCCCATGTGCTAACACTCGCAGGTAGGATTCATTTGAGGTTTGAAACTGAGGCTTTATCCTGGGAAACAGATATTCTCTGACAGTAAACAAAGACTGAAGCATTCACAGCACATTTTTGTCGTCCGAAATGCATCCTGAGATTCTGTTCAGCTACCGTATGAAATTAGCAGAGCCGAAATTATTAAAGACAGAGTAAAGTGGCACAAAAATGCACAGTTGTGCACTCGTGCTTCAGATTGGAGTTCAGGCGACGGGGCAACCCAGGGCGGCAGCGGGCAGGGACTATTGGAGTTCAAGGTATGGATGAATACCTGGAGATGAAATGGGCGGCCCGTTCTTGCCGGGCGACGTCAGGCGGATTCAGCCGACCACGCGGGGAGGAAGAGATAGGACGGACGCCGGACGCGGCAAGCAGCTTCATCGCGCGCGTCTTGTTGAATTGGACTCCGCCCCGCGCCGCGGCCGCCCACGACGGCGGTCGGTATGAATCCTATGCGGAGTGCGAATTGCTTGCGGTGGGACGGGGCGGTGGGCGGGCTCGCGGAGGTCGCCGGTGACCTCGCCGCGCGGTCGCCATGTCCCCTGCCCGGAGTTTGTTTTGCAAAAACAACCCTGGTTTGGGTCGCGATTATTAATCGCGATCCGACTATTTACAAAATACCCCCTGTTTCGGATCGCGATTATTAATCGCGATCCGATTATTTACAAAATACCCCCGTTTCGGATTCCGGATCGCGATCCGACGCGAATAATCGCGATCCGATTATTTACAAAATACCCCCGTTTCGGATTCCGGATCGCGATCCGACGCGATCCGATTATTTACAAATAGCCCCCGGGTTTGGATAGGAAATTTTCGTGTAGCTCCTTCGGCGGTCTCTCTTACCCCGTTGACTCATCGTCCGACCTCTACGCCGAGTCGCCGACGCCCGCTGTCGCCGCCGCCTGCCGTCCCGGCCGGAAGCGCAAACCGCTCAGCTCAGGCACTAGCGCCGGCCGCCCTTCGCTCTGCTTCTGCTCGCCGCGGAAGACGAAAGGGAAATGGTCGTCTGATGCTGACATTTTGACTATTCAACGAGAGAGAGGCATAGAGAAGCCAACGCTCTGTCAGCGACGTCAATTTGTCTTCGATCTTCCTCAGCAGATGGCGTCTCCTCTAGAGATGACGACCTCGGCACTTCCTGCAGATGGCGTCTCCTCTAGAGACGACGACCTCGGCACACGTTAGCTCTTGATGGCATTGACATGGGACGCCATTGTTCTTTGCAGATGGAGCAGTGAGAAGTGCCAAGCAAGCAAGATCAGTAACTCTAGCTGGCTAGCTGCTCTTGATAGTGATGAAAGTGTTTGTGTGATGAAAGGGTTGATAATTCAGCCACCAAACGTGGTTTAGATCATAAACCTTTGAGATGTGTTTCCTTTTATCATATTAATTTTCTGCTATTGTAGTTGGTAGGTTACGTGGACAGTTCCATTATTGATTAATTTGCTGAATGTATTTTCCTCAAAAAAATTGTTGAATGTATTAATAAGTTCAATTTATACTGAAGCATGATCTGTTACTAGGGGGCTTTACCACCTCTAACTATATTCAATACATGATGATGACATCATCATTAATTCCTTACTCTATTGACATGTTCAGTACTTAACAACTCTCATTCAGTAGAAAGTTAGAAACTGTAGTGACGTCCGAGGTGGGTGCCTCTGATTCCGGTGGCTTCATGGCCATAAGCTGCAGCAAGCAGGTATCTGGATCTGAGAAAGTATGGACAAGCAGGGAAAGAGAGAGGGATTGATGAGGAAGAGGAAGATGAAGGATTGAAGGGGAGGTTGCTGTGGCTCGAGACGCCTGCCGCTGTCGCTGCGGCAGGGACGGCCACAATGAAATGACAGTATAGAGTTTGGTGTTCGAGCATTCGCCATCCTCTGCTTGTTGACAGTGAGGTACAGAAATGGATTTGCATTTTGCTCTTTGGTTTGACTAAGGTCTCAAAGACTCAACTGTCACCAACGGAGCGTTTCTGTACATTCTGCATGCCTTTTCTAACAGCAACAACATTTGTATGCTCTGTTATTCTTTCTTTTGTCAAATGAAGCCTCCTGCAGCCATTAAAACGTTGCCAGTAAGCAGTAGTAAGTTTGGCCAGTTTGATTCATGTTCAAAAGACAGAAGAAAATCTACTATATTTTTTTTACCATTGTTATGGATATACCGAGAAGCACCATTAATTGTAACTTAAAGGTTTGCTACCTTTAGTACCAAATATTAGCACTTTGGTACCATGTGCACTTTTAGAATGAAGTTAGGTTTTCTCATGTACTAACAAGTTCAGTAACTCTTCTCATTAAGGCACACGAGTTGCTACTATCACATTCAACAGTACATGATGTTGCTTTCTTCCTTCTCTTTTATAATTGATGCCATATTCCGTAACTTTAAGCGTCTGAAGTGGGAAATAAAAAGAGAGAACAGCAGACAGAAGTCATGACACAAGAGTTCATTTTGTGTTAACAAACAGGAGAGCTAAGCCATGAGCAGCAAGAGTCGTCTGTTACATTTTCATCTTCTACTTTCTGCCCACGTTGAGAATGGGAAGCATCAAGAAAAAGATGTGTAGTTCAGCTCAGGGTAAACGGAAGCAATTGATTGCGTCACTACCTATCCTGCTCAAAAAAACTGCTTGATATTGCAGTGGATCAACCGGGAATAATGTCATCTCTGCTGCCTGCTAGAGCATTTAGAAAAGAACCCAGCGTGGTATTCGCGTGAACCACGGTCCACGGGAAAAGAGAGTTGATGATCAAATGTGAAACCAAGCCTGAGACTGATTTGGTCCCCGCAATAAACAGTGTAACCAAGGCTTCAAGCTGATAGAGTTCCACAAGTTCCGGTGCACGCACTGACGCACAAGTATGTAGTTTGAAATCTGCAGGTACATGGTGTACAATCGATGCAGTAGACTGGGCAAAGTATGATTACTAAGGGTCTGTTCCGTTTATTGGCTAAATGATATGATGCCGCCTAAATTTTATCCAAAAGGAACGGCCTTTTTTGGCTGGTATTTTACACCAGATTTTTCAATGCAAAACAGGGCACACTGCTAAAAAAAGGGCTTATAGCCTTATACCGCGGGTTCAATGTACTTACCCACCAGACTGTCGTATGCCTGTATGTAATAACGGATAAGTTGGCTTTCGATTTCTTGCCACCCATCGTTACATAAAAAGATACCAACATGAGTTGTGCTTGTTTTTTTTTTTCAGAAGAAGCTATGTCTAAATTCTTGCATCCCCCCGTTTCATAACATTTTGGATCCTCTGGTTCGAGTTGCCCCAGGTTTAAGAGTAATCAGGATGAACAGATCTACCACCGGGTGGAATTGTACATAGGAAAAAGTAAACACCTAAAATTTAGGAGGTATCAGTCTTGAGGCACACAGAACCACCAGTCCTCTATTCCGTACTGTTGATATGCATGTACTTTGTTGTGCCTATATTTTCATGAACCATTTGGTATTCCTAGAAGACTATTCTGTGATGTATGAAGTTCTGATGCTTAAAGACGTTGGCTTCCTTGCATATAATTGTGTTGTAACATTAATTCTAGATGATTTCTCCTCCAGAAAGCTCTTTTTTCAGTTCGATTACTTTCCCATTTTCCTTAATTTTTGGTAGGGATCCTTATCTACAGTTACTTCTCTCACCAGCATCTGTACTCACCTTGATCAATACATCACCTACTTCAGCATAATGACACGTACATTACCTGTATCTATTCTCGTTTTATCAGGTCATACGTGTCTTATAAACAACCAAGTGTAAATGTAGTTGAAATAAACAGAGAGCGGAAAGCAGGTGATTTTTTTTTTTCAAAAAAGAAAGAAAGCAGGTGATTGTATGGAGGGTTATACAAATTTGTTCCTTTGGGCAACGCAGTCAGTGTTTTTGGCCACTTCCTTTTTTTTGTTCCTACTAGCATGATTTTTTCTTACACCGCCAGAGCGGCTTACAACGGTAAAGAAATGGTTTCATTATAATGATTTTTTCTTACAAATTTCAAATCAATCACCTGGCGGGGCTGTCCACTGATTATTACTTTTGTGTTAGGATTGCACAAGCACTGAAAGATGAATCTTGGCAACAGCTGCATAGGTGGACTCCACCAACTGTCGCTGTTGCTGGGTTAAATGTGCAGACAGGCCTCTTCGACTTCCTGCAGATCTTTGCTAAAAGAGTTGGGGCCTCTTAGAGTTCGACAAGTGTATCCTGTAACTGTAAGCAACTTGTTTTATGAACAGTCGTCAATGGTTATGCTTACTTGACTACATTTGATATATTTACAATGTTACAGAGATATGGAAACTTATCAATTTTAAACTTTTACCATAGATGTTCTATGCCTTTCAAACATCTATAAGAGGATATCGAATCTGCATTACTGAACTATTGTGGTTCCATTTGCAGGTCAAGTTCAGTGTCCTACCACTGTGCAAACATATTTGAATCACTACTTGGCACCTTGCAGGCTGCCAAGAAGAGGAAAATTTGACCTAAAATGGCAAGCTTGCTTCAGCAGGGTGTTCTAACGATACATCAACCTACCTTATATACTTGGCACATTATCTACAATTACTTCACTCAGTAACATCTATTGTCGCCTTGATCATGAAAACATCAATCACCTACTTTGGCATAATAGCACCTATAGTACCTGTACCTATTGGTCTACCCTTTCCCTATAAATATCCAATTGTGAAGTAGTATGTGTACTAAACACAGAGATGAACTGGGGTGGATGGAGACAGAAGAGAAAGATGCAATTTGTGCCTTCAGGGAATGGATCGGATGTTTCTTGCCATTTCCGATTCTCTTTGTTTCTACTGGCATGAGGATAGGAGGCAGGCGCAGGGAAAGATATACGCTACTTCCGTTCAAGATCACTTGTAAGAAAGCATTAGAAGGCTTAGCCTTGTTTTTGACGTCAAGGAGTTGTCTTTCTTAAGGGTAATAGAGTGTTGTGTGAGTTGAGGTTTTTGACGTCAAGGATTTTATCAAGAACAATTCAAAACTCTTAAAATGTCACTTTATTTGACCATTTTCACAAAAAAAGGAACAACGAGATTACTAGAGTCATGCAAATGGGTCAGTCCAGTCCAAGAGAAAATATCACAACAATCATAGTTTTTTTAAAAAAAAAATGAACACAACAGTCATAGTCAATGCATACGTTCTTTTACTGGCTCCTTTCTACCAATGCTAATTCTTATCAAAATCAAATACAACTAGTACTAGTTGTTTTCTTTTTCTACTTTCTCAATTCTCATCTGCTCTTCACTCTCAGGCGACGGGGCAAACAAGGGAGGAAGCCAGGCAGAGACTATTGGAGTTCAGGGTATGGACGAATACCTGGAGCTGGAGTTGAAATGCGCGGCCTGTTCTTGCCGGGCGATGACAGGCGGAGCCAGCCGACCGCGCGGGGAGGAGGAGGTAAGACGGATGCGGCAGGCGGCTCCATCCCGGACGTGGCCGAGCGCGAGCGCGGGATGCTTGGGGTGGGACGGGGCGAAGCGGGGCGGCGGGGGGCTCGCGGAGCACCGGCGACCTCGCCGTGCGGCCGCCATGTCCCCTGCCCGGAGTTGTTTTTGCAAAAACCACCCTGGTTTGGATCGCGACTATTAATCGCGATCTAATTATTTACAAAATACCCCTGATTTGGATCGCGATCCGATTATTTACATATAACCCTCTAATTTGTATCGTGATTAATAATCGTGATCCGATTATTTACAAATAACCCCTGGGTTCCGATAGAAAATGTTCGTGTAGCTCCTTCGGCTGTCTCTCTTATCCCGTTGGCTCATCCTCCGGCCTCTACGCTGACGCCCGCCGCCGCCGCCTGCCATCCCGGCCGGAAGCGCAAACCGCTCATCTCAGGCACTAGCACCGGCCGCCCTCCGTCTGCTTCTGCTCGCCGCGGAAGACGAAAGGGAAACGGTCGTTGGACGCTGTCAGTTTGTCCTCGATCAGTCCTCGGCGACACTCTGGACGGCTCTAGTCTTCACGCCGGCTCTTGATCTTCCTCAGCTTGCCTTTCTCAGCAAAGGCTGTCACCTCGGCGGCATAAGAGATGATAAAGATACCGTTTGCTTGAAACACACTTCTTCCTGCAGATGGCGTCTCCTCTAGAGACGACGATGTCGGCACCTGAACGTTAGCTCTCAATGGCATTGGCATGGGACGCCATTGTTCTTTGCAAATGGAGCAGTGAGTAGCGCCAAGCAAGCAAGATCAGTAACCCTAGCTAGCTGGCTAGCTGGTCTTGATATATAGTGATGAAATTTTTTACTCTCCATCGGGTTCCTGATCTACAATTACTTCTCTCACCAGTAATGCAGCTGTACCAGTAATATGAGATATCTGTTGTCATCCTGATTAATACATCACCTACTTTAGCATGGTGACATCTATAGTACCAGCTGTACCAATTTTTATTTGGCCAGGTATGGTCTGTCTTATAAATATCCAAGGAAAAGAAAAAAATGTATTTGACATCTATAGTACCAGCTGTACCAATAGGTGAAATAGAAGAGAGAGCGAGGAAGGAGGCGATTGTATAGAGAGCCATATATATTTTTTCTTTTCCTTGGGCAGTAATGCAGGCAGACTGGCAGAGTGTCTCTACCCATTTCCACTTCTCTTTATTTCTACTAGCATGAGGATGGGAGGTACAGGGAAAGGAATGAGCTGAAGAACTGAGAGTGTCTGGTAAGAAATGGTTTCTGCCATGATGGTTTTCTTCTAAAATTTCAATTTAAATCATCTGGCGGGCTTGTCCACTGATGATTGCATCGTCTGCAGGGCTAAGGCTCCTGCCTCCTTTGCGACCAAGAGCTTGAGGCAGAAGAGCACCCCTTGACTTGGTGCTGTTTACACGCGCCAAGGCTGACACGCCATCCTCAGCACGTTGGGCCTGCACCTGCAGTACGGTCCTCCACTGGCTGGAACGATTGGTCGCTGAAGTCTGCTTTTAGGCCTCGGAAGGACGAGATGACTGTCAGACGACAGCAACACGTGGCCAGCGTGAGCGTGGATGTGTTTGGCCGGGCTAGCGTGGCCTCGCATCGCAGCTTCCAGTGATCACTCTCTCTTCCGGTTGTCAAAGTTTACTATTTTATTTTGTCCAATTCGGTCACCTTAGCTTGAGCGGGCGTCGACCCGGCCCGCACTGTAAATCTATGTCTTGTAATACGAAGATATACAACCCTCTAACGTGTTCAAAAAAATGTTCTCAAGTACTTGCAAATCATCCCCGACTGTACCTGGGAGGTTCCTCTGCAGTAGTTGTGGCTATCATTGACCCAACTGCAGAGGGTAGTGCAGCACAGGAACTTCCCAACTGCACCGCTTCAGGCAACGTTTTGGATAGGATGGCTCCTCCGAGTGTCGCTATTGCTAATTTAAAGTGCAAAAGGACAGGTGACGATGCTTGCTTTGCTAACTTTGAAGAGTCTAAAGAAACATCGCCGGTTAACACACCGAGAGAATATATGAGCACAGTTAGTAACAGATCATAGGTGAGCTTAATTTACCACCTCTAATGACTATGCCGTGCTGCTTAGGCCTCCTCCAATGGTTGAGCTAGCACACTAGCTCTAAGCACTCTAAGAGACAACCATTCCAATGATCTAGATCTTAGGATATAGCTCATAATATGAATGACCCAACATGTCATACTCACGTAGTCTCAAAATGCGTGTATGAGACTATCTCTTGATTAAGAGATAGCTCTTCTCTCTTCTATTAAAATAAGAAAAAAATTTCTATGAGCTAGCTAATAGCTAACCATTGGAGGAGGCCTTATAAGATTACTTTCTTACTTTGCTGACATGTTCAGTAGCTCTTCTCACTTACTAGAAACTTTGCGTCTAGCTGACCTTTGCTTATTTAGGCACCCAAGTCGTCAAACATAAAAGACAAACACAGAGGACAAAGGCAAGCAACAAGAATCCATTTCCCTTTTTTGGAATGCTATAGGAAGAGGCCTAGCAGGAGACCAGCAGTGAGAGAAGTGCCATTTGGATCTTCTCCATCTTCTGTATGCATCATGGGAATGGGAGGCCTGGGGAAAATGCTACATACAAGAATCTCCAAATGGAGAAACATAACCAAGGTACCTCGTGATCGTGACATTTGCAATACTTCTTTCGCTGTCCGTGGTGCTCACGCAGGGAAGGCCTGATGACTAACGAGCACATGATTTAGCTGAATTCCTAGCTGAATTCCATCCCTGTATGTCTGGACGTACTGAAAGTCCTATTCACTGGACCAGATTTGATCACTGCACTGGCTGTGGACACCGTCTTTTTAGCTGCAAGTTGATTCCGGGTTGTGCCGTTCGCTGCTCTTTCCAATTTAAAGAATCAACAGAGGTTACCTAAACCAGGAGACGGTGATCAGGAACAGAGATTGGGCTTTTTCAGGTAGTATTGGTGTCCAAGTATTCACCATTGGTTGCTGGTTGACACTGAGTCGTCGTAGAAACGGATTTGCATTTTGCACGGATACTGAAGGCTTATGCTCCTCATTATCTGTTTCAAAGTTACAGAGAAGGCTTATTCCAGCCGTGCATTTTCACTCTTTATTTCTTCAGTAGTCACGACGGACTGACCTGACTCGACCTATACTGCAGAAGAAGATACTGTATCTTGTTTATTTCTTCACTTTATTTATTTGTAGCGCAACCCCCAAAGACTAAATGAATGTTAGCAAGAATGGCTTCACCGTTCATCACTTTCAATAGCCATTGAGTGAATCGTTCTGCCTCCTGGTTATTTCCGTGGCCAGATGCAAAAACCTTGGGTGCGCCTCAGGATCCATGCGTCCCAGCCTCCCAGGGCCTCGTCATCTATGATCTCTGCTTGGAACAGGACCCACCAGAGGAATCCTCCACATATAGCATCAGTGGCCTGGAGTTGACTGGTGAAGAAATTTACGGATCCAATGGCCAGCTCATCCAGGAGTAGGACTGCAAGATAACAACTCAGCAGGTTGAGAATGAATAATGATTTGCGCCAAGACTTGATGTATCAAGAACAACTCAAGAGCTCTAGGAACGGCACTTTGCTTGACCATTTCGAAAAACAAAAGAGAACAACGAGGACTACGAGAGTCATGAAATAGGTCAGTCCAGTCCAAGAGATAATGCATTTTTTTTTACTACTGACTCTGAGGCTCCTTTTCACCAATGTCAATTCTTAACAAATACAACCAATACTAGTTATTTTCTTTTTCCACCTTCTCAATTCCCATTTGCATTACCCTCTTCTTAAATAACTTTCTCACTAACATCTATTAGCGCCTTTGTTGGGACGCGCATCGCGTAAACTCCACCATTTGCTTGTAGCCTAGGTATTAATACTGAATCGGCCTGTGATTCGTCTTAGTGCCTTGCCCGCGAGCCAAATCAGCCCGCGATTCGTTTCCGCACGCTTGGCAACCAAAGGCGTGATTCGACAGGTCCCACGAACCGAATCGGCCTGTGAGTCGTTTTATTGCCGGGCTTGCGAATCGAATCCGGCCCATGATTCGTTTTGGCGCGTTGTGCAGCCGAAGGAGTGATTCGAGCGGGCGTGTGAACCGAATCAGTCTGCGATTCGGTTCGCCGCACCCAGCGATCAGAGGAGTAACCCGACCAGGTGTTCGAACCGAATAAGCTTGCGATCCGGTCCGAAATGCATGACTAAGGGATGCTCAATACGATTCAGGGCTCTAACGACTTCGTGTTGGCTTGTTGACGTTGAGGACAGGCCCAGAAAGAGGACGGCGGAAGGCCAAGCACGCGGACTTCGCCGGGGACGCCGAAGTTTCAAGAACAGCTCAGCACGCACGATGACGAGTACAAATCGAAGTTGGCCTTCTCGTGTAAAATTCCATTTGTATCCGATAAAGTAGAATATTCTTGGAACAATTAGGGCAGGTAGGGGTAGAAAGTGGATGAGTGACTAAGTAGGTGACCCCTCGCCTCCCTATAAAAGGAGAAGGCACACCTCTTTGTAAGGTTTCCGATTTTGATCAATTTTACTACAGTGAATACATTTCCTCCCCCCTCCCGCGTCACTGTTGTTACTTGTTCTATTTTCGTGCTCGGCTCTCGAGCTCGCTCCTGAGCCAACAGCCTTGATCATCAATACATCGATCACCAACTTTGGCATAATGGCACCTATAGCACCTGTACCTATTGGTCTAGTCTTGCCCTATAAATATCCCAAGTGTGAAGTAGCATGTGAAGTAAACACAGAAATGAACTGGGTTGCATGGAGACTGGACGGAAAGTTACAATTAATTTGTGCTTTTGGGGAATGGATTGGAGAGTGTTCTTTGCAATTTCCAATTCTCTTCGTTTCTACTGGCGTGAGGATGGGAGGCGCAGGGAAAGATATACACTGCACTCCATTCAAAACTGCTGGTAAGGAAACATCAGAAAGATCATCCTGGATAGGAGATCGGACAGGATGATCTCCATTTAGGGGCTCTTTTCTCATGAAGACAACTGGAAATTGACAGCAGATAGTGATATGTGCCAAGACTTCAAGGATGCATCCAGATTCCAGAACAATTCAAGAACTGAAACGTCACCTCTAATTTCCCATGTATCCTAAGTTCCTAACACTCGCAGGTAGGATTCATTTGATTTGAGGTTTGAAACTGATGCTTTATCCTAGGAAACAGATATTCTCTGACAGTAAACAGAGACTAAGCATTCACCAGCGCATTTTTGCCATCCGAAATGCACCCTGAGATTCTGTTCAGCTTCCGTATGAAATTAGCTGAGCCGAAAATGATCAAAGACGGAGTAAAGTGGCACAAAAAGACACAGTTGTACTTCGGATTGGGGTTGAGGCGACGGGGCAAAGCAGGAGGGAGCCAGACAGGGACTATTGGAGTTCAAGGTATGGGTGAATACCTTCGTGGAAAAAAGGTAGGGATGAATACCTGGAGATGAAATACGCGGCCTGTCCTTGCCGGGCGACGACAGGCGGAGCCAGCCGACCGTGCGGGGAGGAAGAGGTAAGACGGACGCGGCAGGCGGCTCCATCCCTGCCGTGGCCGAGCACGCGCGTCTCGTTGGGCTTGGGCTTGGGCCCCGCCCCGCACCGCGGCCGCCCACGACGGCAGTTGGTCTGACGCCTACGCGGAGCGTGGGATGCTTGGGTGGGACGGGGCGATGCTGGGCGACGGAGGGCTGCCCGGAGGTCGCCGGTGACCTCGTCATGCGGCCGCCATGTCCGGTGCCCGGAGTTCTTTTTGCAAAAAACACCCTGGTTTGGATCGCGATTATTAATTGTGATACGGTTATTTACAAAATACCCTATTTTAGATCGCGATTATTAATCGCGATCTGATTATTTATAAAATACCTCCTTTTTTGGATCGCGATTATTAATTGCGATCCGATTATTTACAAATACCTCCTATTTTAGTGCCCATATTTATACATAGCCCCCGGCTCGGATAGAACTTTATCGTGCGGCTCCTTCGGCGGTCTCTCCGAAAATGCTGAATAGCGCACCTCCGCTGAGCGTCCCTTATCAAGGGGCCGTTCAATCTTGCGCCGCGATTCGTGCAACGGTTCATATTAACTCGTATTCCCTAAGTATTGTTGTTTTCCATCCGCATGTATTTCAAAGTGGTCCCTTCAGAATCTTTTCCTCTCCTCTCTCTCCGCCGCTCTCTCTCCTCATCCTCCGTCTGCATCTTCGCGGCACTACTCGCTCCTCGCCGTCGCCGCTCCCCGACCGCCGCCGTGCTCCGCTCGCTCTTCACTCCTCGCCGCCGTCGTGCTCCTCTTGCTGTCCGCTCGCTCTTCGCTCCTCGCCCGTTGCTGCCGCCGTCAGCGTCTCTCTCCTCCCCATCTGCCGCTGTCTGCAGCTCGTTGTTCGCCGCCCATCCACATCTCCCCATCGCCGACCGCTGCTAGCAGCAGCTGCTCTGGAAACTGCTCGCCCCTATGCCCGCAGCCGTCGCTGCTGTCCTAATTCATGGCTCCGCCTTCCTCGGATCTTTGGACTCCATTGTTCCCTCCTTCTCCACCATATAGATTCTCTTTATCTTTGTGTCAGCAATCAACAATGTTCAAGACTCTAATAATTCTTTGTTCAGCTTCATCTGCATCCCTACTCATTTGGATTTGCTTGTCCAGGTTTGTGTTCTTTACGAAGTCAACGATTTTATATTCTTTTTCAATTTTAGGTTATGTTGATCTTGGATTCAGCGTGACCTTGAGCCGGAAGTGCCATTATAGAGTTCTTTTTCTTGAAGCTGACAGTGTAGAATATACAATATATTAGGCTAAATTAAATTGCAAAATAGTGGATAAGAACTATTATCACAGTTTGTAACAAAACATATTTAATTAGCACTATTTTGAAAACAAATTGAAGACACCACTATGTATATCTAGTTTCTGTCAGTTTAATTATGCTTTTGAACACAATTTCGTTACTAATAGGCTTCATGTTAAACGGTTTTTATCATGTGCTCACATTAGAACAGGGTGCCATGCTAAGAGTAGTTAAGCTAAGTCTAATCAACTTTTGAATATTGACCTTTGCTGCTTGCCCTCATGCTTCATTAGTGCATTACTATTGATGGAACTGCTAACAATAAACTTAGAACTTGTAATGTAATTAAGCAATGCATATTTGTGGAGCAATCCCATTTTTTTTTAATTTCTTAGTCTTGGTCATATTTTGTATCCCTTTGGAATGCCCTGATAATTTGAGCTGGAAAAATTAAACTTGTCAGCAAACTATGGTCTCCTTGCTAGCAGCTGTGAACACATTTTTTGTTTTATTTTATCTGAGCTTGCAATTATCTTTTCAGGCACACAAGATGCATTATGGGATGAGAAGCATGAGGAAAAAGATACATGCGTCTTCAGATGAACATACCAATGTACCTTGTGGCCTTTGCAATAATTCTTTAGCCCTCAGCGCCGCAATCTCGAGAAACACGTGATGTTAGTATTAGTAACTTGATAATGATCAGTGAGTTACAGAAATGGATTTGCATGTTGCTCTTTGGTGTGACCAAGATCTCAAGGACTGAAACTGACACCAAGGGTGCACTAGTATCACTTGCTCGTTGCATCTCACATGTCCCAAATATTACTTGACAATGATCACAACGCATTGACTTGCTTGACTAAACTTTCAATTTGACTTTTGCTTGCAAAGCACCGCCGATGTCAAAATTATGCCAGATTCCAGCATCAAAATTTGTTGTGTCTAAATCACCTGGAGCACAATAAAATTTTAGCTAGGAAGAGAGAGACCACTTTCTGGTTCAAGGAGAAACTTGCATACACACCTTTTCAAAGAAGTGAAATGAACCTAGTAATTAAAAGTACATGAGCTCAAGGCATCTAAAGCATGCAAGAGAGTTCGTTCCCAGCGGTCTTCAAGAAAGTTTTATGTTTACTTCCATTACTTCCCCTAGTTAGCTAGCTGTGTGTTGTTGCAGAGAGGCATGAAACATTTCCTTTTCAAAAAAAAAACTTCCCCTACTTTAATTTCCTTGAATTTTTACTCGGGTTTGATCCTGATCTACAATTACTTCTCTCACCAGTATCTGTTGTCACCCTGATCAATACATCACCTACTTTAGCATTATGAGATCTATAGTACCTGTACCAATTTTCATTTGGCCAGGCCTATCTTATAAACATCAAGTGTAAAAATAGGTGAAATAAAACAGAGAGCGAGGAAGCAGTCGATTGTATAGAGAGCTATAAACATTTTTCTTTTCTATGGACAATAATGCAGGCAGAGTGTTTCTACCCATTTCCACTTCTCTTTGTCTCTAATAGCATGAGGATGGGAGGTACAGGGAAAGGTATGCGCTGATGGAATTATCAATGATGATAAGAAATGGTTTGTGGTATGATGACTTTCTTCTAAAATTCCAAAATCATCTGGCGGGCCTGTCCATTGATGATGATTACATGGTCCGCAGCGCCAGGTCTCCTGCCTCCTTTGCGACTAAGAGCTTGAGGCAGAAGAGCGCCTCTTGGGTAGTGCAGTTAAACTCGCCAAGTCTGGCATGCCATCCTCACCACGTCGGGCCTGCAGTGCAGTCCTCCAGTGGCTGGAACGATTCTGGACTGGTTGCTGATCTCAGGTTTCAGGCTTCCGTCGTGAGCGTGGGTGACGGAGGCGTCTCGATACCGCAATTCATCCTGAGCGTACACCGATTCGGCCCGCATTGTAAAACTCTATTTCTTCTTAATGCGCAATAGGATGACTCCTTCGCCCGCATCCAATGACGATGCTTGCTTTGCTAACTTTGAAGAGTCTAAAGGAAACATCGCCACAATTAACAACACCGAGAGAGTGGCAGCAAAAAAAAAAAAAACACCGTTAGCAACAGATCGTACATATATGGTTATTAGGGGACCTTAATTTACCACCTCTAATAACTATGCCGCCAGGCTTATTATTGCTTATGAATTTGCATTCATACTTACCGACATGTTCAGTAGCTCTTCTCATTTAGTAGAAGCTTTGCAACTGTCTAGCTGCTACGTTACATTCAGTACATGGTGTACCTCTTCTGTCTTCTATTTTCATTCACATGATCACCTTTCTTATTTAAGCACCCAAGTAGTCAAACATAAAGAGAGAACAGAGGACAAATGCCGTGTGTGGATGCTAAGGCCGGATGTTTTTCCTAAATCTAAAAAAAAAGAGAGAGAGAACAGAGGACAAAGGCAAGCAACAAGAACCCATTTCTCTTGTTTGGATTTTGGAATGCCATAGGAAAAGGCCTAGAAGCACTGGAGCAGTGGGACTGTGGGAGAGGTGCCATTTCGATCTTCCCCATCTTCTATATGCATCATGGGAATGGGAGGCACGGGAAAAAGGCTAGATACATGGAACGTACGTTACACCCGTGATAAATGACATCTGGGCATGGTTTTTAAAGCGTTAAGGCAAGGCGAGGCGAGCCACCACCGCCTTATCGCCTAGGCGACGCCTAGGCGGGGTAAGGCGGACTAAGGCGGGCTAAGGCGACACTTATGGCGAGGCGAGCCACCACCGCCTTGTCGCCTAGGCGACGCCTTGGGGACGCCTTAAAAACACTGCATCTGGGTCGTTGTTAGTCAGCGTGGCCCTCCAGTCGGCATCAACATGAGCACAGAGCGACGCACCAAGCTTTACAACCACGCAATCCATCACTTTATGTCTGGATCGAAAGTCCTGTTCACTTGAACAGATTTGGTCACAGCACTTGATCGAAAGCTTAACAAATTGACTTGCTTGCTTATGGTTGTGCTGTACTAATATTCTAGATGACTTTTTTCTCTCTCCAAATAGATATCTTTTTAGTTCCATTATCTTACCATTTTCGTTAACATTTGACTTGGGAAATGGGATCCTTATCTACAGTTACTTCTCTCACCAGCATATATATGTTGTCACCCTAATAAAATACATCACTTACTTGAGCACAATGACACCTATGGTACAGAATTTATTCTCATTTGATTAGGTCGTGTCTTATAAATAACCAAGTATTTTTATAAACAACCATATATGTAAATAGGTGAAATAAACAGAAAGTGATCGAGGAAGCAAGTGATACTTTGTTTCTTTGGGGAATGCAGACAGTGTTTTCTTGCCACTTCCAGTTTTCTTTGTTTTACTGGCGTGACCGCATGAGGATGCATGGGAGGTACGGGGAAATATATACACTACCAAAATGACTTATAGTGGGGTAAGAAATGGTATGCACTATGTTGATTTAAATAAAAAACAAATTAATAATCTGCCAGACCTGTCCACTGATTATTACATATTTGTTAGGATTGCACAAGCACTGGAGGATGAATCCTGGCTGCACCTGTTCAGGCAACAGCTGCATAGGAGGGCTCCTCCAAGTGTTGCTCTTGGTGAATTAATGTGCAAACAGACATCTTTGACTTACTTCTTCTTTGCTAAAAGAGTTAGGGCCTCTTTGAAGAGTCATCAATGGTTATGCTTACTTTACTGCATAAGATAGATTTCTGATGTTACAAAGATCATGGAAACTTATCCATGTTAATTTTATCAAACCTGTCCTATGCCTTGTGAACATCTGCAAGAGGATATCAAATCTGCGTTACGGAACTATTGTGGTTCCGTTTGCAGGTCAAGTTCAGTGTCCTCTTCAATGATGAACGGTGTGCAAAACATATTTGAAGCAGTACTTGGCACCTTCCTCCCAGGTTGCCAAGAAAAAGGAGAATTTTGACCTACGATGACGAGCTGCTTCAGCAGGGTGTCCATGACAATTTGGAGGTTACCCTCTTGCCTCCTCCCACAGTTGCTGCGTCTTGAAGTGCACAGCACCATGGGTTCCCAATGCTTGTAATTTGTGGTGCCTAGATTCTTAAACCATTTCGCGTTCCCTGAAGACTGTTATTGTGTGAGGCCTGAAATTGTGATAAATGCTTAAGAAATTATCTTGCTTTGCATATGGTTGTGTGATGCAAATTAACTCAATGCTGGTATAAGATGCATTTGTCATGAAACATGAAAGAAGCAACTCGAAGGTTTTGACTGCGGGCCATTGACTATGTACCGTTCAAGGTGTTTCTTTTAGAGACTTTTCTTTCTAGTTCTGTTCCTTTCTCCATTCTCACAGTTTTATAAGGAATATTCGTTATCTACAATTACTTTTGTCACTAGCATGTATATTGTCACCTTGGTCATCAATACATGGATCACCTGCTTTGGAACCTATAGTACCTGTACTGTACCTATTGGACTAGTTTTGTCATATAAATATCCAACTGTGCACTAGTAAGTGAAGTAAACATAGAGCAATGAACTGTGGTGCATGGTGAGAAAGATAAACAATTTGTGCTTGTGGGGAATAAATCGGAGAGTGTCCCTTGCCATCTCTAATTTTCTTCATTTCTACTGGCATGAGGATGGGAGGCGCAGGGAAAGATATGCACAGATTCATTGCTCCATAAAGACAGATGGTAAAGAAAACATCCTAAACTTTAGACATAGACATCTATAGTAAACAAATGTGAGCTAGAATGGCTTCGTCGCTCTTACTTTCAATAGCCATTGAGTGAACCGTTCTGCATCCTGTCTGTTTCTGTGGCCATTGCAAAACCTTGGGCACGTCTCAGGATCCATGCGTCCCAGGGCCTCGTCATCAATGATTTCTAGTTGGGCCAGGACCCACCGGAGGGAATCCTCCATATCCAGTGGTGAGCTCATCTAGGACTGCAAGATAACGACTCAACAGGTTGAGAATGGATAGTGATGTACGCCATTGCTTGATGTATCAAGAACTCACGAACCCTAGGAATGGCACTTTATTTGCTTGACCATTTCGAAAAACAATAGAACAACCAGACTACAAGTCATGAAATAGGTCGGTCTAGTCCAATAGACAATGTTTATGTTTTTTTACTACTGAGGCTCCTTTCGACCAATGTCACTTCTTAACAAATACAACCAGTACTAGTCGTTTTCTTTTTCCAATTTCTCAGTGCCCGTCTGCTCTTCACTCAGATAGTATAATTGCTAGATTTACTAAGTTTTCTTGTGTTTGTGCCTTTGTGCTACGAATTATGCGCTACCCTTTTCTTAAAGAACTTCTCTCACTAACATCTATCGTCGTCTTGATCATCAATACATCGATAACCTACTTTGGCATAATGGCACCTATAGTACCTGTACGTATTGGTCTAGTCTTGCCCTATAACTATCCAAGTGTGAAGTAGTATCTGAAGTACACACAGAGAAATGAACTGGGGTGCATAGAGACTGGCGACAAAGATACAATTTATGCTTTTGGAGAATGGATTGGAGAGTGTTCCATGTGCCATTATTTCCAATTCTCTTCGTTTCTACTGGCATGAGGATGGGAGGCGCATGGAAAGATATATGCTGCTCCATTCAAGACCACTAGTAAGATAGCATTAAAAAACACATCCAGGACTGCATACAGGAGGATTTTCATTTGGGAGCTCTCTTCTCAAGAAGATGACTCAGCAGCTCAAAGGAGAAGGATAGTGATTTGTGCCAAGACTTCAAGGATGTATCCGGAACAATTCATGAACTCTTGAAATGTCACTTTGTTTGACCATTTTGATAAAAAAGAGAACAACGAGATTACTAGAGTTATGCAAAAGGGTCAGTCCAGTCCAAGAGAAAATATCACAAATGTCATAGTCCATGCATACATTTTTTGATTATTGACTACTGAGGCTCGTTTCGATCGATGTTAATTGTTAACAAATACAACCAGTACTACAAGTTTTCTTGTCCCGCTTTATCAATTCTCATCTGCCATTCACTCAGATAGCATATTTGTTCGATTTACTAAGTTTTCTTGTGTTTGTGATACGAATCATGAATTACCCTTCTATTAGAAAACTTTTTGCTCGAATGAAAATATGGGTCATTCCCTGAAGTCAAGCACTACTACGGTACAGCCATAGACCACACAGGCACTTGAAATTTCCAAGCTATATCGCCTCTATTTTTTTTTTTTTGAAACGAACCGGCAGGAGAGTTGCCCGCTATATTGAAAAGAAGAGCGCCCAACGGGCAAGTAGAAAGGCAAACTGACTATACAAACTCCAAGCACGGGCCAAAAAGGCGCCCAGCTGGAGCACAAACAAAAAGGAAAAACGGAAGGTAGGGAGCCCCTTAAAAAACTACTCAAAGAGGGCCGTCAAGTGAGTCGCTCCTGCTGCCATCCACGTTCTAGCGTGGTCCTTTATCTTAGAGATCACCGCCGGGCACACGGTTTCCTCCTTGAAAATTCTTGCGCTGCGCTCTAGCCAAATTTCCCATAGGACCAAGACGATGAGGCTCCTCAAGCCCTTTCTGTTATTGGAGGGCACACGTGATAGCATTGTCCACCAATCCTAACACTCGCAGGTAGGATTCATTTGAGGTTTGAAACTAAGGCTTTATCCCGGGAAACAGATATTCTTTGACAGTAAACAAAGACTGAAGTATTCACTAGCTCATTTTGTCATCCGAAATGCATCCTGAGATTCTGTTCAGCTACTGTATGAAATTAGCAGAGCCAAAAATTGTTAAAGTCGGAGTAAAATGGCCGAAAAAGGCACAGTTGTGCTTCGTATTGAGGTTCAGGCGATGGGGCAAACCAGGGAGTCAGCCAGGCAGGGACTATTGGAGTTCAAGGCATGGATGGATACCTGGAGGTGAGACGGACGCGGCAGGCGGCTTCATCCCTGCCGTGGCCGAGCGCGCGCGTCTCGTTGGGCTCTGCCCCGCACCGCGGCCGCCCTTGACGGCAGTAAGTCTGGAGCCTACGCGGAGCGCGGGATGCTTGGTGTGGAACGGGGCGAGGCGGGGCGGCGGAGGGCTGCCGGAGGTCGCCGTGCGGCCGCCATGTCCCCTGCCCGGAGTTTTGTTTTTTTTTTCAAAAAACACCCTGGTTTGGATCGCGATTATCGCGATCCGACTATTTACAAAATACCCCTTAATTTGGATCGTGACTATTAATCGCGATCCGATTATTTACAAAATACCCTCTAATTTGGATTGCGATATTCATTTATTTACAAAATCCCCCTTATTTGGATCGCGACTATTAATCGCGATCCAAGTATTTACACTTAGCCCCCGGACACGGATCAGAATTTCTCGTATAGATCCTTCGGTGTTTTCTGTTGCCTCGTCGGCTCATCCTCCGGCCTCTACGGCCTACGCCGCCGCCGCCTCCTGTCGTCCCTGCCGGAAGTGCAAACCACGCCGGAGCCCGCAGCTCAGGCACTAGAACCAGCCCTCCGCCAGGCCCGTATAAAGCACGGTGCAAGTGGAGCTTCGTCACCAGGCCCCCAAATTTGAAAGGCCCCAAAAACAACAAATAGTAACTTTCTTTTGAGAATACAACAATTAGTAACTAAGTAACAAGTATTATTACTTTTCATATTTCTGCCAAAGTCCACAGCCCATAGGCCCGCCTGATTCGAACGGGTTCGCGTGCGGCAATAGACGTCTGGGTCTTCAATGCACGCATATGCGCATGCGATGCGACATGATCGGCATCGGCCCTTGCCGTGCCTTGGCAGTTAGCACCATAGCACGCCGGGAGGCCTCGAGGCCGCTGCGAGTTGATGTCCTACCTTCCTATGGCTGCCACAGGCTCATCGAGAGTGAGTCGCGTTTATCTCATTGCGAATCGGCAAATTTTAAACTTTTGAGTCCATCGGTGTTTTGTCTGCATTTGATTCTTGTCCGGTGGTCATGCCCCATATTTGATTTCTTTTATTTGCATCAACGTTTGATCACAAGCCAATTTCCCCGCACCGTATTATTGAAACTCGATTTTTTTAGTTTAGCTTTGTTCTATTTGTGAATCGTGAAACAAAGAGATCAATTACTCTGTCATGTCTTTTAGAGTAGAAATAATAATGACTCGGGCCTTTCTCAATATTACAAGATGCATGCCATTTTTAATGTTATATTTTCTAAGTATAGGCCACATTTTGTATTTCGCACCAGGACCTCCAAAGCTTTGGTACGGGCCTGCCCTCCGCTCTTCATCTGCTCGCCGCGGAAGACGAAAAGGGAAAAATGGTCGTCGGATGCTGGCATTTTGACTATGCAACGTACGTGAGAGAGGCATAGAGTAGTCAACTCTCCGTCAGCGACGTCAATTTGTCCTCAGTGCTTGACGCCGGCGGCATTCAGATTACACTTCGCCTGATGACGACTGCCTCTATCTACCATCACACATGGCTACTACATCAGCAGGTTGCTGTCGTCGTGCTTGATTAATGCACTACTAAAAAAAACATTAATGAAGACGAGACATTCGTGTCGGATAAACACATTACATCCATTCATTTTTCCTGATTTGCTTCGCCTCCGTTACAAAAACCGCCTCCGTTAATTTATTAACAGAGACGGTGGATTTGCTCCGCCTTCGTTAATCGATCAGTCACCGCCTCCGAAAATGATGGGCATTAACAGAGACGCACGAATTTTGCAAGTGTCTTGGAAAATGTTTTGGCAGTGCCTTCTAAAATGTTTTTTTTTCTAGTAGTGATGTTGCCAAGAAGCAAGAACCAAGTTCGATTCAATCTCTTTTAATTCATCAGCATTTAGCAGTATATGTGATCCAATCACTAGAGCAAACAGAACCAAACAAGCAAGTACCAAGTACAAACTACAAAGGTATAATATAGATGAGATATAGAGATGTAGGGACATCAAGCACACTACGGTCATCGCCTCATCGGGTCATATAGGCCTAATGCAGCGGCATCGAAGCTGTCGGAGAGGCCGGCCGGTCCCGCTCTTGAAGGTGACCCTCTTCGGTGACGAATCAGGGACGTGCACCTCCACTACACTGAGCCAGAGCATCAGCTCCTTGGTCTTCACGCCGGCTCTTATCTTCTTAGCTTGCTTTCTCAACAAAGGCTGACACATGGCGGCATAACACACGGTTCGCTTGAAACGGGATTTCGTCTTTCTTCAGCCTGCACGGTGGCTCTCGATGGCATGGGACGCCATTGTTCTTCGTAAATGGAGCAGTGAGTAGCGGCAAGCAAGCAAGATCAGTAGTGAACTCTAGCTGCTCTTGAGAGTCATGAAACTGTGTGTGTTATGTGGGGAGATGGAGCTGCAGCACATATAGTAGTGATGAGAGTGATGAAAGACAAGGCAGAGGCACGACCGCACGAAAATTGCATGGGAAGGAACCTATGGTTAGAGCAGTGAGTAACATGATCGCATCAATGGACTCGTCGGGTTTGATTTCTCGCCAAGGCAGAGGAACGACCGCACGAAGATTGCATGGGAAGAAGGGACCTATGGTTAGAGCGGTGAGTAACATGATCGCATCAATAGACTCATCGGGTTTGATTTCTCGTAGGAGCGGATTGCTAAGGTTTACTTTTTTTAATGAAAAATTGTGGGCTCTTCATCACATTGGGTCTAGTCTTTTTAATATTGGATGGGGGAGGAAGATGAAAATGTGTTGCATACTGCACCAAGATAAAGATATTGCAGCCGTTCCTTGCTACCACATTTTTAGATCTTTTACTTAAGAGGCATTTTTCATTTTTTTTAATGAACAAACGAAGCATTTTCTAGTCTTCAAAACTCTAATTCCACATTGCACGCCTCACCTCATACTTGAATCAAGGGTCCTTAACAATTGTCAGCCGTGTGTACTGTATTATTTTTGGTTTCTCACTTCTAAAATGCAATCTTGAATTACCTTTTGAGTACGATAGTCACATACGGCAATGTGATTCGTGATTGGATTAAGGTGTCTACTAGCATGACAAAAGATGGATTACACATGGTATGATGACATGAATTTGCGGCCTTTCCTTATTATTGCTTATAGAACCATTTTACAGATCTTTTTAAGGAGGCAATTTCGGACCTTTTTAGTTTTCATGCACTGTTAAACAATTGTTCTTCAAGCCATACAGTTAATAACTTGACGACACTTCGCATTGAGGCACCAACGCAGCTACCATCACATTCAATACATGATGTACCCTCCCGCCTTCTCTTATCTGATGCCATCTCCCTTATTTAAGTATCGAAACCGTGAAGCGGGAAGACAGAAATAGAGGTTAAAAAGGCCTAATGAGGCGAAGATGGTTCTTTTTTTGGAGTCATCTTACAAAACAAGCCGCGAAAAGAAGATTACTCTAGCTGCAAGCTGGGGATTTTGAAAAAAAAAATCTCTTCTCTTTTTGTTTGTTGTTTTAGTATGGATCATAGTTTTCTGATGTCTTGGCTATGTGTTTCTTTAGATATGTGCCTAACCTTTAGCAGTAGCTACGCATTGTAATAATTGTAGTCTGATGCATTCTCGAAAGAGTATGTCTGAACTCTGAAGCCGAGAATATATCCTCTATTATCTAAAAAAGAGGTTTAAAAGGCCCAACAACTAAGTGAACTGTACTTAGGGGCCCTGACAAAGT
This sequence comes from Urochloa ruziziensis, assembly GCA_015476505.1. Classification (NCBI taxonomy): domain Eukaryota; kingdom Viridiplantae; phylum Streptophyta; class Magnoliopsida; order Poales; family Poaceae; genus Urochloa; species Urochloa ruziziensis. Next base: position 63,894,935 of record CM027118.1, read on the forward strand.
GTAATGGACAATGGTTGCACGCATTATATGCAAATCTACTCGAGCAACCTCTCGACGAAATGTTTTTTTTTTTAATTTGCTTTCTGTCCGTCCAGTATAAAGCTTGACTTCAGTTCATGGCAGTTAAGCAGCATAGCCTGCTGCCACAAGCAACAAACTAGGAACCCAATCGTTGCAACACATGAAGCGAGCAGACGATGAGCCGAGAGCTAAGAGTTGGCATGGAGAAGCACAACAAAAGAGAGCAGGCGCTGCCTTCTAGAGATAATCTCGCGTTACATGACGTACCTGTAGGCTGCAGTTCAGTATGTTTAGTGAGGATGGGAGGTATTGGGAAAATGGTTCCCAGTCTCTCAGAGAAAGTCTGGCCGGCCAATTGATCTGCATCCGATGGTGTGTCTGGGTAGACTGGTACCTGTAAATGGGGCAGTACACAGCCTGCATGATCTCGTCAATGCACTGAGCGAGCTAGAGCAGCCGCAGGACCTGCTGCTGATGGAGCCGTTGTCACACCCTGAAATTCTCCAATTTCAGGATGTGAATTTTAAGAAAAATTAAACAACGATTTTCTACTCAATTTTAAAATTTTTCAACACTTATTTATTTTACAGAGAATTTAGCTAGAAAGAAAATTAATTGTGTGTTTCTAAAAAGAAATCAATATGTTCTCTGCGTGTTGCATTCATGCCGAGTTGCATCTTGGTGTTTCATGGGTGCTAAGGTTTCAAAAATGCGTTCCTTAAACGTTTAGGTGCTTTTGAGAATTTTCTAGATTTTTCTAGAAATTATTCTCCTATTCCTAGAGCTAAATCTATTTATTAGAAGGCCCTAAAATTCTTTTCACGAGCTCTAAACATTTTATTTGGACTCCTCGTGTCCCAATCTATCTCTAGGATTTTTCCTAGAATTTTTAGGATTTTCTAGGTATTTTTCGTGCATTAAAAACATTTTCTAGATTTTCTGGAATTGTTTTCGCATTGAAAATTAATTCTGGAAAAATAAAAACTTAATCCTTTTCCTTAACGGATCGGGTCGGATCCAACCGAACCCGACCCGACCCGCTTCACCAACCCGCCCGGCCTCCCTTCTCTCTGGCTGGTGGGCCCCGCCAACCCTAACGGGCCGAGCCGCCCCGGCCCGACCCGCCAGGGCCCATCACGGCCCGGAGCGCCGACGCCGCTCGGCAGGCCGCCGCCGCGGGCCTTGGCGTGCGCGCCAAGCCGCGGCCGCCCCCGCGCGCCTATAAAGCCGCCGGCCTCGCGCCCCGCACCCCTGCTGCCGCGCCATCACCCTCGCCGCGCAGCGCCGCCGCCGCACCAGCCGGCCGAGCTAAGCGCCGCCGCCGGCCGTCGCCGCTCGATTCGCCGAGACGGGGCATAACCGGCCGGAGCAGCCACCGCCACTACGTTCTCCAAGCCGAGACGCACGTCCTCGACCCGTTCCCGACGTCAAGCACTGACTGGAGGGCCGCCGCCGCAAGCCGTCCCGACCCGGCCGCCCTCCGTCCGCCGCCGGCCGAATTCCTGCCGCCCTCGTCCGTCTCCGCCGCCGGGAAGACCATCAACGCGACGCCCTTGACCTCCTCTCCGTTTTCCCCACATCGCCGGAGCCCCAGCGCCGCCGGACCGCCGTCGATTTTGGCCGGCAGAGCCGCCGGTCGGCCATGGCCCAGGGAGGAAGAAGCCGCCCTTTTTGCGATCTAGCCCCTGGAGTAATCTGTAATTTTTATCCTTTCTTTTGTGTCTTGAAAATCTTACACGAAACCCCCTGCAAGGATCAGATCCTTTCAATATAATCCAAGCCTTGACCTTTTGCAGATCTAACCCCGACCTTTGATCTATTCGCAGGCACTGTTCACTGAGTCTACGGAATCTTCTCAGGCTAGCCCCTGGAGTCTACGGTTAATCGCGTTCAAGTCCCTGCAGCCTTGTTTTAGGTATAACTTCCACGTTTTAAATCCGTTTTGATCCGTTTTCGTTTCGTTAGACTTGTAATCACTTAAATTACGTGCTAGTGATGTTATTCATGATAGTTGTGTTTTTATAAATTAATTTTGAATATTAATTTGATTAATTGCTTATAGGCATGTTTTGCAATTAAAATCTATTATAGCTTTATACCACGTGCTTTCATAATGAAATTTAATTTGGATAATGTTTATTCAATTACCTTTTCTGAATAAAATTTAATTAGGCTATATCTCGGCTTTATTAAATAATATTAACTTGATTAATGCTCACCTACAACTTGCTTTTCTAATTAAAATCAAATTAGGCATACAACGGCTTTTATAAGAGAAAGTTAATATGATTAATGTTATTATAATTTATTTATGATAATAAGAACACGTTTGATAAACTTATTCGTTTAGATGTTTCATATGTCTTTCTTTTCTAAAGTTAAATGTTTAATTCAAGTAACATATACTTGAATATGTATAAATAAAATATGACTAGGTCTTATAGCGTCTTTCTAACATAAATGTAATTTTGATTAATCTTAACATAGGGTATTTCTCTGAAGTATCCCTTACATCGTCTTTTCCTAATTAAAATAAATGAAGCACCTAGCTCTTGTTTTGATAATTAAATCTTTCGATAGTTTATAATCGCAGTTCCAGCGTTCACTGCGTCTTTGCGTTTGTAGCAACGAGCCCCATCGTTTAGTACGCTCTTTTAAAGCTTTCATTTTGATTGGTGTATTGTTCTTAGTTGTCTTTGTTTGCTTGCTTTAGAATGTTTGCTTTGCTTGGATGATTGCTGCGACTAGAAGGAATTCGGTTCGAGAGTTTGAAGAGCTGAAGAATATTCTGAGCAGCTATTCTCTGGATTGAAGGCAAGTGTGTTCTTGATATTTTGTCCCAATAACTATATTTAATCACCTTTGCATGTGCTTGCATTTAATTTGATGGGTCCTATTAAGGTTTGCCTAGTCTTTCATGATTATTCCTTGTCTGCCTGGGTTTATCTTTATGTTGGGTAGCATTGCTAGATGCTATACTTGGGTTATGGTGGTTCTAATGAACATTTATGATAAACATGCTTTACTTTATGCTATACCTCTGGTTAATACAATATGATTTAATCGGAACATGGAGAACCACCCGGGAAAACAGTACAACCATAAGAGCTAATGGGCTCTGGTCTTGGCTAATTAATTAGAAACTCTAGCTTGGGATAGTCTTACCTGTACTGTGCAAAAGGGAAGCGTTGACGGTGTATAGCCCGGCCCTTTTTGGGAGGAAGCCTTTGCTAAGGCGTGCCCATTAGAGAGGGTTATGCCTGCTTCGGCTTGGAACCTTAGCGGACTATCACTTGCTAGGGAATCTTTGTAAAGGCCTTGTTGCGTCCCTATGCGGTCACACCTCGGTAGTGTGATACGTGCTTGGCCAGCACAGCGTGGTTGGGTTTAAAGTTCTTTTGGACTTTTACGCGACTTATGGTGAAAGTGTACAACCTCTGCAGAGTGTAAAACTGATATATTAGCCGTGCTCACGGTCAAGAGCGGCCTGGACCCTCACATGATAATTGAACTTGAAGATGGACTTAAATCGTGGTTCTCGTTGTGCCATGTGCTTATGGCGCTCTGTTTATATTAATGTGGTTTGGTATATATTTATATCTTAGTAATCAGGTGCTAATAAAAGTTTGACCAACTAAAATTGCTTATCGCTTTAAACCCTCAGCCTTTCCTTGATTCAGCCTTGCATTCATACTTTCCCCACACTTGCTGAGTACGACATGTGCTCACCCTTGCTATAAACAATGTTGCTCAGAAGAAGAAAGCTACTGTGGAGTTCACTGAAGACGTTGCTGAGTGCTAGGCGTACGCAACCCCCGGTCGTCTACTTGTGGAGTTGGAGCCTCCGTTTCCAGGATTTGAGCTGTGTAATACTCCGATTCATTTTCTTTTACGGGATACTGTCTCTATTATTCACTTTTCGTTCGTCGTATGTGTGAAACTTGATCCTGGCACACATACGGTGCGCATCCGGTTTTGTTTTTCAGAACCGGGTGTGACAAAGTGGTATCAGAGCTATATCGACCGTAGGACGTAAGCCTAGATAGCAATGGCCATTTTCCAAGGTTTATTTCACTACGAAACTTGTCCGTATCCACTCCTTGACCCCTTCTCCTTGTCTACTTGTCTAGTTCTTGATAATTTAAATTCATAAACGTAACCCTTACTGTTTATTACCTTTTCTTGTCTTAAAATTTTAATTCTTATCTATCTGCTTTAATCTCTCCCTTGACCATTCATTCCCGTGTCAATGATTTTACCATTCTCAAATCTGTTCGCGTCACCGTCTGACCTTACTGAACTCTTTGAATTAATTCTGGAGCTACAGGTCTCGGTTTGAGGTGAAACAAAATTTGCTAGATTCAGATTTTGATGGGCTACTTTCTGGTAATTTTTCACGATTTTTGGACTTTCGGACAGAGAGCTATGTTCCTGTCTTTCTAAAAGTCTGAATCTGCCATGATTGTCATCCTGAATCCAATTTATATAATCCTTCTCTTTTATTCTAATCTTAATCATTCTTTTACTCATTTAAATTTCTATTTCACTCTTTATTCCCTTGCTTCCTCATTTATTCAACTTTTCCTAAACATAAACCTTATGCTTAGGATAACCCTTTCTCCCTTACTAACAACGTTTAGATCGTTCTTGTTGTTTGAGTGGTGGATTCCCATGCTTGAATGATGATGTTTGTTTTATGATCATGTTTGATTTGATTCTTTGTATTGATTGTTGGTGTATTGTGGGTCTTATACTTACAATAACATCAGCTGCCTAGTTGGGTTCTTCTTTTACCTTCCCACTCCTTGTCTTTCTCCTTTCTATCTGTTATTTCGATGGAGATCATAGAGAAGAAAGCTGAAGGCAACACCAATGTCGACAAATAGAGATCATCATCGTCACCACCGACCAGATGGAAGCAAGTTGAAGAAAACAAGAAAAGATGAAGACTCAAGCTTTTGCCTGGCTCGACGCTAATCCTGTTTATCTGTCTCCTCCTTGTTTCTTCTTTCTTTGAATCTCGGGGCGAGATTCCTTTTAAGGGGGTAGTTTTGTCACACCCTGAAATTCTCCAATTTCAGGATGTGAATTTTAAGAAAAATTAAACAACGATTTTCTCTCAATTTTAAAATTTTTCCAACATTTATTTATTTTACAGAGAATTTAGCTAGAAAGAAAATTAATTGTGTGTTTCTAAAAAGAAATCAATATGTTCTCTGCGTGTTGCATTCATGCCGAGTTGCATCTTGGTGTTTCATGGGTGCTAAGGTTTCAAAAATGCGTTTCTTAAACGTTTAGGTGCTTCTGAGAATTTTCTAGATTTTTCTAGAAATTATTCTCCTATTCCTAGAGCTAAATCTATTTATTAGAAGGCCCTAAAATTCTTTTCACGAGCTCTAAACATTTTATTTGGACTCCTCGTGTCCCAATCTATCTCTAGGATTTTTCCTAGAATTTTTGGGATTTTCTAGGTATTTTTCGTGCATTAAAAACATTTTCTAGATTTTCTGGAATTGTTTTCGCATTGAAAATTAATTCTGGAAAAATAAAAACTTAATCCTTTTCCTTAACGGATCGGGTCGGATCCAACCGAACCCGACCCGACCCGCTCCACCAACCCGCCCGGCCTCCCTTCTCTCTGGCTTGTGGGCCCCGCCAAACCTAACGGGCCGAGCCGCCCCGGCCCGACCCGCCAGGGCCCATCACGGCCCGGAGCGCCGACGCCGCTCGGCAGGCCGCCGCCGCGGGCCTTGGCGTGCGCGCCAAGCCGCGGCCGCCCCCGCGCGCCTATAAAGCCGCCGGCCTCGCGCCTCGCACCCCTGCTGCCGCGCCGTCACCCTCGCCGCGCAGCGCCGCCGCCGCACCAGCCGGCCGAGCTAAGCGCCGCCGCCGGCCGTCGCCGCTCGATTCGCCGAGACGGGGCATAACCGGCCGGAGCAGCCACCGCCACGACGTTCTCCAAGCCGAGACGCACGTCCTCGACCCGTTCCCGACGTCAAGCTCTGACTGGAGGGCCGCCGCCGCAAGCCGTCCCGACCCTGCCGCCCTCCGTCCGCCGCCGGCCGAATTCCTGCCGCCCTCGTCCGTCTCCGCCGCCGGGGAGACCATCAACGCGACGCCCTTGACCTCCTCTCCGTTTTCCCCACATCGCCGGAGCCCCAGCGCCGCCGGACCGCCATCGATTTTGGCCGGCAGAGCCGCCGGTCGGCCATGGCCCAGGGAGGAAGAAGCCGCCCTTTTTGCGATCTAGCCCCTGGAGTAATCTGTAATTTTTATCCTTTCTTTTGTGTCTTGAAAATCTTACACGAAACCCCCTGCAAGGATCAGATCCTTTCAATATAATCCAAGCCTTGACCTTTTGCAGATCTAACCCCGACCTTTGATCTATTCGCAGGCACTGTTCACTGAGTCTACGGAATCTTCTCAGCTAGCCCCTGGAGTCTACGGTTAATCGCGTTCAAGTCCCTGCAGCCTTGTTTTAGGTATAACTTCCACGTTTTAAATCCGTTTTGATCCGTTTTCGTTTCGTTAGACTTATAATCACTTAAATTATGTGTTAGTGATGTTATTCATGATAGTTGTGTTTTTCTAAATTAATTTTGAATATTGATTTGATTAATTGCTTATAGGCATGTTTTGCAATTAAAATCTATTATAGCTTTATACCACATGCTTTCATAATGAAATTTAATTTGGATAATGTTTATTCAATTACCTTTTCTGAATAAAATTTAATTAGGCTATATCTCGGCTTTATTAAATAATATTAACTAGATTAATGCTCACCTACAACTTGCTTTTCTAATTAAAATCAAATTAGGCATACAACGGCTTTTATAAGAGAAAGTTAATATGATTAATGTTATTATAATTTATTTATGATAATAACATGATTACTGGAACACGTTTGATAAACTTATTCGTTTAGATGTTTCATATGTCTTTCTTTTCTAAAGTTAAATGTTTAATTGAAGTAACATATACTTGAATATGTATAAATAAAATATGACTAGGTCTTATAGCGTCTTTCTAACATAAATGTAATTTTGATTAATCTTAACATAGGGTATTTCTCTGAAGTATCCCTTACATCGTCTTTTCCTAATTAAAATAAATGAAGCACCTAGCTCTTGTTTTGATAATTAAATCTTTCGATAGTTTATAATCGCAGTTCCAGCGTTCCCTGCGTCTTTGCGTTTGTAGCAACGAGCCCCATCGTTTAGTACGCTCTTTTAAAGCTTTCATTTTGATTGGTGTATTGTTCTTAGTTGTCTTTGTTTGCTTGCTCTAGAATGTTTGCTTTGCTTGGATGATTGCTGCGACTAGAAGGAATTCGGTTCGAGAGTTTGAAGAGCTGAAGAATATTCTGAGCAGCTATTCTCTGGATTGAAGGCAAGTGTGTTCTTGATATTTTGTCCCAATAACTATATTTAATCACCTTTGCATGTGCTTGCATTTAATTTGATGGGTCCTATTAAGGTTTGCCTAGTCTTTCATGATTATTCCTTGTCTGCCTGGGTTTATCTTTATGTTGGGTAGCATTGCTAGATGCTATACTTGGGTTATGGTGGTTCTAATGAACATTTATGATAAACATGCTTTACTTTATGCTATACCTCTGGTTAATACATATGATTTAATCGGAACATGGAGAACCACCCGGGAAAACAGTACAACCATAAGAACTAATGGGCTCTGGTCTTGGCTAATTAATTAGAAACTCTAGCTTGGGATAGTCTTACCTGTATTGGGCAAAAGGGAAGCGTTGACGGTGTATAGCCCGGCCCTTTTTGGGAGGAAGCCTTTGCTAAGGCGTGCCCATTAGAGAGGGTTATGCCTGCTTCGGCTTGGAACCTTAGCGGACTATCACTTGCTAGGGAATCTTTGTAAAGGCCTTGTTGCGTCCCTATGCGGTCACACCTCGGTAGTGTGATACGTGCTTGGCCTAGCACTAGCGTGGTTGGGTTTAAAGTTCTTTTGGACTTTTACGCGACTTATGGTGAAAGTGTACAATCTCTGCAGAGTGTAAAACTGATATATCAGCCGTGCTCACGGTCAAGAGCGGCCTGGACCCTCACATGATAATTGAACTTGAAGATGGACTTAAATCGTGGTTCTCGTTGTGCCATGTGCTTATGGCGCTCTGTTTATATTAATGTGGTTTGGTATATATTTATATCTTAGTAATCAGGTGCTAATAAAAGTTTGACCAACTAAAATTGCTTATCGCTTTAAACCCTCAGCCTTTCCTTGATTCAGCCTTGCATTCATACTTTCCCCACACTTGCTGAGTACGACATGTGCTCACCCTTGCTATAAACAATGTTGCTCAGAAGAAGAAAGCTACTGTGGAGTTCACTGAAGACGTTGCTGAGTGCTAGGCGTACGCAACCCCCGGTCGTCTGCTTGTGGAGTTGGAGCCTCCGTTTCCAGGATTTGAGCTGTGTAATACTCCTGATTCATTTTCTTTTACGGGATACTGTCTCTATTATTCACTTTTCGTTCGCCGTATGTGTGAAACTTGATCCTGGCACACATACGGTGCGCACCCGGTTTTGTTTTTCAGAACCGGGTGTGACAAAGTGGTATCAGAGCTGTATCGACCGTAGGACGTAAGCGTAGATAGCAATGGTCATTTTCCAAGGTTTATTTCACTACGAAACTTGTCCGTATCCACTCCTTGACCCCTTCTCCTTGTCTACTTGTCTAATTCTTGATAATTTAAATTCATAAACGTAACCCTTACTGTTTATTACCTTTTCTTGTCTTAAAATTTTAATTCTTATCTATCTGCTTTAATCTCTCCCTTGACCATTCATTCCCGTGTCAATGATTTTACCATTCTCAAATCTGTTCGCGTCACCGTCTGACCTTACTGAACTCTTTGAATTAATTCTGGAGCTACAGGTCTCGGTTTGAGGTGAAACCAAATTTGCTAGATTCAGATTTTGATGGGCTACTTTCTGGTAATTTTTCACGATTTTTGGACTTTCGGACAGAGAGCTATGTTCCTGTCTTTCCAAAAGTCTGAATCTGCCATGATTGTCATCCTGAATCCAATTTATATAATCCTTCTCTTTTATTCTTAATCTTAATCATTCTTTTACTCATTTAAATTTCTATTTCACTCTTTATTCCCTTGCTTCCTCATTTATTCAACTTTTCCTAAACATAAACCTCATGCTTAGGATAACCCTTTCTCCCTTACTAACAACGTTTAGATCGTTCTTGTTGTGCTGAGTGGTGGATTCCCATGCTTGAATGATGATGTTTGTTTTATGATCATGTTTGATTTGATTCTTTGTATTGATTGTTGGTGTATTGTGGGTCTTATACTTACAATAACATCAGCTGCCTAGTTGGGTTCTTCTTTTACCTTCCCACTCCTTGTCTTTCTCCTTTCTATCTGTTGTTTCGATGGAGATCATAGAGAAGAAAGCTGAAGGCAACACCAATGTCGACAAATAGAGATCATCATCGTCACCACCGACCAGATGGAAGCAAGTTGAAGAAAACAAGAAAAGATGAAGACTCAAGCTTTTGCCTGGCTCGACGCTAATCCTGTTTATCTGTCTCCTCCTTGTTTCTTCTTTCTTCGAATCTCGGGGCGAGATTCCTTTTAAGGGGGTAGTTTTGTCACACCCTGAAATTCTCCAATTTCAGGATGTGAATTTTAAGAAAAATTAAACAACGATTTTCTCTCAATTTTAAAATTTTTCCAACATTTATTTATTTTACAGAGAATTTAGCTAGAAAGAAAATTAATTGTGTGTTTCTAAAAAGAAATCAATATGTTCTCTGCGTGTTGCATTCATGCCGAGTTGCATCTTGGTGTTTCATGGGTGCTAAGGTTTCAAAAATGCGTTCCTTAAACGTTTAGGTGCTTCTGAGAATTTTCTACATTTTTCTAGAAATTATTCTCCTATTCCTAGAGCTAAATCTATTTATTAGAAGGCCCTAAAATTCTTTTCACGAGCTCTAAACATTTTATTTGGACTCCTCGTGTCCCAATCTATCTCTAGGATTTTTCCTAGAATTTTTGGGATTTTCTAGGTATTTTTCGTGCATTAAAAACATTTTCTAGATTTTCTGGAATTGTTTTCGCATTGAAAATACATTCTGGAAAAATAAAAACTTAATCCTTTTCCTTAACGGATCGGGTCGGATCCAACCGAACCCGACCCGACCCGCTTCACCAACCCGCCCGGCCTCCCTTCTCTCTGGCTGGTGGGCCCCGCCAACCCTAACGGGCCGAGCCGCCCCGGCCCGACCCGCCAGGGCCCATCACGGCCCGGAGCGCCGACGCCGCTCGGCCTTGGCGTGCGCGCCAAGCCGCGGCCGCCCCCGCGCGCCTAAAAAGCCGCCGGCCTCGCGCCCCGCACCCCTGCTGCCGCGCCGTCACCCTCGCCGCGCAGCGCCGCCGCCGCACCAGCCGGCCGAGCTAAGCGCCGCCGCCGGCCGTCGCCGCTCGATTCGTCGAGACGGGGCACAACCGGCCGGAGCAGCCACCGCCACGACGTTCTCCAAGCCGAGACGCACGTCCTTGACCCGTTCCCGACGTCAAGCACTGACTGGAGCGCCGCCGCCGCAAGCCGTCCCGACCCGGCCGCCCTCCGTCCACCGCCGGCCGAATTCCTGCCGCCCTCGTCCGTCTCCGCCGCTGGGGAGACCATCAACGCGACGCCCTCGACCTCCTCTTCGTTTTCCCCACATCGCCGGAGCCCCAGCGCCGCCGGACCGCCGTCGATTTTGGCCGGCAGAGCCGCCGGTCGGCCATGGCCCAGGGAGGAAGATGCCACCCTTTTTGCGATCTAGCCCCTGGAGTAATCTGTAATTTTTATCCTTTCTTTTGTGTCTTGGAAATCTTACACGAAACCCCCTGCAAGGATCAGATCCTTTCAATATAATCCAAGCCTTGACCTTTTGCAGATCTAACCCCGACCTTTGATCTATTCGCGGGCACTGTTCACTGAGTCTACGGAATCTTCTCAGCTAGCCCCTGGAGTCTACGGTTAATCGCGTTCAAGTCCCTGCAGCCTTGTTTTAGGTATAACTTCCACGTTTTAAATCCGTTTCGATCCGTTTTCGTTTCGTTAGACTTGTAATCACTTAAATTACGTGTTAGTGATGTTATTCATGATAGTTGTATTTTTCTAAATTAATTTTGAATATTAATTTGATTAATTGCTTATAGGCATGTTTTGCAATTAAAATCTATTATAGCTTTATACCACGTGCTTTCATAATGAAATTTAATTTGGATAATGTTTATTCAATTACCTTTTCTGAATAAAATTTAATTAGGCTATATCTCGGCTTTATTAAATAATATTAACTTGATTAATGCTCACTTACAACTTGCTTTTCTAATTAAAATCAAATTAGGCATACAACGGCTTTTATAAGAGAAAGTTAATATGATTAATGTTATTATAATTTATTTATGATAATAACATGATTAGTGGAACACGTTTGATAAACTTATTCGTTTAGATGTTTCATATGTCTTTCTTTTCTAAAGTTAAATGTTTAATTGAAGTAACATATACTTGAATATGTATAAATAAAATATGACTAGGTCTTATAGCGTCTTTCTAACATAAATGTAATTTTGATTAATCTTAACATAGGGTATTTCTCTGAGGTATCCCTTACATCGTCGTTTCCTAATTAAAATAAATGAAGCACCTAGCTCTTGTTTTGATAATTAAATCTTTCGATAGTTTATAATCGCAGTTCCAGCGTTTCCTGCGTCTTTGCGTTTGTAGCAACGAGCCCCATCGTTTAGTACGCTCTTTTAAAGCTTTCATTTTGATTGGTGTATTGTTCTTAGTTGTCTTTGTTTGCTTGCTCTAGAATGTTTGCTTTGCTTGGATGATTGCTGCGACTAGAAGGAATTCGGTTCGAGAGTTTGAAGAGCTGAAGAATATTCTGAGCAGCTATTCTCTGGATTGAAGGCAAGTGTGTTCTTGATATTTTGTCCCAATAACTATATTTAATCACCTTTGCATGTGCTTGCATTTAATTTGATGGGTCCTATTAAGGTTTGCCTAGTCTTTCATGATTATTCCTTGTCTGTCTGGGTTTATCTTTATGTTGGGTAGCATTGCTAGATGCTATACTTGGGTTATGGTGGTTCTAATGAACATTTATGATAAACATGCTTTACTTTATGCTATACCTCTGGTTAATACAAGATCATATGATTTAATCGGAACATGGAGAACCACCCGGGAAAATAGTACAACCATAAGAACTAATGGGCTCTGGTCTTGGCTAATTAATTAATTAGAAACTCTAGCTTGGGATAGTCTTACCTGTACTGGGCAATGAGGGGAAGCGTTGACGGTGTATAGCCCGGCCCTTTTTGGGAGGAAGCCTTTGCTAAGGTGTGCCCATTAGAGAGGGTTATGCCTGCTTCGGCTTGGAACCTTAGCGGACTATCACTTGCTAGGGAATCTTTGTAAAGGCCTTGTTGCGTCCCTATGCGGTCACACCTCGGTAGTGTGATACGTGCTTGGCCAGCACAGCGTGGTTGGGTTTAAAGTTCTTTTGGACTTTTACGCGACTCATGGTGAAAGTGTACAACCTCTGCAGAGTGTAAAACTGATATATCAGCCGTGCTCACGGTCAAGAGCGGCCTGGACCCTCACATGATAATTGAACTTGAAGATGGACTTAAATCGTGGTTCTCGTTGTGCCATGTGCTTATGGCGCTCTGTTTATATTAATGTGGTTTGGTATATATTTATATCTTAGTAATCAGGTGCTAATAAAAGTTTGACCAACTAAAATTGCTTATCGCTTTAAACCCTCAGCCTTTCCTTGATTCAGCCTTGCATTCATACTTTCCCCACACTTGCTGAGTACGACATGTGCTCACCCTTGCTATAAACAATGTTGCTCAGAAGAAGAAAGCTACTGTGGAGTTCACTGAAGACGTTGCTGAGTGCTAGGCGTACGCAACCCCCGGTCGTCTGCTTGTGTAGTTGGAGCCTCCGTTTCCAGGATTTGAGCTGTGTAATACTCTGATTCATTTTCTTTTACGGGATACTGTCTCTATTATTCACTTTTCGTTCGCCGTATGTGTGAAACTTGATCCTGGCACACATACGGTGCGCACCCGGTTTTGTTTTTCAGAACCGGGTGTGACAAAGAGGGAACAGAAGACAGAAGTCATGACAGCCACTGTTTCATTCACATCTCCCTGACTCATACTATCATCACTATTCACTATATGAAGACAAAGCAGAGCAAGTATGAACAAGAAAGCCCAAGAACCGTTTGAGTTACAATTCATGACGGCAAACTATGGTCCACGGGAAAAGAGAGTCGATGATCAAATGTGAAACCAGACAAGCATGGGACTGATTTGGTCGCCCTAATGAATGTTGTAATCAAAGCTCCAAGCTGATAGAGTTCTGCAAGCTGATATATATGTGTGTTTATCCACACACAAAAAAAACCGATAGAGTTCTACAAGTTCCACCGCACGCACTGACGCACAAGAATGCAATTTGAAATCTGGAGGTACATGGTCATACAATCGATGCAGTAGACTGGACAAAGTATGATCACTAAGGGCCTGTTCCGCTTATTGGCTAAATGATATGATGCCACCTAAAGTTTAGCCAAAAGGAACAACATTTCTTGACTGATATTTTACACCAGATTTTGGAAGCAAAACCGGGCACACTACTAAAAAGGGCTTATAGTCGCGGGTTCAGTGTACTCACCCACCAGATTGCTCTATGTACTCCTCCATTTCATAACAATTTAGTATCCTCTGGTTCAAGTTTCCCCAGGTTTAGGAGGTATCAGGATGAACACATCTACCGCGGGGATGGAATGTAGGGAAAGGTAAACACCTAAATTTAGGAGGTATCAGGCTTGAGGCACAAAGAACCACCAGTCCCCTATTCCGTACTGTTTATTTGCATGTACTTTGTTGTGCCTATATTTTCATGAACCACTTGGTATTCCCAGAAGACTGCTATTCTGTGATGTATGAAGTTGTGATGCTTAAAGAAATTGGCTTCCTTGCATATAATTGTGTTGTAACATTCTAGATGATTTTTTTCCTCCAGAAAGTTCTTTTTTCAGTTAGATTACTTTCCATTTTCCTTAATTTTTGGTAGGGATCCTTATCTACAGTTACTTCTCTAACCAGCATCTGTTGTCACCCTGATCAATATATCATCTACTTCAGTATAATGACACGCACATTACCTGTATCTATTCTCGTTTTATCAGGTCATACCAATGTTGGCAATAGCCCGCTAATAGTCCGCTATAGCTCCGCTATAGCTTTTTGACACAGATGTCGCGACGATATTGCAAATATTATCGCTAATGCCGCTAACTCCGCTATAGTGTGAAATAGTACCGCTAAAAGCGCCGCTAACTCCGCTATGACTGAGTTATGAACTTATATACTTGTCATTTATGAACTACAAGTAATACCTGATGACTTATCGTGTGTATTGTGACTTATTTTTATATGTTTACTTATGTTTGCACTCATGGCTAGACATATACTTATGAAATATCAAATATAAGATGAAATTCTTGAAATTATAAAGTTTTAGCCTAAATTTCACTGCTTTTTACATACCGTTAAAGGCAATAGCTTCCGCTATAACTGCGCTATAGCTTTTATAGCTTTTCTAGAAACACTCCGCTAAATTCTATAGCCCGCTATTGCCAACATTGGGTCATACATGTCTTGTAAACAACGTAGTTGAAATAAACAGAGAGCGAGGAAGCAGGTGATTGCATGGAGGGTTATACAAATTTGTTCCTTTGGGGAACACAGTCAGTGTTTTTGGCCATTTCCACACCCAAAAAAAAAAAAACTACTGGCATGAGGATGTGAGGTACAAGGAAAGAAAACACTGCCAAAGTGGCTTACAGTGGTAAGAAATTGTTTCACTATTATTATTTTTCTTACAAATTTCAAATCAATCATTTGGTGGGCTGCCCACTGATTATTACCATATTGTTAGGATTGCACAAGCACTGAAAGATGTCCTCTGAATTTGCAGTGTTAGGATTGCACAAGCACTGGAAGATGAATCCTGGCTGCACCTGTGCAGGCAACAGCTGCATATAGGTGGACTCCAACTGTCGCTGTTGCTGGTTAAATGTGCAAACAGGCCTCTTCAACTTACTGCAGATCTTCTATGCTAAAAGAGTTAGTGGTTTTAGAGTTCGACAAGTGTATGCTGTAACTGTAAGCAACTTGTTTTATGAACAGTCGTCAATGGTTATGCTTACTTTACTACATAGGATATATTTTTGATGTTACAGAGATCAAGGAAACTTATCAATGTTAAAATTTTTACCATAGCTGTTCTATGCCTTGCAAACATCTACAATTACTTCTCTCAGTAACATCTATTGTCGCCTTGATCATCAATACATCGGTCGCTTACTTTGGCATAATGGCACCTGGACCTATTGGTATACTCTTTCCTATAAATATCCAAGTGTGAAGTAGTATATGTGAAGTAGCATGTGAAGTAAACGCAGAGAAATGAACTGGGGTGCATGGAGACTGGAGAGAAAGATACAATTTGTGCTTTTGGGGGAATGGATCGGAGAGTGTTTCCTTGGCTCCTTGCCATTTCCAATTCTCTTCGTTTCTACTGGCATGAGGATGGGAGGCACAGGGAAAGAAATGCACTGCTCCACTCAAGATCGCGGGTAAGAAAGTATTAGAAAACTCATCCAGGACCGCAAACAGGTCACTCATCCCCATTTGCAAACTCTCTTCGTAGGAAGATAACTCAGCTACGCCAAGACTTCAAGAACAATGATCAACACTTTGTTTGACCATTTCGAAAAAAAAAAGAATAACGAGATTACTAGAGTTGTGCAAAAGAGCCAGTCCAGTCCAAGAGAAAATATCACAACAGTCATAGTCAAATGCATACGTTTTATGACTACTGAGGCTCATTTCGACAATTCGACCGATGTTAATTCTTAACAAATACAACCAGTACTAGTTGTTTTGTTTTTTCCATTCTCTCAATTCTCATCTGCTATTCACCCGGACAATATAATTGCTAGATTTACTAAGTTTTCTTGTGTTTATGGTATGAATCATGCACTACCCTTTTCTTAAAAGACTTTTTAGTAGGATGAAAATATGGGGGTCATTCCCTGAAGTCAAGCACTGCTACGGTACAGATATATAGATCACAAAGGTCAATTTCTACTGTGGTATCGCCTCCAATTTCCCATGTCTCCTGACACTCGCAGGTAAGATTCATTGGAGGACTGAAACTGAGGCATTATCCTGGCAACAGGCATTCTCTTGACAGTAACAAAGAATGAAACAGTCACCAGCGCAATTTTGTCATCCCAAATGCATTGAGATTCTGTTCATCTACCGTACGAAATTCACTGCGCTGAAAATAATTAAAGGCAGAGTAAATTGGCACAAAAACGAACAGTTGTGCTTCGTAGTTCGTATTGAGGTGCAGGGCGGGGAAGGGCCAACCTAGGGAGTTCAAGGTATAGATGAATACCTGTGAAGGTGAAATGTGCGGCATGTTCTTGCCGGGCAACGACAAGTGGATCCAGCCAACCGCGTGGGGAGGAAGAGATAAGACGGACGCGGCAGGCGGCTTCATCCCGTGCGCTCGCGTCTTGTTGGGATCCGCCCCGCACTGCGGCCGCCCACGACGGCAGCCGGTCCGAAGCCTACGCGGAAGGCTATATGCTTGGGGTGGGACGGGGTGAGGCGGGGCGGCGGGGGGCTCACGGAGGTCGCCGGTGACCTCGCCGTGCGGCCGCCATGTCCCCTGCCCGGAGTTTTGTTTTTGCAAAAACCACCCTGGTTTGGATAATCGCGATCCGACTATTTACAAAATACCCCCTATTTTGGATCACGTTTATTAATCGCGATCCTATTATTTACAAAGTACTAACGGGCCGAGCCGCCCCGGCCCGACCCGCCAGGGCCCATCACGGCCCGGAGCGCCGACGCCGCTCGGCCTTGGCGTGCGCGCCAAGCCGCGGCCGCCCCCGCGCGCCTAAAAAGCCGCCGGCCTCGCGCCCCGCACCCCTGCTGCCGCGCCGTCACCCTCACCGTGCAGCGCCGCCGCCGCACCAGCCGGCCGAGCTAAGCGCCGCCGCCGGCCGTCGCCGCTCGATTCGTCGAGACGGGGCACAACCGGCCGGAGCAGCCACCGCCACGACGTTCTCCAAGCCGAGACGCACGTCCTTGACCCGTTCCCGACGTCAAGCACTGACTGGAGCGCCGCCGCCGCAAGCCGTCCCGACCCGGCCGCCCTCCGTCCACCGCCGGCCGAATTCCTGCCGCCCTCGTCCGTCTCCGCCGCTGGGGAGACCATCAACGCGACGCCCTCGACCTCCTCTTCGTTTTCCCCACATCGCCGGAGCCCCAGCGCCGCCGGACCGCCGTCGATTTTGGCCGGCAGAGCCGCCGGTCGGCCATGGCCCAGGGAGGAAGATGCCACCCTTTTTGCGATCTAGCCCCTGGAGTAATCTGTAATTTTTATCCTTTCTTTTGTGTCTTGGAAATCTTACACGAAACCCCCTGCAAGGATCAGATCCTTTCAATATAATCCAAGCCTTGACCTTTTGCAGATAACCCCGACCTTTGATCTATTCGCGGGCACTGTTCACTGAGTCTACGGAATCTTCTCAGCTAGCCCCTGGAGTCTACGGTTAATCGCGTTCAAGTCCCTGCAGCCTTGTTTTAGGTATAACTTCCACGTTTTAAATCCGTTTCGATCCGTTTTCGTTTCGTTAGACTTGTAATCACTTAAATTACGTGTTAGTGATGTTATTCATGATAGTTGTATTTTTCTAAATTAATTTTGAATATTAATTTGATTAATTGCTTATAGGCATGTTTTGCAATTAAAATCTATTATAGCTTTATACCACGTGCTTTCATAATGAAATTTAATTTGGATAATGTTTATTCAATTACCTTTTCTGAATAAAATTTAATTAGGCTATATCTCGGCTTTATTAAATAATATTAACTTGATTAATGCTCACTTACAACTTGCTTTTCTAATTAAAATCAAATTAGGCATA
The DNA here is from genome assembly GCA_015476505.1 of Urochloa ruziziensis. Lineage (NCBI taxonomy): Eukaryota > Viridiplantae > Streptophyta > Magnoliopsida > Poales > Poaceae > Urochloa > Urochloa ruziziensis. Next base: position 63,913,031 of record CM027118.1, read on the forward strand.
CAACGGCTTTTATAAGAGAAAGTTAATATGATTAATGTTATTATAATTTATTTATGATAATAACATGATTAGTGGAACACGTTTGATAAACTTATTCGTTTAGATGTTTCATATGTCTTTCTTTTCTAAAGTTAAATGTTTAATTGAAGTAACATATACTTGAATATGTATAAATAAAATATGACTAGGTCTTATAGCGTCTTTCTAACATAAATGTAATTTTGATTAATCTTAACATAGGGTATTTCTCTGAGGTATCCCTTACATCGTCGTTTCCTAATTAAAATAAATGAAGCACCTAGCTCTTGTTTTGATAATTAAATCTTTCGATAGTTTATAATCGCAGTTCCAGCGTTTCCTGCGTCTTTGCGTTTGTAGCAACGAGCCCCATCGTTTAGTACGCTCTTTTAAAGCTTTCATTTTGATTGGTGTATTGTTCTTAGTTGTCTTTGTTTGCTTGCTCTAGAATGTTTGCTTTGCTTGGATGATTGCTGCGACTAGAAGGAATTCGGTTCGAGAGTTTGAAGAGCTGAAGAATATTCTGAGCAGCTATTCTCTGGATTGAAGGCAAGTGTGTTCTTGATATTTTGTCCCAATAACTATATTTAATCACCTTTGCATGTGCTTGCATTTAATTTGATGGGTCCTATTAAGGTTTGCCTAGTCTTTCATGATTATTCCTTGTCTGTCTGGGTTTATCTTTATGTTGGGTAGCATTGCTAGATGCTATACTTGGGTTATGGTGGTTCTAATGAACATTTATGATAAACATGCTTTACTTTATGCTATACCTCTGGTTAATACAAGATCATATGATTTAATCGGAACATGGAGAACCACCCGGGAAAATAGTACAACCATAAGAACTAATGGGCTCTGGTCTTGGCTAATTAATTAATTAGAAACTCTAGCTTGGGATAGTCTTACCTGTACTGGGCATGAGGGGAAGCGTTGACGGTGTATAGCCCGGCCCTTTTTGGGAGGAAGCCTTTGCTAAGGTGTGCCCATTAGAGAGGGTTATGCCTGCTTCGGCTTGGAACCTTAGCGGACTATCACTTGCTAGGGAATCTTTGTAAAGGCCTTGTTGCGTCCCTATGCGGTCACACCTCGGTAGTGTGATACGTGCTTGGCCAGCACAGCGTGGTTGGGTTTAAAGTTCTTTTGGACTTTTACGCGACTCATGGTGAAAGTGTACAACCTCTGCAGAGTGTAAAACTGATATATCAGCCGTGCTCACGGTCAAGAGCGGCCTGGACCCTCACATGATAATTGAACTTGAAGATGGACTTAAATCGTGGTTCTCGTTGTGCCATGTGCTTATGGCGCTCTGTTTATATTAATGTGGTTTGGTATATATTTATATCTTAGTAATCAGGTGCTAATAAAAGTTTGACCAACTAAAATTGCTTATCGCTTTAAACCCTCAGCCTTTCCTTGATTCAGCCTTGCATTCATACTTTCCCCACACTTGCTGAGTACGACATGTGCTCACCCTTGCTATAAACAATGTTGCTCAGAAGAAGAAAGCTACTGTGGAGTTCACTGAAGACGTTGCTGAGTGCTAGGCGTACGCAACCCCCGGTCGTCTGCTTGTGTAGTTGGAGCCTCCGTTTCCAGGATTTGAGCTGTGTAATACTCTGATTCATTTTCTTTTACGGGATACTGTCTCTATTATTCACTTTTCGTTCGCCGTATGTGTGAAACTTGATCCTGGCACACATACGGTGCGCACCCGGTTTTGTTTTTCAGAACCGGGTGTGACAAAGAGGGAACAGAAGACAGAAGTCATGACAGCCACTGTTTCATTCACATCTCCCTGACTCATACTATCATCACTATTCACTATATGAAGACAAAGCAGAGCAAGTATGAACAAGAAAGCCCAAGAACCGTTTGAGTTACAATTCATGACGGCAAACTATGGTCCACGGGAAAAGAGAGTCGATGATCAAATGTGAAACCAGACAAGCATGGGACTGATTTGGTCGCCCTAATGAATGTTGTAATCAAAGCTCCAAGCTGATAGAGTTCTGCAAGCTGATATATATGTGTGTTTATCCACACACAAAAAAAACCGATAGAGTTCTACAAGTTCCACCGCACGCACTGACGCACAAGAATGCAATTTGAAATCTGGAGGTACATGGTCATACAATCGATGCAGTAGACTGGACAAAGTATGATCACTAAGGGCCTGTTCCGCTTATTGGCTAAATGATATGATGCCACCTAAAGTTTAGCCAAAAGGAACAACATTTCTTGACTGATATTTTACACCAGATTTTGGAAGCAAAACCGGGCACACTACTAAAAAGGGCTTATAGTCGCGGGTTCAGTGTACTCACCCACCAGATTGCTCTATGTACTCCTCCATTTCATAACAATTTAGTATCCTCTGGTTCAAGTTTCCCCAGGTTTAGGAGGTATCAGGATGAACACATCTACCGCGGGGATGGAATGTAGGGAAAGGTAAACACCTAAATTTAGGAGGTATCAGGCTTGAGGCACAAAGAACCACCAGTCCCCTATTCCGTACTGTTTATTTGCATGTACTTTGTTGTGCCTATATTTTCATGAACCACTTGGTATTCCCAGAAGACTGCTATTCTGTGATGTATGAAGTTGTGATGCTTAAAGAAATTGGCTTCCTTGCATATAATTGTGTTGTAACATTCTAGATGATTTTTTTCCTCCAGAAAGTTCTTTTTTCAGTTAGATTACTTTCCCATTTTCCTTAATTTTTGGTAGGGATCCTTATCTACAGTTACTTCTCTAACCAGCATCTGTTGTCACCCTGATCAATATATCATCTACTTCAGTATAATGACACGCACATTACCTGTATCTATTCTCGTTTTATCAGGTCATACCAATGTTGGCAATAGCCCGCTAATAGTCCGCTATAGCTCCGCTATAGCTTTTTGACACAGATGTCGCGACGATATTGCAAATATTATCGCTAATGCCGCTAACTCCGCTATAGTGTGAAATAGTACCGCTAAAAGCGCCGCTAACTCCGCTATGACTGAGTTATGAACTTATATACTTGTCATTTATGAACTACAAGTAATACCTGATGACTTATCGTGTGTATTGTGACTTATTTTTATATGTTTACTTATGTTTGCACTCATGGCTAGACATATACTTATGAAATATCAAATATAAGATGAAATTCTTGAAATTATAAAGTTTTAGCCTAAATTTCACTGCTTTTTACATACCGTTAAAGGCAATAGCTTCCGCTATAACTGCGCTATAGCTTTTATAGCTTTTCTAGAAACACTCCGCTAAATTCTATAGCCCGCTATTGCCAACATTGGGTCATACATGTCTTGTAAACAACGTAGTTGAAATAAACAGAGAGCGAGGAAGCAGGTGATTGCATGGAGGGTTATACAAATTTGTTCCTTTGGGGAACACAGTCAGTGTTTTTGGCCATTTCCACACCCAAAAAAAAAAAAACTACTGGCATGAGGATGTGAGGTACAAGGAAAGAAAACACTGCCAAAGTGGCTTACAGTGGTAAGAAATTGTTTCACTATTATTATTTTTCTTACAAATTTCAAATCAATCATTTGGTGGGCTGCCCACTGATTATTACCATATTGTTAGGATTGCACAAGCACTGAAAGATGTCCTCTGAATTTGCAGTGTTAGGATTGCACAAGCACTGGAAGATGAATCCTGGCTGCACCTGTGCAGGCAACAGCTGCATATAGGTGGACTCCAACTGTCGCTGTTGCTGGTTAAATGTGCAAACAGGCCTCTTCAACTTACTGCAGATCTTCTATGCTAAAAGAGTTAGTGGTTTTAGAGTTCGACAAGTGTATGCTGTAACTGTAAGCAACTTGTTTTATGAACAGTCGTCAATGGTTATGCTTACTTTACTACATAGGATATATTTTTGATGTTACAGAGATCAAGGAAACTTATCAATGTTAAAATTTTTACCATAGCTGTTCTATGCCTTGCAAACATCTACAATTACTTCTCTCAGTAACATCTATTGTCGCCTTGATCATCAATACATCGGTCGCTTACTTTGGCATAATGGCACCTGGACCTATTGGTATACTCTTTCCTATAAATATCCAAGTGTGAAGTAGTATATGTGAAGTAGCATGTGAAGTAAACGCAGAGAAATGAACTGGGGTGCATGGAGACTGGAGAGAAAGATACAATTTGTGCTTTTGGGGGAATGGATCGGAGAGTGTTTCCTTGGCTCCTTGCCATTTCCAATTCTCTTCGTTTCTACTGGCATGAGGATGGGAGGCACAGGGAAAGAAATGCACTGCTCCACTCAAGATCGCGGGTAAGAAAGTATTAGAAAACTCATCCAGGACCGCAAACAGGTCACTCATCCCCATTTGCAAACTCTCTTCGTAGGAAGATAACTCAGCTACGCCAAGACTTCAAGAACAATGATCAACACTTTGTTTGACCATTTCGAAAAAAAAAAGAATAACGAGATTACTAGAGTTGTGCAAAAGAGCCAGTCCAGTCCAAGAGAAAATATCACAACAGTCATAGTCAAATGCATACGTTTTATGACTACTGAGGCTCATTTCGACAATTCGACCGATGTTAATTCTTAACAAATACAACCAGTACTAGTTGTTTTGTTTTTTCCATTCTCTCAATTCTCATCTGCTATTCACCCGGACAATATAATTGCTAGATTTACTAAGTTTTCTTGTGTTTATGGTATGAATCATGCACTACCCTTTTCTTAAAAGACTTTTTAGTAGGATGAAAATATGGGGGTCATTCCCTGAAGTCAAGCACTGCTACGGTACAGATATATAGATCACAAAGGTCAATTTCTACTGTGGTATCGCCTCCAATTTCCCATGTCTCCTGACACTCGCAGGTAAGATTCATTGGAGGACTGAAACTGAGGCATTATCCTGGCAACAGGCATTCTCTTGACAGTAACAAAGAATGAAACAGTCACCAGCGCAATTTTGTCATCCCAAATGCATTGAGATTCTGTTCATCTACCGTACGAAATTCACTGCGCTGAAAATAATTAAAGGCAGAGTAAATTGGCACAAAAACGAACAGTTGTGCTTCGTAGTTCGTATTGAGGTGCAGGGCGGGGAAGGGCCAACCTAGGGAGTTCAAGGTATAGATGAATACCTGTGAAGGTGAAATGTGCGGCATGTTCTTGCCGGGCAACGACAAGTGGATCCAGCCAACCGCGTGGGGAGGAAGAGATAAGACGGACGCGGCAGGCGGCTTCATCCCGTGCGCTCGCGTCTTGTTGGGATCCGCCCCGCACTGCGGCCGCCCACGACGGCAGCCGGTCCGAAGCCTACGCGGAAGGCTATATGCTTGGGGTGGGACGGGGTGAGGCGGGGCGGCGGGGGGCTCACGGAGGTCGCCGGTGACCTCGCCGTGCGGCCGCCATGTCCCCTGCCCGGAGTTTTGTTTTTGCAAAAACCACCCTGGTTTGGATAATCGCGATCCGACTATTTACAAAATACCCCCTATTTTGGATCACGTTTATTAATCGCGATCCTATTATTTACAAAGTACCCCTATTTTGGATCGTGATTATTAATCGCGATCCGAATATTTACGATAGCCCCCGGGTTCGTATAGAAATTTTTCGTGTAGCTCCTTCGGCGGTCTCTCGTACGGTCTTTACCCCGTCGGCTCATCCTCCGGCCTCTACGCCGCCGCTGCTTGCCGTCCCAGCCGGAAGCGCAAACCGCGCCCCGGCCACCGCTCAGCTCAGGCAGTAGCGCCCAGGGTTTTTTTTCCTGTTACAGTACCGATTTTTTTAACAAAAACCGGTCCGGTAAACCGGTTAAACCGGCCGGTTAACCAGTAGAAACGGTTTGGTTACTGCCAGCCCCTTCCGCTCTTCATCAGGCTCGCCGCGGAGGACTAAAGGGAAAAGTGTTCTCGTCGGATGCTGGCCGCTTTGGACTATTCAACCAGAAGGCATAGAGAAGTCAAGCTCTGTCAGCGACTTCAGTTTGTCTCATCCACGGCGCGACACTCCAAACGTCTTCTAGTCTTCACGCGAAGGCTGTCACCTCAGCGCATATTGCTTGAAAGCTTCTTCCTGCAGACTGCGTGTCTCCGGCATGGTGCCTCTCGATGGCCTGGGACGCAAATGTTCTTCGCAATCGCAAATGGACAGTGAGTAGTAGGGGCGACTCAGTTTAGTTTACCTGGTGTCACATGCACCACGGTAGAATTTTTTGTTACCAATAACTAGGTTAAAAATTCCCGTGTATTTCATAAATTTATAGCATCCCTTTGACTGTGCATCATGGTCAATCTAGCCTAGCTTCGCCTCTGGTGGTAGTGCCAATTGTTAATCATAGAAACATCATTAATCTAATGCGGAATTTAGTGGATCTTACTGTCCATGATTAGGGCTTGAAGTAGATGATGACGAACTTGACGTAGATGTAGAATAACGGGACTCCGAGCTTCCACGCCTTCCAGCACGCTTAGTGATCGATAGGATTAAGGTTAACAATAACCCTAAAGGCTAACTCGTGATTAACTCACGGATTAGGGAAACCAAGGTTTCCCCTTTGGCTATATAGTGCTGTAGACGTGGGGTCAGGCCCTTAAATGGGCTGAATTTGCCTTCCAATCAAAGGCAACTAACAGGGATTAGTTTAGGATTAGAATTGGGCCTGAAGGCCCAAATAGACCTGACCGAGGTCAAATCCATAGCTGCTCTTGAGAGTGAAATGTAGCTGCTCTTGAGAGTGATGAAAGTGTTTGTTTGACGGGAGCTGCAGCACATACATAGGCAGCTCATGCAGAGAATGCTGCGAGGCAAGTTAGCTAGAATAATGGCTTCATCGCTCGTTCGCTTTCAACAGTTACATGTTGTGGTAGAGCTTGCATGCATTCACAAGAGTGGAGACTTGGCATCATCCTCAACGGTGTGGGTGTATATACACTTTTCTTTTCGCTGGTAATGCAAGCAGAGTGTTTCTACCCATTTCCACTTCTCTTTGTTTCTACTAGCATGAGGATAGGAGGCACAGGGAAAGGTACGCGATGAAGATGTGAGCAAGTATGGTAAGAAATTGTTTCTGCTATGATGGTTTTCTTCTAAAATTTCAAATTAATCATCTGGCGGGCTTGTCCACTGATGATTGCATTGTCTGCAGGGCTAGGTCTCCTGCCTCCTTTGCGACCAAGAAAGAGCTTGAGGCAGAAGAGCACATCTTGACTTGGTGATGTTACACGCGCCAAGTCTGGCACGACATCCTCAGCACGTTTGGCCTGCAGTACAGTCCTCCAGCGGTGGCTGGAACCATTGGTCGCTGAAGTGAAGTTTCTGGCTAGCGTCGTGGCAAGGAGAGGAACACACGCTGCTTCGGAAGGACGGAGACGAGTGTCAGACGACAGCAGCACTTGGCGAGCGTGAGCGCGATCGTGATCGTCCGGGCTAGGGTGGCCTTGCATTGCAGCTTCCAGTGATCACTCTCTCTTCCGGTTGTCAAAGTTTACTAGTTTATTTTATCCAATTCTGTAACCTTAGCTTGAGCGTGCGTCGATCCGGCCCGCATTGTAAAACTCTCTGTCTTCGTAATACGAAGATACACAACCCTCTAACGTATTTAAAAAAAATGTCCTTATGTTTGATATCATAAGATGGCAATATGGCATTGTCAAAGTTTACTAGTTTATTTTGTCCAATTTTGTAATTCCTATGTTTGATATCATAAGATGGCGCTGAACCAACTGTATGTTCATATACTTTGAGGGAGAAATTTTAAGTACCAAGAAAGAGTTTTGCTCCGGTAGTCCTTTTCCTAAAAACGGCACGAATTTTAAAGCAAACAAGTTATTAATTTTAACCAATTTCCTTCACGGTAATGTATGGGTCCGGCCCTATTGATGAGTCCAAGTACCACAAAGTACTAAATTGGTGGGTCCAAGTACCAAAATTAGTGACACCAACAATCAATTCAATTTACTTGTTCGTAATTAGAAAGTACCTTAGGCCAGTGGGAGTTTCATGGACACAACTACGTAGAGTGAGTGGTGGATGTAAGCATTCACAAGCTGAATGTGGAAGCCGGATCCTTTTCCTTCATCTAAAAAAGCTACGTAGAGTGACACATCATCTAAAGGATGTTTGAAACTATTATGAAACACCATCTCTCAATGCAAAGTTTCATCTTTTGTAGTTCCCTAGGCTACATGCAAGACACAAACTGTCTAGGTAACTGTGTAGAGAGGGTTTCATCACCATGAAACTCATTCCATCTCTCTTCATTAATATACTGTCACATCATCAAAAATAGTGACATGACAGCCTATTTAATGCCCATGAAACTCCCACTCAGACTGGTCTTACCATTATTAAAATTATTTATTGTATTACTTTTTTCAAAAGCAAAAGGTACCGTCCAACAAGTACCCATGGGTACTTTACAAGCATTGTAAAAGAGTTCACTTCGAGGGCATGTTGAGCTCAAATATTCTACCGTTGAAAAGACACTACCAAAACCCACTGCTGAAGTAGCACCTGAACTTTGCTATTGCAACTGTTTTGTGGAATCTGCTTTGTGTCAACATGCTCGAGAATACGCTGTTTCTGTTGGAAGATGTGTGAGATGCACTTCCTTTGATCGCTTTAATTTTCTGCTGCTTGTAGTTGGTAGGTTGCATGGACAATTCCATTATATGATTATATTTGTTGAGTGTAGTATAACAAGTTCAATTTATATTGAAGCATGATCTGTTACTAGGGGGGCTTTACCACCTCTAACAATATTCTATGCGTGAAGCTCATGAGATTTTATTCCTAACTTTATTGACATGTTCAAAAATTTAGAAACTTTAGTACACGATGCACCTCTTCTCTCTTCTCTTCTCTTTGGCATCACATTTGCTTATTTAAGCACCCAAATCATCAAACATAAAGAGAGAGAAGAGAACAAAGGCAAGAAAGAAGAATCCATAATAAGGGGGCTAGCAGCAGTGAGGGAAGTGTCATTTTCTATATGCATTATGGGATGGGAAGCAAGAGGAAAAAGATATATGCATCTTCAAATGAGCATACCAATGTACCTTGCGGCCTTTGCAATAATCCTTTCACTCTCAGTGCTGCAAAGTCAAGCAAGGCGTGAAGCGTGATGACCCATGAGCGAAATGGAAAGAGAGAGGGATTGATGAGGAAGAGGAAGGGGAGGCTGCTGTGGCTCGAGGCGCCTGCCGCTGTCCCTGCAACTGCAACAAGGGCGGCCACAATGAGTTTTACAGTATAGGGCTGGCGTCCAATCATTCGCCATCCACTGCTCGTTGACAGTGAGTTATAGAAATGGATTTGCATTGTGCTCTAAAGGGTGCACTAAGATCACTTGCTCGTTGCATCTCGCATGTCCCCAAATATTTCTTGATAATGATCACAACACGGATTGACTTCACTTTGACTTTTGCTTGCAAAGCACTGCCAGTGTCAAATTTATTCCAGATTCCAGTATCAAACTAAGTGTCTAAATCACCTGAAGCACGATCAAATTTCAGCTAGGAGAGGGAGAGAGAGAGACCACTTTCCAACCTTTTCAAGGAAGTGAAATGGACCTAGTAATTGAAAGTACATGAGCTCAAGGCATCTCAAGCAAGCAAGAGAGTTCGTTCCCAGCGGTCTATAAGAAACTTTTATGTTTTGTTCCATTACTTCCCCTACCGTAGTTTTCCTTGTTCTCTTTGCTGTGCTTTGTTTCTCCTTTTTCTCTGTGCCTGTAAACTCTGCTGTATTCAAACTCTGCTCTCTTCCTCTTAATAAAAAACTGTGCTTTGCACTTTCTCTAAAAAAAACTTCCCCTACTTAGCTGTGTGTTGTTGCAGAGGCGGAAAACATTTTCTTTTTTTCTAAGAAAAATTACTTCCCTTACTTTAATTTCCTTGAATTTTTACTCGGGTTTGATCCTGATCTACAATTACTTCTCTCACCAGTATCTGTTGTCACCCTGATCGATACATCACCTACTTTTAGCATGCTGACATCTATAGTGCATGTACCATTTATTTCAAAAAAAAGAGTACATGTACCAATTTCCATTTGGCCAGGCCTGTCTTATAAACATCAAAGTGTAAAAATAGGCGAAATAAAACAGAGAGCGAGGAAGCAGGCGATTGTATAGAGAGCTATATACATTTTTCTTTTCTCTGGGCAATAATGCAGGCACCAGGCAGAGTGTTTCTACCTATTTCCACTTCTCTTTGTTTCTGCTAGCATGAGGATGGGAGGTACACGGAAAGGTATGCGCTGAGAAATTTCAATGATGGTAAGAAATGGTTTGTGCTACGATGGTTTTTCTTCTAAAATTCCAAATTAATCATCTGGCGGGCCAGTCCACTAATTAATGATTACATCGTTTGCAGGGCCAGGTCTCCTGCCTCCTTCACGACCAAGATCTTGAGGCAGAAAAGCACCTCTTGAGTAGTGCAGTTAAACTCGCTAAGTCTGGCACGCCATCCTCACCACGTCAGGCCTGCAGTGCAGTCCTGGAACGATTCTGGACTGGGTGCTGACTTCAGCTTTCAGGCTTCCGTCCTGAGCTGGATGACCGAGGCGTCTCGATACCGGCCGGCGTCACGGATTTGGTGTGGCTGGGAATGGGATGGACCTTGCACAGTTGCACTGCAGCTGTTATCTCTTCCGGTTGTCAAAGTTTACTAGTTTATGTCCAATTCTGCAATTCTGTAACCTTCATCTTGAGCGTTGTAAAACTCTATTTCGTCTTAATGTGTCTAGGATGACCTCCTAGTGTCGCTATTGCTGTCTAAGGAAACATCGCCAACTAACACGAGAAATATGAGCACCGTTATTAACAGATCATACACATATCGTCATTAGGGGAGCTTAATTTACCACCTCTAATAACTATACCAGGCTTATTATTGCTTATAAGATTACTTTCTTACTTTACTGACATGTTCCGTAGCTCTTCTCATTTACTAGAAGTTAGTTTATTATGTACTCATGCAGCTTTCACTACAACAAAATGGAATTGCCTTAGCAGCCAAGAATTTCCCTTGGTAGCCTAATTGAAACCGCCAAAAAATATAAGTGTTTTATTGATGGTGCTTATTAACAGCCAAGAAAATGTAATTACATGGTGACTCTTGTAAGCGGCCAAGGAAATGTCTAGTTCCTTATCGAAAAAAAAAATCGTATTTTTTAGTGTGAGCTGATGAGACTTTTTCGGGTGTAAGGGCTAAATACTGGTGTGGACCTATTTATTTTATAGCCCATCCAAGAAGACTTTTTAAAATCAGAAAGTTTTCGGGCTGGTATTTTACACTGGATTTTCGTCACAAAACTCGGCACACTACTACTAAAAAAGGGCTTATTATACCCGTGGATTCAATATACTCACCCACCAGACTGCCGTATGTAATAACAGATAAGTTGGCTTTTGATTTCTTGCCACCCATCTTTACATAAAAGGATGCCAACATAAGCTGTGGTCGTTTTTCAGAAGAAGCTATGTCTAAAATCTTGCATCCTCCGTTTCTCATAACATTTTAGTATCCTCTGGTTCGAGTTGCCACAGGTTTAGGAGGTATCAGGATGAATACATCTACTGCCGGCCGGGTTGGAATATAGGAAAAAGTAAACACCTAAATTATCAATTTGGACCAAGTTTAGCGTACAAGAAGGCTACAAGTGCGACAAGTAGGTGAAGTCTGCATATATCTGCTATCTGGTGGTCAGAGCACGGATTTCCTGCTGTTTGTGTGAGCTACTGAGACCATGGACACAATAACTTGCTGATTTTGTTGTTCTTGATGTCTTGGAGTTAGACCTTATGGATTTTGCTTTCAAACTAGGTAGTATGGTAGAGAACCACTTGCTGCTCTGACTCTGTAAATCAGAGTTGTGTAACTACAAAGTTATGCCATGAAGGCTACAGTATGACGCTCACCAAAGAACACATTTTTACGGTTGAATTCATGAGGAACATAATAGTTGTGTTTTTCACAAGAAAGGGTTTTTTTTTCTGACAAGTTACAAGCACATTGGTTTCTCTAAAAAGTCAGTGTACAAAAAATATATGGTGGCAAAGGTACCTTGTCAAAATAATATCCTATCAATATGCCGGCACAAAACTATGTTAAATGTAATATAAATTAATGCGTCTACTTTTTTGTTCTTTTTTCGGTGTGCACGTTAATACCATATATTTTCTTTTTCATAATAATTTTTTAACAGAAAAATGCAGTAAGTTAGCTCTATTTTTTTAAGAAAGGCTATATGTATCAAGGTTCTCGTGTCCATCAATTTTTTGAAGCACCAGGCACACCCCACATGTGTACATTTACATCGTTTAGCACAGAGGCAGGAAACAAGATCTGAGGAGCTCGTGCCAGAATTTATTTGGGAGTTATTCTGACTATTGGCAATTCAGTCATCAAGACATCTTATTTGAATTAATTGGCCCCCTTCATTTCTAGGCATGAAACATCAGTAACTCTTCTCACTAAGCAGCTTTACAAATCCAACTGCCATCACTTCGAGTTGTACTCGCCCGCCAGGCTGTTGTGTGTGCAATATAAGTATAACTTGCGCTCTACCATCTATCTCCTTTGACATACCAGGATTTGTTCTGAGAAGAGTGTCTCTCATAAGAAGATGTGTGCAAATACCTGGCACTGTGGACATTCCATACCATCTCTAGAATTCCCTCTTTTGGGCAGCATGGGCTTAGGAGGTGTCGGGACTAAGGAGTCCACAAGCGCGAGGGAATTTGGCAGCAAAAGAGAAGTGTGTGGGAGGTGGACCGGACCACTGCTAAGAGTCCGACAACAGGCAGGAGCAAGGAGCACAGCAGCGGGCGGGAAGGAAACAGAGGAAGGCGTTCCCGACAACCACTTCTTCGCTCGCTTTTTCGGTCATGCATTTCTCCGTTCAAAACTGGCGTCACCGCAGAACAAGGAGCTCGCATTTTTTCGCTTTCTCATGGATGTGCCAACGCAGTCGCGATTCCAAACACGCCTTAGTGATGCCTGCTACTTCTCCTTGGATTCTTGGAATGCGTGCAACAATAGAGAGATTTGCACTTGGGCAGATTTTGTCCACGACAGTTGCACCCAAAGATCAAACCGACGTGAACGGTCACTGATCTTGATCGGGTGCTAAAATTAAGATGTGATTGCTACATTAAATTTAGCTTTATTTTCTTTATCGTTTGACATATATGAAATAACTCCCCAAAAATATAAGCCACGTGCGCACACCCTCAATTTTTAAAAGTCCCCCATCCTGATTTACGAACTTAAAGCAACCTCGCTTACTTGTCTGACAGACTGACACCATCTTTGCTGCTTGTGCTATATAAACACTCAGATGTGAAGCAGAAGAAAGAAGAGAGAACGAGAAATGACTTGACTCCGCATAGTCTTATTGGGCATCGTGGCTCTATCTGTTTTTTGTCCCTAAGAATGGGAGGTATCAGCAAAAAGTAAATGCTTTTTTAAGTTGTCGTGGCAACTTCCGCCATGGCCAATTGTGGAACTCAGATTGGGGTCTGTTCCTCCGCCTCCATGACAGAGCTTGTGTCGCCTAATCGCCACCGTGTGTGTCATGGATGAGAGCTAAGGTTTATCGGGTACCAGCAATGATACTGGAGCGCATTGCCTGATCCAGTTGAGTCAATAGTGGCGGGTAGGGTGTTTCAGTTCAAAACGGTAGCTCCGGGTTGTATGCAGACCTGCATCATCAGGCAATCTTTCTGTTCCTGCTGGTACAACGAAGAGAGAATAAGAAACACTACTGGAAGCTCCTTTTAAGATAAATGCATGAGAAATAGTTAACCAATGCTTTTACAACAGATATCCAGTTTCGTGAGACATGCATGCACCGTTTGAACTTTGAAAGAGTTTTATTTTTCTACAGTTTTGATGCGTATTTCTTGAGGGCATCCCCTGCGTTCTTGTGCTCCTCCGGCAAGGGCATGTTACTCAGCAGCGTGACTCTGGATTCCGCGATCTGAGGGCCCTTCTCTCCCGTGGACGGATCCATCTTCCACAGCTTCACCTCCCAAACCTTCCAATCCAAATTCAGTAGAGGCTTCTCATCAGAAAGGAACGAGTTTTTTTTTTTCCCGAGCAAAAGGAACGAGTTACAGAGACAGTAATATATAACATGAATGCAAAATCAAATGGAGAATCGATCAGAAAGACTTAGAGGAAAGCCCTTTTCAACTCCAAGTGCATGCTTTATGAGATTCTCTAAAAATTTCTGGGCGGTTAATTTCTTCAAATTTGGCGAGCTCTGTTCTTATAATTGCACCTGGCTGATGATGTGATTCTCCGGCCGGCCGAGAGCTAGAGCCCGGAGATGAGAGATGAGCATGCCAAAATCGATGTGTTGACGATCTTGTTCCTGTATGTTTTGTGCTAGCTGACAGGTTATGTATACGTGAGCCAGATTAATTGTGTTGATTGAAATTGGTTCGATCTAGCTAGCCAACCCTTAGTGGGTAGTTCAACAGCGTGGCCTCTATGCATTTTGTGTCACTATATTATTAAGAACTAACGTCGTTAACCTAATCATCGAGTTTATTAAGAATAATATTCGAATAGAATTAAAATCCAGCTTAACTCTATATATGGTCATCCTCCGTGTCCACCATCATTCGGTGGTTCATCGCGATCGTGACGCCCTGTCTTTTTCGAAAATCCTGTCACCATCAGATATTCAAACACAATTATTGCTGCCTGGGCATGACAGCGAACTAAATAGCCATCTACTCGCTCTCAGTCTCGGTGGACGACCAACGAAATAAACAACCGCAAAGATAACAAGATCCGAATGGAATCCAGGCGGCGTCCCGTGCGGTGCAGCGCGCGCCACGCGCAAGCGGCTGACCATTCCAAGGAGGAAACCAGCCACGGGCATACCCTACCCACCTCGGCGCGGTTAGATTGGTAACAGCCTAGTAACAGGGTGTTTGTTAAGAATTAACCACTTGAGAGCAGGTGGTGTTGGGCTGTTGGCCGAGTCGTAGTCAGCCTACTAGATCGTGCAATCCGCCGGGTAGTCAGGCACGCACCCAGGCGTGCGTGCGTGCGTGCAGTGCTATCGAGAGATGGATCATGGAGTACGTACGAGAACGGCGGCGCGGAGTGATCGATCGAGCGGGCACGGACAGACCTGGGTGGAGCGGCCGACGTGGACGGGGGCTGCGCGGGCGAGGACGGTGTCGCCGAGCGCGGCGGCGCGGAAGTGGTTGATGCTGAGCTGGACGCCGGCGACGCGGCGGTAGCCCGACGCCATGTGCGCGCCCATGCTGGCAAGGGCCTCCGCCACCAGCGCCGACACGCCGCCGTGGAGCACCTTGAAGGGCTGGCAGCAGGTGGGCGTGACGAGGAGGCGGCCGGAGAGACCCGACGGGGAGAGCTCCTCCATCTCGAACCCGAGCGCGTGCAGCGGCGCGTCCAGCTCCGCCATCATCGCCTTGCCCCTCGAGCTGCCGGGATCCTTCGTGGCGCCGTCCATGGCGCAGCCGCCCGGCCGGCCGGCGTTGGGGTATGTAGTCGGGCGGCTGGGGAAGTTTTAGTTTTAGCGCGTGGAAATGGAAGGAATCGACTCTCGCCTTTGGGAAGAAGGCGTGGAACCAAAGCCGAGGACTGCGTGTTAGCACTTGCAACCGCTTCCCGGAAACTACTCCAAAAACAGGAGGGTCTCCTTCCTGATTGGAGGTTAACGTAAGGTCAAACAATCCCAAGCGTGTGAAAGATTGGTGCTCCACCATGAGTATCCCCATCCTTTATAATGGGTTATTTTTCGACTATATTTAATATGCCATGCATGTAAGGAACATACTCGAAAAAAAATTCGCGAAACGTCTGAACAGGGCCGTGGATGGATCCATCTTCCAGAGCTTTACCTCCCACACCTTCCAATCAATTGTCAGCATAATTCTTAACGAGAATACCGAGACAGTCAAAGATGGATACATGCAAAAGAATCAATCAGGAAGCATGTATCTTTATCATAGTAAGTAAGAAGAAGAAAGAAATAATATGTGTTAGGCATCCGAACTCGTTATAGGTGTTGTCTTCGGTGCTTTGAAACAAAAGTAAATGAAACAACGGCGGCAGACCTGCTCGAGATTATGGCGTGTTCAACAGCCAACAACTAGTGGGCGGGGCCGGTAGTTAAACCGTGTTGCATCCATGTTCTGACCCTGAGTCCCTGACTGCACGCTGTGTGTGATTATTATTATTATTGACTCTGTGATTTCCATTTCCTATGACTTAACACTATATAGATCATTTATACATTGCCGTTTTCGCTAATGGTACTGTACGTCATTGTGGCGTTGTGCTAAGTTACTGTATGCCATGGTTTATTTCGCACGGAACTCCTATCTTGTTCAACAGCGTGCCCTCCTTTCGATAAGGGAAGTTTTTCAAGAGCGTACCTGATGACCACTTTTTCGTTTAATCGAAAAATTCAAAAATCAGGATATACCGTAACCGTTGCTATCAGATATCGCTGCCTCTGAGGGCCGTAGCGGCAGTCGCTGTCAGTCTGTCACTGGACGACGAAATAAACAACGGTAAGGAAGAACTATTCGAATCGGTCGTTTCAGAAGCAGAACACGGACACAGCACAGGCGTAACTTGATCTCTGAACGAAATCGAATGGAATCCACGCGATGGAAGCCGCGAACGACTGAGCAAAATTAAACGTGGGCGGATTGGTTACCTAGCTCGCGCAATTGAGAGAGAGAGAGAAACTAGTGATCCGGTAGGTAAGGTGTGTTGGGGATGGACGCGATGGTGGTGTGATTGAGGAAGGGGTGAAGAAGGCAATTTCGCGAGAGAGAGAAACTAGTGATTCAGTAGGCAAGGTGTGTTTGAAACGATTTAGAGTTTAACGTGGTTAGCCTCCTGGCATCCACGGTTCCGTGTTTATATAGCTAGGAAGAGCCCCTAGCGTGGCATGTACAAGATTAGGAGTTTCCTTGATGTACAGGTTGATTTACAACTCTATCTCTAAGTCTAGGACTCTATCTCTAAGCCTAACTTATCATTACAAACTCCTAATGTTACACGCATGAGTTTACATTGTTGTTAACAGCCTCCCTCAATCTAACTTGTCTTCTTCTTCAAGTTAAGATTGCTTCTGAACTCATGAAAAGCCTGAGCGCCAAGAGCCTTTGTGAAGCCATCAGCAAGTTGATCTTTAGAAGATATAAACCGTACCTGCAAAAGCTTCTCCATAACTCTTTCTCTAACAAAGTGAAAATCAATTTCTATATGTTTAGCTCTAGCATGGAACACCGGATTAGCTGACAAGTATGTAGCACCCAAGTTGTCACACCAAAGACACGGAGGCTGCTCTTGGTTAACACCAAGTTCTTTAAGCAGCGACTCAACCCAGATGACTTCAGCTGTTGCATTTGCTAATGATTTGTATTCAGCCTCTGTGCTTGAGCGTGCTACTGTAGGCTGCTTCCTTGCACTCCAAGAAATAAGATTCGGCCCAAAGAATACAGCAAATCCACCAGTAGAACGTCGATCATCAATGCTTCCAGCCCAGTCTGCATCTGAGAAGGCACTTACTAGAGTTGATCTTGATCTTCTGATTAATATACCGAAATCAGCAGTTGATCTTATATATCTAAGAACTCTTTTAACTGCTGTCCAATGAACCGTGGTAGGAGCATGAAGAAATTGGCAAACTTTATTGACTGAGTATGCAAGATCAGGACGTGTAAGAGTAAGGTACTGCAATGCTCCTACTATGCTTCTATATTTGGTACTGTCATCAATACTCAAAGCTTCTCCTTCAAATTTAGAGAGTTTTTCTGAAGCAGATAACGGAGTCGAGCAAGGCTTACAATTTGTCATACCTACTCTTTTAAGTATATCCAAAGCATACTTTTCTTGCGAGAGAATAATACCTCCTTCTTCTCTTTTAACTTCTATCCCGAGAAAGAAGTTCAATGTTCCAAGATCTTTCATAGCAAAGTCATTCCTCAGATCTTGAAGTAATGCTGTAATAGCTTCTTGAGAAGTTCCTGTTACTATAATATCATCAACATATATAAGCATGAAAATAGTTGTACGTTCTTTTCGATAGATGAATAAGGATGCATCCGACTTAGAGGACTTGAACCCAAGATCAAGAAGCTTAGAGCTCAACCGAGAGTACCAGGCTCTAGGAGCTTGTTTTAAACCATATATAGCTTTGTCTAATTTACAAACAAAACTTGGTCTTTTAGAATCCTCAAAGCCTGGTGGTTGTTTCATATAAACTTCTTCTTCCAGAACACCATGAAGAAACGCATTCTGTACATCTAACTGTCTCAAAACCCATCCTTGTGAAACAGCAATAGATAAAACCAATCTAATAGTGGCAATTTTAACAACAGGACTAAATGTGTCCTCATAATCAATGCCATACCTTTGTTTGAAGCCTTTCACTACAAGTCTTGCTTTATAGCGATCAATAGTTCCATCAGCTTCCCTTTTAATTCTATACACCCATTTACAATCAATCAGGTTTTGCCCTTTGGATGAGGGAACAAGATGCCAAGTCTTATTTTTGGTCAAAGCTGAAAACTCCTCGTGCATAGCTTTCTTCCAATTTTGATCTTCTAGTGCCTCTCGTAAATCCCCCGGTTCTCATGTGCTACACATAAGCCCATAACAAACAGTGCCATCAGTGAATTTTTTTGGTTTTAACTATGCCATGCTGACCTCTGGTACGTGGACGAACTGCTGGTTGCTCAGGAGAAGGAGCTGACGAATCATCTGTTTGCTCGGAAGGAAGAGATGTCGGAGCGGTGTTATCTGATGCAATAGCCGCACCCGATCCTGAGGGCATAGAAGATCCCGATGGAGACACCCTGGGAGGATCAGCTTGGGAGCTCGGGCCAACAGATCCCCTGTGCGCTGTCGGGGACGCGGTTGGCGTGCCACGCGTCGGCGAAGAAGTGGAGCGAGCGGGATCACGCGCATCGGCTGCACCACGTGTCCGCGTCGGAGAGGAGGGCGCGCCTGTGGGAGGATCTCCTGCAGCGGAATGCGGCGATTCGGCTCTGCTGACCAGATCAGCATGCGAGTCCGTGCCGCTGTCGCGTAGCCCAAAAGGGAAAGAGCCTCCCTGCATAGGATTGTCCACATTTTCTTGGCTGGTTCTTGAGTCTCCGCTGGCTGCTGCCTGATCTTGTTCCTGTAAATCATGCAAGACACTGGTATTTGGATTAGTAGCATCAAAATCTATGCAGCTTGCCCCATCATTGCTAGGATTTTGGAGATGTTCAGGGAGGAGCAAGATTTCCTTGCGAAGCAAAGGACCGGCATTAGGATGAAGTGTAGAGAATGGAAACACTAATTCATCAAACACGACATCACGGGAGATGTATACACGACCAGTAGACGTGTCAAGGCACTTGTAACCTTTATGTAGGGCACTGTATCCGATGAAGACACACCTTAGGGACCGAAAGGAGAGTTTCCTGGAATTGAATGGTCTCAAATTGGGCCAACAAGCACAACCGAAGACACGTAAGAAATCATAGTCAGGCTTGTGTTTGAGAAGAAGTTCGACTGGTGTTTGAAATTCAAGAACTTTGCTTGGCAGCATGTTAATGAGATGAGTTGCGGTTAGAAAAGCTTCGTCCCAAAATTTTAATGGCATTGAGGCATGTGCTAGTAGAGCTAGACCAATCTCTACAATATGCCTATGTTTTCTTTCAGCAGACCCATTCTGTTGATGAGCATGAGGACAGGAAACTTGATGTGAGATGCCTATTTTTTGAAAGAAAGAATTTAATTTCTCATATTCACCCCCCAATCACTTTGGACAGCAATGATCTTCCTGTCAAACTTCCTCTCAACTAGGTGCTGGAAGTTTTGAAAAGCTTGAAAAACCTCGGATTTATGGGATAGGAAATAAATCCAGGTGAATTTGCTAAAGTCATCAATGAAGCTAACATAATAAGAATGTTTCCCAACAGATAAAGGAGCTGGCCCCCAAACATCAGAGAATATAAGCTCAAGAGGAGCACTCGACACACTATTGGATTTATTATAAGGTAGCTGATGACTTTTGGCCTTTTGGCACGAATCACAGACAGACTCAACCGAATTATCACTAATGCTAGGAAAATCATAATTCTGAAGCACTTTTCTAACAATGGGAAAGGCAGGGTGACCTAAACGACTATGCCATTGCGAAGTGGATGGTTTATTGACGCCAAGAGCTTGCTTACGAAGAACAGCTCCATGAGACACTAAGGGATAGAGACCTCCTTGACATCTTCCTTTATGAAGAACTCTCTTCGTTTCCTGATCCTTGATAAGAAAGAAATTTGGATAGAATTCAATAAAGGCATTGTTGTCAGAGGTTAAGCGATGAACAGAGACAAGATTTTTGTGGGAGCTAGGCACATGAAGAACATTATTAAGAAGAATATCCTGACTAGGGGTTTGTAAGACTGCATGACCGATGTTACTAATTTTCATACCTGTCCCGCTGGCCGTGTTTACTTGATCACGTCCATTGTACTTGTCTTTCACCGTTAGCTTCTCAAGGTTGCTGGTAACATGATGTGAGGCACCAGTATCAGCGTACCAGTTGGTGTCAACACCATATGCTCCTGCATCATCACCTGTTTCTTCATCTTCATCATACCGGTACCAGCATTGAGGAGCTTCATGTCCCACTTTCTTGCAGATCTGGCACTTGGGCTTGGCGGTGCTTCCTGAGGAGGATGATCTTGGCTGCTGCTTGGGGCCGGAGGATGGATTGCGGCCTCCATTGCCACGGCCTCCACGACCACGCCCTCCATTGCCCTTGCCACGATAGCTTCCTTTTCCTCGAGTTGCAACATTTGCCGACGAGGAGAAGCCACCGTTGTTGGAGCTTGTACTGAACATCTCAAACCGAGTCTCATATGCAATAAGCTCAGCAAACAGATCATCTAAAGAAATCTGACCTGAACGGCCCATGACCGACGTTACAATAGGATTGTAATCGTAGTCAAGACCAAGAAGAATAAACGTCACCAATTCATCATCGTCGATCTGCTTGCCAATGGTGGCGAGCTCGTCGGCGATGGCTTTCATCTTGGCGAAGTAGACACCAATGGTCATGTTGCCCTTCTTCAGCGTGGAGAGTTGGAGACGCAAATTTGTGGTCCTTGCACGGGACTGCGCGGAATACATCCTTTCCAGCGCTGCCCATACTTCAGCTGCAGTGGTGATGGTGACCACCGACGCCAGGACATCCTTGCTCAAGGAGTTGACGATGTAGCTAAGAAGTTGCTGATCTTGTACCATCCAAGTGCCGTATGCCTCATTGGGCACGGCCTCTTGTTTGCCGGCCTTCTCGATGGTCACCGTCTTCGGCGGCGCCGTGGAAGAGCCGTCTAGGATGCCAATGAGTCTGGCTCCTTTGATGGCAGGAAGGATCTGCGCCTTCCACAACAAGAAGTTGTCTCGCGTCAGCTTCTCAGAGATCGGTGGACCGAGGGAACCCGACGAGCTGGATGACGAGGCCATGGGATGGATTTGGTGTAGATGTATCTAGGAAGGTAGTTTGGCTCTGATTACCATGAAACGATTTAGAGTTTAACGTGGTTAGCCTCCTGGCATCCACGGTTCCGTGTTTATATAGCTAGGAAGAGCCCCTAGCGTGGCATGTACAAGATTAGGAGTTTCCTTGATGTACAAGTTGATTTACAGCTCTATCTCTAAGTCTAGGACTCTATCTCTAGGCCTAGCTTATCATTACAAACTCCTAATGTTACACGCATGAGTTTACATTGTTGTTAACAGTGTTGGGGATGGAGACGACAGTGATTAAGGCAGGGGTGAAGAAGGCGGAGAAGAAGAAACCAGGGTGGAGCGGCCGAGGTGGACGGGGACGGCCCGCGCGAGGACGGTGTCACCGAGGGCGGCGCTCCGGAAGTGGTTGATGCTGAGCTGCACGCCGGCGACGCGGCGGTAGCCCGAGGCCATGTGCGCGCCCATGCTCCCCAGCGACTCCGCCACCAGCGCCGACACGCCGCCGTGGAGCACCTTGAACGGCTGCCGGAAGCGGCGCACGTCATCGTCAGAACATCCGGCAGGCAATAGTAACTGACTACTGGAGGCCTCAATCTATCCTATAAGGTGAGAGGCCTCAATCTAAGTTGAGGTGTCCCATCTAGATACCTAGGGATGGCAGCGGGTGTGAAACCCGGTGGGGGGTAAGAGAACACACCTGCCCCCCATTAGGGTAGAAACCCCCCATCACCCGCCCCACCACCCATCACGGGTCCAAAATTTCCCCCACACCCGTCACCCATGTGGGTAACGGGTACCCATCGGGTGACCCACCCCCACTTAATGATACAAATACAAACAATACATCACCATCATTTAGCAACACAAGTCCGTAAGTCATAACATAACGGTAAACAAGATCATAAGTTCATAACTAATAATTCATGACAAAGCTAATATCATCAAAAATTCAAAATGATCATGCAATACTTTGTGAATGAACCTACATTTCATATACAAACGGGTCACCCATCGGGTAATGGGTATGGGGTACACAAGAACGCACCCACACCCGCTTCACCCGATGGGTGAGGAAATCACCCACTAACAAACCCGTGGGGGGCAAAATTCCCCACACCCGCATCCTAATAGGGTTTTTACCCGCGGGTAAACGGGTGGCGGGTCCCCATTGCCATTCCTATTGTTAGATATGATCCGAATTATAACGTGTGTCTTGTGGGGACGCCTGGAGGGCCCACGGTTCGGGTTGTATGTTTAGCGGATTTGTTTCCGTATTTGATTGCAGTCAGTTTAGTCCACCCATATCTACATCTTGTAAGCCGCAAGGGATGAGAAGACGACTCATTGTATTCCCTGCGTTGTAACTCTCTCATTATAGTGAAGATCGCCGGTTGGCGCCCGTGGTTTTTTCCCGCAAGGGTTTTCCACGTTAAATCTGTGTCTCGTGTTCGATCTTGTTTACGCATTATTTGCTAACAATTGGTATCAAGAGCTTGGCACGAGATTGTGAAAAAAATTTAGGGTTTCGTCCCTATTGCGCCGCCGCCGCCGCTTGGTCTTTCGTGGAGTTGGTGTGTTCTCTGGCGTCTGATTCCAGCGCTGTTCAAGGCGAAATTAATTCCGTGTCGTCGCCGCCCGCCGCTGCGTTGATTCCCATCGGCGTGTGTTGCGGTCTCGTCGTAGTCTCCCACGCGGAGGCTTGAGGTGGATTCCTGGACGGGATCGATCTCCAGTTCGTTGCTGTCGTGGTCGATTTTCCGGTCGTATCCGAGTCAAAGTCGCCTGTGCTGCGCAGATCAATTAGCTGCTGCCGCACTCAGATCAAGGTGAAAGGAAGAGCATCGTGCAGGTGATGTTATTGCGCAGCATTAATTCAATTTGGTTGATTATTGCTACGCGCACACGTCAAGATTACCAGGGGAGTTCTTCAGTTTATCGCTGAACGTACACGGAAGTGTACCAGGCTGCAGGTTCTTTGCTAGGGTTACTCAGTTTTATACCTAGTCTATTACTTCAGATTATTTTCTTCTGGTTATTTCTTTTCAATGGCTTCTATGAAGTATGATATTCCGCTGCTGGATCGAGATACAAGGTTCGCTCTATGGCAAGTCAAGATGCGAGCTGTTTTAGCGCAAGCTGATTTAGATGATGCGCTTGAGAAATTCGGGAACAAGGATTCAAAGACTTGGACTGATGATGAGAGAAGAAAAGATCGTAAGGCCTTGTCTCATATTCATCTTCATCTCTCAAATAATATTTTGCAAGAGGTTTTGCAGGAGAAAACTGCAGCTGCTCTATGGCTCAAGTTGGAGTCAATTTGCATGTCAAAAGATTTGACAAGCAAGATGCATATGAAGATGAAGTTATATACGCACAAGTTGCAAGAAGGTGGCTCTGTCCTTAACCATCTTTCGGTCTTTAAGGAGATCGTTGCTGACCTACAGTCTATGGAGGTAGTTTATGATGATGAAGATTTGGGTCTTATTCTTTTGTGCTCACTGCCTAGTTCTTTTGCAAACTTCAGAGATACTATTCTATATAGTCGCGATTCTCTAACCATCCATGATGTTTGTGAGGCATTGCAAGCCAAAGAGAAGATGAAACTGATGGTGTCTTCTGAAGGTTCCGCTTCCACTGGAGAAGCTTTGTCTGTTCGTGGCAGGACACAAAAGAATTCTAATAATGGTTATAGAGGCAAGAGCTCGAATGGCTACAGGGGCCGTTCAAAGTCTAGAGGCAAGGATGACAAATTCTGCAAGTATTGCAAGAAAGACACTCATTTTATTTCTGAGTGTTATAAATTGAAGAACAAGGAAAAGAGAACTGGCACATACAGACCGAAAGGTAAATCTGATGATGAAGGTAATGCTTCTGTTGCTGCCACCAATGTTAATTCAGATGGTGGAGATGTTCTTGTTGCTTTTGCTGGATGTGCAAATAGTGGTGATGAATGGATTCTTGATTCCGCTGCTTCCTTTCATATGTGCATTAATAGAGATTGGTTCATCACTTATGATTCTGTCCAAGGTGGTTCTGTTCGTATGGGTGATGATAGATCACATCACATTATAGGCATTGGATCTGTTCAGATTAAGATGCATGATGGTATTATCAGAACTTTGACAAATGTGAGACACATTCCAACTATGAGCAAGAATTTAATCTCTTTGAGTACTCTTGATGGCAAAGGGTACAAGTACTCCGGTGGAGATGGAGTTTTGAAAGTGTCAAAAGGTTCTCTTATTATGATGAAAGGTGATTTGAAATCTGCCAATTTGTACCGTCTTCGTGGTACTACAATTACAGGTGATGCCGCTGTAATTTCTAATTCATTATCTACTTCTGATGCTACTAATCTTTGGCATATGCGTCTTGGGCATATGAGTGAGCTTGGCTTGGCAGTGTTAAGTAAGAGAGGTCTTCTCGATGGGCATAGCATCAGCAAGTTGAATTTCTGTGAGCATTGTGTGTTTGGCAAACACAAAAGGGTGAAATTTAATACCTCTACTCATTCAAGTAAAGGTATGCTTGATTATGTGCATTCTGATTTATGGGGACCATCTCGCAAGCCTTCTCTTGGTGGTGCTCGTTATATGTTGAACATTATTGATGATTATTCTAGAAAGGTATGGCCTTATTTCTTGAAAGATAAATCAGAAGCATTTTCAGCATTTAAAGAGTGGAAGACTATGGTTGAAAACCAAACTGAAAAGAAGGTTAAAAAGCTTCGTACTGATAATGGTATGGAATTTTGTTCACACGAGTTTAAAGCATATTGCAAAGCTGAAGGCATTGTTAGGCATTACACCGTTCCTTATATACCTCAACAGAATGGTGTAGCCGAGCGTATGAACAGGACTATCATCTCTAAGGCTCGTTGCATGTTGTCTAATTCTGGCTTGAATAGACGTTTTTGGGCTGAAGCTGCTTCCACTGCTTGCTATCTTGTTAATCGTTCACCCAGCATTCCTATTGATAAGAAAACTCCAATTGAGGTATGGTCTGGTTCTCCTGCTGATTATTCGCAATTGAGAGTTTTTAGCTGTACTGCTTATGCTCATGTTGATAATGGTAAATTAGAGCCTAGAGCTATTAAGTGCATCTTTCTTGGTTATCAACCTGGTGTTAAAGGTTATAAATTGTGGAATCCACAAACTCAGAAGGTTGTGAT
Organism: Urochloa ruziziensis; assembly: GCA_015476505.1. Taxonomy (NCBI): domain Eukaryota; kingdom Viridiplantae; phylum Streptophyta; class Magnoliopsida; order Poales; family Poaceae; genus Urochloa; species Urochloa ruziziensis. Next base: position 63,938,730 of record CM027118.1, read on the forward strand.
TAGCAGGAATGTTATCTTTAATGAATCTGTTATGTTGCTTGACAACCTATCTACTAGTGCTCCTGTTCAGCAGAAAACAAGTGTGCAGGTGGAGCATTTTATTGATTCTGATCATACATCAGAAAATGATAGTGTTGCTGTACAAGAAGCACCTATTGATGAAGATTTACCAATTGTTGATGATTCTTCTGTTGTTGAGCATTCTTCTCCAGTTGTGCAGCCTCCACAACATTCTATTGCAGCTGATAAGCCCAAAAGGGTTTCTAAGCCAAGAAAAAGATTAATTGAAGAATGCAATATTGCTTATGCTTTAAGCGTTGCAGAAGAGATTGAAGGTGCAGAACCTTCTAATTATTTTGAGGCTATTACTTCTGCTGATTCTAACAATTGGATGACCGCTATGCAAGATGAGATGGAGTCGCTTGAAAAGAATGGTACTTGGGATTTAGTAAAATTGCCCAAGAATAAAAAGCCTGTTCGTTGCAAATGGATTTTCAAAATGAAGGAGGGTATTTCTCCGGTTGAGCCAGCAAGGTATAAGGCAAGGTTGGTTGCTAAAGGCTATAGCCAAATTCCAGGTATTGATTTTAATGATGTCTTTTCCCCAGTTGTGAAGCATAGTTCTATTCGCACTCTTTTGAGTATTGTTGCTATGCATGATTATGAGCTTGAGCAGTTAGATGTTAAAACTGCGTTCTTACATGGGGAGTTAGAAGAGGACATTTATATGGACCAACCTGAAGGTTTTATTGTTCCTGGAAAAGAAAACCTTGTGTGTATATTAAAGAAATCCCTTTATGGCTTGAAACAATCTCCTAGGCAATGGTATAAGAGATTTGACTCGTTTATGCTCTCTCATGGTTTTAAATGGTCTGATTATGATAGCTGTGTCTATTTAAAGACAGTTAATGGTTCAGCTATTTATTTGCTTCTTTACGTTGATGATATGTTGATTGCTGCTAAATATAAATCAGAAATAGTGAAATTGAAGGCACAATTGAGTAAAGCATTTGAGATGAAGGACTTGGGTGCAGCTAAGAAAATTCTTGGTATGGAAATTATCAGAGATAGAAAATCTGGTATGTTATACCTCTCTCAGCGAGGTTATATTGAAAAGGTTCTTCGTCGTTTTAATATGCATGATGCAAAACCAGTGAGTACTCCATTAGCTGCACATTTCAAATTATCCTCTGATTTATGTCCAGTGTCAGATGAAGAAATCGAATACATGTCTAAAGTCCCATATTCGAGTGGAGTTGGTTCACTTATGTATGCCATGGTTTGTTCTCGTCCTGATTTATCTCATGCATTGAGTGTTGTCAGTAGATACATGGCTAATCCTGGCAAAGAGCATTGGAGAGCTGTTCAGTGGATTTTCAGATATCTTCGAGGTACTTCTAGTGCTTGTTTGCAGTTTGGGAAATCTAGAGATGGACTCATTGGTTATGTTGATTCTGATTTTGCTGGTGATTTGGATAAGAGGAGGTCTCTCACAGGTTATGTTTTCACCATTGGTGGTTGTGCTGTTAGTTGGAAAGCAAGTTTGCAGGCTACTGTTGCTTTGTCCACTACTGAAGCTGAGTATATGGCTGTTTCTGATTCTTGTAAGGAAGCTATTTGGTTGAGAGGTTTATACTCTGAACTTTGCGGGGTTTCTTCTTGCACTACTATACATTGTGATAGCCAAAGTGCTATTTGTCTCACTAAAGATCAGATGTTTCATGAAAGAACAAAGCACATTGCTGTGAGATATCATTTTATTCGAGACGTTATTGCTCAAGGTGAAGTTAAGGTATGCAAGATAAGTACTCATGACAATCCCGCTGATATGATGACTAAGCCTGTTCCTACAGCTAAGTTTGAGCTATGCTCACGCTTAGTTGGTATTAAAGTTTGAAGTCCTAGTGACTTTCGGCGTCGGTGATTAATTATTATTGAAGTGAGTTCATTGTTGATACTTCATTTGCTACAAGATGGAATTCGTCTCAAGGTGGAGTTTGTTAGATATGATCCGAATTATAACGTGTGTCTTGTGGGGACGCCTGGAGTGCCCACGGTTCGGGTTGTATGTTTAGCGGATTTGTTTCCGTATTTGACTGCAGTCAGTTTAGTCCACCCATATCTACATCTTGTAAGCCGCAAGGGATGAGAAGACGACTCATTGTATTCCCTGCGTTGTAACTCTCTCATTATAGTGAAGATCGCCGGTTGGCGCCCGTGGTTTTTTCCCGCAAGGGTTTCCACGTTAAATCTGTGTCTCGTGTTCGATCTTGTTTACGCATTATTTGCTAACACCTATAGATACCCCTACCCTCCTTTATATATCTCAGAGGGCGGTGAACTAGTCGGTTAGGTTACAAAGTCCTACTCCTAGTAGAATTACAGTCCTAGCTCAAGTTGCAGACTTCTTACTCCCTTACGCGTACCTAGGGTTCCATACACAATCTCCCCGCCCCTGATTTTGTTAAAAAAAAAAGACCAAAATTTATAGGCATCTCATTGCAGGTTAGCAATTTGATTCATTGGTTATTCAACATGTGGAAGCGCAAGAAATAAAATTTTTTATTGTGCATTTGTAGCAAAGTATGTAGTAAAAGTAAAAAAATTCAAGGCCGTGTTTAGTTCGGGGAAAAACGTCCCCTTTTCACGAAAAGTTATCCACTTCGAGAACTATGTCCGTTCATTTCTATCTCTATACACACTTTCATAGAAACATTATTTTTTCGTACTTTTCCTGCATGTAGAAATACAATACACATTAAACAACGTTTTGACTCAACTCGTGCATATAGGTGTCAAATTTAACGGTAATAGCATGACATCATTGATAAAAAACTACAATTTTTTTTAAAAAATGTCATGCCCGTAGCAAAGCACGGGCTATTACCTAGTTGAATGGTGAATCCTAGTTTCGTTATGCGGTGCTGGCTTCTAGAGTCCGAACAAGGACTCGAGCTGCTCTGAGGGCAGTACAAACCTGTGAAAGCTGGCGAATTCTTATTAGCCCTGAAAGACAAATGAAAGGCACAAGGTATATGTGACATTTTCTAAACTGGACCATGCGCTCGGTGACATGGCTGTCTATGTTGTGGACAACCATCTCAGCTGGAGGATGAGATTGACTCCAAAAATGGAAGTTCGAGGACTAAATTGGACTATTTGAGAGTTGGAGGACGACGTTGACTCGCAGCCAAGAGTTGAGGACAAACTTAGACTATTTTGCTTTGATTTTACCTTTTTTTACAAGAGTTTAGGGTCGTATATTGCAGTGCCAAATTGTTGGTTGGACAAAGGTATTACAACTCTCCAACTCTACAAGCATGACAAGATCATGAACAATGAATTTGCCCACTCTAAAGTATGCAATTATTTTTTTAAGAATCGGGAGGGGTTACCCCCTGCTGTTTATATATTTAAAAGGTAAAAAAAACAGAACAAAAGCGCTAGAGGTGGTGTTCAAGAAACAAAGAAGGAAACAAATAAAATGAAGCAAAAAGCAACAGCTATAATTGTGCTATCCATAGTTCTATATGTGGGAAGTATGAATTCTTTGCTCGGTGTAGAAGAAGAGCAAACTCCTTTCTGAATGTTGACTTGCAACGTTGCAACGTGGGCAGAATGCCTCTAAAGATAAGGTCATTTCTCATTCTCATTCTCCAAATACTCCAACACATTAGGATTATTATGATCTCCATGAAAAACGGGTTCCCAAGTTGTTGTCTGAAGTCTGTTATGATGTCTTCCAATTCACCATGCATTGGATGCTGGCAAAATGATAGCATTGAAATGCAGGTTGGGTCCTTGTCAAAAACCTAAAAAATGGCTTGTTCTGAAACGTGAAAAATAAGAGGAACACGCATGGAACTTGTGTCGGATACTCTATGTTTCAAACAACGCCAACGATCAATAAAAGTAATCCATCAATCTCATTAGTTATTAGGGGCGTGTGAGAGAGAACAGTATGCCACATCCATATGATCTGATCATAATTTCTTCATATGCTACATTAAGACATACATTAAAATGAAAATTAGCAACCGAACCAAAGGTTTACACTTTATCACCTAGGCCCTGATAAATGGGACTCACAAGGCACATAGGAAGAACTTGATCCCACTACATCTATGTTGTTTGATGCAAAACTTGGGAGAAAAGTGCAGTCAGGTGTGTCATCTAAGCTCTTCACTCCTTCCAACACCTTGGCGACAGTGGACATCAAGGGACTTCTGCTACTATCAACCTGCAAGCACCACATTGCAAGCTTCGTTGTTTGCATGACCTCCTCCATATGGGACTTCATGTCATTGCTGCTAGTGTCCACCAAATCAGACAGCTGGCCTGACCTTGCCTTCTCTTGAAGCAGGCTTATCAAATGCATGCTCTCCTCGGGCTGTGATTCATCCAAATTTTCCCTACCACAAATGATTTCAATCATCACAATTCCAAAGCTGTAGATGTCAGCCTTCTCGGTGATTTTTGAACCCAGCCATTCCGGTGCTAGATAACCACGCGTTCCTCGCATTCGGGTCATTATTTTGCTTTGGTCTCTGTTTATCATCTTTGAAAGTCCAAAATCTGAGAGTTTTGCATTGAATTTATCATCCAGGAGAATATTTTGTGGCTTGATGTCTAAATGGGCAATCTTTTCCTTGCATTCCTCATGGAGGTAAGACAATCCCTTAGCAATTGCAATGATGATGCTACGCCTACTTTTCCAAGAAAGAGTGAAAACTGGACTCGTTTGAAAAATCCATTTATCCAATGAGCCATTTGGCAAGTACTCATAGACAAGGAGCTTATGTGATTTCTCAGCACAAAATCCTACTAACCTAACCAGGTTAAGGTGATGCATTCTACCAATCGTCATGACCTCTGCCAAGAACTCTTCTGTTCCTTGTTCGACACCCTCCAAGCGTTTGACAGCAATGATTTCCGTCCCTATCATGCCTTTGAAAACCGATCCAAAACCACCATGTCCGAGCTTTATGGTAAAGTTCCTGGTAGCAAACTTCAACTCATCAAAGGAGAAACGCTTTGGTGTCCCAGGTATCCCATCAAAGAGAGGTTCCGTGTCTTTCTTGCACTTTTTCCATATGAGAGCACAAAGTAATATTGATATTAGAGAAGAACCTGCAACAGTGGAGCAGACGATAATAACTGCCCTCCTTTTTTCTGGGAGGTTATCCTGTATCTTAACAAATGCCGAAAAGCGATTTGATGAATCCTCTGCAAACAAATTTAGCATCTGCTCTGATAACAATAAGCAGGAACCGGGACCAATATTATTGGATTTAGAAATCACTACTTTGCAAGAGCAATTTGTCAAACAATACTGCTTGCAGTCATTTTCTGAATAACTTGAAACAGCTAGTTTTGAAAACGAACTGTTACTAAAGTAAGAAATGTTGTTGAGTGGTAACAACTTGCCGTGGTGAGCATGTTTGCAGGAGATGTTTGATAAGGGTAGGCATCCAGCACCTGGAAACCGTTCATTTTGGAACCTAAAAGAGCTGAAACTAGGACACGAACATTGCCCATTATTGCAAACACCATAATCACCACAGGCCAACGGGTAATCGCAGAAGGCAATGACTGTGCTTAATACATCAAACAACATCCGCGGTGATCTACTCTCCTGCATCTCATAAAGCCTCAAATGCCCATCAGACTCTAACCTCATGAACTGCAATGAACTTGCTGGCGGCAGTGAGAAGATCTTATCTGGGTACCCTAGGCTGCCATTGACAAATGTATAACAATTTGATGGGCTAGAAGTTGATATAGCTGTAGCTTGGAACAGCTGTGTATAAGCTGCTGGACTGAAAGAGTGCTGCAATCCATTCCACTCTGCCGAAAGATAGAACCTGGAAGATGACCACTTCGTGTTTGAGGGTTGCGCAGTAATCTTCATTCCCCTACAAAGTGACTGCCCCATGACCAAAGTATCTGTTGGGTTGTCAAAAGACTGCCAGACTGAGGAATTGCTCGGATCGAAAAGCACAAGGTTTCCTGAAATATCAAGGTTCATGCCTGCGACTGACATGTTCTTCGTGGCTGTGGACCAGACGAATGTGCCACCAACTTGGAGGATCAAATCCCCATCAGTGGTGAAGCTCAAGACGGCGACCTGGCTTACAGGATTGTCGGGGTTGGCAGACCAGACTACAGGACCTTGGGGTCCCGAAAACGCTACAACGAGAATGAATGAATCTCCATCCATGGTATAGAAGCCAAAATAAGTTCCATACGAGGTTCCATTATTGGAGAGAACGGGAAGAATATAAGCGTTTCCTGTGTCCATGTATATTTTACTTTGCATCATGCTGGAAATGACCCAAAATGTTTTGGGAAGGGGAGCTACAGTAGAAGGCTGGGCAACGATGGTGCGGAAAAAACAGAAGCCAAGCAAGAAAACAAGGGCCATCGTCTTGTGAAAGTATTGCATGGTCATCGTTTTATACTTACGATAATTAACAATAACCTTTGCAGTCCGCTGAAGAGATCCTGTATAACACATCTGTTTTTGCTGGAGATCAGAATCACAAGCCACAGATTCCCCTTCTTTGCGAAATCTCCACCATATACAAAAACTAACAGACAGAAGAGACACCACAATTAGGAACAAAAACAATGAGGATGCAGGAAAAAAAATTGAGACAAGCAGTTAAACAGCACAAAAAGAAGGATCCAGGATGTACCATGTGGAATATTGATACTTCCTCCCCTTAGAATCCCTCAAAGAAAGATTGATACGAGAATCGAACAATAGAGTGATTGCCTATTTGCCTGGTGAGTTTTATGAATAGCCCAGCTTCAAACAGCACTATCCTTTCAGACCTGAAAGCCCATGATAAATTTCTTCGACGCACGAGAGTCTATATGCAGGATAGCTGGACCCTTTGACCCCAGTCCAATCTGTCGGCTCTCCCCCATCTGACTTTTCCGATGTGTGCAAATCTGGAAGACCACAAGGACTAGTTAATTGGAAACACGTTCTAGGTTGGACGGAGACTTTTCTCATGTGCTGGAACAGAAATATCATTATCAAGGAAGTAGCACAAGCGACATGTATGAACTCCTATGTCAGATCTCACAGGATGTTTTTGTGATCGAAAGTGAAAAAAAAGGAGCTAAGTGATTATGCCCGTGTTCAGTTCGACAGTTCGCGAAAACATTAGATTCGTCTCGCGATTTACAACCTATCCATATAATTTTCACATTTTTCGTTTACATTTAATACTTCATGCATCAAAGATTCTCCTTTGATGTGATGGATGAAAATATTTCGGGTGGGAACTAAACATGGCCTATGTGGTTATTCATCAAGTCAACAAGAGATGGTTGAGTGCACAGCTCATACAGAGGCCAGCATAAAGAAATTCCTTTATCTAAAAAAATCAAGTCAACAAGATAAGGATTGTCATGGCACATACTGAAACAAAAGAAAAATGGACGATTGGGCTGTTGCATGCTTTTTCGAGATGCTAGCTAAATAGGTCTGGCGGCTTATACATGCCCCAGAAACTGGTAGGTGTTCGCATGAAAAGTCCTTTAAGTTTTGTTCATTGCATATATTGTGATGAAGGCTTCAATCGGACACAAGAAAGAACACGGGAGCAAGAGTGAGGAGTACAGTACAGCGCATGTTGGTACAGCAAAGAGAGAATACGACTGGTTGGTGTTCCTATAGCCGTTGGCCGATGCTCTCTTTTCAACATCACATCCGTCAATCTGCAAGACGGTTACACGTTTGAAGTTTTTCCTATCTTCTTTTTCCTTTTTACAGTTTTGAGTATTTTTTCAGAGCATCTCCTGCGTTCTTGTGTTCCTCAGGCAACGGCAGGTTGCACAGCAGAGTAACTCTGGATTCAGCTATCTGAGGGCCTTTCTCCCGCGTGGATGGATTCATCTTCCAGAGCTTTACCTCCCACACCTTCCAATCAAAACATAGGGGTATAAATGCAAAAGAATCAATTAGGAAGCATGTAAAAGGATATTCTTTATTATAAGTAAGACAAAGAAAGAAATAATCTGTGTTAGGCATCCTAACTACTACTACCTCCGTCCCAGAAATAAACTTACTAGTAGTGATGGAATCCGTCCTAGCCGGATTCAACTCTCCGACTCGTTATAGGTGTTGTCTTCTGTGCTTTGAGACAAAAGTAAATGGAACCACTTAATCTAAATTACAACAGGCGGCAGACCTGCTCGAGATTGTGGCGTGTTCAATGTAGTAGCCAACAACTAGTGGGCGGGGCCGGTAGTTAAACCGTGTCGCATCCATGTTCTGACCCTGACTGCACGCTGCGTGTACTTATTATTGACTGTGATTTCCATTTTTCATGATTTGACACCACATAGATCATTTGTACGTTTATTCTTTGGTGAAAAAAAGGCAAGCATCATGTATAGATATATTGCCCTTTTTCGCTAATAGTATTGTACTCCCTCCGTCCCATAAAGAGTGCAATTTAGCATTTGAAAAAAATCCCACAAAGAATGCAATCCTAGAATTGGATCACAACTACCTTCCTAATTAGGTGGACAGATTTGATTTGCATGCCAAAACTAACCACTTTGGGTAAAAAAACTGAGGGCACGAGAGTCTTTTCTCACCACCACTAATCTGTCTGAAAAAATCTAGAATTGCACTCTTTATGGGACGGAGGGAGTACGTGATTGTGGCATCGTGCTAATTACATTCTTTGGGGTTTCGCACGGAATTCCTATCTTCTTTAGCATCGTGCCTTTTTTCGATAGGAGCAAATATTATGGAAGGCTGCAAGCAGACTTAATCCTACGTGGAGGAGAGATGAGAGGAGAGAGAAAAAAACGGTCGGTTAGCTTGCAGCCCACTCAAATGGGCGCATCAATCAACATCCTCTACCTGTGGGCCTCGATCCGCAAGGGCTATACGCCGCATATGCGGCATATACACGGTCACCGCAGGCCCTCCGCTGCTGGCTGCCCCCGCAAGCACGCGGAAAGAAGGTGTGCACGTGCTGCTTCATGTGAGGCGGCCCACTACAGGTAAGTTTGTTTTCTTTTTCTGTTTTTATTTACCAAAGACTTTTTATGTTCCTTTTCTTATTGGTTCTTTTCGGTTGTCTGTTTCTTTTCTTGTTAGTTTTTTTCGGTTGTATATGCTGTGACGTAGTTTTTTTTCCATTGAGCTATTTTTTTCCTCTTTTTCATTTTTATTTTGTTCTTTCTGTTTTATGCCCGTGCTTCTTTTATTTATATCTTTTTCTTTCTTTTCATGTTTTACTCATGTTTCTTATTCATGTTACTATGAAAATATTTTTCTACTATAGTGTGTTTTTCTTTCCTCTCATGTTTTTTTCCTTTCCTCTTATTTATCTTTTAAATTTTCTACTTTTTTCTCTTGTTTATTTTTTTTACTTATTCTCTCCCATGGTGTGGCTTCTTTATTTGAAAATAATTCTAATATAATTTATATCAGGAGTCATCATTTGTTGCCAAAGTTATATACAGTGTTCCAGGCGTACAATATTTTGTTCTTCCTGTATATATTTTTGTTCCAATAATCTCTCATAATACATTTGTTCTACATGTAAATATTTTTGTTCCATACGTATACATTTTTGTTCCCCATGAATAATATTACGTTTCATGTTTTTGTTCCATGATTTGTTCCACCTTTAATAATATATGTTCCTTTTATACGATATTTTTGTTCCATAAGGTTAGATGTTTTGTTTTGGTTGTTAAAATCAGACTAATTATTTTTTCTCTTAAAAATGTTTAATTTTTTTAATCTTAAACATAGTCAAGTGTGGTCTAGTTTTGAAGCTCTCGTCATAAGAAATGTAGTGGTGCAATCGAAATTTGATTTGGATCTTCGGTTTGTGAAATACGAATTGTTTTTTAAAATCTCTCATCGTGGGACCCGTGATTGTGACGTGTGAGCTGTCCGTGGTGTTTGCGTGTGCGGGGTTGGAGGGTGTGCGGCGACCAGCGGGGGCCGCATCTGCGGCGCCCAGTCGGTCCCGCCTGGATCAGTCAAAAGTCTGCTCATAACCCGCACCAGGCGTAGCAGCGGGCGCAGCAACGCGCCTGCAACTGGTCGGGCGGTTAGGTCATTAAACTTGCTCTAAGGCCTTCTCCAGTGGTACAGCTAGTATCTAGGTATAAGCACAGTAAAAATAACCATTCCAATAATCTAACTTGGCACATAGCTCATAATATGAAACATAACATACGTCACCCCCACGTAATCTCAAAAGTGTGTGTATATAACTACTCTCTCAGTCCCTATTTAACCGTCGTCGTTGGTGTGCATGCCACAAGTTTGACTCGATTGATAGAAAATACGTATATTATTTGTATCTTCAAATAAATTTGTTAAAAAGTAGACTAAGAGATCTTTCTAATATATTAATTATTTACCATAAATATTAACATTTTTTAATATAAAATTAAACAAGTTATTTCTTGAAAAGTGAGAAATACAATTATTTACGGACGGAGGGAATACCAATAGTAAAAACTCAAAAGTTAGTTATTCTCTCTTTTATATTAAAATATGAGAAAATATTTTATAAGTTATTAAAAGGCAATTATTGGAGAAGGCCTATGGAAAGTTTTTCAAGAGCGTACCTGATGACCAATTTTTTGTTTAATCGGAAAATCAGGATATACGTAACCGTTGCTATCAGATATCGCTGCCTCTGAGGGTAGCGACGAAATAAACAACGGTAAGGAAGAACTGATTAGAATCGCTCGTTTCAGAAGCAGAACACGGAACAGCATAGGCGTAACTTGATCTCTGAAATCGAATGGAATGGAATCCATGCGATGGAAGCCGCGGACTGAGCTTGAACTAATCAAAACCGCAAAGCAGCAAAGCAAAACGTGGGCGGATTGGTTAGCTAGCTCGCGACGCGCCAGCGATTCAATGTAGACAGAGTAAGAATCGTCTACTGATCCGGCAATTTCGATTTTCGAGAGAGAGAAAAAAAAACTAGTGATCCAGTAGGCAAGGTGTGTTGGGGATGGAGGCGACAGTGATTAAGGCAGGTGTGAATTCGAAGGCGGAGAAGAAGAAACCTGGGTGGAGCGGCCGAGGTGGACGGGGACGGCCCGCGCGAGGACGGTGTCGCCGAGGGCGGCGCTCCGGAAGTGGTTGATGCTGAGCTGCACGCCGGCGACGCGGCGGTAGCCCGAGGCCATGTGCGCGCCCATGCTCGCCAGCGACTCCGCCACCAGCGCCGACACGCCGCCGTGGAGCACCTTGAACGGCTGCCGGAACCGGAAGCGGCGCGCGTCATCGTCAGAACATCCGGCAGGCAGTAGTAACTGACTACTGGAGCAGCAGTAAGTAGTAACTGACTGACCTGGCAGCAGGTGGGCGTGACGAGGAGGCGGCCGGTGATCCGGGACGGGGAGAGCTCCTCCACCTCGAAGCCGATCGCGTGCAGCGGCGGGTCCAGCTCCGCCGCCTTGGCGCCGGAGCCCTCCGCCGCCGCCGGCTGCTGCCGCCGCGTGCCGTCGTCGCCCATGGCGAGCGCGATTGACCTGCCGGCAGGTTGCTGCGGGGGTAGTTGGGGTCGTGCAGAGCTCGGTCAGGGGAAGGTGGGTGCGCGCGTGGTGGAATGGAACGTTTGGGCTTTCTCCTCGCTGTGCGGGGGTCGTCTGACGGCGACCTGACCTCACCGACCGACGATCGGATTGGGGTTGTCGGATTGGAGGGTGTGGCTCCACCGTGTTCCTCTCTCGTTTAACTGCCCCGTGCGTGCTATGGCGTCACAGATTCCCCATTGTTGCACGGGCCTTCAGCGTACGATTTGTTCGTGTCACTGACAAATTGGGAGGACCTGCTACGCACTCGATTGCTCGAAACACGTAGCCCCGGCCAGCCAGGGCAGCGTCATTGGCTACCCGAATCGGGTGGTTGATGGTTAGAGCAGTAGACGGGGACGCTACAGCAGGTCGATGCTCCGGTTGGTGCTCTGTTGCGTCGTCATGCACGGTGATCGGTGAACTCGCCGCCGTGCTCGGTGCCACGTCCAGCTGGGCCGTGCGTGCTTCCTGAATGGCCGAACGTTTGGGCCTACACGACAAGGAAGCCAGCCCGCGACATCACCAAATTACCAGAGCAAGGGCCCGGCCGGGCCGTGGACGCATCAGAAAGGAAAAAGTCCCTTTTACCTCCCTGGACATCAAGCCGAGTCTGCGTTTCCTCCCTAGACCGCAAAACCATTTATTTAACACCCTCAACTATCAAAACCGTCCGTTTTACCCCCCTCGGCAGTTTGGTTGGTGGTTTTGGGTGACGTGGCAGCGGGCCCCACATGTCAACGTGGGCCCATCTCCATTCTCTCTCTTCTTCCTCTCTCCACCTCCTCTCCGCTCCTCCGCTCCCCGGCGGCCTGAGGGGCTGAGCGGCCGGCCTCGAGCTCCCCTGCTCGCGCCGCTTCCATCTCCGCCGCCAGCCACGCGCGAGCTCCACGAGCCGCCGCGGGAGGGAGGGGCCGCCGCCGCCGCGCTGGGGACGAGGCCGGCCGGAGATGGTGCTGCCCCGCGCCGCGCCGACCGCCGCCCTGCTCCTCCTGGCCGGCCAAATCGAGGCCGCCGCAGGAGCCCGACGGCTCGCCTTTGCCCAGATCTCCGGCGCCGTCGGTGACCTCGCGCGCCGGATGCCCCTACCCCTCCCCGCCGGGGTTGGCTGTGACCTCTGCTCCTCGGCCGCCGGCAAGAAGGAGGAGCTAGGTGTCGCGCGCGTTTTCCTGCCTCACCTCGCGCCGACCTTCGTGCTGCGGCAGGGCAAGTGGCAGGTCACGGAGGTGACGGAGATGGTGAGGGTGGCGGTGGAGAAGAGGAGAAAGAGAGAAGAGGCAGTGAAGAGAGGAAGAAGAGAGGGAATGGAGGTGGGCCCCACGTTGACATGTGGGCCCCACTGCCAGGTCAGCGTAAAACCGCCAACCAAACCGCTGAGGGGGGTAAAACAAACGGTTTTGACAGTTGAGGGGGTTAGATAAATGGTTTTGCGGTTTAGGGAGGAAAGACGAACTCGGCTTGATGTCCAGGGAGGTAAAAGGGACTTTTTCCCATCAGAAATACAATGGGCCAAGGTGGACGTGGCAAGTCCGTAGGCACTGGGCCGGTTGATGATGCTTACGCTGGCCGCGGGCCCAAGCTAAGCGCGCGCGCCGCCACGAACAAACACGTTTTTTCAGCCGAGCATCTCTCTCTCGACTCTCTCTCTCCCCCAGCCGCACCCGGCCTCGCCGCCGCGCAGCCAATTTCAAATCCTGGACAAAAACGGAACGGAGCACGGCCGCCGCTCAGATCAGGATCAGATCCGCCTCCTGCGGCCGCGTCCCAAACTCCCAATCGCAGGTAAACCTCCCCAAATTTCAATTCCTTCTCGTTCCCCTCCACTCCGCTAGGGTTCCGCCATCCCCATTCCCCACCGCGCCAGCCAGCCCAGAGCCCGGCCGCCGCTGGACCCGCGCCGCGCTTGCTCGCCTCGACCGTCCATGCCGCGCCCCTAGCCTGCCGCCGCCGCCGCTCCATGCCCCGCTCCTTCTTCCCGACCTGCTCCTCCCAGAAAGGTGCCCGCCGCCCGCCGGCCTCCGCAGCGAGATTTGGTTGCTTGCCTGAGTTTCGGATTAACGTTTTGCTTTGATGACTTTTTGCGCAGCCGAAATGGAGGAGATGTGCAAGGAGCTCGACGACCTGCGGGCCGAGGTGGAGGCGCTCGCCGCGCAGCTCCGCGCCAAGTCCGACCTCGCCGACGGCCTCAAGCGCGCGAGCGCGGACCAGGCGGCGCGGCTGCGTGACGCCCGGGCGGAGGCGGAGCGGCACGCGGCGGAGGCCGCGGCGAGGGGCGAGGAGGCCGCCGCCGCTGGGGAGCGGTGCGAGCAGCTGGAGGCCAGGCTGGCCGAGAAAGAGCAGGCGCTGAGGCACCTCTGTGGGGCGCACGATGCGCTCAAGGGTAGCCTCCGGGAGAAGACCGAGGGGCTCGAGGCCGACAAGAGGGGCCTCCTCGCGGCGCTCGAGGACGCCGAGGCGAGGCAGGCGGAGCAGGAGGCCGCCCTGCGCGCGCGCGACGGCGAGGTGGCGCGGCTCCGGGGGCTCTTGTCGGAGAAGGAGAGGAGGTGCGGCGAGGCCGAGAAGAGGGCGGCCGCGCCGAGGGAGGTGGTGATGAGGGACGACATGCTGGTGAAGCTGGAGGAGGAGAAGGCTGCCGTCGAGGGCAAGCTCAAGTGGAAGGCCGAGCAGTTCAGGCACCTCGAGGAGGCGCTCAAGAAGGTCCAGGATGACTTCAGGGCGGCCAAGAGGGAGTGGGGCTCAGATAGGTCAACTTTGGTTGATCGGATTGGTGCTCTTGAGTCTGATTTGGATTCCAAGACTAGAGTTGCGCAGGATTTCCGATCCAGGCTGGAGATGTGCAGCCAGGCGTTGGCACATGAGGAAGGTCGGAGGAAGCGTGTGGAAGCAGAGATGTCTGAGCTGCGCCACCTGTATGGCAATGTGGTCTCAGATTATGAAGAGGCCAGATCAATGGTTGAGTCGTTGACCGCAAATAGGGATGGCGAGATTGCATCTTTGAGGAGCTCGCTGGCTGAGAAGGCCACATTGCTTAAGGAAATTGGGTACACTAAGGCACATCTTGAGCAAGAAAATGAAGATTTGCAGTCAATGCTGAAGGAGTACCAGGAAGCACAAATTTGTGGCACAGATGCTGTTGTGTCATTGAAAGATCTGCGGGAGAAGTTCCGAGCTCTGGAGCAGACACATAGAACTTGCCTTGAGAAGCTGAGAGATAAAGAAGCAGAATGGAGAATGCAGATGGAGAAGCTTGTGAGTGACTTGGATGGATCCTTATCACAGTTGGAATCAAAGGATATGCTTATCAGGGAATTGCAGAATGAGTTACTGGGCAGTTACAAATCCCTTGAGCTGCAAACTGTGGAGAATTGGGAAGCTTTGATAATTACCACTGTTGTACAGTCAAGATTCCGTGAGTCCTGCTCATGTATTGATACTGTTAGACTGAATATGCAGCGTCATTCTGAAGAAATTGAAAAGGAAATTGTTTGTGTCAGAAAGCAGTTGGAAGAAAGAAATTGCACAATTGTTCAATCTCTAGCTGAACAGAAACAGCAATCTGAGATAATAGCAACATTGCAGGGAAGAATTGAGGAGCTAGAACATACAGAACAAGAACAGGAGAAGATGCAAAGGCAGCTTGATACATACAAAGAGATGCTTGACAACACATCAAGAGATGTTCACTGCGTAAAAGGTGAAGCTTCAGAGAAGGAAAGGAAACTGCAGCAGAGATTGACGGAGGCATTAGGTGCTCTTGATGAAGCAAACTGTGCCCTTGCTGACAGGAAGAATGAGCTGAGCCAATTAGAAATCAATCTTGATCAGCAAAAGCAAGCAATTGAGCATTTGGAAAAACAGAAAGTTGGTATGCAGAGTGAACTCGAAGGCTATATGGATAGCAACCGTATACTGAAGAGAGATCTCGATGATGCTCTTGTTGCCAAGATGGAAGCTGAGGAGGTGCTTAGACAAGAAAAGGTAAAGTTACAAGGTGCCCTTGATGAGGCGAGTTATGTCCTATCTGAGAGGAGCAGTGAGCTGAGCCAATTGAGGAACAATTTTCATCAGCAAAAGCAAGCATTAGAGCATTTGGAGAAGCTGAAGATTGATATGAAAACTGAACTCAGAACGTATATGGATGAAAACTGTGTACTGAAGAGAGATTTGGATGGTGCTCTTGTTGCCAAAATGGAGAGCGAGGAGTGTCACATAAAAGAAAAGGAGAAGTTATGTGGTA
Source organism: Urochloa ruziziensis (assembly GCA_015476505.1). Lineage (NCBI taxonomy): Eukaryota > Viridiplantae > Streptophyta > Magnoliopsida > Poales > Poaceae > Urochloa > Urochloa ruziziensis. The sequence goes on from CM027118.1 coordinate 63,954,547, forward strand.
TAATTAGCGAGAAAGGAGAGGTGATTGATGAGCTTGAGCGACACATCGCTGCACTAGAAGAAGAAAACCTGGGCCAAAAACTTGACTTGGGTAGTCTTATCAAGATGGAGTATGAGAAATCAGTTCAAGAAGTGAATAGCAATTACTCTGAAATTGTTGAGGTCTATGACAAAAAACTGTTGGAGCTTGAAGAAAGGGTTAGTTTGTTTGAGCAGAAATTCACATGCAGGGAGCAGGAGATCTTGGATATGTTTGATCAAGAGGAAGCAGATTGGTATACGCTAATTGCAGAGAAAGAACTTGCTATTTCTGATATTCAAAGAACTGTTGAATCTGTTAAACTTGACATCAAGCAACTTCTTGAAACTGCAGCAGCAAAAGTCACAGAAGTTCAGCTGGAGGTTAATCAACTTTATCGATTTGCAGAAACTCTGAATTCACTTAATATCATCCAAGAGCATGATAGTGTTTTCAAGAATATGCTCATTGAAGAATGTGAAAGAGAACTCAAGTCCCTGCAGGTGGATTTAGTGGTAGAGAAAGAACAGTCAGGAAATTTGAAGAATCTTATTGGGCAGCTCAAAGCTGACGCTACTGCAGAAATGACAGAAAAAACGAAGGAACATATTGAAGTTGCACATAAGCTGAAATCATTGGAGGAAAGAAATGAAATATTAGAAGAGCAGCTGGGAGTGCTGAAGTGTAGAACATTGGATCTGTCTAATGTTGTTCTTCAAGAGAGGAATCAGTTAGTTGATGAGCTGACTGGACTCACCAATACCATTGGGGAGGTAATTTTTGGAGGTGAAAACCTGATGTCAGATTTGAGAAGGGTCATGCAGAAAGTTAATGAAGAGGAAACATACAATGACACACCTAGCTCAGAAAGGACTAATGCTAGAACTTCTGCACCTTTGATCAAGAACAAATCAGGGCATGTCCTGGATAGAAGATCACCTCTGAAGGAGCACAACTACTAGTCTTTGTACCTGGTAGATAGATCAGATCGTGTACTGACACTAGTAATATCTGTACTTTGTTTTCCAAGAATCCCAGAAGCTTCACATGCTGCTGCCCCATAGATTACTAGATTTGTACCCTTTTCTTTTCCTTACCTAATGCCATTGTGTTCTGTTATTTACACTCAATGGCTGTGGGTTGTCCAACAATTTCTTTTTATGGATTGCATTTGAATTACATAGTTGCCCCAGTGTTGAATGGAATGAAGCCTATTGCTGGAGATTGCTGCGACTCACTGTTAAGCATAGCTGGATACTCTGATTGATAAATTTCATTTACATGTAGATATCTGTCTGGTTTTCTTATTTCCTGTCTGAACCTCTAATTATGGAACTCCCAAATTTTCGTTTTACGGTTTTAAAATCTACCTGAGTTCCTAACTGAACCTTATACAGATGCTAGCATACTTGTGCCAGTGTTTTACAAATATGATGGCACTAGACAAATTAGGCTGTATTTACACAGTTCTGAGTATACATCCACCGAAAGGAGGAAAACGGCAGTCACTCTTTTTGGCTGTGGCTAACAAATAAACAACAAATCGTCCAAAGTAATCTTGCGAATTAACAGAGTACCATTACAAATTACAAAAGGTCTTGTATTTTATAAAATCTGTATGTACAAATATTTACAGCTTCTGCACCTAGGCAACGACGGAAAATAAGCATGAACACAACCTAAGCCCTAACTGACTCCCAGATCGTTCTTCTGTTCTCCATGGCCGCCTGGGCATATCTGCTCCTCGCCTTCTCCCTTGCGGCGCCAGTGAAGAGCACCCGCCGTGTTGCCTTCGCCGTGGACACCAAAGGAGCGGCTACTTTCTTTGACATGCAGATGCAGGGCACTGCGTAGTACATCGGCCGCGCCGGCGGCGGCGCGGGTGCGCGCAACAGGCCACGGCGCTGACGGTTGCATTGGGGGAAGGCCGGCTGGACACGGGCGGTGGCCCGTGCGATCTCCTCCGCGCTCTGGATGCGCCGCATCGGCGCTGGCCGCAAGTGCAGTTGCGCCAGGTCGCTCTGGATGCGCCGCATCTTCGGCGCGAGTGGCGGCAGCCCCGCCGCCGCTGCTCCCCGCCCTTGGAATTCGCCGCCGTTGGAGGCGCTGGTGATGACGAAGACACGGAACCTCGCGTCCGGACGCGTGGCGCGCAGGCGGTCGTACTCGTCGCGCATGTGCGCGAGCTCCTCGTCGCAGGTGACCGACACGAGTACGTCCCCGAGGGGCCCCTCGTCGTCGTCGGCGAGGCGGTGCCTGATCGCGCGCACCTCCGCGCCGCCGGCCACCTCCGACGACAGCCGCGCCGCCAGGTCGCGGAACGTCGCCGCGCGCGGCACGGCGAGGACGCGCGTCTCGCCGCCCACGTACCGCGGCGCGCCGTCGGGGCCGCAGGGCAGGAAGACGCCGCCGTGGCTGCAGTTCAGCCTGATGTGCGCGCCGCCGCCGCTGCAGGACGAGGCCTCCGCCCCCGCCATGAGGCCGAGTGGTGAGTGGAGTGGATCGTGTCGTGTGGGAGATTTGTTTTGGTCGTGGGTTTATAGCCCCGCCATTGACGCGTGATCACGACCGGATCTAGGTGGATCCGTGGATGGCAGTTGCATTCAGCTCGGAATCTCTGAGGGCAGCTCTTCACCGTTGGAATCAATTCCCACGGTACTCGGAAGCCAACACGTGGTTCGCTAACAGTTGAGGTGTGGGGGAACTAGAGATTCATTTTATCATTCAGTTGTAATTCCTCCGCCTGCCTGCCAATTAGGGGAATTTTGCATGTTTAGATTCTCATTTTCTTCCAATAACAATTTTGTCAACCAAATGCTCGTTAGTACTTCTTCGGTTTAAAAAATACTCCCTCCGGTTTAGTATTAGAAGTCGTTTTGGACAAGGTTTGAGTCAAACATTAGGAATATAAATCATGAATAACATTTAAGTTGTTGAGTTTGAAAATGTGAAAATCATATCAATAGATTGGTCTTGAAAATTACTTTCATAAAAATATACATATATAACTTTTCAAGAAATATTTTTTATAGAAAAGATAAGTCAAAGTTTTTCTTTGGTGACCGTGTCGCTGTCCTAAACGACTTCTAATATTGAACTGGAGGGAGTATAAGGCATATTAGGATTCACAAAGATCAATCTCTGAAAATTTTTACGAGCAAAATTTAAAATTTATGCATGTTGTGTACATAAAATTTGCATTAATATTTTCATATTTCACATGTCCCTCCGTCCAAAAAGAATTGTGTTTTTTGTTCCAAATTTGGTTAAAAAAAGAATGACGTTCTGTATTTCAAATTTTGTAAAAAAAATAATGTTATGGGACATGCATGTATAATCTAGCGTGTTGATTTTGTGCATGCATGATTAAATAAAAAGATGTGTCTTTTTTCTCCACCTTTAATCTGTTTGAAAAATTTGAGAACGTCGTTATTTTGTATGCCGAGGGAGTATCTTTTAATATGACATTATTTTATAGCAATTTGTAATATATTGTCAAAGAAACGGATGGCTAGCGTACGCGTAGCTCGCTGACTCGGCAATAAAATCAACCGAGATGCCATTCCAGTTGTTAACTGAAAACTCAAATTTTACACATTGCTTTCAATAATGACAGCGACGATCTCCTTAATCTGACAAGTAAGCAGACTTTTTCTTGTGAACTATATATCTCTAACCAGACTGTCAGAGCAAGATGCTAGTTTGTCAGAGTAACTACAGGAGTACTCGCTTCTGGTTATCCAGGAGGCGGCAGGAGCTACCAAATCGGATTCTCCAGGTAGCATTGCTTAGGAAATTTCGGCAGGTTGGCAGCCTGAAAAGATACGTGTTGGAGCCATGATCAGATATTTTTCAATCTGGAGAAGAAACGTGCATAACTCAGAAATCTGTGTAGGTGGAGGGCTGGATTTGTATTAAGCTATAAAAAAGCAACGCTTGTCCATGACATGACAGATTATACGGATGCAATTTCATTAGGGTGTACTCCCTCTGTCTCAAAATAAAAGTAGTTGGGAAAGCATGTTTGCCTCACAAACACGCTTTTGCAAACACGCTTTTCCAACAACTCTTATTTGGGGACGGAGGGTATAGTAGGAAGAGTAGCATTTAATCATTTATACCGTATACATAATATTCAGTTCATAGAACTGCACTATTCAGAACTCTGTAGGCCCATGACATGACAGAATCGCATCGAAGAGGGGCGCTGCCCGCTACTTGCTTGGACATGTAGGTCCTGGCGTCCTGCGTGCATGTGCATTGGCCGCGCCGGCGGCGGCGGAGCGGGCGCGCACAGGTACCAGCGCTGGCAGGAGCAGCGTAGTAGGCGGGGGCGCCGCCGCGCCGGTGCAGCTGTGCCCGCTCGCTCTGCACGCGCCGCTTGCTTGACCGGCGCGAGGTGTAGAAGGGGTTGGAGCAGGCCGAGCCCAAATTTTGTTTTGGGCCGAAGGTTCTGATGGACTAACGGATTGACATTTACGGTCCATTATACTCCGTATTTCACTTGCGCGCCGTTTCCATTCTTCAATTTTGATCCACTCGGCCCAATGTTGTGATAAATTCGGCTCTCGTAAAATCAGTCAGTTCAAATATATTAGTACTTAACGTACTTATTACCACGAGCCGGTGTCTTTTTCATGAGAAGAAAGAATTTCAAAGTTGGTAAAGTACACCCACCAATTCTAGTATTCTACAATAGGATAGTAACCATTGCCGACTCCAGCCGTTGAATTGTGCCCTTGACCGTGACGTGTGAGCCGAGCTGACTTTTGAATTGATGGTACAAAAGCGACTTTGAGCTCACATTGCCAAAACCTTTCATTTGCTTGTTCGTTTGTTTTTTTTTCCCCGTAAGGCCGACGTCTTTGCGATTATTGACTTTATGTTTCGCCTCACTGATGGTTGTACGCAGTTTGACAATGTCAATATGCACTCGCCAGCTATGCATTTGAATGCGTTGTGGCTATGGCTTTCGCTGATCCTGAAAAAGTAAGGTCAAACAGAGTGCACCTCCTCGTGTCGCGTCTCTGTCCTCACTCTTCAGGTGCGTTTAATCTTTCAGTGACCTACAGCCTGCCTAGTCAAAGGCGATCGACAAGCTCATCAAATCACCAATTTTCACAACTAAACACCGACCAGTGTATGGGCCCCGGCCCCCGGAGCCTTCAATCCTCACGGCCTCACCCAAGTCTGTCAGCATAATCCACAAGTATATTTCAAACTAAACCTTAGTCAAATCCAATGTACTCCTACCTGACAATGCAGAGTGCCGCGCAGCGTAGCATACTGCAAATATCAAATGGACTGCATTAACACGATTCTTTTTTTCCCTATGGGGAGAGAGAGAGAGAGAGAGAGAGAGAGAGAGAGAGAGAGAGAGAGAGAGAGAGATTAACTGGCCGTTTCGTGTCGGATAATCGAGCACAGGAAAATTGTCATCCCTTGCTTATCAGCTCCGTGGGAGAAACCGGCATGAGCAGTGCAGTGAAGTGATTGTAGTCAAAGCAGTCGCCATCCGAGCAGGCGAGCAGCCGTGGACAAATGTCTCCCTTCCACTCGCCCTCCCGTATTTAAACCCAACTTGGTCAACACTCACATGGCATGCTGCCGATGCCGCCGCCTCCCTCCTCACCTTCCAATTCTCTCCAATAAATCCACACCTGCTCCTCGACGCGCCGCGGCTCGGCCATGCCCGCAGGAGCCAGGCGCGTCCCCACGACGGGATGAGGAGGCCTCCACCCGCGGCGCGCGTGCGCCGCTCGCTCCTCATACCCCTGCTCCTCCGCTGGTGCTGCCTCGCCGCCTGGTCGCCGCCGGCCGCTCGCGCCCTCCCGCTATGCACCGACGGAAGTGAGCGGCGCTTCTCCGATCATTCCGTCGGTTCGTCCTCGCGCCGTCTTCTGATTCGGCGGCTTAATTTCTGCTTTGCAGGGGCGCCGGCGCCGCTTAACAGGACGCTGGGCTTCTGCTCCGCCTACGGCGGGGCCGGCGGCAGCTGCTGCGACGCGGCCGCGGACGCCGCGCTGCGGAAGAGGTTCGACGCCATGAAGATCGCCGACGCGGCCTGTGCCGGCGTCGTCAAGTCCGTCCTCTGCGCGGTAATCACCGACCACTTGATTTGAATTGCCTGCTCCGCGCTAGCGTGGCTGAACATCTGTCCTGTGTTGACGGTTGACTGGCACTCTGGGCTGCGCGCGACCTGCTCGACAATTTGCCGATGAGGGGAAACGAAAGCTGGGATTAGTGTAGTGGCATTATTTTTTTCCCCTTTCTTTCCGGAATACCGAATACTAGGTTGCGCCCTTTTACTTTTAAAAATTGGGCCACTAGTGTTGATCCGTCATATGAGTACTCGGTCAAATGCTATTGGATCTCGGAGGCCTGGACAAGTAGTTGGATACTTGGATCTTTGTCGAGATACGAGCGCGCTGTCTACCGCTACCATGCCCGTGTCAATACCGAGAATCTTGAGAAGAATATACTAAGAAACATCGATGTGCATCCCCAAAAGTAGAGGAGTATGTTTATTCAGCTTCACTGCAATTGAGACGAAGCATATTACTGTAGCTGAAGATGCGTTTTCCCCATATTTTCTTTCGAATCTAAAAGGTTGTCATGCTGGAGTGGACAAAGTAAAAAATCTCGAGAGACAATCCTTGTTTCTTGCTAGGTTCCAGGCTCTGGGTTTCTAGATGGGCTTTTTTGTTGGAAAATAGCGGGAAAATCATGGTACAGAGAGAGAGAAGGGAAAAAACGAGAGACTTGCATAAACTCATTGTTATCTTTGAGAATCAAGATGTTAACCCTATGTTCAGAGTACATGTCACTATGTCAGTACTATTGAACTGTGACTTGTTTTTGAACATCTGTAATTCTTTATGCTTTCCATTATGCAGTATTTTGCTATTCCATTGTTGCTCTCATATATTATTACTGACAAACAGGAATGCAGTCCATTTTCAGCTGAGTTGTTCAACTCAAGCTCAAAGATTCAGATGGTTCCTCTCCTGTGCAACTATACTTCTTCAGCAAGTTCTGCTCAATCAAAAGATTCTATACAAGACTACTGTAAACTAGTTTGGGAGACTTGCGAAAATGTGACAATAGTGAACTCTCCCTTTCAGCCTCCCTTGAAAGGAAGTGCAAGACAACCTAGTTCATCGTCAAAGCTCACTGATGTCTGGCGCTCAGAAAATGACTTCTGCACATCATTTGGTGGCTCGTCTAGAGACCAGTCTTTATGCTTCAATGGAAATGCAGTTTTCTTCAACACTACAGATCCATCACCCGCACCTAAAGGGATATGCCTTGAGAGAATAGGCAACGGGTCCTATCTGAACATGGCTCCGCATCCTGATGGATCCAACAGAGTTTTCTTGTCTAGCCAAGCTGGAAAGATATGGTTAGCAAGCATTCCAGAACAAGGCTCTGGGGGCACTCTACAATATGACGAGGCAAACCCATTTCTTGATCTAACTGATGAAGTTCATTTGGATTCGCAGTTTGGCCTCATGGGTATAGCATTTCATCCAAAGTTTGCTACCAATGGACGCTTCTTTGTTTCTTATAATTGTGATAGAACTCAATCGCCTAACTGTGCTGGTAGGTGTTCATGTAATTCTGGTGCTAACTGTGATCCATCTAAGCTTGGACCTGATAATGGAGCTCAGCCATGCCAGTACCAAGTTGTTGTTTCTGAGTATTCTGCAAAAGTCTCCTCATCAAATGTTTCTGCGGTATGCTTTCTTTACCTTCACCAGTAAAATTCTTGGTTACATTTCCTCACAGTTATTTTATTTTCTAGGCAACATCTGCCAATCCATCTGAAGTTAGAAGGATTTTTACAATGGGACTGCCATATACGGCTCACCATGGAGGTCAAATACTATTTGGACCAGCAGATGGGTATCTTTATCTTATGATGGGGGATGGTGGAAGCAAAGGCGACCCTTTTAATTTCTCTCAAAATAAGAAATCACTTTTGGGGAAAATAATGAGGCTTGATATTGACGGCACACAAAGTAAGTTGGCAATAATGGTTTGTCCTTCTTTGTTGCTAAGCCATGTGCTTGTAATCTTAAGTGTACATCTCATTATTCGCTAGTACTTTTACTGGACTATTGTAGACATTCAGACTTCAGTTAGCACGTAGTAGGATCACAGTTATTTAGCTCGAAGTTGTATTGTTCTTCTGAGTGGCAGTGTTAAGGTTAATGTTCTTAAGCATGGAATTTGATTATGCCTGAGAATAACCACTCAATTTCTCACTTTGTGAGCAATCATTTGAAATGTTTGAATCAAGGAAGTTTTCAATTTTCATACCCTGTGTAAAGAGCAGTGTTGTACTACTTTAGTGTAAAAAATGATGTTAAATGCGTCTAACTCAAAAACATTAAAATGACCAAAAAAAATTGATGACAGGATGTTTCTTATGTACATATGGTTGTGGTTATGAAATCTAGTTGACGGTGATATTTGGTGTATGGAGCCGCTAATTTGACACCTGAAAAGATATTGTTGCTTGTTGTTTTCATGCATGTTACCTTCTTCAGAATGCAAGTCAGCCTTTTGAGATGTCATTCTATTAGATGAACACTGAGGTCTTTGAAGCTTTATGTAGAATGAAGTATAACATTTAACTCTGATTGGTTTCGCTCAATCTTTATAATGTTGTTATTTTTCAGGCCAGAGTCAAGCCATAAACCAGAGCCTATGGGGTAACTATTCTATTCCAAAGGACAATCCATTTGCTGATGATAGTGACTTACTGCCAGAGATTTGGGCCTTGGGTTTCGCCAACCCTTGGAGATGCAGTTTTGATTCTGAGAGGCCTTCGTATTTCTACTGTGGAGATGTTGGGCAGGTACCACTCCAATTCGAAGTTTGTCAAGCCGCATGTGTTAACCTTTCAAAACCAGGAAAAAAAAATGAAGTGTCGACAGTTCTTCTATAGAGACTGGACATTTTCTGTACTTTTTAAAAAGATAATATATAATTTACATAAGACTAGTGTGTAGTATCCTTTGTATATTACTATATTCAAATATAGTAGAATAAACTTCTTGCTTTATTTTCGTTGACTCTTATTTTACATTACAAAAATATTTTCATTAATCATTTGTAATTTCTGGAACAAGAGAACTATGACTTATGACTAAAACATAGATCACCAGCTTGAACATTGCCAGGCATCTCCTTCTGATTTTGTCTTGGACTTTTATCTTACTCTTACATGAACAGGACGCATACGAAGAGGTAGATTTGATCACCAAGGGAGGAAACTATGGATGGCGTGCATACGAGGGCCCTTACATTTATCATCCAAAACAGTCACCTGGGGGGAATACGTCACTTGATTCTATAAACGCCATTTTCCCTGTCATGGGTTACGACCATTCTACTGTCAACAAGGACATTGGGTCTGCATCAATTACAGGGGGATATGTTTATCGAGGGTCCGCTGATCCCTGCTTATATGGAAGGTATGCAGTTACTGCCTAGCAAAAAACACTTCTGTTTCATTGTGTTGGAGGGATTGGGTCTAAACTGACAGAAGATACTAGATGATACCCCGCGCGTTGCTGCGGGATTTTATAGCACGATATAGGTCATGGAAAAATTTGAAATATAAAATTTGAAAATAAAGAATGAATGGAAGAAAACACAATGAGATAAAACAATTGAACCTCCCACTCTTACCCAGGACGATACTCTCTGCATCTGGCAGCGGCGGGCTACTGCACGACCGACGCGAGGGCTCCTGGTGCCCGGTGGCAGTGGTCTCTTGCAGCCGATCAGCAGGGGTCTCTGGGTTCCTGGCGAGGCAGTGACCGGTAGCAGCTAGAGGACTGAAGGAGTTGGGCGTCGGAGGGATGTTGGTCGGGCGGTCCTAGGTTGCAGCAGAAGCGACGCAGGCAGTGATACGTGAGGTGCAGCATCCCATGCTCCTCCTCTGGCTCTTTGGGTCATATAACCACCGAGAGAGACGTTTCAGCTAACGTAACGGAACATTAGAAGGGGAAGCGTTGAAGACAAATGGTCAGATAGAATATTATAGGAACGGTGAACTAACTTGAGTGGAGTAAACCATGGTTGCCGTTCTTGATGACGTGGCTTCACTGAATCGAAGAGAAATATGTTAGTGGGGATCTCCTATATAGGTATAGTAGATAGCCTGATTTTTCCTTTAGCAGCCCGAATTATTCTTTATATTTTTAGGCAAAAATAGATCTGGATGGGCACACTTCATTTCATGGTTTAGAAACCACACTTTGTTTCAATTTCGACCTGTTAAATTTTCCTTTATGCAAAAGGCGATCAAGCTTGTCAAACAACTGCAAGCACATGCAAAAGGGTAGCATTTGCACCATCCGATTATGTTCCAATATCCCATCAATCTGTCACCACTAACTATTTAGTATTTGAAAGGCGCACGAGCATCTTTGATTGACAATCTAACTGCTAATGCTCTTCTCAGGTACCTCTACACCGATCTGTACTCATCGCTGATGTGGACCGGTACAGAGATCCCTGAGAGCAGCGGGAACTACACCTCGGCTGTGATGCCCTTGAGCTGCTCCAAGAACTCCCCGATCGCCTGCGAATCCGCCACCGGAGCACCGACCCGTTACTCGGTTACATCTTCTCGTTCGGGCAGGACAACAGCAAGGACATCTTCGTTCTGGCGAGCAAGGGCGTGTACCGAGTCGTCAGGCCCAGCCTCTGCGGCTACACCTGTGCCGCGGAGAAGCCGGAGACCAACAACAACGGAACGACGCCGTCTGGCTCTTCGTCGTCTGCTCCGGCGACACGGCTGGGGAAATTGGTGGCAGTAGCTTTGGCGCTTGCTGTATGTGCGCTGTACTGTTGAGATGCCCACCCGGCTTGATTCTTCGGTTTAGTTTAGCTTCACGCTTGCTGTGCAGCCCTGGTGACTCTACTTCACTACTTGTGTGTAATGCAGTACAGTAGTACTAGTATATACGGAGTATTGGTTTTAGACTTTTAGTTGAAGTTTTGTGGGAGAACACAACGTAGCATCTACCATCTAGCATGCTTGCTACCGATATCAGTCTGCCAAAATTTTGGTGCTTTTGATGCCATCTGTAGCGTACTCCGTAAGTGGTAGTCCTGTTCATTTCATCGCATGGATCCGACACGCTGCCATTGTGATATCTCGTTTTGGCAGCTAAGTATATTCCACCAATTTTCATGGTCTATGGACGAGGAAGACGCGCCCGTGAGAGATTTCAAATCTTCTCATGCCGGTGATTAAACCTGCAATGCAAGCGTTGCTTTGGCATTTTTGTTCAGAAAGGAATCTGCCGGCCTTCTTCTGTTCTTGTCCTTGTCTCGGTCGAGGAACGGTACGGCTTATCGGCTCTGGCTCCACCCCAACCCACGACAAGAAATGTCCCTCTCGTCCGGCAGCTGCTCGTCCTCTCGTGCTGCCTGTGATGCCGTCGTGCGGAGGCGTTAGCGTCCAACCGGGAAAACTGGAGGAGCGACGGCCTTTGTTTAACATTCCAGCACCAGACCAGATGGAACAAAATCCAAGGATGAAATCCTCGTTGTCAACGATCCGGTGGTTGGGTTCCAGCTCGTCGGATTGTATAATGGCTACACGTCGCCGAGCGAAGGACGCGAGGAAGATGGTGGACGACACCACACCCCCGTGCCAACCAAAGGCGTGCGGCACGGTGGGTGCACGCCCGTGCAGGGCTGCGTCAGGGCCCGGGGTTCGAACGTTGCTCGGGTTCGGCGATGACAGACGTGATGGCGGAGCATAACGCGGCGAGGCCTCGGCGTCCGTCTCTTCATTGTACGCACGTCGCCGGCCACAGGTCCAGAAAAGGAAATGTTGGTGTCATACCTTTCATTATTAGTTTCAAATCATGCCGGCCGGCCGCGTCATCGTCCTAGTCGTACAGCTCGTACTGCACGCTGCACGCTGCAGCTAGGGCAAAAGTGGGATTTAAATTTGCGTCCGCGTGTGTAGCACGCACATCATATCAAACCCGAAACTATTATGCACAGAATTATTCATCTCATATTGAAATTCGAAAACATACATACAGACAGTCATACAGATACATACTGCTGATTAAAGCAGATTGCTGGCTCAACGAACTCTCAACCGCTCCAACAAATTCGTGGCGTCGTGCTTCCCCTCACACACGCGCGCACGTCATGGCGTCAGGGCTCCGAGCTCACGCTGGCACTGACGACGCATAAAGCCTCGATCCCGCCTCCCCGGCATCTCCCCGCTCCCTCCTCCGGCCGCCAGCCAGAACGTCCAGCCATGGAGTCCGCCGCCTGCCCCGCGCGCGCCGTCGCCGCCGTCGACCTCCGCTGGCTGCTCTCCGTCGCCGCGGGCGGCCTCTTCGCGCTGCTCCTCCTCCTCACCATCTCCCCCTTCCCGTTCCCCTCCTCCTCCTCCTCCTCCCGCTTCTACCTATCCCCAACCACCACCTCCTCCTCTTCCCCCCAACGCCCGCTCCCGCCGCTCTACGTCGAGTCCACGCTCTCCCGCCCTGCTCCCCCCTCCACCACCACCACCTCCCCGCCGCGCTTCGCCTACCTGATCTCCGGCTCGGCGGGGGACGCCGGGATGATGCGGCGGTGCCTTCTCGCGCTCTACCACCCTCGCAACCGCTACATCCTCCACCTCGACGCGGAGGCGCCCGACGCCGACCGCGCGGGGCTCGGCCGCCTTCGTCGCGTCGCACCCGGTGCTCTCCAAGACCGGCAACGTCAGGGTGGTCGAGAAGGCCAACCTCGTGACCTACAGGGGCCCCACCATGGTGACCACCACGCTGCACGCCGCCGCGGCGTTCCTCTGGGGAGAGGGCCGCGGCCGCGGCGCCGACTGGGACTGGTTCATCAACCTCTCCGCCTCCGACTACCCGCTCGTCACGCAGGATGGTAAGTAACGGATTTGTTTGGTTTTTTCTTCTTTTTTTTTTTCTTCTCCAGTGTGTGGACCATCGATGCTTGAAAAGTTGCTGAAATTATGAATTTATATGATGCTTCTGGTGCAGATTTGATGCATGTGTTCTCGAAGCTGCCGCGGGACCTCAACTTCATAGATCACACCAGCAACATCAGCTGGAAAGCGTACGTGCTACTATGCTGCTCGATCACACTTGTTTGCAGGTTCTCCATGTGCCTGATCTTGGAAATTGAGATGAGTTTTTCATGATGTTGGCAGGTTTGCGAGGGCGATGCCGGTGATCATAGACCCGGCGCTGTACATGAAGACGAAGGGCGACCTGTTCTGGGTGCCGGAGAAGCGGAGCCTGCCGACGGCATTCAAGCTCTTCACTGGTACGGGCACTCTCTGCCTCCTTCGCATCCGTGATTGATTGTTTTGATGACAGAAGAATCTCCGGAAGTCGTTAAGTTTTCGGTACAGGCACGCAATTGCTCGTCACAGTGCCTAGATGTGTCATTTTCTCTGGTTCTTGATTGATGTACAGTATATGAAACTGGGAATCATCGGTAGGTCGTCTCGTGTTATCGTAATTGAAGAGAACTGAATTGTTCAAATCGTGAAGCAATTAACACTGAATAGTTGGGTAGATGGTAGTTGCCAACACGGTGTGCTTTAAATGTTTCACTCTTTTAACTCACTACTACAGCTTGTTCCTTTTGGACAAGAGCAAACGCCCTTCGTTTCCTCCCTATTATAAACAAGGTGGGGTATTGGACTTGGACGTCGGACAGTTGGGTACATAATAGCCATTGCCTAATCTGTTCCTAGTCGATGGCGGCCACGTCATCTTTTCCTTTTGTTAGCAACTCTACACATTTCAGGCATTGGCAATCACACATTTTTAAGTTTTCTGAGCAAATTTGAATTGCATTGGGGGATACTACCTTTGTGTCTGACCTTATTTTTTCCGTTGCTAACACTAGTTGCAGAGTATTGTTGTTGCAGAGCACTTCCTCCATTACAGTACTGTTTTTATGTCTAGCGCGACTTCCATAACCTAAAAAAATGATTATATTCACAGCAGAATAAGAACCTTCAGAAAGATTGAAAATAAAATTAAAACAGCAGAATAGCATGGCAGCTACTACTTATCCACAACCAGTTAGCTGATTGGGGAAACAATAATAAAATAGTAACATAAGCTGATGATGCTACGTGGGCTGCATTGCAGGTTCGGCGTGGATGGTGCTGTCGCGCCCGTTCGTGGAGTACCTGATCTGGGGCTGGGACAACCTCCCCCGGACGGTGCTCATGTACTACGCCAACTTCATCTCCTCCCCTGAGGGCTACTTCCACACGGTGGCCTGCAACGCCGAGGAGTTCCGCAACACCACCGTCAACAGCGACCTCCACTTCATCTCCTGGGACAACCCGCCCATGCAGCACCCGCACCACCTCACGCTCGCCGACTGGGACGCCATGCTCGCCAGCGGCGCGCCCTTCGCCCGCAAGTTCCCCCGGGACGACCCGGTGCTGGACAGGATCGACGCCGAGGTCCTCGCGCGCCGCGGCGGCGCCGCGGACGTCGTCGCGCCCGGCGGGTGGTGCGCCGGCGAGGTGGGGAGCGGGAAGAGCAACGAGACGTGCGCGGCGGTTGGGGACGCGGCGGTGGTGAGGCCGGGGCCAGGGGCTGAGAGGTTGCAAGGGCTTGTCACGTCGCTGCTGTCGGAGGAGAACTTCCGGCCGAAGCAGTGCGTGGTGGAGGAAGAGAACTGACGAGCTGGTGCTCCGTTCTGCTTCTGGCTGGCATTTTTCAGCGTTGTGTGCTTGAGGACATACGCAAATGTGGATGCGAAGAATCCTTCGTTGTAGTTTGTATACGGTGTACAAGAACCTCGTGTATAGTAGTAGTAACATACTGGGGTGGTGTGTCAGGGATTCACGGCAACACGGCATGTGGATGATACCTGCAACTGCATGGTACATGATGCTAGGTGCCGGCTATACTCTGGGATGCATTATATATACGGACATGGGGACGAAACATGTGCCCCCGTATCTATTCACATACACACACACAGGACGGTACTGCGTTTTTGCTCCTTTGATTGATCGGCCGTGCTCTTTGATCATACTAGCATTCACTGATGCGAGCGCTAATTTCCCCAACCTGAACCGGAGGCGCGTGCAGCACCTCCTTGTACGTTCGGCATCGGCAGTCGGCACGGAAATGGAAGCGATGAGCTAATAAGGAAACAGAGTCGATCCGCCTCCGCCTGCAACTGCATCACCGGCACAGCGAGCTTCATTCAGCAGATCGCCGGAGCAGAGGTGGTTCGATCTTCTCGCCCCGTGTGAGCGATGGCCGGCACGGATGCGACGGAGGCGGACCAGCCCGAGAGCACGGATGGTGCAGCACCACCTTGCGCGCGCGGCACGGAAATGGAAGCGATGAGCCAATTAGGAAACAGAGCCCGCCTGCAACTGCATCAGATCAGCGACACTGCAGCAGTAGCAGCTGTCGACCGAGGAAGAAGGGGGCGGTCTTCTCGTGTTAAAGCCGGGACGATCTGGACCGCGCAAATCTGATCCGACGGTGGGTAGAGACCCAGGGGGTGGACGGTATTTCATTTACCGTCCCCCCCCGGGTTCGCTGCCTCGCCAGAGAACCGCCGCGGCGCCGCCGTTCCTCGCGCTCTCGCCTCACTTTCCGGCCCGGGCAGCCTCCGGAAGGTGCGGTAATAAGCGGTCGTGCACCGGGCGGACTGAAACGGCGCGGTCAAGGCCCTCTCCATGCCCGGCCGCCGTTCGCCAGCCCGGCCGTGTGCCTCCGGGACGCGTGCGCGCGCTGGGCGTCGCTGCAATCTCAGGCCATCCAGCCCAGTCAGATAGCACATCATCAATGTCGGTGTGCCGGCGTTTGCTGTCCTGAGCACATCATCAATGCCAATGCCTCTGGCATGTTTTCGTCCGGGAACTAGATCGAGCTCCGTGCCATGCGGGCTGGTACAGGCAGATGCGAATGCGATGACTGATGAAACTACCGGATTAGGTGTCCGAAGCGCATTGTCTGATCAATCTAAGCAGCAGGACCGGGCAAGCTAATTCTGCTAGCCCAGGTTATAGCTTTGCTTAGATTCAGGATTTGCAGTGAACATGCCTGAAACCTGCATGCAATTGTCGTGTTCCACTTCTTTAAGCATTCATCGTCAGTTTGATTAAGCGTGACGAAACCGAGCTATTATAGTTCAATCTTGTTTACATTAAAACTTATCAACGAGGAATAACACGACTCTATTTCTTGAAAGAAATTGATGCGATTGTAACCCAAGAAGAGGCACGGGAAAATTAATCTTTATTATTTGGATCCCCTTACTATTTACATCTGTTGCTGGGAAAATCAAGAGAAACACAACCTGCAATTTTTGCTGTGGATGCCTGACTAATAAACAACAGATCGTCCAAAGAAACATAGGACGTTACATCACATCTAAGTTTACAGTTGCTTGTATCTTTTTCATTTTGTACATGCTGCTCTGTAGCAATTTCGTTACAGTTTCTAGTTTCTACACCTAGCATGGCGGCAACATGGTCGCCAGCACCAGCAGCCACGAACGCCACCTGTAGCCGCGCTTCACTCTAACTCCCAGATCGTTCTCCTGTTCTCCGCGACCTCCTGGGCGTCTATCTTCATCGCCTGCTCCCTCGCGGCATCGGCGAAGACCGCCCGCCCTGTTACCTTCGCCGCGGGCATCGTCGGAGCAGCAGCTACTTTCTTGGACGTGTAGGGCGCCGGGTGCACCGGACGCGCCGGCGGCGGCGCGGCCGCGCACAGGTCACGGCGCTGGCAGCAGCAGCGGCACTGCTGGTGGTGGAAGGGCGGCTGCACGTGGACGCTCCGCGCGAACTCGTGCGCGCTCTGGACGCGGCGCACCGGCGCCGGGTAGTAGGCTGGGCGACGGTGCAGCTGCGCCTGCTCGCTCTGAACGCGCCGAATCCTGGGCGCCAGGGGCGGAAGCCCCGCCGCCGCCGACGATCTCCCCCGGTGGCCGGCGGTGGGAGCGGCGGGAGCTGCCGCGGCGGTGGTGACGAAGAGCCGGAACCTCGCGGCCGGCCGTGTGGCGAGGAGGCGGTCGTACTCGGCGCGCATGTGGGCGAGCTCCTCGTCGCAGGTGACGGAGACGAGCACGTCCTCGAGCGCCTCGTCGGCGAGGCGGTGCCTGACGGCGCGCACCTCCGCGCCGCCGACCATCTCCTGGAGCCTCCTGGACAGGTCGTGGAAGGACGCGTCGCGCGGCACGGCGAGGACGCGCGTCTCGCCGCCGGCGTACCGGACCGCGCCGTCGGGGCCGCGGGGAAGGAGGCGGCCGCCGTGGCTGCACACCAGCTTCATCGTGTCTGGGTCGTCGCCGGCGACGAGGCGGGACGACGGCGCTTCTGGCGCCGCCATGAGGCGGGTCCGGTGGGATCGATCGATCGAGCCGGATCGGATCGAGTAGTGTTGGGGGAGAATCGATCGGAGGGGGAAGGCGGGTACGACTGGTTTGGGAAGGAAGCAAGCTGCGGGGGGCACAAACTTATATGGACGATCAAACCAAGCATGGTCGAGGTCGAGTTCGATTCGGACGAGGAGTTCCAACTCGAGCAGGAAGGCGGTGGCGCAGTCGAACGCGTCGTGAACCGCGCTTGCGGACAGCGCACGCTAACCAGCTCTATGCGCGCCCCGGCAGCACGCGAAATTTGGGCCATGACTGTATTTGTTTTAGCAAAATTTTAAGTGGGGGCCGTATTGCATAATAGTCCGTGGGCCGTGTTGAATATCGGACTATCGTTGCAGCCCAACCACTCACAGTGGAGGCCGGCAGCGACGACGGGGCCGAGCCATCTTCTGGTTCTGGGCTTCGAGCACGAACGAAGCTCATAGAAGAAGATTGATCCTCTTCTTTCCTACAGTTACCATGTGCTTACCCTTTTGTAAGAATTTTGTTATTTCAAATATGTAAATAAATCCTATGTTCTTTTATCTTCTATGTATTCAGATTGAGGTCTTTTACAATACTACGGGCTGGTAGTACGGTAGTATAATCGGTTTTTTTTGCTGTGGGTAAAAAGGTAATTTGTACTCATTTGGACCGCAGCGTGCGAGCCGTCCGTCGTGTGTTCATTTCACCGCGCCCGCGCCCTCCGTTCCCCATGGCCGCCGCCGACCCGCGCCACCGCCTCCATTTTTTTTCCCAATCATACCCCTATACTACCTATGAATACTACCCATACTACCGTAAAAAAACCGGTAGTACCGAATTAATTTTAGCCGTCGGATCTTTCGAAATAGGTCCTTTTTTATTACATACGAGTCATTTCTAAACGGTAGTACAAGGTAGTATTGTGTACCATAAAAGACCTCATTCAGATTTCTCTTTGTACTTCTTGAACAGTCTTATTTCGCATGTTTATTTGTCTAATTATTTATTATTCAGATTTTTTGCACAGGCTATTATTTCTAAAGCTCATAGCGAGTCAGGATGGTCTGATCTGATGTGCAGTGATCCCTGTTTTTGTATTATTCCAGGAAGTTAACCAAGAACATCGACGTGGTAAATTTCCCTAGGAAAAGCATAACAGCTAGCTATCTCTATAGATATCAAGAAATTCAAAGGGAAACCTGTGGTGTCTTATGATGACCACTGTCCTGTACAGGTGAATGCATTTGGGGGTAAGAACAAGACATGACTCGCTCAAATTCTTCTTGCACAAGCAATAGAGCACCACAACTTCACAATGCCTCAACAAGATGCAAGAGTAAGCTGCCATATGTGCTGGAGTTCCACTAGATTTACCTTGGGAATGAATTCTCCTCCAGGAAAGGAAAACAAAACAACCCAAAAATTTCTCACAAAACCATTCAATGCAGAATCCGTACTCCGTACAACAAGATGAGGTGCATGTCTGACGAAAACGATTGCACACACAGGAAAAAATCCAACCTTGGATTCCGGTCTCTACCTGCAGGCGCGACAGCTAAATACATAAGTACTCCTAGTAATTCCCAAGCAACTGAAACTGATCTATAGTACACGTTTTCCATGTAGCAAATCAGATAACAGACTTGTTTGTGAGTTGTGACGACTCTGGGCAGCAGGGTGCGCAGTTGATCAGTGCACTCTGATATGTATTCAGAGTCTCGATCAGTCGTCATCCCCGGCATCAAATCCGATCATCGGGATACAAGGCCACGATCAGCACGAAATCCTCAAAATGCGCGACTCGATAGCAGCGGCGACGGCAGCAGCAAAAGATAAAGCGACTAAAGACACGAGAGATGCTGCTGCCTCCTGCGTGTGTGTTTGCAAAAGAGGCCAAAGCTAGGCAACGCCAATGCCAATGCCTATAGATGTCCATGCAGGCAATGCCCAACAAAAGAGGCCGACGCCGGAGTCAGTGGCCACACCATGCCCAGAATCAAGATGGCGCTTTAGAGAAGCAGTAGTCTGTAGCTGCCCAATGATCAGCTACCGGTCAGTCTGGAGCTCGATTTGATTGGTGACGACTGACAAGAACATGCATGAGGTGATGCTTGCGGATGGGTTTTGTTTGCTAACAACCCTTCTTTCAGCCCTTTCGAAGCAAGCATACGTACTACACCCAATCGTTTAAAGTGAATGGTCATCGGGAGCAAGGAAAGCTAAGCCAAGAAGGCAAGAATCCAGTCTTTGTTCATGAATATTCGAGCGTTGTGTGAGCTTTACGTGCTCTCTGTGTGAGTGCTTGGAGTTGGACTAGTGCTCCTTTTAACACCATTAACCCCCCCAAAGAAGCAAAAAAAGAAAAAGAGAAGAACATAAAAAACCTCATTGGAGAGGATCAGAGGATCCAGAGATCACACTTTGGCCAAAGTGAGAGGATCACCGTACCATCCTCCTGTGTATGGCCTGCTTGTGATCTCGGTCTCTCTCCTTCCTCACCCTCTAATACATGCATACATATAAGTGTCTTCACTTGGGTCGTCGCCGTTGGCCACGTACCATGACCACCAACACCATGGCTAGCTAGAGCTCAGCGCACCGGCCTTGTGCTTGTGTTCGACTAGCCATGAAGCGACGAGAGCTGCCATGGATGGATGGAACCTTCCATTCCGCATCATGTATGCCGTTTAGCCTTCAGAAATATGTACGTCGTGGTGGTCACACTAGGATCTCCTCGCCGGTGCGTCTCCCCATCTGGCTCTCCTGAAAAAGAAAGCCATGTTGGTTAAGGCGTATGCACAGAGACAGGGGAGAGGGAAAAAAAATTCAGGCATATGGTAAATCCTTAATCGAGGTCAGTGTTCAATGGGACCCATGTATTTGCATTTTTTTTTTTGAAATGCATGGGACCCATGCATTGCATGCCTGGTTCGAAAGGTATACACAATGCATGCATGATCTGTGCTAGTACTCGCATTGCAATCGTTGATCTGTTGTTTCTGTCTTGCAATCGCTTGCTTGTGTTTTGCTAGCTGCCCCTAGCTATTTGCCTGTTCTCGACGAGCACAAATTTCGAGACTTATCTCTCTCCATGCTTAAGCTCTTCTTTTCAGAGCCTACCATGTACCATCTTTGTTTGTGACGGCGTTTCTATGGTCCCCTGGGCCCTACCTGGCACTGGCATGCTATTGCTAACCGGCGTTTTCTGACGAACTGCCAAAGGAAGTTCATCTTGCAAGCCGAAATTTAAATCTTTTATTAGCAAGATGGAGGTTTTAGGTTGACTACTAGTTAGAAGTTAGAACCAAATAGAAGGTAATATATCACTGCCATGACTTTGTGCTAGCTAATTAATAGCTATGTTATACGACGGTTTGAGCGGTTGTAACTTGCAAGTTCACGCATTTTTTTACTACAAATTCTGTTAAGAGATTTGCATTACAAGGTGCAATGGTGTTTTCTATATACCATAGATATAAAGAGCTACTGCTATATCAGATGAGATTGGTACCTGTTATGAATAGGATCAGGTCCGTTGGGCACCTTCCTCTTACTGTCCTTGTACGGATCATCCAAGGGAGCCTGCTGCTGGTCTGAAGACACCATGGCCGCAGCGGTAGCAACAACCGGCGGCGTTGGCACAGCTTCTGCGGCGACGGTGGTGGCAGGCCCAGGAACGCCGGGGCCAACCGTCCCCGCCGTCCTGATACCGTCCGCCATTGCGGCCGACAAGAGCAATACGCAAGCGAGCACGGGCAGCCTTCCCATCGTTGCTGCCTCTGCTATTCAGGTACGGTGATCACTGATCACACTAGCTTCTGCTACTCCTTGCAAAGATTTCTCTCCTTGCAAGTCGCGATCACTTGCAGGTGCTATCTCTGCATAGAGTCTCGCCTATGATGCAGATAGATGAACGGCGGCGAAAGGTGTTCAAAGGAGATGCAAAGGTCGCTGCAGAATATACTGAAGGGATCAACGCAAGGTTAGTTCTTGGGAGCTGGGAGCAATGCAAGGAAGCAAGAGGAGAGTGTGTATGTGTGAGTGACGATCCTAGCAATCTGCAGCACAAGATGCTTATATATATGTGCATCCCTGAGCTGAGCCCCCTCTGGCTTTGGAGTCCGATCCAATGATGTTGATTGATGCTAACATAGATGCAGTAGTCATGCAGATGTGTGGAGAGGCACATTGCTGTCGAGAGGCTTTGGTTTCTTTCGCCCCCCTTTGTTGGTTCGCTCAAAAAGTACAAATCAGAAACACCAGGTCTAGTCGTGATCGGCATCAGGCTATCAAAACAGAGCAGCAGAGTTGGGCGCCCAAGGAAGACAGGGAAGGTCCAAATCCAAAAGAGCAGTACCGCATTGCCGGCAAGGGCAAGCCGCAAGCGATCTAGTGGCACCATGGATACGGATACGGTCTGCAGGGGCGGGCCTACACTGCCTGAGCGAACTGATTAGCATGCGAGTTCCGAGCTCGCAGGCATGATATGGCTGCGTGCGTACGGTCGCTGCGGCGTGGCATCAATGATTTCGCTGCATATGACGGTTGTGTTGGTGCCAACAACAAGGCGGGGCTGAGAAAGCAGCGGCGGCCAGTGGGAAGGACGAAGGAGGAGCAGTCGGTGACAAGACCAACACCGTACGTCCGGTTGTGCTGGGGCAGTCACAGTTTGGACGGTTGTGATCTCTGTTCTGGCCTGGGAACCCTTTCCAAAGCCTCTTGAATCTTGATACAAGCAAGATGTGGTAGTATCTCATGACTAACGTCTTGTCTGCATTTAGGCTGTTATTAATTGCTATTAGCGGCTAAAATTAGCACCAGTAGATCCAAACGATCCAAGCCAAATATCTCAGCTAACATCCCGAAATGAATTAGAGACGGATGGGGGTGTGATCAACTGCACCGTGCACTATCGAGGTATATGCTGTGCTTGAGCGTAGAGATTGAAATGTTTCACTAGTTGTTTCTCCGCGTCAGCACGTAGTAGAAAAGAGCGGCGGCCACGGAGATCTCGACCGGGTTTTTCAAAAAGAGATCTCGACCGTTGCAGGGGTTGGTTGGTGCCTCGAGACCTATCGATTCTGCTGGCCACTCGAACCTCCCCAAGGCACACCCAACACGCGAAAGATTATACTGCTACTGTACAAAAGAGGAAGTGCAAGTACATACGCGGCGGCGATGATCGGTGTCGTTTCCCCCCTTTGGACGGATACCCTTAACAATCGGTTGGCGGGAACAAAGCCGGATTCGCCCGGGCCGTACAGGTGACTGCCTCTCCTCCGTTCCCAACCCGGGCGCACCGATCGCTATCTCCCTGCCTGCCCGCCCCGGCTCAATCCCGACCAAGACCAGCCTGTACAGCGACCGCGCACCGATGGCAACACCTCGGAAACCCAGGTTTCCTCCAGGGACGCATCGCTATCCCCGGCCCCGGGGTGGAATTCTAGTCTTTGGTGGCCACCAACGGTGACGGACGGTTGCCGGGTCCGTTCGGAATCGCCAACGGATGGGGGATCGGGCGAGCTGGCCTGGCCTTTTCTTTCGTTCCGGCTTTTGAGATGGCAGAGGATCTGCTGCAGGGACATGACGGAGGAATGTCTGTTCCGGCGGGCCGGGGAGGGGACCGACCTTTTTTGACCGCCCGGTCCCGCCGCCTCCGGACCCTTGGACCGTGGAGTGAGAGGGAGCACGGACCAGCAGCTTGCCAAACCGCCAATGCCCGACGCGGTGGCCTGCGTGCTGCAATGAGTGGAGCCACGCGCCGATGGCGGCTGCCGACGCATCCACGGTGGACCGGTGGTGGCCGTCTGCTTGGCATGCCTTCTGCCTCCGTGGCCACCGTCGCAGAGCGGCTGGTGCGTTGGTTCAGCTTCCGGGCGGTGAAGCTAGGATTTGGACTTCATGAAAAAAAAAACTTACAAAATTTTGGTTCCCGACTTATTTTCGTCATCAAGCTTGACCGGCTTTAAAATGCATATGCGCCACCGCCTTTCTACTCATGTTGGAACTCCTCGTCCGAATCGAACTCGAACTCGACCATGCTTGGTTTGCTCGTCCATATTAGTTTGTGCCCGCCACAGCTTTGTTTCCTACCAAACCAATCGCACCCGCCTTCCCCCTCCGATCGATCTCCCCCCACACTACTCGATCCGATCCGGCTCGACCGATCGATCACTCAATCCCCCCGGGCCGCCTCATGGCGGCGGCAGAAGCGTCGTCGTCCCGCCTCGTCGCCGGCGAGGGCCCAGCTGACACGATGAAGCTGGTGTGCAGCCACGGCGGCCGCCTCCTGCCCCGCGGTCCCGACGGCGCGGTCCGGTACGCCGGCGGCGAGACGCGCGTCCTCGCCGTGCCGCGCGACGCGTCCTTCCGCGACCTGTCCACGAGGCTCCAGGAGATGGCCGGCGGCGCGGAGGTGCGCGCCGTCAGGCACCGCCTCGCCGACGAGGCGCTCGAGGACGTGCTCGTCTCCGTCACCTGCGACGAGGAGCTCGCCCACATGCGCGCCGAGTACGACCGCCTCCGCGCCACCCGCCCGGCCGCGAGGTTCCGGCTCTTCGTCACCACCGGCGCGGCACCAGCTCCCGCCGGCTCCGGCGACGTCCACCGCGGAAGACCGGCGGCGGCGACGGGGCTCCCGCCCCTGGCGCCCAAGATGCGGCGCGTGCAGAGCGAGCAAGCGCAGCTGCACCGCCGCCCAGCCTACTACCCAGCGCCAGTGCGCCGCGTCCAGAGTGCGCACGAGTTCGCGCAGAGCGCCCACGTGCAGCCGCACTTCCACCACCAGCAGTGCCGCTGCTGCTGCCAGCGCCATGACCTGTGCGCGCCCGCGCCGCCGCCGGCGCGCCCGATGCAAGCGATGCCCTACACGTCCAAGAAAGTAGCCGCGACGGAGCAGGCGATGTGCATAGACGCCCAGGAGGTCGCGGAGAACAGGAGAACGATCTGGGAGTTAGAGTGAAGAGCGTCTACCGGATGTTCGTGGCTGCTGGGGCTCGCGAACGTATTGACACCATGCTAGGCGTAGAAAACTGTGACGAAATCACTACAGAGTGGCATGTACAAAGTGAAGATACAAGAAACTGTAACCTTAGATGTGATGTAACGTCCTCTGTTTTTTTTGGACGATTTGTTGTTGATTACTCTGGCATCCACAGCAAAATTTGGTGGATGCGTGTTTCTCTTGATTTTCCCAGCAACAGATCGTAAATGGCATGGGATCCCAATACCAAAGATTAATTTTCCTGTGCCGGTTCTTGTGTTACAATCGCGTCACGTTGTTTCAAGAAACGGAAGTCGCGTTATTTCTCACTGATAAGTTTGAATCTGAAACCAGATTGAACTAGCAGTTCAGTTTGGACACTTTCAGGCATGTGGTACTGCATACCCTGATTTCTAAGCTAAGGTACAACCTGGTATGGCTAGCAGAATTTAGCTTGGCCGGTGCTGCTGAGCAGATCGATCAGGCAGTGCGTGCGATTCGCATCTGCCTGGCACGGAGCTTTGGTTTGCAGAGGAAAACTAGCAGAGGGCATTAACATTGATCAAGGACGAAGGACAGCAACCCACAAGCACGGCGAGAGGCTCCCGGTTCAGTCCGCCGGGGGCAGGACCGCACCTTCATGTGGCCTCCCGGGCCGGAAAGTGAGGCGAGCACGCCAGGAACGGCCGGCAAGAGGCGGTTGTCCGGCGAGTCAGCGAACCCGGGGGTGGACGGTAAATGAAATACCGTCCACCCACTGGGTACCTATTCACCGTCATGCGCTGCGCTAGGGTTGCCGCAGCAACTGGCTTGGAGACGGTGGGATAAGGTCATGGACTAGCTAGTGTGTGCTTGCAGGGCCCAAGGAGATGAGATGGGAGAGATGCATCGACTAATCGCCAGTTTGTTGCAGGGGGAACTGCTTGATGAAGAAGCAAAAGCTGTTCCATTGTTAGTTCCTCGTTTCCTTTTCATTGCCCAAGGAGGTGCCGCACGCCTGCGTCTCTAGCCTCTGAGTTGGCAAGCGATCACGTCAGCGAATGCCGTGATCGAAGAGCATGGTCGATCAAGGGAGAAAAAAAAAAGCAGTAACGGCGTGTTGTCGATATGGGGCACATGTTTCGTCCCCTTCGCTTCCCAGAGTAAATCCGGCGGCACCTAGGATCATGTATCATGCATCTGCGGGTACCATCTACGTGCCGTTGCCTTGAGGAATCCCTGGCAGTGACACCACACCATTATGGTACAATGCAGTACAGTCAGGGCTTTATAATTTTACTGATGGTGCGGCAACGTAATGAGTTATTGTATTTTTTATATTTTTATAAAAAAACAGTGACTAGTACTTGTTTTATAAAATTAAAATTGACAATAATAAAATGTATAGAAAGAAAGAAAATTCACACGCTTCACCATCTCATGTGTGCTGTGAATGGGTGGGCCGCTGGTTTTAGAACTCGTTCGTGCTTGAAGCCCATAAGAAGATGGCTAACCTGACCCCACGTCCCCAGCCAACGGGCCTCCATTGATTCGTTGCGAAGCAGCGATTGTCTCGACACGCCTACTAAAAAAAAAAAAACGGTTTCGCGCGCTGCCGCCGCTGCCTGGTAATCTGGCTGGTTAGCGTGCACTGTCCGCAAGCGCGGTTGAACACGACGCCATCGATATGCGCCACCGCCTTACTAAGTACTAGTCGAGTTCAACTCCTCGTCGTACTCGTACTCGAACTCGACCGTCCTTGATCGTCTCATGATCATCCATATAAGTTTGTGTGCCCGCCAAAGCTTGCATCCTCCCAAACCAATCGTACCCACCTTCCCCTTCCGCCTCTTGATTCCGACCCCCACTCTCTATCCGACTCGATCCATCGCTCGATCCCCCCGGCCTCATGGCGGCGCCAGAAGCGTCCCTCCGTGTCGCCGGAGACGGCCCGGACACGACGATGAAGCTGGTGTGCAGCCACGGCGGCCGCCTCATGCCCCGCGGCCCCGACGGCGCGGTCCGGTACGCCGGCGGCGAGACGCGCGTCCTCGCCGTGCCGCGCGACGCGTCCTTCCGCGACCTGGCCACGAGGCTCCAGGAGATGGCAGGCGGCGCGGAGGTGCGCGCGGTCAGGCACCGCCTCGCCGACGAGGCTCTCGAGGACGTGCTCGTCTCCGTCACCTGCGACGAGGAGCTCGCGCACATGCGCGCCGAGTACGACCGCCTCCGCGACACGCGCCCGGCCGCGAGGTTCCGGCTCTTCGTCACCACCGCCGCGGCAACAGCTCCCGCCGGCGGCGGCTCCGGCTCCGGCGTCGTCCGCCGGGGGAGATCGCCGGCGACGGCGGGACTCCCTCCCCTGGCGCCCAGGATTCGGCGCGTGCAGAGCGAGCAGGCGCAGCTGCATCGCCGGCCCGCCTACCCAGCGCCGGTGCGCCGCGTCCAGAGCGCGCACGAGTTCGCGTGTCGCGCCCACGTGCAGCAGCAGTGCCACCGCTGCTGCTGCTGCCAGCGCCATGACCTGTGCGCGCCGGTGCCGGCGCGTCCGATGTACGCGGCGCCCTACACGTCCAAGAAAGTAGCTGCTGCTCCGACGATGCCCGTGGCGAAGGCAACAGGGCGGGGGGTCTTCGCTGACGATGCCGCGAAAATGTCGAGGAGCAGAGACTCCCAGCCGGACATGGAGAACAGAAGAGCCATCTGGGAGTTCGAGTGAAGCGCGGCAAGAGACCAAGAGCTGTTCGTTGCTGTTGGGCTGGTGATCGTGTTGCCGTCAAGCCTAGGCTTTGGAACCGTGAACTTCTGTAATTTTGCGATGTGATGTAACATACTCTGTTTCTTCGTCCTAGATTTGGTTTGGACGATCTGCTGCTTAATTTGGCAGCAACAGCAAAATTTGCTGATTTTCGGTCTCTTGGTTTTTCCAGCAAGAGATGTAAATAGTGAAGGAATCCCAACAGTAAAGATCAATTTTCCCTTGCCTGTTCTTGTGTTACAATCGCGTCAATTTCTTTCATGAATCAGAGTCGCGTCATTTGTCGTTGATAAGTTTTAATTTCAACCAGATTGGACTAGCAGTTCGGTTTCGTCAATCAAACTGATGAATGAATATAAGAAGTGGAATACGACAACTAGAATGCAGGGTTTCAGGCATGTTTACTGCATTCACTGGTTCTAAGTAAGCGGAATTAGCTTAGGCGATGCTGCTGAGTAGATCAGGCAATGTGTGTGTGTTTCAGACGGACACTTTGATCTGATCCCCTTCAGTCCACGCATGACTTCCATCCGAAAACAAGCCATGGGCTCCCGCGTCTACAGCGAGCTATGGGCGGCCCCTAGACCTATGGGCTTCATACAAGGCCCAGCATAAAACAGAGCCACTGGGAGCTGTAAAGCTGTTTCAAGAAACCATGGTCAACCACCCCCGAATGCTCATGGAAGGTGTTCATAGAGCCACTGGGAGCTGTTTCAAGAAACCACTGGGAGCATAGAACAGAGCCACTGGGACCCTTTGTCTACCATTCACCAACAGAAAAGATTATGAACTCACATGGGATAAAAACAGAGATGATACATTTTACTCGGGCACTTACAAACTAACAATGAGACATAAAATTTCTAAGGAAGAAACTAAAAAACGAAACAAAAAATCGCCTAGCTAAATGCATGTTTCAAGAAATGTAATTCCCTCGCTAATCTGCCAAGGAGAAACTCGATAGAAGCACCACCAGCAGCATCCCTCAACTGTTACTCCTCAGCGTTCAGAGCCTTCGTCGCTCTCTTCGTTGCAAGGGACGGTGTACTGGATCACAACGCGAGCTCCAGACGACAGCCTGCACGAGTAGTTCAAAACACAGCCCTCAATACCGAGATCGTATCATTGCCTGGGTTTCAATGTTCTGCAGGGAAAAACATCGAGTGCATACCCAGCACTGGCAAAGAGTTCACAGTATGTTCAGGTAAGAGAGGCCACGAGCGGCACTTAACTTTCTTCGATCTTGACGAGTTTCTCCTCCTTCCTGAACGAGTCCGTCTTCGCTGCTGACACGATAGAGGCAGTCAGTGAACCTCTTGCTCCCGTCCCTGGAAGCCAGGTCGCAGTCCTGCCTCGCTGAGGAGCTCCTCCGGCAGTCTGAGACCGGGGATTTCAGTGAGTCGCTCTTCGGGTGCAGGAAGGATGACAGGATCGGCGTCCGGGGTAGGCACCTCGAGCGTGATGATGTGTCGGTTGTATCCTCGTCAGGTCTTGTGCAATCTAGAGTCTCGCCACCTCTGCAGATATAATTCACGTGTAAGAGCAGGTTCCACCATAAATAAGCGAATAAAACTAATATTCCTAGGCCATAAAAAATTACTGCATATTCATATATCAAGTGCTCCAATGGCCAGTGGTATATTAAGTTATGCAGTTCTGCCAGGTAAAAATGGATTTTTAACAGACTGAAGAAACCATGATGCAGTAGCAATGCAAATAGACTGGAATCCACTGGCTTTTTAAGTACCAGTATTTTTTTTGAAAAAATGGCCCCACCAATAGAATGACAGGTTGTAAGGATAGCAACAGACTGTTCATGAGGATGAACCAACAGGCTCACTTCTGTATTTCAGTAGAGCAACAGGAGAATCTTGCCTGGCAGCCAAGCAATGTGGTCCTCTAAGTCTGACAAGCGGCTAGTGTTGTGAGAATGAGAATCAAGAATCACCGGAATTTCAGAAGTGAATTGGTGAAAAAAAAGAGGGAAAATTCACCCCCTCTCTGTATTTTCGGGGACAACTTATATATATATATACTGTTCGGTGTAACATCTTTACTAAGCCAGTTCACCCTAACTTAGTCATGGACCTTGTCTAACAATAATCTTAACATTCTAATCAAATACCAAGCAAGTAAAAGAAGTGTTTTTTTACGTCGTCCTGCACCTCATTTACAACTCTCTCGTTACCAATTTGGACCGTACAGACCTCAATTCTCTGCCAGTAGGTAGATTCCCGTACTTTGCTATTTTGTTTGATAGATACATGCCATCTACATGCTGCCATTATATGACAACCGTACAGTGTTTCTGCTATCAACCCGGTTCCACAAACTGCAAAAGCAATGGTCCTTGCGTTCATAAATATTCTCCGCTACATGGTTCTTTTCCAACTCTTAAACTCTCTGATCCATCCTAAACCAACCCAACCAATTGCATAACATAGCAACCAATTATGGTTGGGTTCCTATCAATAATTAGTGCAAAGTTTTGGATTCAACGCCCATATCATTGGTTCTACTCTAATGATAGAAGCAGAGGACAAGCAAATCTGCAATACAGAATAGATGAAGTCGTGGATTCGAGGTGATCTTGCTAAATATTGTCTGCAAATCTACTGCCAGTAAGTATGTCATGGAATTAGGTACGGTTTGAACAGTTAGTCTAGACATATTTGTGTGTACCCAGAAACCATATCCAAATATGAGGTCATTTAAGCACAAAATTAATATCATAGCAAAGCATCAAAGCTTTTACCTTTCCGCGTTGTAGGAAGAAGACCGTTTAAGCGCTGAATATTTCTCGGCTGGAACATCTCTTTGCATCTTATTAGTCTCAATAAGGCTCCCACTGAAGTATTCCTTATCTTCCAACCTCATCCCCATTAGCCTGGGATTTTCTGACAGGTAATCAAGCTCACCCATCATCATGGTGCGAGAAATTAGCGGTGATGGGAACTTCAGGTTTGGGAATCTGGGCTTGTATGCTTGGACAATTCCAACATTTTCATGATCTTTCACTGAAAGGGAGCCACAGGTGATGAGCTGCATCAATACATTTGTCGGCTTCAGCTTCGGGCAGGTGGGCACAACAATATCCTCCTCTTCAAGAATCCTAAAACTGTTTGTCAGGTTATCCGCTCGTATCAGCGACTCTAAACTCTCGGACTTGCCTCGGGTTGAAGGCATGCTCAATGGAGTAGCACATTGGGACAGGAGTTCCCTGGAGATCCCTTGGAGATCTGCTGACCGGCGAGGATGGCTTTGCCGGTACTCAGTAATTTCACGAACTACAGCATCATGATCCGTGCTCAGACTCTTCTTGCGCATCTCCGGTGCTCTCCGAACCGATCTTCTACCAAGATCATCAGTTTGAGTTGCAGCATCCATGCAACCGGTGGGCTTGTAAACTCTGAACTCCGCTGGGCTCACAGACCCACTCGCTGGAAATCGAGCCCTCTCATTTCTATGTGGCTCCAGCTCCGGCGACATGGTCCCCACTGAACGGTCCCTGCACGGAGAGGGGGTGTCGTCCTCCTCTTGCGAAGGCACAGACGGCGAACGCCGGGGCTTGGCTTCTCTAACTATCACACTAGGAGGGGAGGATGGGTAGGAACGCTCTCTTGGCAGTGGCTGCCGTGCACCCTCTTTCATCCTGCTCTGTTGCTTGTGGTTGCCGTTACTGACAGGGTACAATTGACCTAATAAGCAGGTAAAAGTACTAATCAGCAACCAACACTGTCAACACTGCATTTTCTAGTCCAAGTTCAGAATTACAAATGCGAATTCAGATAAATCATTTTGCTTACCTGGAGAAGATTGGTCCACGAGCTCAGAGCCCTTGAGCACGTACTCACCATCGGTGGCCGGGAGGACGAGGTCGTCCTCGGCAAGGTCGTGCCACACGAATCCATTCTTGTAGCTCCTGAAGCAAAAACAACTGACCGATCAAACACGCAAACACACAAAACTCGACAAAAAAAAGAAAGAAAGAAAAGCTCCCAAACATTGCCAGGAAAAAAGAGTAGCAATCTCGAATTACCTCTTGCAGGACCACGCGTACATGGCGGCCATCCCCTTGCCGCGCACCGTGTTGAGGTGATTGATGACATCTGCAAACCGAAAAAAAAACAGCAACCGCCATCAAACATGAGCACGGGCAAGACTACGCGCGGAGAAAGAGAAGCTGCAATGCAATTCCAGTGACCTCTGAGGTAGAGCCCCTCCGGCGAGGCCACGGGCACCTCAACGAAGTGCGGGTGCTCGAGGTGGCGGCTCCGCGTGAGGTAGTACACCACCGGCACCTTCCGCGCCGCCGGCCTCTGCCGCTCCGGCGTCCGCGGCCGCCGCCCCCGGCTCTCCATTCTCGCCCCCAACTTCCTTCAGACTTTCAGAGGCTCTGTGTTTCTCGGTGCGCGCACCTGGGGAAACTGCAGTCGCGTCAGCGGCAGGAGGGGAAGACGGCAGGAGTCCGGAAAACCCGCGGCTCCTGTCCCGTTTACATCAAATCCACGGCGCAAAATACAAAGACCAAGCTCTCTCCCACCAATGGCGTGGTAGTAAGTACAGTAATTTCCCAATTTCCCAACGAGTAATTAAAAAAAAAGGAACGAAACGGAAACAGAGAGGAGTACACGCCACAGAGCGCGGAGCGTACCTCGAGCTCCAAGTCCAACGCCTTCCTCGAAACCCTGGTCGAAATTACCGGGCTGGCGCCTCCAGAACAACCCGCATTCCCCCGCGCACGGCGAGGGCGAGGGCGCCGCCGAGATTGGAACTCGCCAGGGATCAGAATCGGGGACGACAGAAAGAGAACCCGGCCAAGAATCGCCAGGCAGGTGAAGGGATGGATGGATAGGCGGCTTGGTCCCTTTTTTTCCGGTCGCTCACTAGCGCGGGCACATGAGGGGACGGGACGCCGGGGAACTGATCCCAAACTTTGCTCTCAATTTCATTTGGGCGCACGCTGTAGGGGAGGGGAGTGAGTGGGCGATGTGACCACGGGAAGGGCCAAAGGGATGGCTACAAACAAAATCCGGGGTTGGAGGTTTCCGACGTGCGATGGGGGCGTGGGAGTGGGAGGGGCAGGAAGCGGACAAGCAGGCGCCTCCAAGCCTCAAAAGGGAGGGTGCCAACAGCGAGGCGTGAGCTAGGAGGTTGCTGGATGCGCCGTGAGGAGCACGAGAAGGGCAACTGCGGTTGCAGCTCCGGCACGGGAGACGGGAAGGCCTGGAGGGAGCTCAAGAAGGGAATAAGGGCATTGAATCGGGCGGGGGCGTAATGGCGGGCACGGGGCCTGCAAAACGGGAGCTTTTGCGGGGGCGGGGCAGGGAATGACTTTTTCGCCCGTGGGGGCGAGGAGAGTCGTCGTCGTCGTCCTCGACTGCCGCTGCGAGGTCGGTCTGTCTGCCTGCGGCTGCGAGTAGTGCGTTAATGGCGGGGAAAGGGAAAGGAGGAGGCGCGAGTGCTGGAGGGAGCTCGAGGTCAAACGGCAGTGTGGGCTGTGCTGGCGCTGGCGGGCGCAGAGCTGAGAGAGAAGCAGGGAGAGCAGGGGAATAAAGCAGCGGGTACTGGGAGTGTGACGAGGGGGCGGGGCGGAACAGTGGACGCCGCCCGGAGTGGCGTTACGGTTGTGGCGGGTGAGGTGAGAGGTCAGGTCAGGCGAGGAGGGGCCCCGAGGGGTGGGGTGGTGGCATTGATTGCGCTGCGCCCGTCGCGTCGGGAGAGGGTGTGGGGAGAACTGGACTACTGGAGATTGGAGACGGCACGGCGGGGTCTGGACTCTGGAGGCCGTCGTGGCCACTGCCTTCTTCCTTCCCAACAGCCGGCGTCTCCCGTGCGTATCATGAGGCATGCCATGCCACGTCCACCCAAAGGGATACTGCCATGCCACTGCCGCCTCTCCATCATCATCCAATTGATCCATGCAAAGCAGAGAAGCCAAACCTATCCTCATCAGTTGACTAGTGTGGTGCCGAGGCGGACGGAAGGCCCGCGAGAGGGGAAAAGGGGGTTTGGGCGCGGCAGCCGGCAATCATTGCGCCGTAACATACTCGCACGAAAAGGTTTCGGCTTTACGATACGGTGAGAGCCAGAGAGGAAGGAGGGGGGAATGGTAGCCTCCGTCCTCCGAATGTCCTTGGGAGTCATTAAATACCCCACCCGTTATGCTAAGGCACCCCTAGTTAATTAGGGGTTAATTAGGGTGGCTCAGCTTATAGGACTGCTGGTAGGATTGTTTGCGCACGGCAGCGGGTGGCCCTATCTAATCGTCTGCTTTAACTAGTAGTACTGCTGCGCGCATTGCACAATGTTTGCCTGTTTGGGGTTGCTTTCTGTTCAATTCTCACTGTAGTGTAGTAGTAGGCATGCCCTGTTGGCGAGTAGTAATGTGGTATTTTGTCGGAAGGAAAATGGTAGATGCAAAATGGAAAATGGGGACGTGCCAGCCCTTTTTAAAGAAATATCACAACGTACAGTATCGCATTGTAGCAGTAGCACGAATCACACGACAGAGCGGCAGAAAAAGACCTAAAGATTGCAGGGAAGTTTAATTTCCACCAGCGGCATGTCTTCCCTGTTTAGTTCCCATCCGAAATCTTTTCACCCATCCCTTTAAAGGAGAATCTTAGATGCATGAAATATTAAATGTAGACGAAAAGGTGAAAAGTTATATGGATGAGCTGTAAATCGCGAGACGAATCTAATGAGCCTACTTAATCCATGATTTGCAATAGTAATGCTACAGATCATCCGCTAATTATGGATTAATTACCCTCTAATTACCATCGTTAGATTCGTCTCGAGATTTCCAACCTATCCATATAACTTTCCACCTTTTTCGTCCACATTTACTACTCCTAAATTGATAAAATCAATACTCGAAATCTTTTCACCAAAAACTTTTTATCAAGTAAACACGGGCTTACTTTCTGTGACCGGGAATCAACACCGGAGCAGGAACGCAGGATCACACCAGTGACCACGGTGGAAGTCTAGGGAGCTGTGGCTGGCGGAGAGAGGGGGGTATGGTCCACGGGCGAGCCCAATCAAAGCCTATTCGCCCCTTTGCAGTTTTGTTTCGCCAAAAGTCAAAGGAATAGCTGCAGGCAAACTGTTCCGTTTCAAGTACTAGCAGTCTAGGAGTGCACAATATGCCAAATTGCCAATGATACGCTGCTTTGTTCGCTTGGCTTATCAGCTCAGAACACTATTGAATCAGATTAGAATTAATCAAAATCAATAAGGCTGTGTTTGGATGTTGGCATTGAAGCATGGAATTCGGAATTGGAATTGGCTATCATCAATACCACCGTTTGGGTGTCGAGAGAATTGGGAAATGGAATTAGATGAGAATACCGTGAGGCTTTCGTTTAGCCTGCGCGCACCTCCTCCCAAATCAGAGGGTCGACCCTCGGTAACGCGCTGAATTGGCCCCTCGCAGGTTCCGTCGTCCGCCTCCTCGAACCAAAAAAACAAAGTCCATCGGCCCCGTCAGTTCATCTCCCCGACCAAGATCCAGCGAACTCCCCTCCCGTTCTCAAGCTCCAAGATCTCCCTTCAAGATCTGGCCGCCGGCGACAACCCGCTCACCACTGGGCGGAGGAACGGCCGTCGGCGGAAGCCCGCACGCATCTGGACGGAGGGATGGCTGGCGACGGCAGTCGGCGCACGTCGATGGGCGGCCGCATCGCGCCCAGTCGGAGATGCGCCGGGCACCGCGCCCCGCCGCCGCCTCTCCCCTACCTCGCGCGGCACCGCCCCTCCCCTGCCTTCTCCGCCGTGTAGCTGGCCGCCCCTCTCATGCTTTCTCCGACGCGAGCCGCAACTCCCTAGCCTCCGACGAGGCGCGCCACCCCAGCCTTCTTCCTCCGCCGGCAAGGCGCGGCACCCCTGCCCTCTTCCTCCACCGGTGAGGTGCACCCGAGGCACGCCGCTTCTACCCTCTTCCTCCGCCGGCGAGGCAGCCGCTCCTGCCCTCTTCCTCTGCCGGCGAGGGGCACCACCCCCGTCCTCTTCCTCCGCCGGCGAGGAGCTCGGTGACATATACGCCCAAATGTCAAATTCACCACTTTTAGCATCCAAACAGGAATTGAATTGAGCTGCTTCCTTGAATTCCAAAAGGCAATGTATAGTCATCCAAACAACAGAATTCGAATCATGGCTCAATACAATAGCATGGCTGATTTGGTATTGAAGCCAATTCAATGCCGAGCCCCTCAATATCGACATCCAAACGCAGCCTAACGTTTTCAGCACAATTCTACCAAACAAACGGAGTGGCGTCAAGAAAAAAAAGGATGTATGTCATTGCCGTCCATGTTATTGTTAACAAAAAAAAAGTGATGGCACATTGCCATCGTTACCTTCGATTTGCTTTATCGAGTTGCAGATATAGCATGATGGATCGTGAAACTTTGTCGCCTACACTTGCGGACAATTTTGGATAAAACAATGTGTTGAAAACATACGCTAACCGTGACCGTGACGATATCGAAACATTTTTTTTTATTTCTCATTATCCAAGCTAGTGGTAATGTCGATAAACATGTCGACACGCAAACAAACAATGAAGCATGCGACAACTATTAACAAGCAGAGGAAAAATAAAAAGAATAGAAGCATGCCTTGCCTTGCTGCTGACGCCACTGCACAACTGCGGGTAGCAAATGTACTTGCATCGATCAGGTAAAGCAACCAACGCGTAAAGGCAAACATCGTACCCACGTCCAACATTTGCTTCCATGATAAAGATTGAAGCAGCAGTAAATGGTTCCAGTACAAGAGCGAGCAATACTCTCGGCCACTGCAAAGCAGTGCATAATTAAAGCCTTTAATGCCATAAATGTCAGGATCTGAGCCCCTCATAAATAAATAAAAGAAAAATACGTCGTGTTTGCCAAAATCTGAATAACTGTTTTTCTTTCTTTAAGGAAAACCGCTCGGCATCACCTCCTGGATCTCCATGCCATGTGCTTAAAAGAGAATGTACAAACATTCGAGATCATTTTGTTAGTACAAACACGCCAAGTGATCTGACATGGATGACATTGCAGGTGCACCGTGCGCGCCTCTCAATAAAGCGTTCAGTTGGCAGCAACAAGTCTCAGCAAAGTGCCCGATAACTTGCGAACGAGAAGGCTAACCACGCGTCTAACCCAAGTCACCAAAACGACTTGAACTCCTGAAGAGTTCCTGAACACGTACCTCAGTAGGAGGGCACGGCCGCTACACAATGGCGGCAGAGGAAGCCAGAAACGCAGACGCAGACAGGACGTCGAGCAAGCCAGACAGGAGCGCATGTTAGTAGGGTCGTCGGCACGGCCGGGCCGGCCATGACATGCCAGTTGCCAGCAGCAGTAGCCGTGCTCTCCTTTTGTCATGGCACGTCGCGGACCAAAAAAAAAGGACTGCACATTCGCACTCTGCTTGTGTAACAGTAGTGGTGGCCTGATGCCGAAAAACAATTCGGCTAGGCATTGTTTTGGACTAGCAGTACGGCAGTACCTAGGGAACAGTACACTGGCATCTACGGAGTATAGTTTACTATGTACCATGATGTAGATTGCTATACTATAATCTGGTTTGGTTTATGTTACAGATATGATGTGTAAAATACCCTTTCATCCGACGTAATGTGTTCGCCACTGCTTCCATTTCCAATCAGTGGAAAACAACACAGCTATGTACCCTCTCCAATAATGTACAAGTGTTACCTGTGGTTTGTTACCTGTCACCAGGGAAGTGCAGAAGTGAGCTTTGCGTCTTTCAGGGGCAGAGGTTTGTTTGTGTCACCTTGCGTTACAGCATTGCGGCCGCCCTTGCCCCAGCTTCTCCCAGAGGCACACCATCTGCGCCGGCGACTGGTAGTGCGCAGTGAGGTAGTCGTCGACGCAGCCGGACTGGCAGAACCTGGGGCTGTGGACATACGCCACGGCGTTCCCAGAGTTGTTGAACCGCCCAACCCACATCCCCATGCTCACATCCTCCATCTTGAACAGCTGGAGAAAACGCAATGGCAGTGAATCATTTGTTAAGTGCCCGTGCACACAGCTCTGCATGGTGAACTGGTAATGGGCTCGGCTTTTGGCTTTAGGTAAATCTTTTCAGGGTCAGGCATGATTGGTTTCATGTCTTTACTGTTTCCGTCAAGAGTGGCATCATCCAAGGGAACCAAAGTTAAAGCAGGTGGTTACTGAGTGCTGGAGTAGTGGAGTGGGCCTATGCAGTTTGCACCTGCTGCACAATATCTTCTGCTAGTTGATACGAAATGATCATAAATTGGAGACAGTAAGTGGAGACAGAGCTTACATTTAGTCTTCCCTTCTTCATTTCAGAAGCGACAAAGTTTGCAATGTCAGAAGAAACAATGTAGCCTGCACCATCAGCGTAGGGCGGGTACTCTTCTCGGGGCCACTCCTGGAATTTGATAGAAGAATATTACAAAAATACGTTCAACTGATACAGGGCTAATTCAATTATGCTTGCACAAATGACAAGATAATTAGCCAACATGATTACACATAACAACAATGCATTCAGGTGGACAACAGTAGCTCTTGTGATGCCCCTGAAGTGATATCAAAGCTACATGCCATGTAAAATGTGTTGCAAACCGTTTGTTCAGTCATATTCAAAACCGCAGTACTGCCAGAATGATAGTACATGACAGACTCTTTGATCTGTTTGTAACAGGTGCATTCTCTAGTTATGGTATCTTAGGCCAAAGAAGTAGAAATCACAATTTTTTTGCTTATAACATTTTCAGGAAAGGTGAATAATACACCAGTGATTCACCTCGTATGAGACAGCCCATTTTCCATCCCGCAGTGGCCTGTGGTAGTAGTTCATATTCCCCAAATACAAGCTTTTGCCGTCTGAGATCTTCTTGACTTCAGCCATCACTGAATGAAGTCTAACAAAGGTATCATCATCGCACTTCATGACATACTTCGCTGGAACAACACGAGCCTTCAAACAAGGTAGATGAAACTGAGAGAGTGCAATGTATAAAAACTGTCATGAAATGCACTTCAAATACTTGTATGATAGGTTTATTTCATATCCGCCCTAGTGCTACATACCGCATAGTCGCAAATGGCAATAGTCTTCAAAACGACCAGATCATAATTATCAACAAAAGGTACAATGACAATGTCTCCGAAGAAATCTGCCTCTTTCAGCAAATCTTCATTCACTTCTCTTCTGCCATTCTGCCCTACAACATGTATAAGTTATTTATGTTTGTATGAACAAGACAAGAGGCAAGATAAAGGATTCAAGGTGTTAAAATTACCAATGCAACAAAAAACCGAGCCACCGAGCTGGAGGAATTTCGTACTGAAGACATCCAAGATCTCCTTGCAGCCATGCGTTCAGTGAAATGGTTTCCCGCCGAAAGAATGCCTATGAATAGCTCTACATCCTCTTCAGCAAGAGGAGGGGCTTTTAGTTCTGTTAGCAACTCCAGATTTCTTTGAACAATGCTAGGGTGAGCTGTTGGCAATGAACCGGCCACTATTGATTGAACGTCAATGTCACCAATCACCGAGAAGATAGAGGCATCCTCAAGAACAAAGCCCTTGAAAGAAGAGAAGTATTGCATTAGCGCATCAGAAGAACACCTTGCCACAACTAAATCAAGTAAGAATTTTAAGTGGTAATCTACAGTAACAGCAACTGTGCACTTATGCACATATGAACCCATTATCCCCCTTATCCTAGCCACTCATAGTAGATTGACATGTATGCCGCATCATGTAAAATTTGAACAAAAGCATAATTATGCACCATTCAAAGTAGAACTAGGAACACTCACAAAATACAGATAATTCATCATAGGAAGGCTTGGAAAGGAAGTACAACTTACAACACGGTAAGGAAATGAAGTGGCATGCTTCCCATCAACATGAAAATGGTAGCCTTCTAAACCAGCACTTAGTGTTAGAACAAACAATTCACCCTCCATGAACGGATATGGCCAATCTATCAAATTTCTGCTCTTCTGTCCAGAAACATGGCTCCGCAACCACAATCTCTTCAATTCCTCTGGTGCGCCCCCAATGTTTCCAGACCATTCCTCACATTTCACCAATCCATCAACTGCACCACAAGTTAGCAATATGAGAATCCTCAAATTTCACCAATCCATCAACTGCATCACGTGTTTAGCAATATGAGAAATCTGACAACAAAAATTTGCCAAACTTTTTCATGATGTCAACATATATCATTTCAAACAATTCATATAGAATACTATCATCTTATCAAATATTTGTCCTGTTGGAATCAGGTAAATAGATTTCATGGAAATGTTGGGTATGCGTAGCATTGTGTAGAAACAAGAAGGCTTGTCTCCTATATAATATAGAAATGGGCCACAAATAAAATATTTTGTACAACGTATAAAGATTATGAAAGACCAAAGAAACTGTATCTCCCTTTTCAAAGAAAAGAAAAGTTATCCACTGTTGTTCTAGCTGTGTGTAGTTCCTGGTTGCACACTTGCACAATTGAGTGCTCAGCGTACAAATGCTTGATGTGAGGTTCAGTTATATCATAGTTTATCATCGGTTCCGAGCAAGGAATAGGAACAACTAATGGGCACACTACATCAGAGAAACATATCACGAACACTGCAACTAACGGACACACTACAGCAGGAAATGCTAACATTATGCCTCTACCAAATGTGCCAACTGCCCTAGTACCAAATGCTTACCGAGCTCCAACACATGGTTTGGCTATTTCTAGATAAGGGGGCAAAGTCTCTGTTTATTGAAGGTTGAAGCATCAACCAAGTGAAGAAAGCTTATTGTTGCCAAGAAGGTTGTGCTGAGAGAACAACATTTTATTGGGCTCATTCAGTTCATGAATGCTGAACAGTACGTGACGGAAAACTATTTAACATATCTTGATTTCACTCTTAGTCTTAGATGATACTCGTAATCACTACACCAATCATCATAAGGGCAGCCATATTAATTTGTAGTCTGAACCTGTTAGTAAATTTTCCAATTTTGAAATGACATCTTATTTCATTAATAGGAGTAGCAAAGCTATCGGTAGCTTAATTAGTAGTAAGAATTGAGAAACATGGCCAGTGGTAGCAATTTTCCTTTTGAATAATTTCCTAGAATCCATTGCTGCAATCATATATACGCATAGGACAAAAGCTGATAATTAATGGAACATCCCAAAAAGGCCTAGCTAGAGGCGGAGCCTTTTGTGCAACAACCGTACGATCAAGACCACAATCATATTAACACCTACCGTGAAGGCGCCAAACATGGCTCGCTTAATGCAAGCTAACATGCTAATTTACTCGGTTGAGTACCATCACGTTTGTTTCACTAGAAGCTATCAGTTCGTCACGCATTTGGGCCAACAGTAATCCGCATTCATCCAGTTCATGTAATGATGTTGTTGTCACCGTGCAATCATGAAGCGGACATGAAAAAAGGTACTGGTACTAGTAGTAGCACAGCAAGGAAGCAATAGATGAGAGCACCCACGCACCTGTCTCCTCGTCGGGGCGCGACCGACGGCCCTCGCACCGGAGCGCGGGTCCCCATTGTCCGCGGAAGCGGGTGTTCTGCTCGATCACCGGGCGGCCGCTCCAGTCCCCGCGGAGCCGCGGGTTGAAGTGGAGGATCGTCGGGGCCGCGTCACCGTCCCCTTCCCCGCGCAGCTCCACCGCGAAATGCGCCAGGGGGGCGACGGGGCCGCGGGCGCGGCCCGCCGCGGCGCGCCCACCACCGTCACATGGGAACCCAGCGCCAGCCCGCATGGCAGCGGCAGCATGACTCCGCCGCCCGCGGCGCGGAGCTCCGCGCCCGACCGCGTGACAGACGCCGGGCACCGCGCCGCGCCGGCAGCGCCCGCGGGCGGCGGCGCGGGGGCGGAGGACGAGGGGGAGGGGGAGGAGAGGACGACGTCGCGGAGGAGGCGCCCGCCGTTCCGGAACGCGCGCGCGGCGGCCGCGTGGAGCGGAGGCGCGTCCGCAGCGCCGAGGCTCGGGACGGACAGGCTGTGCACGTGGCGGAAGGGCGGCGGCTGCCGCGGCGCGTCAGATGATGAGGAGGCGGCGGTCTGGGGAGTGGAGGGTGAGGGTGGCGACGGAGAGGAGCGCGGCGAAGGGGAGCAGCACGAGCAGCGGGCGGAGTCCTCTGCCGGCGCCGGCGCGGCGCGGCCGGCGCATGGGCGGCGCGTTTTGGATTTTCCCGGGAGGGGAGACGGTGGCGAGGCGGCGAGAGGCGCGGGCGGGCGGAGACGGAAAAGCTGCGCGGTGCGGCGTGCGTTCCGAGCCGCGTTTTGGAAAATTTAAGCGGGGTTTTAAGAGAGGTGGAGCGTGGAGGAGCTACCGTTTTTGCGTGCACCTCTCCTTTCGGGAGTTGCTTTTTTTGCTCGGTCCGGTCATCGCTGGTGTGCACCCAAAAAACGTTGGCATTCGCTTGGGGGGCTTGGATACAGTACGTCAGTACCAAAACCGAAAAAGGTAGTAGTACCACGGTGGTTATGATAATTGATACTCTAGGCGCGAAATATTGGTATGTAGTACCACTTTTTGTGTAACAATGATAAAAATGTTGGCGGCGGCGCCTAAAATATTTTTGTACCTTGCTCTATGCATTCTTAAAATGGGGATTTTAACTTTAACACTGAAGATCCAATGCGGAAAGATTGGAGTAGTAGAGCACCGAGTCTTGTGGCAAGCCTATCTTGAAGCCGAAATCCGCGACACGAATTGAAGGTCAGCGCGCGCAGGGGGTTTGCGAGGCAGATGGCGACGCCCCGGACGGACGCGTGGTAACGGTGTGCTACGAGAGCCTACGACGCCTGCTCGGTGAAGAAAACGGGGGCAACGACAAACGCCGCCGTCGGTTACGCCACGGTGCCTTCGCAGGGGACGTTCCGCGCCACACGGCCGGCCGCCAGCCTGCTCGCGGCGCATGTCAAATGTCATGTCACCGCTCCGCTTCGAGGATTCGAGAGTGCTGCGTCGACTCGGCGTCGCTCTTGACCGCGCGCGTGGAGGCGTCTGGCCGGCTGATCTTATGACGCAGCTCAAAGCACCTGGCCGGTTATACGAGGGCAGCAAAGCTAAGCCAAGCATCAACGTGTGTATTCTGCCTACCTCCGATCCACATCGCGTCGGCTCTATTTCACCACGCGGAGTTAGTACTATCTCACTTGTTTACCTTGACATAGTCCAGATGACAAGATGTTGAGGTGTCCTAGTAGTGTCATCTTCTACAGAAGGGAAGTGCCTAGTAACAAAACAATTCAGCAATAATTTAACAGACGCTGTAAACATCAACATGTCGATCCCAAAGATTGGAGGGAATGCGTCAGGACAAAGCCTCCACGAGATTGGGCGTGGTGAGATCGGGGACGACTGAGGAGGTGGAGCGTTCTGAACCGACTGGAAACATGATCCCGCCGCGGCATGCCGGCCCCCAGAGGGACCAAGTTTTGGGTGGGGCATTCGAGCCGAGCGATACAGAAACTATACGCATGAACCCGCTTGGTCCTCTACAACGAAGTGGGCAACGCGTTCCAGAGCCGCAGATAGGCGGCGGCACGCACTACCTGTTCTCAACGACGTGGCCCCCCCGGGTGGACGCCGGCGCGGCGAGGGGGCCGCGGCGGGGGCTCCTGGCGCCTCTGCCGACTTCATTCCGGCGCCGCTTCCGGCGCCGCCGCCGCCGCAGCCATGTCTGCCGCAGACCATAGCTCGTCGCGGGCGCCGGCTGCTAGCTTCTGCCCCGGATGGACGGGCACAGGGCACTGGCAGTCCCAGTCTCCCAGACGGACGGGAAGCCGGGGAAGAAACGGCAGGCGGCCGCGCGTCGCGGCGATAGAGCGAGGAAAGCGGAGAGGGCGTTCGATCCGCGCTGATCCGGGCCGTAGGAATCCGATCCAACGCCCGGGAGAGGCCCAGGGGTGGACGGTATTTCATTTACCGTCCACCCCCGGACGGTAAACGAAACACCCGTCCACCGTCCCGACCGGCCACCCGCCGCTTTCCCGAGCCCGGAACAGCCCACGACGTGTTCCAGCTTCCCAGGAGAGAGGTGCCACCTGCTGGTTGCTGACTTCGTCGTATCGACGCGGTGGACGGCTCGGCGTCGGCGTGTACGGCTGGACGGGTACGGCGCGCTGCGGCCTGCGGCCGTGGTGACTCTGCACGGCGCCTGGCGGCGGCGGTGCGTGGATCTCGGAAGGGCGCGGCGGCGCGGCAAGGCAGCGTTAAGCTCGACGGAGAGCGCCGTGAAGCCGCGTCGCGATCGGTGCTTGGTGACGCTCGTTCCTCTACACTACAGGCCGCGGACGACGCCGCCGCACCAGCGCCGCCTCTCTCTCAGCCTGCTCACTCGATCGCAGTTTTTAACTTTTATAAGGGGGCGGCGGTATTGTCAGCGGAGTAGCGCAACATCTCCATCATGAAGCGATTCATCTCGGCCTGCAGTTGAGGCTGAAATGACAGAATCAGCCAGCCGCCCGATGAGTAACTCGATCAGTGGTTAGGTTACTCTGAAAATGAAAGCGAAAAGTGCTAGTGGTTCCACGGCGAGGAATCTGCTTCTCCGGCGAGCACGTACGGGCGACGACGGCGAGGTGTACGTGGGCCAGGCAGGTGGACGGACGGGTCTCCGATGGCAGCATGACGGCATGAGCGCCGCCGGATCCCCACACGGCGTGCTTCGACGGCGGCATTCATCAGAGCCGCGGCAAGTGGCAGGGAAGCGAAGCGAATGAGATCGCCAGCGTCGTGCGCCGCGCCCGTGTCGGCGTACGTGCTTCTCAGTGCTCACGGATGCCGGCAGCCGCCTCCGGCGCTTGGCCCCTCCACGTCCTCCCTGCTACCTCGTCGCGGTCGTCAGGTGCCATGCGCCGGCACTGAAGGGTGAACTGGCAGTGGAAGTCTCCATCAACAGTCTCCCATACGGGACGGGAGCTCAGTACTGTCAGCTCAGCTTTTCTTCGAAGCCGGGCAACGGCAACGGCCGGCAGCCCGCGCGTCGTGGCGACGTCAGCGCGAGGGAAGCGGAGACCTCGTTCGATCCGCGCTCATCGCGGCCGCACCAATCCGATCCAACGTCCGGGAGAGGCCCAAGGGGTGGACGGTATTTCATTTACCGTCCACCCCGGACGGTATACGGAATACCGTCCACCCCTGGAGTCTCGACTGG
The DNA here is from genome assembly GCA_015476505.1 of Urochloa ruziziensis. Classification (NCBI taxonomy): domain Eukaryota; kingdom Viridiplantae; phylum Streptophyta; class Magnoliopsida; order Poales; family Poaceae; genus Urochloa; species Urochloa ruziziensis. The sequence continues at coordinate 63,998,873 of CM027118.1, forward strand.
GCAGCCGCCGCGCCGTCGTGGTCTCTCCCCCGCCCGCATTCCCGGGCACAGAACAGCTCCCGGCGTGTTCCAGCTTCCCACGACAAGGTGCCGCCTGCTGGCTGCTGCCTTCGTCGTGACGCTTGCGCGAGGATTTCGGGAAGGGGAGTATGTTTCTCTCTCTCTCTTTCTCTGCCGCCGGTGAACTCCAGAGTATCAGTGGCGAAACCGGAGCACTGTCCTGTTGTCTGTTGAGGAACAAGCTCGGCGCCGCGTCCGTGGTTCCTCTCCAGCGTGGACTCCGGAGGAGGGCCCAGGGCGCGGGCGGCGGCGCCTTCACCACTGCGGCGTATACGGAGCCGGCGCGCCACGGCGCTCTCAGCCTGCTCTCGATCGCAATTCGTGCAGGCCGCGGCCGACCACCACGCCCTGTTGCGTGGACGTGGCCTGCCGCCACCTCAACATGCTCTCCCTTTCGGCTGCTTCGCGAGTGCGTCATCATCATCCCTCGAGCAGATCAGCACACAGTTCCAACGGTGGGGCAGCTTTCAATCTCATCAGAGTGCTGGTGATCAAGTCATTCCGCTGGCATTCTGACAAGAAGCTTATGCCGCCGCCGGTCGCCCTCGGAGAAGTGACGCGCCCGCCGGCCTTGCAGGCCTGTCCACAGCCAGGCCCAGGTCCACGGTCATGGCCGCCGCGTCAGCATTGCTATCATCTGCACTGCACGAGTGCCTCGGGTTCTCCTGCAGCCTTGCTAATCTATGCAGCATAGCATTTTTTTACTCAATTAACCATGGCTTTGGAGAAATTGGGTACGGGCAAATGTGGGGATGTGGATTTGGACAAGCACGGGCGTATGTATCCACACCCTCCCAAACGGCAGGTCCTTGTGCACATCACAGAAAGATGATAAACTTAGCAACATATGACGTCCAAGAAAGATGATAAACTCAGCAGAACCACGAATTTCCCACATAAAGCACGCGCCGCTTCACTTCTGGGGCAGCTCATGGTTTCACACTGGACGACATGAGAAATCCGGAGAGCACAAGAGATTTGAGGACGACTTTACCTACAACCTACACAGGTTCAGCAACAGCATATGGATATACATTTCTACAGAGGATCCATGTCCATTGTGACGTGCAGGAGCAACAACCAGGTACGGGTACATGCAGAACAGACCACAGCTGAATTTCCTTCACTCCAGGGTTCACGCAACAGCAAACTCGAAGGTCGTGGAGGTCGCCGGAAGTGGATTCTCAATTGGAGGTTCACGCCTGGAAGGACAAATATAGGTATTGTCAAATTTATTGCCACTGAGGTCCAAATTACTCAGGAAGTAACTACGACAAATAAGCACACAGAGAGTCAGAGACAAACTACTGTATCCAAATTGACTTTCATCCAGACACCTACTTAGTTGACATTGTGAATGTTCAGCCTAAGATGCCGCAAAGCAGAGACAACAGTCCAACAAAAAATATATAGCATTTCGATTCGAGGCAACAACATACTCTTTTCTTTTTTGGAACCATTGCAACAATGCCTAAATTCAATTCCCCAAACCCGTCGACTGCCAAATATTTGTACCATGACCCCACAAAAAGAAAGAAACCAAATATCCAAGCCAATAGAATTTAGAATTTTCTCTAAAATTTATCCCCATCTTGGAAGGATGCAGCAACAGCCATTCAGATTTTAGAGCAAGGTTGATGAATTGGGAGTCAATAGGAGCTATCCATGATCTAGAGCCCAGTAGAGGATACAAAAGCTACAAGTTTTGACTATGATTGTTGGTAGAATTTGTTCCACGGAGGAGGCTTAGGGTTGGATCAATTAAAAGGATGGCATTGTGCTTTATGTGAATTGAGCAATAAAACAACCCGCTCTAGTTTCTCCCAATGAACCACTGTACCAGCCAATTAGCAGCACCTGCCACCTGAGCGCCCCCCGCCCACCGACAAATCACGTCTACGACCTCCCAAGCAGAACCAGGACCGGCAACATCAGAGTCAAGTCATGGCAGTAGGGAACCTGGTTTTGGGGTTGCTAACTTGTTTCCATTTCAAATCTGTAGCACATATAGGTAATTGTATTTCACAGGTAAATACACCCCAAGATATGATACTATGTATTAGAAACCAGTTACTCCATCTGTTCTTATTTATTTGATGTTCCAGATTTGTGCTACCAGAGTTGTCTCCTTCTAACTTGTTAATGCAGATCTAAACAGACATATATATTTTCAGTATTTCGTAGACAATTACACCCCAAAATTCCATGCTCTGTGCTAAAGGTATCAGTATCACATAGAGTCATTATCAATGGCGAGCTGATTTCTAACATAAGGACCCAAACCAGGGTAATAAAAGACTTCCTACATGCACCTTACAAGAACAGAATCAAAAGCTCAAGGGATTACTAAAATACACTAGATACTAGTCAGTGCCTTACTGCTATAAATAGAATCCAAATAGAATGAAAAACTACTCTAAATCATAGTCCCTTACAAGAAAACTAAAATTGTTATCCTTTATGGTCTTGAGTAAGGTGAACCCAAGCAATCACACTATCTTTTATGGTTTAGTCCAACAAAATGCATCAGGCAGCATAACTAACTTTCTTACTAAAAATTAAGACACAGAACATAAAAAAATGACAGTGAACTTATGAAGATTAAACAGTCTTCAAATTGCTATAAGCACTGGTTTCACTAAAGCACAAGATAATGAAGGCGTGAACTTTCTTTCAGAATTTATCCTAATTCAGTTCAAAACAATTAATAATCCAAACAAAAACTACCAGCCCACATATGCAGAAAAACTGTGGAAAATGAATTCTACAAATGTAGGAAGAAAGTTGATAACTAATATCCAATGCAGAACATTATCCCACGCCATTAGTTCCTAACTTGGGATTCCTATCACAGATGGAGCTAGAATGCTCAGGTTTCAGCAAAAATAGAAGGTATCCTCTCTGTTGACCGACATTTAGCATGGTGCTTGTCCTGTGCTCCATAATGCTGTCACTGGATCATAGTCTTGATATAAGTGAGTTCGTATGACAACAAAAAAAAAAAGGAAAAAAAAGAAGAGCTTTGTCCCATCACAGATGCTAGGAACCAACTCACTTTGCTAGGGCCCATACCTAAATACTCACCTTACCCTTAGTTGCCGTATTTCTGATATTTATACTTAACAGTAAATTTGGAAAGGCAAAAATATGGTTGCAATACCATGGATCTGCTAAAACCAATACTTTAGCCGTTTCAGGTTAAGACTAACGATATGATGACATGAGAAGCTAATGCTGAAGAGCACTACTGGCAAATCAGTGAAAGCATCAAATGAAAGAAAATAAATGCCAACACATTAAATAAACGTTTAATACCTGGAGTCCTGGACTATAATAGCTTCGGAATATGAATTTTATTATTTGTCAGTTTACATTCAAATATAGACAATTAGACAGGTAATAATTCAAGATATTTTTCAACAAATATCACTAGAGAAGTCATCCAAAACAGAGTTCTTCAACAAGTCTGAAGTCTGAACTTGTAAAACCCTTGAAACGGATACCCATGCAATTTCATAAAGTTTCTCTCTTCAGATAATGGTCGTGTTAACTAGTAAAGAAAGAGAGGGAATAATACAAATGGCAGTACTTAGAGTGGACGGTATGCCCCAAAATATATTCGGAATAGAACTAATTTTTCTTATTCGAAGTATTTCTGAAATACTCATGCATCGTCATTGTAAATATTGCAATTGATCCCAACATTCACAACTCTGTGGGAGTTATCTAATGGTGCATTTAATTGATTGCTGGAATGGAGTGTGCTGGATGTATGGACATTAATATAAAATCACCTAGTTCCCCCTAGGTTGGTCTAGTTTTTTCCTTTTTTTTAACACTCAGCCAACTTCCTTGAAACCTGGATGCATCTCATGTGACAAACTAAACCACACAACCAAGCCAAAACAAAAATAGCCACCACATAGAGAGAAAAAAATGCATTACTGAGCCAGTTGGGGACTCATTAGAGCATGCAACACCAGAACCGATCCATCAAAATTAGCCAACAACTAATTTTGATACCGTGATGCATCTAATGCGACTAAGTGAACTGTGAACCACACAACCGAGCCAAAAACAAAAAAAATAGCCACCTCATAGGGGAAAAAACTAAGTATGCATTACTGAGCCAGTTGGGGACTCGTGAGCATGCAACACTAAAATCAACCCATCAAAGGAAGTCAATAACGGTTGAAAAGCTAAAACTAAGCCAATAACAAGGTCAAATTGGCTAGTTAAGTCAGATCGTGCATCCCAAATACAGAGCACATCACAAAACCAATCTCTCCATCAAATTATGCATTACTGAGCCAGTTGGGGACTCGTGAGCTGCAACACTAAAATCAACCCATCAAAATAAGTCAACAATTGTTGGTAAAGCTAAAATTAAGCGGATACCAAAGTCAAATTGGCTGTTAAGTCAGATCGTGCATCCCAAATACAAAGCAGTAAAGCACTTCACGAATCAATCTCTCTATCTCTAACTGAGCCTAAAAAACACTTAACAAGCAGACTTAAAAAAACAGCTAACAGATTTGAAGCAAACAAAAGTGAAGCACTATGTCAAGAGATCTAGCTCCCATCCATCCCGAACTAATTCCGCTCTGGGCAACTTAAGAGGCAGAACAATAAGAATGCATACCTGTGCAACGGGGAGCAGGCCGAGCTCCCCGATCACCCCCGCGGCGCCGCGCAGCTGCGCGCCGACGCTGGATCCGCAGGTGGGCACCTCGTCGAACATGGACGCCGACAGCGACTCCGAGACGAAGCCGGCCTGGAACTCGATGGTGCCCTTGTCGGGGTGCGCGACCATCCCCGTGACGTAGACCCAGAGGAAGAGCTTCTTCGCCTGGACGCCGGAGAGGTCGGAGATGGCGCCCTTGGAGAGCTTCCCCGTGATTTGCCTCTCGTAGTAGACGAGGTGGGAGCCGAAGTGCACGTAGCAGGTGCTGGCTAGATGGATCTCGAAGGCGCCCGTGGCCTCGTCGAAGGAGTAGGAGGCGACGGAGTCCGGGATGAGCCCCTTCGGCAGGCCGTACTTGGGGAGCAGGTCGTTCGCCGCGCCCTTGAGCGAGGCCGCGCCGCCCGCCGCAGCGGCGGCGGAGACGGCGAGGAGGAGGAGGAGGAGGCGGGGCAACGGAGACATGGCCGTTGGGGGTTTGGGATTTTCTGGGGTGGATGCTCGCTTGCGCTTCGCGTTTTGGGGATGTGGACGGAAGACAGAGTAGCCTTTAAACTGCTGGTTCTTGACTTGGATTAGAGATCTTTTTTTTTCCTTTTCCCTTTTTCTTGAGACTTGAGAGACAAGCAATTTGGACTGGTACACTGGTTTTAATCAAAGGAAGTGGTTGGGATTAGATACGACGACGATCACTCAGAATATGTTCACACACCCCGTCATGATTATCATGCAAAATCATGAAGATAAACCTTCTTAGCATTAATTTTTTATTCTTTTTTTTCTTTAGACTACTGTTCGTGCTTCAGAAGGATACAAATGAAATTGAAAGATGTCGCCAGAAAAATCCACGCATCATGTTTGCTATTTTGGCAGCATTAGCGATGCCCGAGCTCAACCCGACTCGAATCGAGAATTTTTTTTTTTAAATGGAATAGGAGAGACCGGAGCCCCTACGGGCTGTATGTGTTGAAATAAAAAGAGCTAAGAGTACAACAAAAAACCAAAAGCAAAAATTACATAATGTTATGAAGCCATTCCTGAATTCTATGGAAGCATTGTTTCTGGCATAGGAATGTAGCTGAGGATAAACCAGTTTTTGAACCATACAATTCCAAAGATCCTCCCATAGAAGAATTGTTTGACCATTTCTCGGTTTCAGCCATTGCAAAGCCTTTATACTGTGCGCCGAAATGATCCCCTTTTTTACGGGAGATTTACTCCTCCTCAAATGCTTAAAATTTAGCTATCTTTCTATCACCCAAAAAACTAACTTCCTTCTCTTACCCAAAAAACTAACTTCCTTCTCTTCCACTCTGTCTTCTTCTCCAACTCCGGCGAGATTCCGACGAGCTCTGGCGAGGTTACGGTTAGGGTTCCGGGGTTCGGGGAGAGGGGGAAGGGGTGCTCATCTCCGGCCATAGAAGGAGGGCCGGTGGCGGCGTCGGCCCGGGCGGTGGGAGCAGGCGGTTGGGCCAGGGAGGGACGGGGGCGACGGTGGAGCGAGACGGCAGCGAGGAAACCCCAGCGGGCGGCGACGCGAGGCGGCAGCGGGAAGGGTCAGCGTGGCGGCCGGCGCGAGAGGGAATCGGGAGGAAGAAAACTGGAGGAGGAAGAAGAGTAGAAAGAATAGAGAGGGAATGAGAAGAGATCTAGGTTGTTGGATTTGGATCTAAGGGTTTGATATGGTGATTGTCCAATCATTTGAAGAGGAGACACTTCCTTTTACGGTGCCTGGCAATCTACCATTCAAATAATAAAATTTACTTGGAACACGAGAAATCTGTTGCATGAATGATGGTGAGTTTTTCTCAATCCATTTGGCATGGAGATTTTGACTGCAATCCACTGGCTGAGCTTTCCCCTCTGAATTAACGTTCGGCACGAGGTCGCCTTCTAGAAGTAGTGAGCCATCACGCCACGTCGTTATCGTTTCAGCTGGAGGGACCCTTCATAATCTGTTCTTCACCGGCCGATGTACCTGCTGGATTGATTTCAGCCATCAATCAGCTCAAGATTCCTCCACAAAAAAAAAATCCAAAGATATATAGAAGGATTGAAGGCGACATCGATCAGATAGGGGGAGTAGTTGGCCTTTGATCGCTGATTCTGTCCTTGCAGCCTCACTGACTGACAGGTGCAAATCAAGCCTACAATTGGAGTTGGGGTACGCACACATCCGTTTGGCATGCATAGATTTCACACGCGATCAGTTCATTCCAGAGACGACCATTTTAGTCTGAATTAAACATCTGGCTGTGATAGAGTTTCACTGATGAGCTATGTTTATTAGTAGAGTTTTTGGTTGGGCTCTACTGCAATTTCAGTGTCGGTACGTGGAAGCACAATCATGCGAGCCTGTCAGTCGGTACGCCGAGTCACCACACGTTTACCCTTTTCTATCTCTGCCTTACTTGCTTCCTTCCCAAGCATCGCAGCTGACCTCGAATTATCAGTCCTGATCATGCCTGCAAACAACTAAAAATGTGCAGACAAGCTTCTAACTAATCTCTGTAACAGCGTTGACGGAGCTCATCCAGTAGCATTGATCTCACCAAACCCTTTGGTGATGTTGTGTTGGTCGGACACAGGCTTGAGGCTATAGGCGAGGTTAATCTCAAATGGTAACGCGTGTTTGGGCGAAAACAAGTTGGTGAAAAGAATGGTAGCGACTAGCAACAAATCTTTTGCGTTCAATCTGCCCGGAGTTCAAGTCATGCCAAGACGTGGTACGGCCATCTCCGGGAATGTTTATCCTCTAGGTCTGCGAACGCTAGTCTCATTGCTGACGAGGTTAGCAGACCATGGTATAAAAAATACGAGGCAGCAAGCAGACATACGCTCTCGATTGACATTAAAACAGTAGACGTTAACGCAACATCGGACTGCAACAACCGGCAAAATATTCCCTGGGTGGAATTGTGGAAAGGTTTGGGAGAAAGAAAAGACGAATCAAGGTGGATTGTTAATCTGATTTGGCACAACGAACAGAACCGAACCTCAGATTTTTGTAAAACCTTATTGGTAACGCAACTCTAATGGCTGGGCGGCTGGCACAGTTTACCACCAATACTAATGCGTTGCAAACAGCAAACAGCAAGATAGCATGCCATTTCTGCTCTCCCTCCATGACCATCAGACATCCACAGCATTCACTCTTTTCTTGCGAGAGCCACTCCCTCGAATTCTCAATTGCAGCAACCAGACTCACCGAGGACCAACAAAATGATTGCTGGTGGATCTTGGCAAACCGCATGCTGCAAACGGGCGGTACAATTCGTGCCGTCTCCAATCTTTGAAACGTAACAACATTGCAAGTGGAATATAAGGGATACCACTAGGGACGAACAGAATTCATCCAGCTAGCAATTGGTTATTATTTTCTAAAGCACAGAGTTCAATTGCTGTACAGCAGGTAAAATCACATGGCATGACTAATGCCAAGAAGCACAGGTGGTAAATATTTTAAAATTCTTGATTATCTTAACAAGTCAAAAACTGATCCAGCAGACCATACTTCTTTGGTACCAACTGAACTCACAGCATTGCATCCCAATAGTTCATGACACAGAAATCAAAACGTCACCAAGGCAGGGCCAACATATCATAAGAGTAAATTCTGTTTTCTGGGTAAAACTAAAAGCAACCAAGACCTACTGCTTGATCTCGGCCTTCGTCTTCTGCCACAGCCTGTCCAACGAGCTGTCAGCATCACCCTGTAAAAACCAAAACGTGCAATCAGAACCAGCGATATAAACTAGAAAGTAAGATGACATGCTTATATGTGTCATAGAGGACAGGACAAGATCACTAAGCAAAAAACGTCGGTACATTACAGCAATGAGCCTGGACTCCTGCAGCTAAGTGATTAGGTAAAAAAAGCAACAAAAGCAAGGCTAAATTGATCTGAGCGGATTGTGTTCAGCCAAATGAGTGGACGTTGACAAGAAAGTAAATCCAAAACCCCATCTAACAGCAGATACAATTCTCATTTCATATGCCTGGCAACTTCATTACATATTGTCAAACCTAAAATACAAAAGAAAACTTAACATATTCTTAGCATGGCAAGGCTTTATGAAATATTGATGGGGCACAAATAAAATGAAACAAGCATTGTCAAGCATAGAAGGTAAAGTAAAATGTTGAACATTCAATCAACACATTGTATATTGGCATGCAAATCCACTGTAAAAAAAATCTGGTAGGCAGTTACCCAGCAATTATTGGCTGTAAGGAAATCTGGTTAGGCGGGTACTCAATAGGAAACTAGTGCATATGCAAAAGTATATCCTGCAACAAGGATAATTACCTGAGCGCGGACAAACCCAGAGAGAGCAAATGTGGTGAAGTGGCCATCATAAAGACCATTCTCATCCACGTGCCCAATGTTGATCTGCACAGAGGCATGGTCCTTGGCAGTGATGATCCTGTTCGTGGCAGAGCTACAGGAACAAAATGATAACACGTCTCAGCAATCGCACGGCCCACCAGCATAAACACCAATGAATATAGAAGCAAACAAGAAAATTGAGGCAAAGCTTACCACTTCCTGGGGACATAGAGGTCCACCACCTTACCCTCCTCGTTCTCCATGGTGACGGGCTGGGGGAGCTACCGCAGCAGCGACTGCAAGTGCAGAAGAAAACAATCAGGCACACACAGTTCAAAATTTCAGTTGCAACTTTTCCATACATAAAGATGGAATTAATTCGGCACGAAACAATCAGGCACACACACAGTTCAACTGTGAAGGCTAAATTACTGTCAAACGGTTCCCTTCAATGAATCATAGGCATCATGTTCAAGCACCTTACAAGCTAAGCTAGCTGGATCTCAACTAAAATGCTTCGTCCTACCGATTTGGTTCTCAAAGCTCAATCTTCAAGTCGACAACTCGGAAACTACCAAGAGGAAATCCTAGTGCGATCTCTCGCCTAGAGATTAGCCATGCGCGCGCATACGAACTGGAGTCAAAGGAGTGGTTGAATACATAGCATATCGGCGATAACACTCACCTTTGAGATCTCTTCGTACAAGGGCGGCGGCGGCGGAGAGAGTCGCAACTCGCAAGAGAACGAAGACACAGCTGCTGCGGCGGCGGCGTGAGGACGAGGGGCGGATTGATATACGAGAGGACGAGCGGAGCAGGCTCGTAAACCCTAGTATTCGGCTCTGAGCCCACCAGCAGCCATCGGGCCGCCGTTTATGCTCCCGATGGCGTTCCCAACGGCCCATTTGCTATAAATATGTTTGGGTCCATTTAGTAAAACTCGCTCTAAAAAAGTTTGTCATGAACTGTGGGCCCATTTGGTTGAGCTATGCTGTTCTTAATAGAAGTGTTCAGCATTCATAACTACTATTAAAAAAACACACACACACACCATTCACAATTTCTTATTCAGGTTGAACCCTTCATTTTCGTCTACCCCATTCCTTGAAGCTTTCCAAAGTAACTGGCTAGCCATAATGTGAGCTGTACAAAAGAATTTTGCACCGTGACCGGAGTAGACCCCTGTTCTTCTTCTTTTTGTTTTCAAGATAATTTACGTTCAGGCCACTGTCAGATAATGGAAGTGTTCCTTAACAGAACCATGGCCCTGTTTGGATTGAGAGGGTAAATATTTACCTCAAAGCAAATGTTTTGCCTCTTTTATTTACCCTTAACAAATTTGCTCCATGAGGTGTTTGGATTGAGGGGTAAATAGTTGCCCCAATTTGACACTCTTTGGGGCAAATGAAATTTGGAGGGCAAAACATTTGCCCCACTCCATTTACCCCTACATGTTTGGCACCTTTAGGGTAAATTGGGACAAATTTGCCCCATTTACCCCACCATCCAAACATGCCCCATATCATGTGAAATTCATATCCTGACAACATTGCTATATCAATGAAACAGATGGTATTCACGAAGACGACGGACCTCTACAGGTTTCAGTATGCCTAAACCTACTCGATTATATGCAATATTAGTGATATTTACTAAATCTGGAACGTTGAGTAGCAACAAAGGCTCGCGAGCAATGATTTACAGATTTACATGTACCGCAGTCCGCCCCTTTTGCACGTTTTTCAGAAAGAAACCTCTATATTAGGACCACGGATTCTGAATTTCTGATGGGGCCAGCCAGTGGTCACTTTGTCACTTCCTTGCCCCTCTGATAATGTTACTAGTATGCAACGGCACACGCTCACAGCTCACTCCAGGGAGTTTCAACAGCAGTGGTGCTTGTCAGACGGTGGCTCCTGGTCTGAAATCTCCAGCAGCCTGGTCCGGGCAAGGCATGGTTACATCTCAGTATCCAGCCATCAGTTAGCTGATTCTTGTAGATGTCGATTTCAGGCTCCGTGTGTCAAAAGCGGTTTGTATTTGGTGTAATCTATCCCGTTCAACCTGACACAGCACAAGATCTGCTCGGGCAGCTCTTCAGCTTTATTTCCCTGCAGGCAGAAGCGAGCAGATTAAGTGACCTGATCAGTATTTTTCCAGGAAAGTAAAATATTGCATAGTAAGAAAGTGGTGTTCGTTTACAATTGGCACACCTGAATAGTCAGCCCAACGTCTAGGTTACATGCTTTTAGCCTGTCCAAAAATGTTTCGAAACCTTTCCGTGAGATGTAGCTAAATCTGTGCATGTCAATGTCAATCTCGAAGTAGTTATCAGCCTGCAGAGAAGCAGAGCGTGAGATGCTATAATAACATGATGCTATAATAACATTGCATTTCTTGCTAAAGAACATTGATGGATATTACTAAACGACAGCAATTTCAAAAGGTAAACTAAACTAACCAAGTAAAATTCATGCTGCGGCCTAGAAAGGACAGGCTTCTCATTGTATGCGTGCATTAGCTTCCTCTCCGCTGCACTCAGAGGAAGTTCCTCCAGATTAGCCACCCGACCAAGTATCTTTAGCCGCTCTCGGAATGGTATGCTCGTTTCCATTGGAAATCCCTTTATCCTCTCTACATGATCATCAACCAACCTCTGTTTGGGGAGGGCAAAAGGTATTATTTACTTGATTAATAAGTAGAACAAGAATAGCTTTCACAGTTGACAGATCAAGCACATAAAAATACTGATTAACGAATAAATTTAGCATGCATCAGTGACGTAAAGAGAGTACATTTCTGAAACAGAACTCAGTAACTGAAACCAAATTTTGACATGCAAAAATGCCTCATCTTTTCTCATATGCATATAAACCAGTCGGTGCTAATGTGCCATGCATCTTTTATACATTCATCCACTAATATGCCTATGGAGTTAAATTCTAGCTGCAGTCCAGCCTAATGCATGTGATGCTATATCCCCCAACTAATAAATCAAAGCTCAAATGCTGGGGAAAATCATGACCATAACCAATTTAGTTACTAAATCAATCATGAACACGGCAATAAGTTTTATCCACTATAAATTTGCATCACCTATATGAATTGATACTAAGTATATATTTACCACAATTTGTTCCCACTCTTAATCATTTTCATTGACTAAACATGGACACCAATATTATTGCATAATAAAATAAAAAATAGTAAGCATGTACATTAGTGAAACATGGTATTTAAGATCAGTCCAGCACTTACTCTGATACTTTCTATGAATGAAGGCGGAAGCTCTTTTGAGTAACCATCAGAAAGCCTAAAATACAAAACAAAGCTCATCCCTTCCCCATCAGTTTCATTCTGAAATAATGAAGCTGAATATAATGGAACCTGAGAAAAGTATATAAATGTCAATACACTCATAGGACAATGATACGAGCATACAACTAAATTGAAAAAAAAAACAGTACATAAAACTGAAATTCATGTTTTCTTTTTGAAAAGATTGTTATGCTACCATGATGCAGCAGGTGCCTCCAAGTGTAACAATTGAAGATATTGAAAAACATGAGAAAGAAAAAGGGCTGGTATATATAAACAGAAAAGTGTTTCATATCTGATGCTTCAACTAATTCAGAGTTTGTGAATAAAGAACTCCATACAGAACTTCCTCAAAAAAGTGTATTGATTTTGGTATACTTATGACTAACCTGTACATTAACCACCAAAAGAGGCGGGAGAATGCTGGGGAGTTGAACATCAGGAACAGGAAGTTGAACAAATCGAGAAATATGATTGAGTTTCTGTGACGATAGGTACACATCAACTCCAAATGGATAATATGCAGCATAATTTGGAGCAAGCTCTTTCTTCTTATCCCTGGAATGGTGCATTTGAAACTAAGAACGCTGCCATAAAGGCCACCAGGAGTCTCAAACAAAACAGCGATGTATATGAACCTGATACTCGCATTTACCTAAAATAGTTCGCTCCACGGACTCGGAATGTACCAGGATCAATATGAGACCAGCTGTTGGGTATTTTTGAATCCAACAAGCATAACTGTACTTGCTGACCTGCTAGAGGCCTTTCAAGGAAATCCTTCGTCGATACTGAAACAACAAAAAAGTCACTTTAATTCCTGGCAAAATTGACATGTTTGGCAAAGGGAAAGAAAACACTCCCAGCATTTGTCGCGTATCATCATGTTAGCCTCAGCAAATGAGTCATTTGAAATTTCTTAAAAAGGTATGACAGCCAGCTAAAAAACTATAAGAAGCTGGAAACAGCTTCGAAACTTATAGTCTATGTGTACAACTTTGTTTCAATAAGCATTTCCCTTAGGTTTCTGTTATGTTCCTGCTGTTCTGCAGACCGCCAATAAGTACAACTATGGAATCTTAACTTTTTGAGGTGTGCCAGTTCAACAGTCTTATCGATACAATGCTAACACTGAATGAAAGACGATTGATTTGATAAGGAGGAACCGTGCAAGCAATGAAGATATTGTCACTACTGTAAAGCATCAATTCTCTGTGATGCCGAGGATGCTCATAATTTGACTACCAATATGTCATGGAAGGAACCGAGCAAGTTGCTGGCAAAGTTTTAACTCAGCAAACACAATAATATGGAAAAGTGTACCATGTTGGCAAAAACTGGTACAGACTGCAGTTCAGCTTTTGAGAAAGGCATTCTTAATCAAATGGCTTATGAAGAAATGCTTACATAATGTAGAAGACGGATGAGCTTCCCCAGATTTCTTTTTGAACGAGAGCTTCAACGAAGGCATCTTCATGGAATGAGTAGGGCTCGAGGAAAGAGCTCTCTTCTTCTCGTTTACTCCGACAGCAGAGGTAATGCAAGGAAGACAATTATTTGGCAGAAGCCCGCAATCGTCCAGTATCCTTCCCCCACCATGTGTTGTATCCTCGCCAGAAACACTCGCCGCATCATCATGGCTCAGGGAGGTCCTCACACCATTCTCCGAGATTCCCTTCGACAGTTCGCTGGACTTTGGCTTTCTATGGTGATGCTCGCCTGGTTGTGCAGCTCCATTGAAGCTCCCACCGGTGCCATCTCTCGTGCTCAATGAAGCTTCATTCTCGAAGCCATTCAATGAAAAAACGTCTGCAAGATCAAAAGGAACCTCAATTCGCTCAATGGAAAAGCATTTGTAGATCAGAAGCAGCTGAGCATGCTCAACCAACCATTGAAAATTGAAATCATGCTGTGAGAGGGGGACCTAGCTACCAGGCTAGGATCGCATCAGTCTTACCGTCTTGCACGCTGTGGAAATCGTCCTCGGCATCCGACTCACTCATCGCCAGGGAGTCGTACCATGCTTCCTCAATGCTCCCGGACACTGCTGCATGAGAGGCCCCGGGAATCACGTCAGGTCAAAATTGGACTAGTCGGTACGAATTGACGCAACAAACGAACTGCGATGCGTACTACCACACTGGATATACTAGCTGCAGCTGCAACCCCACTCTACAGAACAGGGTAACACAAGCTTCTGCGAGCTACGAATTAAAAAAAGCGAGTAGCTGTTGCTGGACGCGCACGATCCCCAGATTGCAGTAACTTAATTTAACCCCCCTGGAGCGCGCAATCTCGCGCCCATGGTCCCCCGGAGATCAGAATCCAACCCCGAGGCGAAGCAAGCAGCGGGGCGGAAGGCGCACGGGGGAGAGAGAGAGAGAGAGAGAGAGAGAGAGAAAGCGACCCAGTCGTCCACCCACCCCACCCCACCCACCTTGGAACGCGGGGTTGCTGTATGTCCGGTGATCGGCGGCGGCGAGCGCGGACGGCGAGCCGGGCACCACCTCGGCCTCCTGGATGGTCTCCATCGACGCGGCGCGCGACGGCGCCTTCCTCCTCCCCTGCTTCCCCGAGCGGCGGCTGCGCCTGCGCCGCGCCCCGCCCCCGCCGCCCGACCGTCCGCCGGCGTCGCCCGACCGCGGCGTGTGGGGCTTCCCCACGCACGCGCTCGGCCTCGACACGCACGTCCCCATCCTCCCCGCCCCCCTCCTCCTCCTCCTCCTCCGGGACGGGGCGGGGCGGGGCGAGGCGAGATCGGCGGCCCGGGTGCCGGTGGCGGCGATGCGGCGCGGAGAGGCGGTGGTTGGTTGCGTGGGAGAGGATCTCCACCAGGAGGGGAGGGGACTCGCCGCGCGGCGCGGCGCGGCGGGTCGAGGCGCAGCGCAACGCAACGCGAACTTTGTGGTGGTGGGCGAAGCGGAGAATGAGGTGGAGGAGGTGGCGTGGGCTGGCTGCGGTGGGGGTGCGGTGCGGTGCCGGTGCGGCGCCTCTGCTCCCGTCTCGTTACGTTTCGGTTCGGCCTGGCTCTCGCAGTTGGCACACGAGTGGGGGTGGGGCAGTAGTAGCCTAGTAGTAGGAGGCCGCCGGAGGGGCGGAGGCGTCGTCGCGACGCGCATGGACGCGGTCCTTGGTAGGCGGCTGGTCGTCTCGTCTCGTCTCGTCCGGGGTGTGGCTTTTCTGGTTGGGTGGGGCCCGCGCTTTCCGCGCCGCTGGGTGGGGGGTTGGGGCGGGTTGGGGAAACCTGTGACGCGGTGCTTGTGTGGGTCGTAGGCGGGGTACGTGCGGCACTGTTGACCGGTACAGGTGAGGTTAGATTTGAGGTGGCATGGCAGGCGGCGCGAGTGAATGGGTGCTGTCACGCTGCCAGGGCACGTACAAGGCTGCTTGGCTCAATCGAGGTGGTTCTGTTTTTCTCCTCATCAATGGAATGGAGAAGAAAAAAAAAGGTGTTGAATTATTACTTTTTACTGTAGGAGTATCTCGTAGCATAATTATACCGAGTGATTTAATCAAGGCAGCTCTCTCTCTCTCTCTCCTCAGTCTAATCTATCTTAGTCAGAGCGACACAGCGCATTTACAAAAAGGGGGTTGTCATCAATCTAGTATCTAACTTGAAGTACAGTACTAACAAAGAAACTGGTAGTACCTGATATATTTCATTTCACAAAAAGGCCGTGAACTTAAAAGGTGTGTGTGATGAAATCCAAGGTACATATATGTACTGCGCAGTCCCTTTTCTGAACGGGGTCACGTAATTTTGTGTGTTGGCAACTGGCTTGACAGAAAGTCCCATGTCACGTGCGACCTCATGCATGGATCATTGAAACGCACGTGCACCATGGACGACGCCACGCCAGTAGTTTAAAACTATAGGGTGCTTCTCGTATCCTCAAAATCACCCAAGGCAATGCCATGAAACACTAGTGTGCTAGTGATTCAGATAGTTCTCGTGCCGGTGCAAGTTAAAAGTGGCCAACTTTTCGTTTAAAAAAAGAGAGCGATGGCCGACTTTAAATTTGATGAAACCGACGTGACAACAATTGAATGCCACGAATTGTACTGGTAGACGCATCACATCACACCAATCTCATGGCGATTAAAAAACGTTCCCTCCTTCCCAAGGCTTGCCCTCCTGCCTGTTCGTGCTCTGCTCCCCTCCCCTGTAGTGGCCTTCTTCGTTGGCGTGGTGTTCGCGGACGCAGTCCACGGCGCCAGCGCAGGCGGCCCAGTTGGTGCGCGCGGCGGAAGCGGGAGCGGGGGTGGCAGTGGCACCGTCCGCCGCGGACGTCACCATTTCGCGCGGGGAATATTAAACAAGCTATACTTTTCTAGCGTTTGTCCCCCCCAAAAAAAAGGTCCAGTGAATTACTCTGGTCAGAAAAGTGGTCGTGAAGAGTCTGAACGATGGACTTTCTCGCCATTTTTGTGTTGGTACGGGTACGAATAATCAACGGTTGGAGACTTGTATGATATGCATCTTTGGAAGCTAGTAGTATAGTGATAGATAGGCGGAAGTCCATTTTCTGATCTCTGGCACGAGAGAATTTTCAGCTTTAAAAAAAGCACGAGAAAATTCGCACAATAGCTTTGTATCATGAAAATACAAGTTTGACTTGGATCCCCTGCTTTAAATCATTGTATAACACTAGAAAAAGGCATTATATAACGGCAAAATCAGATTGTCTCGACGCTATTACGGTTCTGAAATTGCTTAAAAACCAGAGCATGCGAGTGTCAGCATTTAAATCTTTGAACGAAAATCATAAAGTAGAGGCTGATTGAATGCAGAAATCTGTCGCCAAGAGAAAACTACTCCTTTCGTTTTCAATTTCAAATTATTTAGTTTTATCTACAACAACAAATTAGTTCCACTAGACAAACCATAAAATATACATTTTATAGTAGTGTTATATGTATTAGTATATATTTTTTCTATAAATTTTGTTAAAGTAAGAATAGTGTGCTAAAGCTCTTCTTTTCAGCTACGAGCGCGTGAAGAATCAAACTGATCGGATGTACGGAGCGCCGGTCGATGAATAGTGTGTGCCTGTGTGGCTGGAATTTCAACGTGCGTACGAGTATGTGTCCACGTGGATCATCGCAGCCAGTCAAACTAATCCTCTTTATTGCTTCTAGAAGAGGTCAACTGGTCGGCGGTGATGCGGCGGTGCTCCTGCAGTATTGGATTGCTCGAGTCGCCCTTTGACTATCTGACTTCGATCGCCAAGTGCGATCTCCTTTGTGAATTGTGATTACTCATGATAGCATGTGGTTAATAATAGTTAACACGTGCCTCAAAAAACTAACCGATGCAGTAGCACTTCTCGTACTTCTTCAACGCTTACTCCCGGAGTATGTGTCTGCAGTTTTTCATTTAAAAAAAAATGCTGTGTTACATGCTGCCCTCGTTCCCGGAGGTCTTCAGAGCTCCGGCGATCGCCTCCACAAACCCAAAGGAACCTCGTCGGCGGCACTCAAGTTGACTGGGCAACTAGAGGTGTGATAGAAAAT
Source organism: Urochloa ruziziensis (assembly GCA_015476505.1). Classification (NCBI taxonomy): domain Eukaryota; kingdom Viridiplantae; phylum Streptophyta; class Magnoliopsida; order Poales; family Poaceae; genus Urochloa; species Urochloa ruziziensis. The sequence continues at coordinate 64,016,776 of CM027118.1, forward strand.
GGGCAAATAAATGGATCTTTTTCTAAAAACAAAATCATACCTCCACCATACTGAAACTTTGAAAGTCCCATCTCGCTAGCGACCTCATCATGCATGGACCCTCGGACTGCACGTGCACCTTCACGCTTGTGCTCCCAGCCTCCCACCCACCATGCCGGCCCGGCGGCCCCACGCCTGCGCTACGCAGTACAGTACTACAGTGATTCGTACAATTACATCCGGAGGCGCAGAGCACAATATTTTCTTGCGATTTGGTAGGCCATTGCCGGCAGGAAAATGTTGTTTTGTGGCAGATTTTACTTGAGGATGCAATGTTACCGTCGAATTACGGTATCAGCAGCAGCTAGCTCTAAATCGTTCATGAGAAGAAGGGGAAAAAAGGGGGTAAAAGCTAACACGTCCACGTAAATGCCCTGCAGCTGGACAGAGACTTGCATGGCGTGGCTGCGTCCACGCCATGACAGTAGTGTCTTTTCGTCGCGGAACGTTCCGTCACCCGATATGAATCCGTGATCGCCTGAAATGGGCGCGACGGAGACAGGAGGCGGCGGGCTACCGGCTACGTGCTGCACGGATACTGGACAGAGCAGCACCCCAACACGCTTTTCCACTGGCATACTCCAATTAGAAGTGGACCGCAGCCGAAATCTCAAATTGTTCACGCTCTTTTTCTTCCGGGCGAAGCATAGCAATAGAATCTGGTTGGAATTTTCAGAGTTGTGTGACGTTCCTAGCCTCCTAGGCCAATTTTAGTGATTCGTCACACTTGAAAACTGATCAGCCAGCAAATTATTATAGTTTTGAAAGTGGGCAGCTGGTTGAGAAATGCCGCGCGAGTAAAAGGAACGAAGCTGAGACTTGAAAGCGACACGACACGGCAACAGTGCAAAATTGATCCCATCGCATCACACTAGTTAATCGTTCCCTCGGCTTGAAGCCTTTTCGGTGTGGTATACCGTATACGTGGACGCGGGGCCTCTGCGGGCGGCGCGGCTGCTGCCTGCGACTACGACAGTAATGAATTTCAAATAATCTGAACGTGAGGTGGGTTTACCGCGTAATTTAGAGGTACACTCCGTGCCCGTGTCCAGATAAAGGGTGTTTAATTCCATAAACGACTCAAAGTGATAAGAGCGTGGAATATTGCCTATGGTTAGTTAGGAAGCTACGTAAGTATTGCAAGAAAGACATAACTCTGAAAACTTCTCATAGCGACATCGCAACTCGACCGTCGTTTTGTTTTGTCTCGGCACTCGGCGGCATTGCACTTGCACGTACTCCTATCCACCAGGAAAATCACGGATTTTTTTTCTCTCAAAAAAGGAAAATCACGGATTTTTTTTCTCTCAAAAAAAGGAAAATCACGGATTTTGCCGCATTCTCTGACTCTAGCTGGAGGCTTCCTTCAAGAGAGGGCGGAGAAAATACGGACAAGAGGGAGGGCGCCGGAGGGGAAGCTCAAAAGAAAACCCCACGCGTACGGAAAACGTGAAAAGTCACATTATTGCTTAGCTACGTGAAGAAGCTGCTGGGAGAGATGGTTACGGCGAGTCGCGTCACGTGGGTTATCGGCCACACACGCTCGTCCCTTCCGATTCCCTGGCTTGCATTTTGTGTGTGGCTGAGACCGATCGAGTCAGATGTCGAATTGAACTGTTCCTTCTAAGAGCACCCGCAGAAGATGACCTAAAGTGGATACCTAAATATAAAAACTACCAGAATATCTAAAACGATGAAAAAACTTGCTGGCGCCGGCGCCCGCCGCCTCGACGCAGGTGAGTCCCGTCGCGTGAGCCGCACCGCCGGTCGCACCTCCGCGTAGGCAAGCCCCGCCGCTCGATTTGGTGGGCTGCTCGATTCAACGAAGAAGAAGGCGGGGCGAAGCTGCGCCGGGCCTGCGTGCGCAGGCAAAGCTGCGTCGTGCGTGCGCCGAAGAGGAGCGGCGCAAGGGAGAGGAGTAGGAGGAGCAGTGCGGGAGGAGTAGCGAGGTGGCCATCGATTCAAGCTCGATTTACCGATTTGTAGGTTGATCCGTCGATTCGTCAGCAGAGATAGCTTAAGGGGTCGGTGTGGGAGCTGCACGAGCCCAGCCATGGCCTTTAGGCCCGTCATGGCGCCGCCCCTGGCCAGATCCCGCCGCCGCGTCGAGTTGAGCTCACTCGGATGGGGAGAGGCGGCCGAGCGGTCGCCATGCGGGTCAGGCAAGGGAAGGAGGGAGTAGAGGGCAGCGCAACGAGGCGGAGCAGCGGCGAGGCGGCGTGAGGAGGGCGCACGGGGGCGGCGTGAGGAGGGGGAGCAGCGCGGTCGGCGCAGGAAGCAGAGCAATCATCGCAGGGAATAAGAAGGGAAGAGTATACGGTTGTTTTGTAGATTGATCTAGTTCATATATTTGTCCCTGACAGAAATTTAGATCAGTTTTAGATATGCTGCTTGAGAAGCAACTTTGAAATACCTAGATTCTTCTCTCTTAAATCTAAAAACGTTTTTAGGTATCTGTTGTAGTTGCTCTAACAGCTCTAACTGAAGGGCACACGGTAGTGCGTGGAACTAGTGGTAGTACTGTACGTGTTGAGTTTGCTTAATTGCTCTGCAGCTAGCCATCCTCTTTGACCATCGGAGTTGGTCAACGGACGAGAGCATATGATCACTCCGCTCGTGATAGTTTGATTGCCCACGTGGGCTCACCGACAAGAATATACTGTATACAAGATGTACGTGTACCCCTCTCTCGTACTTGCTCGCTTTCTCAACCACAGCTCGAAGTCGTCTAACTGCTCTGCAACTGCAACCTGCATGTGACGACGCGCGCGAACTCAATAATCGCGGCTCAAAACTGTGGCCGCCGCATTGGATCGGGATCCGGATCCGTTACAATCAGGAAGGCGGAGATGACAATTGGAGTGCAGCAACTAGATCAGCGAAATTCAGCGCACATGTTGATATCGACGAGAACGAAATGGGATCGGAATCCGGCCAATCCTGTCTGTGCATGGTTTTTCCTCGACGTGATCGTTCTTCCAGCCTATATGGCGCTGGCGTGCACGCTATGGCCGTGTTTAGATGCCTCAAAACCATTTCTTTTTCATGAAAAGTTATTTTTTTTACTTTTTACCCCTTTTCACAGTCTAAACACAATCATAGTTTAACTATGCACACGTGCAACTAATAAACATTCATCAATGTGTTTAGTATACGGTCCAAAAAAAAAAATCATTGGCTCATCTGAAAGACTGAAAGAGATGCCCACATGAATTGGGACTGGGCGAGCTATGTGTTCACTCGTGCCTGTTTCTTCACATTCGTTCTTCCGTTTTCACTACACGCAAGCACTATGCCATTTTCAGCCATGAACAAACCTAAAATGGATATCAACCATAAAAATTGCTGAAACTATTGCCCTGAAGAACCACTTAGTAAATTATACCTACTTATTCGTCTGATTGAGCAACCTTTCCTTCAGCCCTGAAGAACCACTTAGTAAATTATACCTACTTATTCGTCTGATTGAGCAACCTTTCCTTCATCAGCTCGATCGAACACCCCCACCCCCCCTCCGATTTGAAGAAGTGGGTCGTGTGGCCGCAATTTCGATACGGCAAAAGCGACTCAAAACGTTACAGCAACTCCAACCGAGCCCTCAAATGAGACTCTATACCTATTTTAGTCTCTCAAGTGGAAAAAAACAACTTCAACCGGACTCCTAAACGGGCTACCATTTTATGACGACCTCCAAATTTTAATTAAGGGCTCCTAGGATTTGAGGCCCTCTATTTCCACCTACCCATAGACCCTACCACCTTTTTTTCCTTTCTCCTCTGTTTCCACCCCGCCGCCGTCTCCGCGCGCACTGCCCGGCCTGCCTGTGCCGCGGTCCCGTCCGTTGATGTACCGTCCTAAGCCCACGCAGTCCCGTCCGCCGCCACGCCGGCCCCAGCAGAGCCCCAGTTGGTGGTGCTGCGTGTGCCGCCCCAAGATCCGCTGCTCGAGCGGCCATGGCGCGGCGGCAGCAGCGCTCGGGGAGGCGCGCAGGAGCCTGGCCGCCGCCGGCGGCGCTCGGGAAGGCGCTCGAGGAGGCGGCGGCACACGACGTCCCCGGCCTGGTTACCCAACCACGACCGGAGCGCAAGAGGCCAGCGAGGCGGGCGCAGGAGGCCGGGCGCCTCGGCAGGCGGCTCGAGATGCGCCTCGGCGGGCTCCTCGAGATGCGCTCGGGCGCCTCGGCGGGCGGCGCGGGGGAGAGCAGGGGCGTGCGGCGCGGGGGAGAGGGAAGGGGATCGAGGACGCGTGGGACCCACTCGTCAGATGGATTTGGGGACCATAATTTGGTCAGCCAGGTTGGGGTGAGGAAAGAATTTGAAGCCCCTAAATTTTAGATGGCCATCTAAAAAAGCAAAATAAGGGCTCAAATATAGAGGGTGGACTGGAGTTGGTCTTAGTGCTCTTTTCTTTCTTGCAGATGAAGCACTAGCTGGTGTTCATTACTTGCACATGAACGCAACCTGGAATTTCCAGGTTGTGACGGTCTCAAAACCGATCAGCAGATACTTTGTAGTAGCAAGCAGGTGCCATTTGAAAGCAACATTGCAACAGGTCGCTCCCATCACATTCACATCGCACACGCGATAATCAATTTGTTCCCTCAGCTTCAGGTCGGTTTCCACATCGGCGTGCCTTTTCCGGTGTACGTGGGCGCGGGTCTAGACAGAATAGTTGCTCTGCACGCCTCACATTGATAGAGTAGTATGTAGTATGTAGTACTGTAGTAGTATAGTATATTGATAGGAGTGTAGCACACTACCTTTGGTTAATCTGGACGCTAATGACAGATTTGGACCTATTGCAGAGAGGATACTCCGAGGCCTGTTATAGCGACGGCGCTACTGGTTACTGGACCCTTGTTTTGTTTTCGCTAGTTATCCACGGAGGCACGGACGGTCTTACCCTCTGTCCCAGTTGATCTGCTGAAAACAAAACCAGCTGCAGTCAAGAGTCAGATCGGACCTTGCGATTGCCAAGGGTGATTTGTGGGAGACTGACATATCATTAGGACACGTCGTGTAATGATTGCCAATCATCCAACGCCGGCGAAGGTAAATCTCCTAGCATCTTCTCGGTAGAAGTAAAAGTGAGCTTTTGTTGGCGAGTCCTTGTCAGCAGAGCCACCAAAAAGGTTGCACCCCCTCCCGTGCCGAACAGTTCCTTGTTCTTTGTCTTATCTTATCTCCGGACCGGTCGGGAGGCGTCATCTATCATCATTTCCGCTTTGGCCACTGTTTCGTCGTAGCCTCGTAGTCGTCGGCTGTAGCGGGCTAGCGGCGGCGGCCTCCCCCTTTGGCAGGTAGGCGTAGCGCGTGGCCGTGGGCGTTTGACGCCTCCCCGCCGTCGCCGCCTGGCCGGCCGGCCGGCCGCCAGCGGCCAGCTCGTGTTCGGGGTGGGGGTCCAGCGGCCGCACCGGCCATGCCTCCTTCCGGGACCCAACGGGACGGGCGGGCGGCGTCCGTCCACACCACCCGTGCGTGGCGTGGTCCAGTCCAGCTTGGAACACAGAGATCAAAGTCCCTCTCGACGCCTCTGGCCGTTCTGGCCTCCGGGCTTGGCTCGTTCGACCAGAACGCCTGTTGTTTTGTTTGCATCGTTCGTCTGGTTCCTGCGGTCTTCTGCACGGGTGCATCTCAGGGCATGCAAGAAGACGAGGGCCGGTCCCTCTTGTGGAGCCTCCCTCCGCCCGCCGCCTGTCGCCGTGTCGTTCAGCCCGGAACAGTGCCTGACAAGGACCGGTCGAGCCAGCTGCCGGCCGTAAAGTCTGAATGCGCCGCGGATTTGTGTCGCCCGCGCGTATCGCGTTGCGCTTGGTTGCTAGTAGCAGCTAGTGTCCCGTGCTTTCGTCGAATGTACTCTCTCCAGTTCACTAAAATAAGTCGTTTAGGACAGCGACACGGTCTCCAAAATACAACTTTGACTTCTTATTTTTTTAAAGATATTAAAAACTAACATATGTATACTTTTATGAAAGTATTTTGCAAGACAAATCTAGTCATATAGTTTTCACATTTCCAAACTCAACGACTTAAAAGTTATTCACGATTTATATTCCTAATGTTTGACTCAAATTTTGTGCAAAACGACTTCCTTTACAGATCAATCCGGAGGGAGTATTGCTTCGCGGAAGTGCTGGTTAAGAGCTACTGTACCTACTGTGCCGTCTGTGCGTAAGTTAGGGCCATTTGGGAAATTAAGGAGTTATGACATGACCTGTAACCTGCGTGACAAAATGAAGCGGTTTTCCAGGTCAGCAAAACGGAAGAAGTTTTGATAGGGTGTGTTTAAACAAGTGAAAAACGATGAAAAGTTGTGACTTTTTGCATTTGGTCGCGTGCACGGAAAGAAAAAATGAACTGACACGGTTCTTTAGGTGAAATTTTTTGCAAACTTTATGAAAATAAACAGCCCTCTTACATTCGCACTGCATTTTATGTGATGCAGTCGCGTGATGATGACTCAATAAACTTCTTGTGCACACGGAGGATATCTTGCGATTTCTGAATTGCCTGTGTTTTTCTTAGAGGAACAGGAACTAACTTTAAAGCCCACGGTCCATACAGTAGCAGACGGCCCATCTTCCCATGGGCTCTTCCACTCACTACACGCAGCGGCGGCAGTGAAATGCCGGCCCAGGCACCCGCAAAAAACGCGAAAAGCAACACCCGAACTCACCCACCCTTGTCCTGAATCCGCGGCCACCGCCGCACCGGAGCCGAACCCACCAAACCCTACTCGTCGCGGCGGCCGGCGGGGGGGCAGGAGCAAGGATGGTGGCCTTCTCGATGTACCGCGGCAACCTCCACATCGGCGGGCGCGACAGCGTCGCCGCCGCCCCGCGCCGGTGGGAGCCGCCCCGCCCGACCCTCACCCTGAAGCAGTTCCGCCGCCTCCAGCGCAACCGCACCCTCGCCCTCGAGCGCCTCGCCGGGGCGCAGCAGCGCCCCGGATCCCCGTCATCCGCGGGCGGCGATGGCGGCCGCGGCGCCGCGGAGGAGGCACGGGATGAAGAGGAAGCGGACCGTGTGGAGGAACTAGATGGACAGCAGCCGCAGCAGCGACAGCAGGATGGGGAGGGGCAACAGCAGCAGCAGCAGGAGGCGGAAGAGGGGGGTGGGGAGGAAGAGCAGCAGCATCAGGCGGAAGAGGAAGAGCAGGAGGAGGGGGCCGTGGAGGATGCTGACATGAACGATGCTGGGGAGGTTGTTGTTGAAGGTGATGGTAATGGCGATGCTGAAGAAGGTCAAGGTGAAAGTGAGGGCGTTGACCCTAACCAGGAGGAGGTGAGGGTTGTCCGAATTCTTGAATCCTGCTGTCCCAACCGCTTGTCGTTTCATGATCCCTGTCCTGCAGTTGCTATGATTGTGCAAACTGCTACTGACAATCGTAATTTAGGCTACCCTTTACATTACAAGATTGCAGAGTACCTTGGCTAGGGGAAGTGAGTATGTGTTCGCCTCATTACTGCTGAGAGGTCCAGGAAGAGGCAATTATCAGATGATGAGTTCTGAACATAGGTTCTTAATAATCCTCAGTCTTACCTACACGAGTACTGGACAGCTAGTTTCCATCTTTCAGCGACGAAAAGCTTCTGAGATTACTCAACATTAAGCCTCTTGCACAAAACAAAAGTTAGATACTTATAATACGCAACGCAAATGTTCTGGTAGAAGATTATGTGTTTTGCTCGGTTACTTTTGACTGGTGCTTTGCATAGGCATATGCACCATGGATACTGATACATGCATGGTATCTGGCGTACACAGCATTTTCCAGAAAACCTGATCCACAGTTTTAGTATTCTTAATAAATAAATGATAAGGCATATAAGGGAGAGGACTCAGCAGTCGCTGCTGACTTGCCTCCGGCAGATGGAGGAGGTCACTCAAGCAGGAGGGATGTGCCGGTGGCATACATTGTGGTCGGTGGCGTGCATGCAGGTTAGCTCACAGGGTGAGGGGGCTGGGTGGGTACTGATAAGAGAGTTGTTGTGGGCTGGGCCGTATCCAGATGAAGCATCCGACAAGCCTTAAATATTGGCCCAAATATATGTTTTTTTGTTTTATTTATTTTTAATTGGATACTCCCATCCCATGATATGTACCTGTGGCGCATCCATATCAATGGAACATAGTTAGGCATGACTAGAATCGAGTAACCTTACACATTTCCTGCATATGAATGGGTGCCTAAAGATGTGACCTCTGTTGCTTTGTGCTTGTTATTTTGGACTGCTCTGACTTTGTTAATGAGACCGGTATGGTTTTACATCTATTCCAGGTTAATTGTCCTGATCAAATCAGTGGAAAGAAGAGAAAGTTGAATGAAAAGCTGGACGTCCTAAATAAGAAAAAGCATGATCTTGTGCAGATGCTGAAGCAGGTATTATTTGCGCTATACTCATTTTTCTGGTTAATGTCTGTGATTATAGTATTTGCATATTTGTCACTTTAATATATACCAAGTGATCTCGGATGGTACACAAGTTTATGATTTCATAATCAATTTGGTAAGATGTAGATCTATTTCCTCCATTGAACAAATTTCCAATCCAGGAACAGTTAAGGTCATAATCATATACCCATCTGAATATGGTGTTGATGGAACAATAACAATCCAAACTCATATATCAGTTGACACCAATTGAAGTATTTATATCAGTTTGTGTTGCTCCTAAAACATTGTTGTTCTGTTGTTCCGAAGCTTTGCCTTTAATGATGGGGAAAACATCTGAATAGTAATGAGAGTTGCATGTCTACTCATTGGAAAATGTGAAATTTATTCCCTCGTGTTAACATGAACTCATATGGACAAGTCAAAATGGTTTCTCTCATCATTCTTTACTGCGTGTGTTAGAATAGTTTAACACTTTTGTCAATTCCTAACCATTCTGTTGCACATGACATATTGCCAGTGCATCCTGGCATGATTGGACAGTTGCACTTCAACTTCACAAAGGGAATTGAATTGGATTAGTCTGTGGATAAGAAGGTTCTCCTGATCTTAGATGTCATCAGCTATAGTTTTGATATCTGCTATCTCCTATCTCTAGATAAATGCTATACTAGTCGCTTAGTCCATTATTTTGAGTGAATTAAATAACAACATATGAATACACAATATTGGTGATTGTTGCTCTTTTCTGACTGAACTTGGTAGTACGGAATGACATTGTTTTATCTGTCTGAACAGGTTTTAAATGCTGAAGAGGAAATCCGAAGGCGTAGCATGCAGGCCTCATTGCGTGCTGCCATGCCTCAGCCATCAGAAAACACAGCAGATGGAAGTTCTATTTCCAGGCTGGGCCCCAGAATGACTGTTGATGTCAATTTCGGTGATGTTGCTGGTGATTCAGATGCTGGTTCCAACCAGGGCACTCCTGGGCGACCCTTGCATCACTTCCACAGCATCTCTCCTTCAACAGCCTCTTTTGTTAGGTCGCCTTTTGGTTCTCTACAGGTCTGTTCAAATGGTCATTGAATAGTCTTGTTGCAAGTCTACCTACTTTTGCCCATTTCACATGCAGACATTCTTTTGGCTCTAAGTGCGTAGAATGTAGATGATAGCAACCTGAAAGAGTGAGACTTAATATAAATAAAGAACATTCTCTAAATGCTGCCCGACATGCTTATCTACCATTTCTGACTTTTAAGTTTAGAATAATTCATTTGATGCCAACCACTATTACTGTTTGGAATAAGCATTTTTGGCACCTCAACTCTTCTATTTGTCTAATTTTGACTCTGAACTCCAATAGTCTAAATTTAGCACTTCAACTATTAATACCATTTGATTTTGAGCCCTGAAACCGTTTTCAGTGGTTCAAGTGACATGACAGCAGGTTTCACCACCAACTTGGAGGAAAAACCACTGTCACGTCACTTGAAAACCACAAAGAATTGGTTTGGGTTCAAAATTGAATGGTACTGATAGACCTACCATATTTGGATGGTATTAACTCCAATGTCAAAATTAGACAAACAAAAATTTCTTTTCGGCTAAAGAGCTAATTTCTCATCAGCTAAAGAACCAAATATGATGTTACAGGGCCACACTCCAAGGAGTCCGGCAACATTCTCTATGGCAAGTCCATCACGTTTTGCAGTGAGCGGACACCAAGGCCAGGCTCCTGGCCCGCACTCAGCATCATTGCCAGGAGGGAACTATGCAGCCTCATCACCTTCCCCTGCTGCATCTGGTGGTTCTTCATCAGTGTTCAGGGACCCTCGCCCCCCCAACTCTACTTAGTCTCCATGCTTTGTGCATAGTTGTAGAACCCTTGTATGGATCGGTTATTTGTTAACAATGTTATCGGAATCTATGAGCAACCGTTGGAATAAGGTAATGTTGCGCTGCAGACTGTTATTAACTTGTACATCCCTTAATTATGTAAAAATTAGAATATCATCATCGTGAAAGGTAGTCAGATCTTCCGAACAGTGTGCTAGGTAAATGTATTCTGATACAGTATTGAAGTGCTTAGTACCATCTCTTAAGTATTCCTTGCTGTGTCATGTACTGCTGTGTGTAATACAGTTGCGTTGCATATAACCAAGGCTTGTGCTGAAATTGCAAACTTTTTTGTTTCTTTTTTCGCAATCTTTATTTAACAATTGAACCTTGATAGCCAAACCACGGTAGCCAAGCATTGTTTTCGCTGTAGGCCCCGTTTGGTTCATCGTGCTCAAGTTTAGCATATGTCATATCGAGACAAAATACATATGCACGAAGTACTAAATGTAAATTAAAAAATAACTAATTACACGTTGTAACTATTTTACAAGACAAAATTTTTAAACCTAATTAGTCTATGATTTGATAATGTGATCTACAGTAAACATGTGCTAATGATAAGTACTGATAGAATCTGTAATTTATTTTTTTATTGGTAATCGAAAATCTTTTTCGACATCTCTTACATTTAGATGTGAATCCAGACACCCTATAAGTCGATGAAAGTAACCCATACAGATTCCTCAAGATCACGTGGCAATCAAACGTCAACAAATGTACAAATGAGACGGCAACTTTGCTAGCTGCATTGCTTGTAGAGACCTTAACAAACGGCAGTCCACTTGATCACGGCTCAAACAATCCTCTGAAGGTGTCGAAAGGCTGAGAAACTACAGAAGTTATGAGAAAAAAATCAGTGGAAAGTTACTGAAAACCAACAGAATCGTAGAGGCACATATAATTAGAAAACACATGACATTAGTTGATAAGTTAACAATTTTCTAATGCTTTAGACGAGAGTTGCTGATCCATGTATGCATCAAGAAGTGGGCAGGAAGGAACAGCCGGTGGCAAGCTTTAAAAAAAAAAAGAAAAAAGAACAGCCAGTGGCTCATCTGAACATAACTCATTTTTTTAGGACTTTCGTTTGGAAGGCCACATGCCAGATCCATCTCGCGGCTATTCTCAGCATCAGCACTTAAGTGGCTGACAGATACTGGCCACCAGTAACAAGGCAAACTTGAGCAAACTGCGACCAATTCCGAACCAAATTTGGGATAAATATATTAAGATGGCAGTTCTTGTGAATTGTTACTCTGAGGTCATCTCCATAATCTCACCGCTACAGCATCAGGAGACTAGCCACTAGCGAACCAATAAATGATCGAGTTATAGGGGAATCAATCAATAAATGCATGCTGCTGGGATGGGATGGGCACCCACACACAGAAAAGGAGGAAATCAACGAAACAAATTCTAGAAAGTTTAAGCAAAATATCCCTTATCAGGTAGAATGCCATAAATTATTAGATATGTGACGATTTAGCAATAAGAAAATGAAAGGTCAAGGGTGACGCAAATCTTTATAATCAAAATGCTTTATTACCTCACGCAATGCTGGACCTTCCCCATCCCCTAAAATTGGGCAAAGAAGTCCTGCAAGGACCAAAACAGTATTTAGATCAAGCAAACTAACGCAGTGACCAAATGCCATATAGAAAAAAGGTCATCAATCGCAAGGTTGACATTCAAGATTCAACCAAGCACATCAATTGCCTAAATACTGAAATGATCATATCATAATATTTTGTTTACAGGTCACATGCATCATTCCAAAAGGAAATTAAATGACAAGTCAGATTCCCAAAATAATATGTTTAGATGTAGTAATTTTCCCATAAGCTGAGTCACTTATTGGAATCATAAATGAGAATTTCTCTCTATCTCTTCAATTTCATATGACCACTCTAAGCAATAATAAACCTTGTTTCAGCCAGTGACACTATTGAGCCACCGAGAATATAGTGTTACAGAATACCTAAATCAATAGGTCAATTTCATTTCTATTTACCTTTTACCGTGCCCTTTGCATGTCTAATTGTCTAATTCATGATATTCTGTATTTCCATTGTACCACTAGAAAGAAGTATATAAAAATCAAATTCACAATTGAATTGTAAACAAGCGCACACATGAACTATCAGTATACTAAACAGTAGAGCGATACACTAGGACAATTGTTCACAAATATAACTCGTTCAAAAGAAAACTTCAGCAACCACAGGGCTAACACTTTCATAAGCTTATAAATCCATAAGTGATATGATACCAAATTACCAACCAGGCAATAACACAATATAGGAAAATTACATATAGTTAGAGTATCTCCTTGGGGTAATCATATGATGCTACTTGATTTATCTCACAAACTCACTCCTAAATCTTCATCGCAGAAACAAGTTTCTGAACTATACCGGTGCTATGGAAGCAAATCATAACCTCAAAACTAAGTTGTGCACTTGGCAGCCCTTTAAGACTGACTTTTCTCCCTCCCCCTATCAAGCAAGCATAAGTAAGGATTCAAGGAGTTCGTCCCCTCCACTACCACCACAATATCTTCACCTTTCTTACTTGCACTATAAACACTAAACAGTTGTAACTAAATTGCTCCTCCATAGCAGAAGCTTACAAAAACTGACAGATGAATGGTATATGGTCATGGCACTTTGCGAGATCTTTTGCACCCTGGTTATCCAATGTAGTAACTTCCCATCTCAAAGTCAATGCATGATACCTATTATTATTCAACAAAAAAAAATGTTCAGAACCACTCTAAAGAACTTCCACGTGATGCAGTCGTGCATATTATTATACAATCCCGTGTCGTTCCTTTAATGCCCATGTCAGATTATCCACAATAAGCAATTCTCGGTGTGTTTTTCCTTCACAACCACGCTACCTCCTAGCCTATAGAAAGTCAAATCTCAAAACCAACCACCATTGACATCAAGCAAGCCTCTAGGAAGAACAAGAGTGGCGTACGAAACTAACACTTGAAACAGCATATTCTTGGCACCGTTCTGCTCAGATTCGCGAGCCGACAAGAAAACACAGACAAGAAATTGAACAGCCTCATCGGTTGTCATCAGATCAATTTGTAATCAGGGACCAAATTCGCCAAAGAAATTCCAGTAAGCTCGAACAAGGAATTGGTTACCGCAAATGGCTGCTCAAGTAACGAAAGTACCCGGGGAGGAAGGGAACAGCTCCTACCTGGAACCATTTGGCGGCGAGGGCGAGCTTGGAGGAGAGGCGGCACCGCTTGGAGTCCGCGCAGGAGTGTGGGGACTGGAAGTCGGCGGCGGAGAGCTTGCGCGTGATCAACCCGATGTCGAGGTAGACGTAGCGCGGCGGCGGGGGCAGGTCGACCTTGATGCGGATGACGTTGAACCAGAAGAGGAAGCGGCGGACCTGGACGCCCTGGAGGTCGGAGAGGGAGCCGTAGCGGAGCACCCCCGTGACGCGGGGCTCGAAGTAGGTGAGGTACTCGAAGTGGACGTAGCAGGGCCCCGCGAGGTCGACGGAGAGGCTGCCGTTGTCGGCGAGCGAGAAGGCGGTGACGGTCGCGGGGAAGACGCCCGGGGGCAGGCCGTACTGCGGGAGGAGCTCGGCGAGGGTCGCGTTCTTGTGCGGCGGCGGCGGCGAGGGAGTCGGAGTCGGAGGAGGTGGGGGAGGGGAGGTGGCGGGTGGGGCCGCGAGCTCCTCCTCCGCCGCCGCCGCGGCGCTGGCGGCGAGGAGCAACGGCAGTAGGAGAGCGAGACGCCGCATTTGGGAGGAGACGGAGAGCGACCAAGTTTTTTTCCCCCTGTTTGTGCGTCTTGGTGGGGCACCGTGACAGAGAGGTGCCGGCTGTGTTGGCTATGGGTTTTGTTGGGCTCGATGCTTCGATCTATATGGAATGGAACCACGAGGTTTGGGTTTAGGTTCGTGCCATTTTTCTTTTTGCTCTGATGAAATAAAAATGTTTTTCTTTCTTTATTCATAGTATTCCTTTTTTGATTTTAGAGTTATATGGTCAAAGACTCAATAGTGACATGTTAGTTGAAAAATTTCTTGAAGTAACACAAGATGAGGTCAGACGGAATTCGAGTGTTGGATATGCCGCAGCGGCGCTGTCTAGTTTCTTCTGGAGGAGAACCTAGCATTCTTGCTGAAGTTCAGCACGTCATTCCAACAGATGCAACTGTACAAGGATTTGAGACCAAGTATGATAAGCTGAGATTAGTAAGCTAAAGCCAAATAAGATCATACGAATGATCAGCCTGCAAAATCAAAAAAGGAAGCAACAGAGAAAAAGGCTAAGAGAACTCAAGGTTGAAGTGCAAGTATGGCTGGAACTGGAACAAAATGCAATTATGCAATGTCCAAAGGGGAACAGGGAACTCCAGTGTAAGTTTAATTCCCTATGTAGCATACAAGGGGAGCTAGATTCACTTCATATCAGGTCGCAAAATTCCAGGGGGAGATTTGGAGCATGAAGCAGAGGAACAGCAAAGTTGCTGAGGAACTGCAGGTTGGTTTGAATAATGCGAAAGGGCTCCAAAAAATAAATTGAAAAGGTTTTGGCAGAGATATTGGTAGGCACGCACGCAACGCAACAAACTCAGTCAGACGAAATGGGGTAAGCAACACACGATGGCTTTGATCATGGTACTGACTGGGTAGGCAGGCACGCACGCCTGGACGGACGAGCTGGAAGGTGTTATCGTATCGGCGCCGCATTCCGTCGAACAAGTCCTGGGCACCTCAGCCTCAGCCCTCAGCGTCGTGACCAAGGAGGTCCAGGCAGCCCTGCCCCTGCAGCAAATTTTTTTTTTTTTTTTTGATCGGTGCAGCATTCTCATTTTGAGAGCTCGCAGTCTTCTCTCTCACTCCGAACCGCCGCTAGTGCGGTTGACATCTTCACCGGCGGACGGCCGTGGTGGAGACGGAAAAGCCAGGTCATCAGCCCGTACAGCCCAACATGCCAAAAAAGAAAAAAAAAACTCCTCCTTCACCGGCGAGACCAGGTCTGAACGGCCCATCTCCACTCATCTGGGTCCAAATCAACGGGCCGGCAGGTTCCACACAATTTCAGATTCCTTCAAAGTCACCGTTGATGGGCTGCACTTGTGTCTGCCGTTGATGAGAAGTGGTGCAGAATCACCAACGGGGATTTGCCATGAACCAGCAGCAGCCAAGTACGGAGTAGAGAGGATGAGTTGCGTTCTGCCAAGCGACCACACACATGATCGGCCCTCTGGCGTTACTCTGTGCCATTCAGCTTGCCAAGTTTCTGCGCAGGGACACGCACTGACGCACGCTGCTGTCGTGGCCGCCTGGCCGGTCTGTGCGGAGAAAATTTTTAGCCACGCATAGCGTTCCGGCCAAGGGAGTGAAATGGCATTGGAGTGCTACGTACTACTAGTACTTTATTGCAGGACGTGAAGGCTTGAATCACAATTCACAAGGCAAATGCACCAGTTAAGGAGTGCTTTCCTTGCCAAAGGTCATCGGATAAAGACTTTTCGTGTTACTTTTTTGAAGTAACCCGCAAATGTTTAATGCATCCAGCAGTACATCACACAACCAAATTTAAAATTTCCAACCGCAATATACATATGAATCTGGATTAGCATAGCTAACAAGATCTCACAGGATTATACATGCACGTTTCACACATTTTCAGATTCCAAGCCAAGCATAGCCAAACCTCGACCAGCAGACCGCAGAGTGACCGTTTGATGCAGTCGATTTCAAATGGGACCCCAGACCCAGCCCATGCATGCAGTCCTAGTAGTCGTAGGCCAGAGAGCTTTGCTCATACAGTCATGCTAATCCTATAAGATCTCTAAAAGTGGTGATTTTGTCTGTTCTCCCGCTGCCTGTTCTTTCCGGGTTGACGCGTGTCCTGTCAGTGACACAATGTCACTGCTAGAACTACAGTAACCTTCACCGGCCGTTGTATGCTCCCTGCCCGCCGCTGTCGTCCGAATGTCCGATCATCCCCATCGTCATCCTTATCCGCTTCACCTAGGCACCCAGCTGCTCTCTAGCACTGCGCTAACGAAACAATAATAGAATAGTAAAATGTGTTGTTTTGTGCTTTGATCTATCTTCGATTGTACATGGTTTAAGTCTAATGCTCAAGTTCTGTTGGTTACAGGGTATTCTCTTCCTTGCTATTTCACTCCTAAAATTAATTCACTTGATGCATTTTTGGCTTAGCAAAATTATTCAACCAGAATTAATCATATAACCTCCTTTCTAATAGCTTATATCTATGATTTATAGAAGGGATGCTAGACTAGAAGACAACTATTTTTTTTTGAACGAACCAGCACGAGATTGTGCTAATTTCATTGATAGAGCTGAGAGTACAGAATATTTACAACAACCATAAAAGGCGAATAAAGAAACGATTACTCTCGCGCCCTTAGAATCGCTAGATGTTTTGCCCCAGCCAGGCACCAAGCCGCAGCCTCACTCTTAATTTTTGCCATGAGCGTTGTTGTGGAAGTTTCTCTTCTATTGAAGATCCTAGCCTTCCGCTCCTTCCAGATTTCCCAGATGACTAGCAACGCGAGGGTCCTTAGAGCTTTCCGCGAGGCGTTTGGTGTAGTCGTAAATATTATCCACCAGTCTTGCACATTGTAGCTTGCCCCCCAGGCTTGTGGCTGAAGATCCGGCTGGTCAAGCCAGGTGGCGATTAAGGTCCAAATCTTTTTTGTGTACCCGCATTCCACCAGCAGATGATGTGCAGTCTCTACGGTTCTTCTGCAGAGCACACACCGTGGTGTATGTGTCCATCCCCGTCGCGCGAGCCTGTCCGCTGTCCATACTCGATCCTGTAAAATTAGCCAACTATGGTGCATGAGCGACTGCTTGCGTTCTATACTATGTCCTTTTGTTTTCCAAAATAGGGCAGTGTATTCTTACTTTCCCATTCACCTGTTTCTCAACTGATTTCCACAATATGGCTACTGTGTCCCATTTCCTACTCCCTTCACTAAAATTATATAATGTAAGTGTATTCTTACTTTTTTTTTTGACAAGGACAAGTTTGACCGGCAACCACATGTTATATGAGTCCACGGGACTGGGTATAGTGGACACTGGTGGTAACATTTTTGCTTAGGAATCCCCGATCGACACCCCCATCGATCTCTAGCTCCATCGGCTGGCGTCCAAGGGCGTGGGCAAGCGGCTGGCGTCCAAGGGCGTGGGCGCCACCACACGCTCGTCACCATCCGCTTCATCGCCCGGACGTCCGCCGTGGACGCGCGCCCGGCGGCGGCCGAGGCCGTCTCCGACGGGCACGACGGGGGCGGGCTCGCGTCGGCGGCGAGCCGAGTACCTGGCGAAGCAGGCGCCCGGTATGTCCGAGTCGCCGGCGGCGCTCATCGAGGCGCGCGCAGCGTGTTCGACTCGTGCGAGCAGTGGGTGCTGCCCATGGCGCGGCGGATATATGGGCCTGCCCGTCGTGCACTTCTCCACGCAGTCGTGCGCGGTTACCGCCGTGCACTGCTACTTCATCCAAGGGAAGCTTGCCGTGCCGCTGCCGCTGCCGGCTGTTGGCACCGGCGCCACCGGCCGGATCACCTACGGCGCCAACCTGTTGATGAACCCAGACGACGCTTGCACAAGCACAACGAGGTCGAAAATGCGGCGACATGGAGCCAGCGCGTGCGTGTAAGCCAGCACAGGTTTTGGCTAGGAAAAGGCATAAAAAAAAAATCTCGCCACGTCGAGCTAAATCAGGCGATTCCAGCGCGCAAAGCCGGTGGTGATTGTTACTCCTATGAGGCCGATAGGCTTTATAGCTGGAATATTTTTCTTAGTAACGTTACGAATTCAACAGATTTTTGCTAGAAAATGTCATACAGTTAAGTTTGTAAAAAATATTTCTCTACCTAGAACATTTTAATTGATTTCAGGAACACTTTTTTTCTCAGATGGAGCTCTCACCTTTTCCTTATAATATATATGCAGCCAGGTCAATGCCCCTGTTTGTACTAGGTTGTCAACGAAACCCAAACTCCTATATTTTCTTTTAAAAAGGAAAATATTCAAACCCTTGCTTTGGTATTTAAATATGCACGCGCAAGTATTTTCATATGTTACTAACATTAAAAGGCACTCAAGTATTTTCATATGTTACATTACAAACGATATATATAGCTGCGATAGCAAATGAACACCAATTTCCTTCGGAGAAATGCGTGAAGCCATCATAGGACGGAGGTAGCAGGAGGCTCTCAGTGCCCTCCGGTGAACTTAGACTTGAGAAGCTCGACGACCCCGGCGTCCACGCGGAGTGCCTTGACGAGCACCGGCGTCGGGATCGGCGGGGACGACCCGAACAGCGTGAGCGGCACGAAGACGATGCCGGGGTTCTGGCTGTTGAAGGACACCACCATGGTGGCCGGCTCCTTGCCAACGTTGAACTGGAAGTGCATGAGGCCGCGCGGGATCACGAAGGTCTCACCGGCGCGCACCACCTTGGAGTAGTAGCGGTTGCCGGAGTCGAGGCTGCCGATGATGCCGAGGAGGAGCTCGCCGCGGATCATGACCCCGATCTCGGTGGCGCGCGGGTGGATGTGCGGCGGGTTGGTGCCGCCCGGCGCGAAGTCGACGCGGTTCATGGACACGCCGAGCGTGTTCAGGCCGGGCCACTCGTTCACGTCCAGCTCCGTCACGTTGGAGCCGTTCGGGCTGGCCATTGGGTCTCCGCCTCTGGTGGCCCTGCTCGAGAAGAGGAACTCGTCGCCGGCCGCCGCCGCCGGCTTGCATGGGTAACCGTTCACGGAGAGCTTGCCGGTGAGGTCGGCCACGCAGAAGTCCTGGAGAGGGTCCGGGTCAGTGGCCATGAGGAGAGGAGCCAGCAGGAGCATCGTGGCGGACAATGCAGTTAGGGATTTGTTGAGGCGCTCCATTGCTAATGGGCTATAGGCCGGGCCAGCGTGTAATGATCAGGTAGCTAGTATATATGTTGTGGAGAGCTAAGGTAGCAGAGATGGTGGATGGATATTGATGAATCATGGCACCCTTTATATAGAGGCGCGCGCATGCATGGATTCTACTCTAGGACAGATGAGCCATATGCATGCAATCGATGCCATTATTTCACGCTATTTGTTTTAGCCATTTTGTAACAAGTCACAAGATGGAACGTGAAGACTTTATGTTGTTTCTTAGGATTTTGGAGTTCACAATTAGATAATACTCTACGTCTCTATCACACGGATGATGTAGGATATAGATGTTGGACTCATAAGCCGTAATGGTTCAAATTGTGGTGTCCAACTCAGGGCGAAGCTAGATAGAAACTTAAAGCACCGGGGTTACATGCACTAACCTTATTGTTCTATATGGGGTCATATTTTGTGTGGATGGGAACAACAGTGACTTATTGTTCTATATGGCCAGACCAATATATTGTTGCTCAATTGCTGTACGCATTGCTATATATATTGATCCATAGATGTTCCAAATGCAATGTACTTAATAAGAGCTGTCATACCCAAGTTTACACAGAAACCCAAAAGCTACCATGTGTGTGACCAAGACGTCCACAAAACACATATACCGCTTATAAATATGGAATCTCAGAGAACACAATGCTCGAATAAAAATAATTTACACTAGAGTTTAACACAAATTATAAGTTGTGCCATTATTCATGCATATTTTTAATGCAACATATACATATTTTTAATGAAACAAATTAAATTTGAGCTACACATACACATATATATATGCCGGGCCACCGTTATTAGTCCAAGCCATACTGGCTGCTAAAGAACGGAATATTTGGTTCTGCATGCGGACATATAGAAAGCTAGAAAACTCATTGGAGTACTGCACTTGGCCACGCACCTTTTGTGCTCCTGTTCCAAAGTCCACATTCCCGCCGCTACAGTTTTGAGTTGATCGATTAATCACTATTCATGTAATATAACGGCCAAAAAACATTAGCTCACACTGCACGGTAACACAGGACTAGAACAAATTTCAGAACGGCAGTCCATGCATGAACTCTTCTATCATGCACCGTCAACTCTTCACTTCAACATCCGTAGGCGGCGGCTACGGTTTTGGTGGGTCATGGAGTTGCAATGTATTACCGAGCATACAAGCGGCCGCGGAGCTTATCTTGAACCATCCATCACGCCACATGTCAAGCATCCAAGCAATCCAAAAACAACCCAAATATTCTCTCGTGGTCCCCACGCGCATGCAACTAATAGCAATCCAAAGCGAGTGGGCCCAGACTGCATGCAACCAATAGCAGTCAAGCTTTAGGCTCCGCGGTCGCTTGTATGCTCGGAATTTTCGCTCTCGTCATGGAGACAAGCAGGGAGAGGCACATTGTATTGTCGTCATCACAGATATAATGTTCTAATTTATTTGTTTAGCTACCTTGTATTGGCGTCTCTCCATTTATGAACAAAATCCAAACACGTAGTCACGAAGAGAATGTGGTTTCTTTAAAAGCTACCATTGGCAAGAGAGACAATTTCAGAAGAACAATTCTAAAAAAATTACAGTGCTGAGGAGAGCTAGGACTTAAAAACCATACATTTTTGTATGTGAGGGTGGGATGTGTTGGACTATTGGTCGTGCACCCTAACCACCCAGGTTCGAGTCCCCTCTAGCTCTTCCGCTTAACAAAAAATCCGCCTACTATTTGCCAAAGGGAATTAATCGCTGTGATGGGGGGGGGGGGGGGGGGGGGGGGGGGGGGGGGGGTGTTGTGCCGCTACCGCTAATAAGCAGCCACAGCTGCACGCTCAAACCTAGTATTTGCCAGAGGGAATTAATCTTCAGCTACCTACGACGAAAACGTAGTGGCCAAAGCGAAGATAATGACGCCTCCCTGAACGAGTGTGGAGAGCTTGGAGAACACTGAGATCAGGAGAAATGTAGCCCAAGACGTACGGTTTTCGTATTGACTCATAGCCGATACATGCAAAGCTCGAGCACGCCTCCTACAATAACTAACCATTTTCTAGCCAATTGGGTCTAGCTAAAGAACAGCTGCACACGTGCACGATCATGACCGTACCATCGCCTTCCTAGCACGACTGGTCCAGGGGGAAGTGTTCCGCACGGGAGCATGCAGCTTCTGGTGGCGTTCTTTGTCTTTCTGTGACAAGGACTCGGCAGTCGCCAACGACATTCGCTAGCTGGCGGCTGGCCCGGCCAATCACGGAGCCCGGCGCGCGTTGGACAGATGTCGCCTCAGTCGCATGCGTTGCCGTATGTTGAGCAAGAGTTTATTGCTTCACGTAATTTTGTTTGAAAAAGAAATCATTCCTGAGTTTCCATCGTCCTTCATATGAGTTGTGCACTTAATCTAACCATGGTCCATTATACAAGTTTAGGAATAAGCGTACCGACTTTTTTAAACCGAATTTGTAGATTTACTATGGCTGAGTCTCACAATCTTTTCGTGTTCGATCGCAATCGAGGTAATGCTATTTAATTTTTTCTACGATGATACCACGTGCACACTTTTGAAATACATCATTTTTATTTTGGGACAGGCACAAAAGGCCAAAAGCCCAAAACTACTCCTTTGAGATGGGACGTGCCCGTTTTTTTAACTTGTGGACTGAAAACAGTCATTTCTAGACATTTCTCATTGAATTTGCCTTCCCGAAGGCTATTTCTAAAAAAACATTAAAAAATCCTAAAAGACGTGATTGGAAAAAAGAACAAAAATTGTATAGCGTGCTATATCTGTACAAAGACGATTTAAAATGAGATATTTAAAATTCCTCATATGTATTCTCAGGAGTTGAGCAAAATGATATATTTCCCACCATTAATGTTCGAAACAGCAAGGACTTGTTGAAGATACACACTAGTATATATATGTATATGCATGCGTGAGATTGGGCAGGAAAAATCCCACCCGCGACATCCGCTCATTTCTCGTGTGCATCGTCCATAATAATTTGGCGCAGAATTAGGCTTCTGTTAAATTCACGCTTGAATTCCCATATACTGTATGGCAGCATGCAGTCATGCACGCACGATAACGCGGCGGAGCAGATGATGGGATCGTGTCGTGTGTGTTGTGGTCGAACGGAAATTAATTAATCTCCCCAGTTATACTATACCGGCGCTCCTCCTCATCGTCCCGCTCTGCGCCCGTGGTGTGCTCCTCTCGGCGCTGTGCTGCCGGCGGCCCCCGGGCCACGGACGCATGGACGTCCTGGCCATGCAAGCGATCGCCCAAGCTAGTCCACCTGGCTGGGCGTGCGCTGCGACGCAGTTCAAGGGCTCCATCGACGCCAGCAACGGCGGCCTCGCCGGCTGGGTCGATCTCAGGCGCCGACCTGATGAGCGACCCCTCAACCTCAGCTCCAAGTCTCCAACTCCTTCCTCAGCTCGGCATCCCCGATAGTGTTGCTGTCAACGTGCATGGGAACCGCAGCCTTGGCAAGGACTGCTAGGCCTTTATTAGTACTTTATTGTATAAATTTAGTTAAAGATAAAATAGTTTGACTTTCTAAGTTGAAATGACTTGTATTTTAGAACGGAGGGAGTAGCTAGTGCGGGCAGGTAATGAGCCTCCTCCAGCAGCATGCCGTTGAGGCTGGCCGGCGCCCTGCGAGCTGATGCCGACCACCCTCGTCGCGCTCGCGTCGCAGTGGACGGGACGCCGGGGGTCCATGGCGGCTCCCGTTCCTCCTCTGGCCACGGCGACGGCGAGAAGGACCGCGCGCAGCGGCAACGGCCGGCCTCATGCCGATCGCTGTGTGCCGCGCATGCTAGCTAGCTACTCTAGTTCCCTGTCTGAAGCGCTCTCTTTTACTGTCCGATCGTAGTTCGTAGGCGTTTATAGCTTCAACCCATGTGTCGTGCGGTTGTCTGTGCCGGCGTAGGATTTTGGTCCAAAGCACGACGGCAAGCAACAACGAATGAAGCATCATCGTGCAGTCAGCAAAGGCCTTTTTCTTCTCAGAACAAAGCGTACTAGCCGATTTCAGAACAGGCCAGGCCTTGTGATTCTCGGATGGACGAATCTTAGCAGTGGATAAGGGTAATGTGAATCGCCAATATCCGCCCAATTAACAATGACCGTCTCTGAACTTTACAACATGCATGGTCGCGGCATCAGAAATGTATAGACAGCGCTAGATACCAAGGTGGTACATGTGCCATGAGTACAGGAAAAAAAAGACCAAAGGAGCAAAATGAGAAAAAAAGAGAGAAAATTGTTTAATTGTACTAATTACACATATTGAGATTAATTTGCGAGATGAATCTAATAAGCATAATTAGGCTATGTTTTGACAATGTATGTGGTGCTACAGTAAACAAATGCTAATGATAGATTAATTATGTTTAATTGATTCGTCTCGCGAAATAGGTATGACTTCTGGAATTGGTTTTATAATTAGCTATTGTTTAGTTTGCCTAATTAGTACTCAAACATTCGATGTGACATGTGCTAAACGCCTAAACTTTAGTCCCTAAATCCAGCCAAATTGTTGTGACTTGCAAGTGCGGCTCAAACTGGAAGAGGGAAATGTTCAGAGTGAAAAAAAAACAAGATTGTTCGTTGACGAATAGTGATAGTTTGAGTAATTTAGACAGGTGAAATAACCTAACCCTAGAATAGTTCTCTATTTTGAACATTATCATGGTTGATCAAAGCCAAGGACGAGCGAGCTGGGCCTTATGTCACATTCAGTTCAATAAAGTCGCATAACCCATAAAAGGCCGAGAATCCAAGATAGAGTCCAGCCCAAGATGCTGCCTGCTCTGGGATGACAAGAAAGTAGGGCGTGTGCTTTATTGACTGGAAAGATAAATCTCATCACAAAGCACATGAGCCCCTCAAAAAAATGAAAAAAAATCACAAAGCACATGAGAAATAAGATCCAAACCGATTGCGTATCAGTACTCGATTTAAAGTAGTATTTTTAAATTTTAATTCAAACCTTCCATGAATATACGCATCTCCCACTGACCATCAAGGAATTCCACCATTAGCTTTTAATTAGGTACTAGGTAGAAACACCATTTTTAGAAACCAGGCATGCTGGACATGGATGACATTGACATCCCTCTAATCCTGGACGCACGCGTCAAACAAATTAAACAACAAAGTGTTGTCAACTTGGATAACGCCCTGGCGGCTCCAAACCACATTCTCCTGTCACTGCAACTTAGAGCTACTACTAATAGCCAACCTATAGCGACGTCCCGATCAACGGCTCACTGGAAAGCAAAACTGGATGATGCTTTTGCTTTGGTGTGCCATGGCCGAAGGAAAGGAAATTGTTGGCAGAAGAAGAAAACTAGAATACTAGATAAAGATCTAAAGCTCAAAATTTAAGCGTGGAAGATGAAAGGTACATCGGTATCATACTCATGTATAATGTAAACATAAAAAAAGTTATTAGGCTAATTGGTATAATTTCATTTACTCGTTGGCCCAATGGGCAAGGTCATGTGGGTACAAAGAAAAGTGGAATAAAAAGCAAACTTTGTCCCTTAATGATTAGGATGTGATGCGTAAGACATGAAACCGAATAACTGATCCAGCTAGTGAAAGGGTGGTGGTGAGAGAAACCCGCGGTTAGCGTGGCGGTAGGGGGTGGTCAGTGGTGGTTGATTTGGCAACAGGACCACAGGAAACAGGAGGAGGAAGGTGGGCTAAGGCTGTCAGGTCTTGCTTTAGTATACCATGGCTAAAGGGAGGAAAATGTTGGAGGAAGAAAAAAGATAAGATGGAGAAGGAAAAAGGAGAATCGTTGGATGAGAGTTTTTCATAAAGAAATAGTGTATATCTAAAAATTGTCATGCCAATTCGTAAATTTTTACCCTCACTATGTGGGCGCAATAGGTAAGATACCCTACACTATTGTTGGATCCAACAATTTCAATTTTTTGGATGTATATTTAAGATGGCTTTGAGTTGCTGGTATGTCAAACAACAAGATTGTGTGTGATCACATTTTCTTATTTTTCATCTTTTCAATTAAAACAACTTATAAAAGAAAAAACTTTGTCGCCTGAATATTAGGACATGACGCAACAAAAAGTGACAGTGGAAGATTGTGTACGATCAGGATGTGATGCGGTAAGACAAGAAACCGAAGAATTGATCCAGCTAGTGAAAGGGCGGTGGAAGAGAAACTCACGGTTAGGTGGCAGTAGGGAGTGGTGGTTGATTTGGCAACATGAGCACTACAAACAGGACGAGGAAGGTGGGCTGAGAGTGTCAGGTCTTGCTTTAGTATACCATGGCTAAAGAGAGGAAAATGTTGAAGGAAGAAAAAAGAAAAGACAAAGAAGAAAAAAAAGGTGAACTCTTGGATGAGAATCTTTTATTAAAAAATAGTGTATATTAAAAAATATTATGCCAATTCATAAAAATTTGCCCTCATTCTGTGGGAGCAACATGTAAGACACCTAATAAGCCCACCGTTAACTACATTGTTGTTGGATTCAACAATCATTCCAATTTCTGGATGTATATCAAGATGGGCTTGAGTCGATGGCACATCGAACAACAATGTGTGTGATCACATTTTCTTCTTTTTGTCCTTTCAATAAAATAACTCATAAATAAAAGAAAAAAGAAACAAACTTTGTCGCTTGACGATTAGGACATGATACAGCGAAACGTGACACTTAAAGATTGTGTACGATCAGGATGTGATGCGGTAAGACATGAAACTGAAGAACTGATCCAGCTGGTGAAAGGGTGGTGGAAGAGAAACTAGCGGTTGGCGTGTCGGTAGGGAGTGGTGGTTGATTTAGCTAGAGGAGCACTAGGAGGAAAACGTTGGAGGAAGGAAAAAAGGTAAGATGAAGAAAAAAAAGAGAACTATTAGATGCAGTGTCTTTGATAAAGAAATATTGTATATCTAAAAAATATCATGCCAATCTGAAAAATTTTGCCCTCACTCTGTGGGTATAACAATTAAGATACCTAATAAACCCATCATTAGCCACATCATTGTTTTGCGATGGTTTCAATTTCTGGATGATTTTTAAGATGACTTTGAGTAGTTGGCATGTCAAACAAAAAGATTGTGTGTGATCACATTTTTTTTCATCCTTTCAATTAAAACAACTTATTAAAAAAAGAAACAAACTTTGTCGCCTGAAGATTAGGACGTGACGCAGCGAAAAGTGACACTAAAGATTGTGAATGATCATGATGTAATGCGGTAAGACATGAAACTGAAGAACTGATCCAACTGGTGAAAAGGGTGATGGAAGAGAAACTCGCGGTTAGCGTGGCGGTATGGAGTGGTGGTTGATTTGGCAATATGAACACTAGAAACAGGACGAGGAAGGTGGATCTTGCTTTACTATACCATGGCTAAAGGGAGGAAAATGTTGGAGAAGGAAAAAAAGATAAGATGAAGAAGAAAAAAAGGTGAACTGTTGGATGAGAGTCTTTGATTTAAAAAATAATGTATATATAATAAATATCATGCCAAATCATAAATTTTTGCCATCACGCTGTGGGCGCAATATGTAAGATACCTAATAAGCCCACTGTTAACTACATTGTTGTTGGATCCAACAATCATTCTAGTTTTCTGGATGTATATTAAGATGGGGTTGAGTCGATGGCACGTCAAACAACAATGTGTGTGATCACATTTTCCTTTTTTTTGTCCTTTCAATTGAAACAACTTATATAAAAGAAAAAAGAAACAAACTTTGTCGTTTGACGATTAGGACATGATGTAGCGAAACGCGAAACGTGACACTGAAAGATCATGTACGATCAGGATGTGATGCGGCAAGATATGAAACCGAAAAACTGATCCAGCTGGTGAAAGGGTAGTCGAAGAGCAAGATGGGTCATGTTTTCTTTTCTTTTTCGTCCTTTTAATTAAAATCAGCTTATATAACATAAAAGGAAATCAAACTTTGTCGGCTAACGATTAGGACATGATGCAGTGAAACGTGACACTGAATAACCGAGGCCGCACATACAGCTGCATACCTGCAGGCGCACCGGGAGCGCGAGGGACGCGCTGCTCTACACAAGCAGAGCCGCTCCTGGGGGTTCTTCCTCCGACCGCTCCACTGCAAACAAACCCCCACTGCCCTCTCCCCTCCCCTCCCCCCCGTCCGACCGGCGGCGAGGAGGTAGCCATGCCCCCCGTGAAGGCCGAGGACCTGGTGCCCCACCCTGTCAGGGAGCAGTTCGACGGCCTCGACTACTGCCTCACCAGCCCCCCGCCATGGCGTACGTTACTGCCGCCATATAGCTATCTATCTGCTCTGGTTTGCCTTGATTTGATCTGACTGCAGTGCGCGCATGTCTCCCGTCGCAGTCACGACGGCGTTCGTGGCGTTCCAGCACTACCTGGTGATGCTCGGCAGCAGTCGTCCTCGTCGCCACCACCATCGTCCCGCTCATGGGCGGCGGCCATGTAAGCCTCTCTGCTTCTTCCTCGCTCCTCTGTTGGTTTCCCCCCATCTCGTTTAGCTAGCACTGACGGGGAAACGGGTTGCATTGCATCGCGTGGGCGCCGCAGGCTGAGAAGGCGATCGTGATCCAGACCATGCTGTTCCTCGCCGGGATCAACACGCTCCTGCAGGTGCACTTGGGCACGCGGCTCTCCGCCGTGATGTCCGCCTCCTCCACCTACGTCTACCCCATCGTCGCCATCGTCCTCAGCCCGCGATACGCGCTCGTCGTCGACCCTCTCGAGGTCCGTGCCCTTGCCCTGTTCCGCCGTTCTCCTCTGCATTGCACTGTGAGGTGTGAGCCTGTGACTGACTGATCCGATTCCGATCGGATCGGCGCCGGCGGGGCGTTCTCTTTCTTCAGAGGTTCGTGTTCACGATGAGGTCGCTCCAGGGCGCGCTCGTCATCGCCGGGGTCTTCCAGGCCGTCATCGGCTTCTTCGGCATATGGAGGGTCTTCATCAGGTCCTTTTTACTGCCATCTCTGTTCTTGGCGTTTTACAGTTTTACTGACGCTGACGCTGGGCCGTGCCGTGCATGTCAGGTTCCTGAGCCCCCTCGCGGCGTTCCCCTTCGTCACGCTCTCGGGGCTGGGGCTCTTCTACTTCACATTCCCCGGGGTGAGCATGAGCTCGTCCAGTCGTCCGTGGCACGGCGGAGCAATCTAATCTCCTCCTCTTTCGCTGCTTCAGTTTGCTGATCCGTTGGCCTATACTATACCACCTGCAGGTCGCCAAATGCATCGAAGTGGGCCTCCCCGCCCTGGTTCTTGTGGTGCTCTTCGCAGAGGTAACTAGCTAGCAGCAGCCACGAACCGGGAACGAACGGCATGACTATCTGAAAGCCGTGGTATCTGACAGCCATCTTTGGCATTTCTGCAGTACGCCTCCCATTTCTTCGCGAAGGGGAGCTTCGTGTTCGGCCGGTGCGCCGTGCTGCTGACCATCGTCATCGTGTGGATCTACGCCGCGATCCTGACGGCCGCCGGCGCCTACAGCGAGAGGGGCCCCGTCACGCAGTTCAGCTGCCGCACCGACCGGGCCGGGATCATCCAGGGCTCACCTTGGTAGGCCAAGCGCTCAGTCACGACCGTTACTGTTCTGCTTTATTCTTGCCTTTTGGCTTGTTGTGTACCACCGAGCTGAAGCCGACGATGCATTCGGTTGTGTCTTGTGTTCTGCTCCGAGCAGGGTCAGGTTTCCCTACCCGTTCCAGTGGGGGTACCCCATCTTCTGCTGGCAGGATTGCCTCGCCATGATGGCTGCTTCTTTTGCGTCGCTTATTGAGGTCTGCTCTTTATGCTATCATCATCATGTTATCGAGTTCATTTATTTTCAGAAAACAAGGCACACACTAGTCACTAGAGAATTTTATACTTTGAAGCTTATGTTCAGTATAAACATTGGCCAAATTGCAAATAACACAAAATATTTGATTTTACTCAAATGCTGAGCAATTTTATTTGCAGTCTACCGGTACCTTCATTGTGGTGTCAAGATACTCAGGCGCAACATTCTGCCCGCCTTCAGTGTTCTCCCGTGGAGTTGGCTGGCAGGTAATCAAATATGAATCGAAAAATGTTCAGTTCTTCTGACAATATTATACAAGGCTTCCACTAACCGGAATGCAACTTTTGAAACATCAGGGCATATCCATCATACTGGACGGGTTGTGCGGTACATTGTCAGGCACAGCAGCTTCAGTGTAATGCACTCTACTCTTTATCTGCTGATGTTCAGTTAGTTGGCCAATTCAAACTGAAAACTTTGGAATAACCGGTCTTTGTTGCTTTCAAAGTGAGAATGCAGGTTTGCTGGCGTTGACGCGAGTTGGAAGCCGGCGAGTTATAAAGATCTCGGCCTTGTTCATGATTTTCTTCTCATTGTTTGGTAAGCTCTCCCGTTCTATGAAACTTTTAGCAGTATCAATCTTCAACACTTGAAACGATCTGCGGATTCACATGTCTGATATGAACTACAAACAACAGGGAAATTTGGGGCAGTTCTTGCATCTATTCCATTGCCACTTTTCTCTGCACTGTATTGTGTCCTCTTTGCTTATTCAGGTTAGCCTTATGGTCTCAATCCATATCAGTTTTAAGCATTGATACTCCTCTGGAGCTTTGATATCATCATTTGCTGATCTGAACTCTGCTTTCTGCTTGACACAGTTGGTGCAGGCCTCAGCCTACTTCAATACTGCAACCTCAACTCCCTGAGAACAAAGTTCATAGTCAGCATCTCCTTGTTCCTGGGACTGTCCATACCACAGTTCTTCCGAATCTACGAGATGTTCTTTGGCTTTGGGCCAGTTCACACCCATTCAGTTGGGGTAAGCGCACTTAACATGATTGCGACAAACAAATTCCTCTAATCTTCACACTGCGACGAACAGATACCTCAAACCTTCTCACTCTGATCGCTTTCTCCCTCTTGACATTGCAGTTCAATGTGATGGTCAACGTCATCTTCTCATCGCCGGCGACAGTGGCCGCCATACTCGCCTACCTCCTGGACTGCACTCACTTGTACTGGGAAGCTAGTGTGAGGAAGGACAGTGGCTGGCATTGGTGGGAGAAGTTCAAGTCCTACAAGCACGACTCCAGGAGCGAGGAGTTCTATTCTCTGCCTTATGGCCTGAGCAGGTACTTCCCCTCGCTCTAGGATGCCGGGAGGGAGCTGATGCTGTTCCATGTGACTGAGAAAGTAGAAGCCAGACATTACTTCAAGGCAATAGAACCATGTCATGTTCCCTATCAAGCAGTTGGGAGGGAGATTGATGTTTTGTTTTGCTTATAAAGCATTCTAGATGCTGAACTTTTGTACTTTCAGACAGACTAGGATGTTATTTTGCCATCAAAGGGAGATTTTGCAATAATTCAGTCACTAGTTTTTCTTCAGAGTCTCCTAATTGAAACAGAACGCGAATGCCCTGTCACCAAAATAGTAGATCTGAGGAACGAGAACAAGGCTTCGATTATTTTCACAGTTCATCCCTCACTAGTCAGGTATTCACTGAAGTTTAGTCAAAGCCATCCCTCACCAGAGTAGAATTCCCCCAAGCGATTCCAATCACAACCGAATTATTCGTCTACTCCGGCGATTTCAAAGCCCGGCGCCGGCAGATGATCCCGCCGCCGCCGCCTTTGGCACCCACACTCGCCCGTGCTGCTGCACGGGCTCGTTTCCTCGGCCGCGCAAGGGCCGAAACGAACACCTCGCAACCCGTGGGTTCAGCTCGGCGGCGATGGCCTGAGCCTCCCCCACCTGCCGCCGGCGCTGCCCTTCCACTAGGCCCCCGGGCTTTACCTCCACGGTCTTGCGGAGCTCGCCACCGCTCGCCGGTTTGCTGCTGCCGTCGGCGGCCGAGGCGGGCGGGACCTGGGCCGGACCAGCCTTCTTCCCGACCGGCGAACCGCCGCCAGCCATCACCGCGTCGGCGCGCCTGGGAGCCGGGCGTTTCGGCTTCCCCGTGTCGTCTGACCTGACGCCACGCGGCTGGCGGCGGCGAGCCGGCCGCCTTCGCCGGCGCGATTCCTGTGCACGTCTCCGCGCCGCTCCGAACACCAGCGCCCGCCGGTCTCCCGCGCCGGGCGCGGTCCCGTGAGGATGAGATGGCTGCCTCGGCCGGCCCGCCACTCAAGCTCGATTCAGCCGCCTGATTTCCCGGGTCTTTCCCCTTTGCCTTCGAGTTTGATTCGCTCTTGTTCTCCGGCTTGCCGCCGCCGCACGGCGATGCAGGAACCACCTCAGCAGGCCTGCCGCCGTACGATGGAGCAGGAAGCGCCTCGGCCAGCTTCTCCTTCACCTTCCCCTTCCCCTTCCACTTCGCCTTCACCCGGGGATTGCCTCCGCCGTGGGGGGCATCGTCCGGCCCCTTCTCGCCACGGCCGCCTCCTGTCGCCGCTTCCCTCTTCCCGGCCGCCACGGGCCGCGGAGTCGAGGCCGGGGCCCGATGCGCCACGGCGACCCACTGGTTCCCCTGCCCTTGCGCCTTCCCCGCGCGATGCCTCTCCCTCTCCTTGGCTCCGCCGGAGGCCTCCCACGAGGCGGCGCGGCGCTTCGCCTCCGCCTTCATCGCCACCTCCCGCTTAATCGCGGAGGCCATGGCCGCCTTCTCTGCCTCCCTCCTAGCTGCAGCGGCCGCGGCCGCGGCCGCCTCTTCCTCTTCACGCCGCCGCCTCTCCTGCTCCTCCTTCTCCTTGAGGCGGAGCTCCTGGAGGTCGCGGAGGCTGACGTAGTTGGGAGGGACGGGAGGCGGCTTCGCACTCGGCACCGCTTCCATCGCTTCTTCCCCTTTCCCGGCGATCGCCGCAAAGTGCTTTGGTCTTTTTTTTGAACTAAGTGCTTTGGTCTTGGAAGGCTAGAAAGCCTGGAAGGCTGGAACTGACTCGGAAAGAGATGGCAGATAAAAAATTGTTTCCGCTTCTATTGCGGGTGGTGGCCCACAGTCCATAGATTTTCCTTTTGAACGATGACCGGGCCCCCGTAGATTTTCTGAGGCTGCCTCCACTCCAAGCAAGACCCTAGTACTACAAGACAGTACAATTTTCTTTCTTTCCAACAAATGATAGTACAGTTTTCTACAGATCCTTTCTTTGGCCCGCACGGGTATAACCAGGGCCCGCACGGACAATGAGGTGGCAGGGACAGTGAGCCTTCGATCTTCATCAGTTTGGTTAAACTGACCGAAGTTTAGCTCTTCAAACAGGCACAAACCAGTAGATAACATATTGCTGCAGGTAAACGGTTGAAGGACATTACTCACTGCTATTGCTGTAGATAACATATTGCGTGGTATCAGGCATCTTTGTTGGCAAACAAGCCCTGCACTAACAACAGTTCAATCCATAGACAAATAGATACTAAAGTTTAACAAAACGATTCTGTAGATACCAAGTTTGTACCATAAGCATCATCAATTCGTCATTTCAAACTAAAACAATCAATTCGTAATCTCTTTATTCAAAACCATCAATACAATAAAAGCTTTTGTCGCTCAAGGTTGCAGTTGAGTTATTATCAAACCACTCCGAACAGATCCATCATTGGGCACTGATTACATGTTCAGCATGGAGCAACAATACTTCGATACTACTGGTAAACTGCCGATGTGCTGATCCTAGATATGCCCTCACTGGCCCCTGCACAGAGCAATAATTTCCAAATGAATAAGGAGAGCAATTCAATTTTTCGAAAGAGAAAGCTTGCAATCAATTTTTCGAAAGAGAAGGCTTGCAATTCATTCAGGAATAATGAACATACCAAACAACTGCTTATTTCTACTAGAATTATCTCCTATTGCACAAATGCATATATATTTTGACAATCAAATAAAAGGATGTTGTCATCAACAGATTTGTGTTGTCAGTGTTAGACTCTACATTTGAATGTCGCCTTTTTCTTTAAAAAAAGAAAAGAAAAAACATCCAGGAACCATGAATACACCAAGAACTGCTTATTTCTACTTGAAAGATTGCACAAAGAATAAATGCATACTGTTTTGACAATCATATAACAGGATGTTGTGCAGCAACAGATTTGTGTTGTGAGTTCTCATATTCTACGTTTCAACACTAAAAAACTTGGATTTCTCTGCTGGCAGAGCAGACTTTTCATACTGGTTAATTTAACAAGAACATTTATAGTAATTCAGACATGAAAGGTAATCTTGTAATAAGCAAATTTGTAATACTGTCAGAAAACTCTGGTTTCTTGACTTGTGACACGATCTATTTTGTGGTGATATAGTTCACAAACCTCACTGTAACAAATTCAAACCTGAACAGATAATGCCACCTGCAATTGCATTCAGTAGTTGCTAATATTTGTCAACTAGCTACAACGGATGACAAATTTACATTGAAGGTCGAATAGCATGATAATGGATTTGGCTAAGTATGGGCACTTTTGAAACAACATGACCATAGAAGTATAGAACCTGATGTAAGATATAATCCAAACAATGAGCTTTCTACAACAATGACAACAAAGCCTGTTTCCTTTTTTTTTCCAGAAATTCACTCTATAATAGTTGATGAACAAATACAGGAGGAATGATGCCTGTGTGTGTGTGTGAGTTAATTGCTAAATGAAAAATTCATACAACCATTATCAAATCCACATCACCTTTTTTTGCTTGAAATTAAATCACTCAGAGCCATCATCAAATCATGTATAAACAGTGTATAATCACATAGCATCTAACTTATAAATCTGCATTAACGCTAGTCTCAACAGCATCCATCAAGTTATATAGTCCAGGCAGCACAGTTAATTGTGGGAACTGGCGCCAAGAATAATTTTCATTCACCACCACGAAGGTTGGTGATCATCATGGTTAGCATCAAGGTTTTGAGATGATCTGTTTAGGGATCTCTCTCTCTCCTTTTATGTTTTGGCACATACTTCTAAAATGTTGCAAATGAGTGGCTGTCTGGCATAACTTGGATCACACACGTTCCATGCAACCAGCAATGTATTTCAGGCTGAGTACAAGGATATATATTATATATACTACATACATGTCATCCGGAAATGCAATATTTCACATAAGTGTGTTTAACCAGCATGGCAGTTCATTACCATACAGCATTTACGTTTCACTAGAATAAATCTGTCAGAAATGCTAGAACACTCAATAGAGTCTGATTTATTACTATCAATGAAACGTCACAGCAGATGCAAAACATAGTCAGAAAAGGAACATCCCTTGTAATAACACTATTGGCTAACATGGCATATACAGAGTTAATTTCTGGATCAAGTAATTTACAACTTATGAATCAATTTGTTATAAATATAGCATAAGTAGCTAAAGCATCTGAAACCTTTTTCTTTTCTAGAGTTACCCAAATATCAGTTTCATTACTGGATAATCAACTTGAGGGCCATAGGTTCAATATTTCCCAAATGCAGATGCAAGCAGTAAGCGCACCAAATCTGTAGATCTCTGATTTAGGGCAGTATATGCGCACTCACTCTACTATTTCTTCCAACATTGAAAAGCAGTGGTTTCTCAGAACTTTGCTAATAAGTGCACTCAAAATTCCAGCAATTTAAGCATCAAGGACAAGGAAATGTGACCAAAGGTTAACTTACAGGATTTGCTAACAAAAATGGGAGCAATTGCAGGCTAATTCTGCAAGACTGTAACCCATATTGCTGCATCATATGGCACTGTGACATCTCTTTTCACATAATTTGCTACTACTATCATCAAACAGTGTGTAAATACAACATGTCCTGGCGCTCATAGCTTGTACCTACTAAATGCGTTTTCTTAGTATAAGCAGAGCCACAGAGGTTTGGAGTGCAACATGAGTGTGTTCCATGAGCACCTAAAAACTTTCTCCATTGTGCAACCTAACTGGTTCCATTAATTGCAAATTCCACCTAATTCCGTTCAGCACGCAACAAACTCCGCCAGGCATTTCGTCGAGCACCTGGCGAGCCTCAACAAGAACCACCCCAATTCCTCACAGAGACACAGCCGCCAACTAAAAGTCGGATATAAAACGCTAGCCAGCAAGAATGCGCAAGAAAAAAGGCCAAAGGAACGCATGGCGTGAACACGGGCGAAGAAGGGGGTAGCACTGACCTGATCTTCTTGATGAGGATCTCGCGGAGCTTCTTGCCGAGCTCCTGGGACTTGACGCGCTGCATGAGCGCCTTGCGCGCGAGCACGCGCTTCTCCGAGTCCTTGACGTGGTGGTGGGTGCGCGCCCGGATGAGGCGCTCCATACCGCTGGAGCGCATCTTGCGCTCCATGATCGTCAGCGCTCGGTCCAGGTTCCCGTCCCTCACCTGCACTACGATGCCCCGGGCCTGCTGCAGCTGCCCGCCGTGCGCCGCCTCCGCAGCTGACGGCCGCACCGCCGCCGCGATCCCCCGCGACGCCCTTGCCAACGCCTGCATCGTTCCCTTCAGTCTCCTCGCGCCGCCGCCGCCGCCGCACACTCGCTCTCGCCGCCTAGCCTTCGCCTTTCGATAACGGAGCGTCGGATCCGGGGCGGCTCCCTCCAGGTGCCTTCGTAACCGTTCGTTTTTGTTTTAGCAGTTAGACCCTGTACTATTTTAAATTTCCATTATAATTCAATAGGGCACAACCATTCAGGCCAGGGGGACAAATTTGTAAATCCCCCAAGTGAATTGCTTCCTCTTCTCATTTCAGCGCCGCAATCTCTCGCTCGCGGCGACGGCAGGCGATTGAGAGCCGCCGCCCTCGCCAAGCTCCTCGGCTGCGGGGGAACAGGAGGCGAAGACTGCGTCCCGGTACACTTCATCCCTCCCTTTATCTCTCTCCGCTGGACTAGGGTTTCATGCCACCTATTGCCCGCGGCGCCGCCGAAGGGTTTGTCGTAGTGGAAACTGTAAAGAAGCACCGCCCAATGTTGGAACAAGCAATCGTTCTAGTACGTCATTGCAGTTCAGTACAGGCCTGGTCTATTTTTAGTGCTATATTTGTTCTGGATCTTCCTGCGGCTGGTGATGACGCGTTAACAGAATGCCCTGTCTCAAACGATTCAGTTACCAACCCAAAGAGTATTCAAATAAATAGTGATGCCTCATGGGCTTGTATGCGAACCAGCTCAACATTTCTATGGAAGTGCTTCCCAACTCATGCCGTGCCACCCTTTCCTATTTTTTGTTGGATGTG
This sequence comes from Urochloa ruziziensis, assembly GCA_015476505.1. Taxonomy (NCBI): domain Eukaryota; kingdom Viridiplantae; phylum Streptophyta; class Magnoliopsida; order Poales; family Poaceae; genus Urochloa; species Urochloa ruziziensis. Next base: position 64,053,205 of record CM027118.1, read on the forward strand.
AAGCAGTTTGCCAGTTTTTACGTTTTCTTGTGGGGTAATAGTCTTTGCTTATTTCCTGCAATCTTATCAGGGAAACGGTTTCTGTTTCAGTCCCAATTCCTGGACTTTGCGTACGCAAATGCAGTGAAAATGAGCCTTTGCTTCAGTTTTTTTGTTCTTTTGTGTCGGATACATCTCCCTAAAAGCAGATCTAAAAACAAGTTTGTTGTTTAACCAACCAAACATGTTAGATATGTGCTAATTCGTGTTTGTCCTTAGTTGTTTGTGCATCAGATTTTTTTGTTCATCCGTTTTCTTTGTTCAAATTTAACAGAAGTGGTGTACTGTATACCATATCTAAGATTATCATGCTTGCGCTACTGTAAACAACTTGATCTCCTTCCCGCAAAAAAAAAAAAAAAGAAAGAAAGAAAGAAAGAAAGAAAGAAAAAAAGAATATGTGGTTATCCATCTATAAAGTAGCAATTAGCAATTGAATGTCCGTGTGGAACTGTTTGTGCAATGGAAGAAAAGAAAGGTAGCATTCGAAAGAAAAGATGCCTACCCGATACAATCTTCCTAAAGTAAAATTGTCATTTCCTGCTTGTGGTATTGTAAGCGAGTTCTGCAAGTCTCAAATGACAAGACAATCATATTTTAAGTGGGTCAAGTGTTGCTTCTGTTATTGCTTTTGTTTTGTGAAAAAACACTGGCTTATTTGATTGTGATCTTTTTCAGAATCTTTGTTTTCTAGTTCAGAATGAAGCTGCCTACTCAGATCAATCTTCCTGAAGTAGATTTATTGTTACGTGATCCTGTACTAAAGCTTAAAGGACAAGACAACCACTGTGCTGTCAGCAACCACATAGAATGGATTTGGATTTCCATCCTAAGATGATTGTGCAGCCTATAACTCAGTCTACGTCGATTATATCTAGTATTTTTTCACCTGAGTCATTAGTTCTTCGGAAGCTTAGACTCTTAGACTCTGAAGTATGTCACCTTGTTCAAATAATTTATGTTGATTGACTGATTAACAGCTATAGGATAGGATGATAAAGCCAAATTTGGGGTGCAGCTATTCTTTTGTAGACTCTTGAATGGCGTTTGGAAGATAAGGCAATCATATTACTACTCTTTGATCTACGTGGTGGTATCAGTGTAATATTGTAGAAAATCTAGCATGGCAGTTGCTTTAATATTACATACTAAACTACTTAAGTCCATCATTGAAGTTCTCTGTCCTAAATGTGAAGCATGATGTATACACATGCTTTCCCTAGAGTCACAAGAACCATTAGATGTTGGCGGGCCATTCATGTTATATGATATATTTGTATGCAATCCTGGATTTGTCATTTATAATCCGCAAGATACAATTCTACGTCATTTACTCATTTATCCTTGTCCATTTTGAGTTTAGCACGTGATGTCAGTGCTTTGGTTAATTATCTTATCTTGTTTCTGGGCTTGTTCAGGTCATCCTGACTAGAGGATATGGTTTCCCCTCCACCAGCTAGGGCTCCTGCAATCACCAAGTTTCTGAAGCCCTATATTCTGAAGATGCATTTTACAAACAATTTTGTGAATGCTCAGGTTATCCACACCCCATCGGCCACGGTCACATGCTCTGCAAGCTCTCAGGAGAAACTCCTGAGGCCAAGCATGGAGTCAACACGGGATGTTGCTGCGGCAGCAAAGATTGGAAAACTGCTCGGTGAGCGCTTGCTGTTTAAGGGTATCCCTGCAGTATCTGTCTCCATGTCAAGAGACCAGAAGTACCATGGCAAGGTTAAGGCCGTGATAGACTCTCTTAGAGATGCTGGTGTGAAATTGCTGTGAGGAAAACTGATTGTTGCCAAGCCATACTGCCATGTGACAATATTTTGGATCTGAGATTTCATTTGTTTTCCTTTGTTTTGATACTTTGCTACTGCTATGAAGTGGAACTGTCTCAGGCAGCATAATGCAACATGGACTGCAAAATTACTTCGCATTGGGATTTTTGGGTGTTGCCTCTTGCTGTGTGCTAGCCTTCTCAATACAGCACAACATAGAATATATTGTGTTCATTTATCCATTCCCCTTCTTTTTCTGTGTTCATAATTAGTAGTAGTTGTAAACAAAGATATTCTGAACTATTATGTTTAGGCCACCTTATAGTATTTTTAACACGATACAAATGTATAGAAACATTTCTAGTATGTCTCTTTCTTGACAGTTTTCGATAATATGATTGATGGACTAACGTTTGCTTTAGAATAAGGTTTTGACATTTAGCAAACAGACTGTTGAGTCCAGATAAGCATATGTGACATGGCATTGAGTCAATTATGACATTTTCTGATTCATTTAATTGGCAGTTTGTAATATGTGGTGGCAAGATAATGCTATATAGTTGGCAGACGTACATTTCTTATTGGCATTTTCTTGATACATGAGCAAGGAAGGTAGACTAAAATTACCTTTACATAGGGGATACGGCACCTCAGATTGGTTCCTGCTTTTTATAAACTGAGTTTGTCAGGTTGTGGTTTGCTGACATGGATATGTAAACTTTTTTCAACCAAATTTGTCCACAGTCACAAGTCATAAAACTCAAAGTGGCATTTGTGTATATATATTTTCATGGATGTGGTGCATATGTGGCTGAAATAGAATGTGCATTTGTTGGCAACTGTTTTTAGAAACTGGAATATCCCCGTGGATGATTTAATTTATTTTATGGCGATGACCGAGCCAACAGGGTAATAATTATATATATTAACATGTTGGTCATCGTAGGAAAATGATGATACACACGGAAAATGAATTTATGTAGAACACACATGAAACATCAGTTTTTGAGCAACATGAAATTTCCATGTGTGTATATAGAAACCAACTTGGGCCTGGGCCGTTGTGGCCCTTTTTCGGCCCGGGAGGGGTGCGCTGTCCGGCACGCATATAAAAGCGGCGTGCCTAGGGTTAGCTATCCTTACCTCTCCAGACTCCACCCCAAAGCGCCGCATAGCCTCCATCCTCATACATCGTCCCCATTTTGCTGTCAACACCATCTCCTACCACCGCCGCACCATCGCCTCAACCCCAGTCGCAACCTAAATATCATCGGCCCAATCCCTCCAACCGTCGACGCCCTCAAAATCAAGCCGCTCCCAGCGCTCTCCAAATCAAGTTGCTACCAGTGCCCTCCAAATCAAGCCGCCGGAGGAGCCCTTCATGGTTGTCTTGTCCATCTCTAGCCGTCATGATGGCGTCCCAAAGAGCTCCGTCGATGCACCACTTGATGAGAGTGAGCCGTCGTTGATCGAGGGATAGCCGTCACAGGCCAAGGTGATGGCAGATCGAGCATCCCTCCTTTCTACCATAGCGAGATCTAGTGGTCGCACACATATAAGAGGTAGGCTTGAGTTGGTGAGGATGCGAAAAATCTTAGCTACACCTGGCACTCCTCTGTTTTACCATATCTAGATCTGACTCTAATAAGTGTCAACACATGCTAGGTGATAAAGAGGATGACTATATAGAGCCTGTTCCTTGAAGCTAGCAATGGTATGGAGAAGGTTGCCCTTTCCTAGGCATCATCCCAGGTAAAGAGGGCGTCATCACTAATTGAGGGGCCCAAGTTGTCATCGGCCAAGACGGCACTAGGTATGTCATTCCTCTTCTCTTGGCTCTGGATCAGCTAGGACACATATGAGAAGGTAGGTCTAAGATGGAGAGAAGGTCTACAATTGTGATTTTGACAATCTAATCCCTCTGCCATGAGTAAATTTAGTGAGGACCGAGTAGGCTGAGAGCAAGTATTCTGGTGCCAGATCGGCGGGCGAAATGCCCAGGCACGTCAGCAAAGTATGACGTGGGAGAGAGAGAAATGAGGAGAGAGAAGGAAGCCGACGACTCACCGCACGCCGACTGAGAGCGGGCGCAAGCCGTTCCTTTGATTCTCATTCGCCTACGCTGCACTGTTTGAACACAGAAGGCATTAAAGAGCTGGGTCCACATGTACTGCTCGAGTGACATGGCAATTCATACGCCCGCAGCCGGCTACACCATTAATCTTGCTCTGATGGGGTAGAAGTTTACCTGATGACGACGACCGGTAGGCAATATTGAAACTTGTGCACATTAAATACTTATATTTTTATGTATGGGAAATTCTTGAATTAATTAATCTAAACCATACCGTATTGTGTGTTGGGTATACACATTGATAAATCACTTGGATATTATTTGTCCAACGGAAAGCATTTATGTAGTACCTTTTTATCTTGAATGTGTTGAAATCCTCACAATGTACTTTGAACCCTTCCATTTTTTTTAAAGTATCATAAAAAATATTTAGACTGAATGAGCATGAGATCAAGTGTTGAATTTCACTACGCACTACTTTGTCCTTGTAGGTTCCAAGTGTTTCGGGCACATTTTTGTGGTTTTGCATCCACTTCAAGGCATTCTTAGGGAGAAGAGTAATCTGGAGTCTCTCAACGTAAGCACCACTACACTACATTGGTAAGTTATTCTGAGTTGAAATTTAGACTGTAGTTTGCATGATGTGTACAAATTGATTTTATATTATTGCTTCCGTCACTACATTGGTAAGAGTATATATTCTCAATAGTCTGGTTTCCTCATGATCGTTATTGATGTAATGTAGGCACTTTTGGGATTGATTGACAAACGAGATTGGACAATGTAATGCACACTTCCCTTTGTGCACCTGAAACTGTACGTGATGATTTTTCGTACGTGTCTTCCGATCCACATCGACCTCAGTCTTGTTTTCTCCATCGAAGGCATTGCCCTCCTTCTACTGAATCACAGGTCAGATACAACATTCCATCAACAACGGTACTATTCTTCTCATGCACTATGCAACATTTCTTATAACACTATCCTTTCCATAATTTCCATGAGCCTTGCATTTCTTCTAGGGTTCTAGGCATGGGTGAGAGTATGAAGAGGTTCCATAGGTCAACTTAGTTAATTGTTTTTTTTTAAATTTAAGGTAGTCAAGGTTTTAAAATATACTCCCTCCATCCCCTTATGATGGGACTATTTCCAAACCTTAAAAATCCCTATATGATAGGACTATTTGGCCATTGTCTCGAGTATGATGCACAACAATGTTTAGTCTTACTCCCAATTACTCCACCACTTGCACGCACAAAAAAATAAGAATGGAGGGAGGAAATGAGATTGGTTGAAACGATTTTTAATGTGGGTCATGGTGTTAATGTCGTTGGCACCGAGGAGTTTTCATTAAAATTTGTGGTGACATGTTTAAATGAGGGATAAGTAGTGTTCTTTCCCTTGGTATTTGAGCCAAGATCAAATAGTCCTATCATAAGGGGATGGAGGAAGTATTAACGAAGAGTTGAACTACAATGGACCCATGGCTCACCCATGCCATCCCTACTCAAAGGCACTTTCATTACAAGTCCGTTGCCAACTCTTCGATCGTGAGCAGATGTACACATATGTTACGGTCATGAACGCATCATTAGTGAACTGAACCAGGACGAAATGGCCTGATATAACCGGTCTGCAAATCATATGGAGTGACATTCCCATGGTATGGTCTTATGGAGGCATAGTCCAGTCAAAGTTCGACATAGCCAATACTCATTGCTCGATCAATAATACAGTTCACACGATATAGCTCGGTGGCGTGTCTGAATGAACTATATATATTGTAGCCATGCTCAAGGGGAGCCCATTATAGGTATCCAAGAGCACGATGCTCTTAGAGCCAGGCAGTTTTCTAAAATTTTTGCAAACCTAAAATTTCATTCAAAGCCCAATTTGCTCCACAGAGTTTAAGGTTTGTCCTTTAACTGCTTGATCCCTATCTGGCTATATGCTCCTAACTAAAATGGACAATTCAAAGCTTCCGGGTGTTTAGTTCGAGCTGTAGTTAAAACTTCGAGGGCCAACCTGGCATATATATTCTCCTGAAACGCAGCCAAGGCACACCATAATATCCCTGCCCATCATTTGCTGGAGCCGTGTGCGGCATCCACACATAGCGACCCAAAATCAAAACGGTGGCACGGTGCTAGCGGAAGGGCCGAAGGGGTCCCGTCCCGCGCACTCAAGCTCTACAGCCTCTACTCCTCGCCTCCTCCACTCCACTGGCATACATATCCCGTCGCGTGCGTGAGTGCAAACGGTAAGCTCCAAATAAAGGCAAACGTTGCCAGGGCTCTTGCTTCATCTCCTTCCTCCCAAATTCCCCATAAAAGCAAATTTTGGTTCCTCGATCTTCTTCCTTGACCGCAGCTTGCAGCCTTGCACCCACCAGACTCGTCGCAGCCCAGCATCCTGGGCATGGCACCCGGTGAATCTCTCGCGGCGCCCGGAGGTGGCCTTCTGCTCGCTGCTCCGGCGGCCAGCGCCGCCAATCGTTGAATCCAGCCATCTCCAAGTGCCGGTACGCTACCACGCGCGGCGCCCTCCCAGATCTCGTTCCCTCCCGTAAACATTCCCTCAGATTCTGATCCTCCTCTTCACAGTTTACTGCGGCGACGTAGTCCCCGTTCCTGGTGGCATGGATTGCCCCAACGAACCTGAACCTGAAGTGCCCGGCCTCCCAGATGATCCTCTGCTGGAGATCCTCTCCCGCGTCCCCTTCAGTTCGCTCTGCCGATTCAAGTGCGTCTCCAAGTCCTGGCGTGACCTGATCGCCAACCCCCTCCACCGCTGTAAGCTCCCCCAGACTCTAGAGGGTTTATTCCACGAAATACACGAAGAAGGCCTTGATTGCGACGGGGATAATGGTGAAGCTGGCAGCGATAACCTTCGTCGCCATGGCTATGTAGGATTCGTGGGCCTGTTGGGAAGATCGCTGCCCCTCGTAGATCCCTTCTTCTCCTTCCTCAAGAAACTGCCTGGCTCTGAGGACATTAGGATTATGGATACCTGCCATGGGCTTCTCGTCCTTGACCGTGGTGGCTATAGTTTCGACTCAACACCTAGCTATGTCGTGTGTAACCCTGCGACGAGGCAATGGTTGGCTGTGCCTGACTTCGGCTGGACTCCATGGCCGTGCAATGGAATGTCTATTCATTTGATTTTCAGTCCGGCCGTATCAAGTCATTTCGGTCTCGTTCAGTTCACGAACGACTTGTTCACCGGCGTGACATCGGTGCAGACTTACTCGTCAAAAACTGGGGCATGGACTAATAGTGAAAGTACCTGGAGCCTAGAAGAAAAGCAATCCCCATGTGAAGGATGGCGCTATCAGGGTTGTAGGTTACAGCCTGAGAGGAAGTGTACTGTTATCAACGGCATGCTATATCTGATATGTGATTCAGTAGGGGAGGGTCAGGTGGTCTTAGACGGGGATCACATTGTTGCAGTGGATGTGGAAGGGAAGACAAGGAAATTCATCCCTGTCCCTTTTCAGATCAATAAGGAGAAGTGCAGTATACTGACTGATTTTGTTGGTCAATCCCAAGGACTTCTGCATTATGTCAATCACGAGGAACCAGAATATTATACTAATTATGATGCCCGTGCTGAACCATCTGCTCAAGATATTGATGATGATATGGACTATGAACTGTTCATCTGGGTTCTTGCTGATACACAGGAATTGGTGCTCAAACACACTGTGAGCTTTTTGCACCTGTTTGGAGAAAAGAGTTGTCATGCTGGAACTGACTACACTGTGGTTGACATTCATCCTGATCGTGATGTAATCATCTTTAGTAGGAATAATGAACTGATATCCTATGATATGGACACTAAGGTAGCGTGTGCTCTCCACGCTGTCAGTGACGCCTTTGGGTTTGCTTCATATGTTCCCTATTTCTCAGAGTCACCAGAACTGACTAATAAGTATTAAAAGTGTTGGTTATGGGGTACTCATCAGGATATTCAATAATAATTTCATCTGGGGAAGTTAGCATCTTGGTTAATATTCTAATTAGGTGAATATTTGCTGGTGCTTGTATGTATTAGATGTCATCATACTTTTGACCTGATAAATACTGCAAGACAGTTGAGGCATCCATGTAAAGTTGCTATTTTTAGCTTTCATGCTATGCTTTGATACCTACCTTTTGTTTATCTAGAATGATGATTATTTTGTATTCTTCTTTTTTTCTTTCTTGGGCTTGCTAGTGATGGATTACAACTTGTGAATCTTTGTTTCCTTAGTCCTGTTTATGTTTTCTTATATTGAAGGGATTAAATGTCCATATGTTTCAAGAATTTCTGGAAATGTTCAAGTTTCGGGGGTATGTTGATGACCAGTAGCTAGAACCTTGTGGCAACAGGACACTTGGCTAAAAAATGAGGTTGCTACTGTATGTGCTGATTGCTTGGGGCCAAGTAAGTGTTGTAGAAGACAAATATTTCCATTTACACTCATAGGACATTGAATAGGTGTCCAGTTACATTTTTATAAAACGAGGGCAGTAGTCAATTAATTCAGAGAGTTTCAAGGGCTCTCTGAATTTTCTAGAGCCCTTGTTTGATTTGTAGAAATGGAACTGGACGTCTATTTGATGTCCTATGACTGTAAATGGATATATTTATCTTCTACAAAACTGCTTAGGCCCAAGCAATCAGCACATATACACGAGCAAGCTCTTCTGACCAAAGTATCCTGTCACAAGGTAGGTTCTAGGCTTCTAGCTATTACTCAGCAGCATACAAAGAGAAACATTGGTCAGGAAATTAGATAGATCATTTAATCGACCACCATGCAACTTTAATTTGAGGTAAATATGAGCCCTCAGTTTGAACCTTTCCAATACATCTCCAGAAAATCCAAAGAACATTATTTTGCTATAGCATACATAGGCAATTATGTCGCGGCTGGACAAGTGGGATTGGATCCAAATCTCTACCGAAATAAATCCTGCAGCCTTTTTTCCTTGCAAACCAATTGTTTTTAGCGGAAAACAGAAAGCCATTAGCGTTACAAGAGTTTGATACTTGTCTACTCTCACTGCGGAGCAGGAGCTGAAGCTTGCAAGAGTTTCATTTCTTCTTCTTTTTCCTGAGACCGTGATGGAGTCGTGGTAGCAGCTGGTGTTGTGGCGGGGAAAGGGGACGGGAGTCGGTCTTGTTGTCGGACTGAGAACAGTAGTCAGGTTGAGCAGGACGGGGGCAAGGGCAAAATGCTCTCTCCCTTTCAGAGATGAGCAGTTGGTCTTGCTGCTTTTCAATGGTAATTTGATTACTGAGCAATTCTCTAGATGGCATACATCTGAAATTCTGTATGGTCATGTGCATGCCCGCGGGAACGAGCGGTAGCTCGGTTGGCAAGCGCTCCGGGTGTGGAGGCTGCCGGTCCCGAGTTCGAGCGCTGCTCGGCTCGGGATTCCCACTGGGGTTTTCCCTGTTTCTTTCTCCTGCAGGTTCTGCAGCTGCCTCACGTGTGGATGCGCCACAATGGTCAGGGTGACGTGCCCGTCACGTGCGAAGCCCGTGTTGACTTCGGATACCTCTCAGCCACACGGAGATTCTTAAGTATAGGTTGTAGGTCTAGCTTGCGCACGGCGTGCGTGCGTGTGGTGGTGTGAGTGTGTGTGCGTAAGTTCAGATACTGCAGCTTGTACTCGAAGGGTTGAGGCATAAATAAAAAAGTGCATGCCCGCATGCCATTTCCATGAATTATCTTACGCAACACTTATAATTCATGTGGCATCTGAGGGATATGATTTTGAATTGCTTATATATATGGCCGAAATCATATACTTTGGGGATATCATTTCACCTTACTTTGTGACAAAATCAGTACGTGTGCCACAGAGATTTTGTAGAATTTGTTTTGTTCCAAACGCTCCTCCTGCTTCCGATCCCGGTTTCGCCGGATTATTTCGGTTTTTTCATATTTCCTCGGTTACTGGATTTTAATTTCCTGCCCTGTTTTCATCCCTAGCTCCGCTTCTGCTTATATTGACGAACAATAATCATCTAGTTCGATCAAATAGTAAAAAAAAAGGCGCATTTGGCATGTTGCCTATTCGTGATTCGGATGATGAGATGACTAGATGAGAGTATGAGACCCAGAAGGAAGAAACATTGGTCCTGTTCAATAAGATCGATCAGCAATCCTTGCCAACCTTTGGGTTTCCATCGAGGTCGACGTCAGTTCCCGGGGGAAACTTGGGAATTCCACACAAGTCGTTGGCGGCGGCGTCGACTCGCCGGAGGTTTGCAAGATGGGTGGCATCCGGCAGCTGCCCGAAGAAGGAGTTGTGATCCACGCGGAGCTCCACGAGGTTCTCCATGCCGGTGATGAATTTCAGGATCCCGCCGAGTTTGCCACCGTCGCTGCTGTGCTGGGCGCTGACGTCGAGGAACTTGATCTTGCCGTTCTTCCCAAAGTCCGGTCGTATGACCCCAAACAGCTGGTTCCCCGCCAGCGACAGGCTCTCGAGGTCTGGGAACAGGCTGGCGTTGCCGAAGAAGTTGGGGAACATGTCGTTCATGCTGACGTTGTTGGCCGAGAAGCTCCGGAGGCGCGAGCAGGTCGCCACGTCGTCCTGCAGCACCGTCGGGTCGGCCATGCGTTGTCGTCGATGGCGAACGTCTCGAGCGCCGGAAACGCGGAGAAGAAGCCGTCGGGGATGTCCAGGAACCGGTTGGAGCGGAGGTCGAGGGTGCGGACGGCGGGGAGCGGCTTGCGCAGGCGGGGGAGCTCGAAGCGGCCGCCGACCTCGTTGAAGCTGAGGTCGAGCTCGACCAGGGAGGTGAGAAGGCTGAGGTCGCCGGGGGGAAGCGTGCCGGAGAGCCCGCCGCGGCTGGCGTTGACGGCGACGACGCGGCCCGTCGTGGCGTCGCAGCGCACGCCGGGCCATGTGCCGCCGCATGGGTCGGGGGAGCGGGCACCCCAGCTGAGCGACTTGGCGGCGCCGGTCGAGATCGCGATGGATCGCATGGCCGCGGCGTCGTCGGCGTTCGTCAGCACGGCGGCGGCCGCGCCCCAGCTGGGAGCGCCGACGAGGAGGAAGACCACGGGCGTCGACATGTTGGTTGATGGGGTGGGGAGATCGATCGAGCAGGGAATGCATTTGAATGCGCCCACTTATGTAACGAGTGGTTCTGACCAAGCATGCATCCATGCCATGGTGGTGCTATGGAAAAAGTTTATTCCCACCAAATTACTTCTTTTACAGCAAATCGAATCCGGCGGAATCACCTGATGTTTGGAATGAGGAAATGGCGTCCTATTGGTTCCGAATTAAAAAGGAAATCACTTGATGCTTGAAATGAGGAGATGCATACAGAACTCAGGTGTTTTGGAAAACTAACAACACCTGTGTTTTGATTGACCAAAATACTTGAATAACCAAATTTTCAAAATTTGAGTGTTTTAGAAAACTACCAACACAAGATTCTTTTATCCGTGAGATTATAATCTGATGGTGGAGATAAAAAAATAGAAAATCTCTGTTGCAATGTCTCTGTTCCCTCCACGGTTAGTTTGCTGCAATGTCTATGGACAAGCCATCCATGGACCACCATGGCCATTTCTACCAACCCATGTAGTAGCGGTGCGTTGCCACAGACAACAAAGCTTAAACCGTTTGCAGGCATCAGCCAATGGTGGTGAAGTTTTTCATTGCATCATGCAACATAAATTTGATAGGAAAAAAACTCAGATGATTGATTCCAATGCTTTGCAAATTGCATGCAGGCTCCATGTTAGTACATGGGTACATGTTACATCAGATTAGGCAACAAAAAAAAGAACTACTCCATTTAATTAAAGTCAGCGTCAGGTATAGTTGGCCACTGTGTCGTGCCGGCACGACACGCGGCACGGCCGTGCCGTGCCGGCACGGCACTGCGACGTGCCGCGGCGTGCCGCCGTGCCGACCGTGCCGTGCCTGACCGTGCTATGGGCCAGGCCTTCGGCCCATGACACGGCACATGGGCCGTTTACCCGTGCCGTGCCGCCCATGTGCCACGACCATTTTTGCCGTGCCGTGCCGGCCCATGGCACGTCAACATAAACACTTCATCAGAATCAAAATGAGACAAATTTTATGAAAATGATTAACTAGTTATCAAAAGGAGCTGTTGTGCAATGCTGCATTGCTGTCTCATTAAAAACCTTTCTAGGTAAAACTCACCCTTGTGAGAAACCCTAGAAAGGAAAAGAGTACAGCCAGCTCAAAAGTTTCACAAGTCTTAGTTCATCTATCCTATTACAATAGCGAACATCAGTGGCAAGTTGTTCAAGTCATCAAGTGGCAAGGCAAAGTTTAAACATTGCAGTTCTATCCTATTACAGACTTCTCGAGATGTTCATCTTCATATTCAGTCCTTCATGTTCATCTTGACAAAAGAGCTGTTGACAAAAGAGTCGTTGGCGCGGTGGCGGCCTGGCGGCCGTGCCGGCCACCGTGCCGCTCCCTCGGCCGTGCCGTGCCCGTGCTGTGTCATGGGCCAGGCCGGCGGCCCATGCACTGCACTGGCCTCCGGGCCGTGCCGGCACGGGCACGCTGCCTGCCGTGTCGTGCCGCCCATGGGCCGTGCCAAAAGGCCGTGCCGTGGGCCGTGCCGCCGGCCCATGGGCCATTTGGAAATATATAGCGTCAGGTCACAAGTAATTGCAGCTGATATTGCCATGGCTATATAATATGAACAGAAATTGTCAGTACCGTTGCCAGGGCCCAACCTCTCTTCTCTTGCCATGAGTTGTGACCATATCCATGGTGTGCCAGGCAGGGGGGAGGGGGCTCAGGTCCCCCAGCCCCCTCTTTGGCTTCGCCACTGTTTATATAAGGTAGTGATGCATTCTGATACATTTGGTGTGAATTCATTACCCGTTCACACGTATGTACCCATGTAAGAGAGAAAGAATGCGCCGCCTGTTGTCGGTGATGGGCGCGGACGCCACCCTGCAGTGGGATGCACTCTTCAACCCCTACAACGACACCTGGTCGGGTGTCAACTGCGATGTCAACAAGCGTGTGGTCGGCGTCGGCGCCCACGGGCGCGGCCTCGTCGGCTGTCTCCCGGGGAACGACGACAACTCGTCGTCCATGGCGCTTCTACTGGAGAGCGGCAACAACCTCGGCGGGCCGCTCCCGGTGCTCGCCCTTCACCACACGTCGGAGCGGTTCTTCTCCGACATGAAGCAGCTACAGCGTGTTGATTGGAAACATGTTGCTCTAACGGTGGAGCCTTCCGGCTGACCTTTAGCTCCTCGACAAGCTGGAGTTCTTCCTTCTCTATTTTCAAAAATGGAGGCATAAGGAGGTATTCATGGTATTTGGGGAGGTCGGGGGGCTTATGCCCCCCCCCCCTCTCCCGCCCCCGCACCTCACCTGCGGCACATCGATATGATAGGAGAAACGACAGAGCTAGCTATAGCTTCTGATACACGCGCGGGTCATAGGGACTACGACCCCTGTGACCCGTGCGTTCGCATCCTTCTTTCCATAGCCGTCGGTTCAACTACCCGGAGGTGCTTGCTTGGACCTGACGGCGGAACGATCCATGCTCCGGGTCGATCGGAGTGTACTGCGGTGCCGGCGGCGGCATCAGGAGGCTGAATTTGTGCCATATGGGCCTCAATGGCACCATGGACCCTGCCTTCGAATCCGTGGCATCGCTTGTCGATGTGCTCGACTCCGGCAACTACATCACCGCGCGCGATCCCCGCCGTCCATTGCGAGGCTGTCGTCGCTCCGCCTTCTCGGTGTCGCCGACAATGCGCTCAAGGGCACCGTGCCAGAGTTCAGCAGCGACATCGAGGTCTGGTTTTCTGGAAACCCGAAGCTCAACACGGCGAACATCACGAGCTGTTCGCCGCCAAGCACATCTTCAAGGTTTCCGGCATTGTGGTCGTGGCTTTACTAGTGTTCTATGCACTGGGTAGTGGTTACTACTAGGGGTGTGTTTCCAAAATGTTATGGGAGCCGGGGCGCATGTGAGCCTGATAAATTCCGGCGCCATTAACAGGTGGGCCCTCCACACCTTCTTAGGGCTCGAGGTTGGGGTGGGATGGGGTACGACGACTTTAGAAGAGGTTTGGGGGTGGCGGCCGGCCCGACGAAGGCGACAGGCAGCGGAGGGAGGGCTGGGCGGCGAGGGCGCCGCCGGCCGGGCGGTGGGGGGACGACGGATGGGCCGGTGCCGACGGCGGGTGAGAGGAATCGTGAGATTAGTGTGCGAGCGGTCGGTGGGCAGCGGCGGAGGCCGCCGGAGCCGAGGGAGGAGCCGGTGGAGGAGGCGACGGGCTCACCTGCCATAGACGGTCGGGTTTATCGGGGCTCACGAGCGCCCCAATTCACCCCACCGCGTTATGGTGTGTATCGATCCTTTGAGGCTGAAAATCGAATTTAGTGCCTTGTGGACTTGCGGTGGAATGGAATCACCAGCAGGTTGCAATGAAGGCGGTGTTTAGACGGGGTGAAATTTTCTTGTGAAAGTAGGTAAGTGTCACATCAAGTAAAATTTATCATTTAGAAGTAGTAAATGTATACTATTAATAAAACTTGTTATAGATCTAGCATGCTCATTGCGAGACAAATCTCATGACGGGTAATTAGATGATAATTAATCAATAATTAGCACACGGTTACTGTAGCATTATTGTTGCAAATCATGGATTAAGTAGGCTCATTAGATTCGTCTCGCGAAATACACTTCATCCATGTAATGAGTTATTTTTTTCATCTATATTTATTACTTCATGCACGTAAAATTCTCTTTTACGTGAAATTTTTTTGACGGGCCGAACAAATGATTACTGTGAATCTGACACCTGACGGCCTCCACATCTGATTTCAGGATCCTGTTGTCCATGGCTGCATGCTGCAGCAGTGAATTGTTGGTTGGCGTCTGTTAGCTACTCCCTCCGCTCCTAAATAAGTGTCGTCGTTGGTGTGCGTGCCACAAACTTGACTCGATTTGTATAAAATATGTATAACATTTGTATGTTCAAATAAATTTGTTAAAAAACTAGACGAAAAGATCTTTCCAATGATATTACTTATGTACCATAAATAATAATATTTTTTTAATATAAAATTAAACAAAGTTTTTTATCAGGAAGTGAGAAAGACATTTATTTAAGGACGGAGGGATGTCAAAACGCCTCAGAGCTCCTCATCCTGCTTACAAGGACCAAACTTGTATCCAGAAAAAACTTGTATCCAATGGTTTATATTTACCAAAAGGCAGCCTTTTGTTTACTTGGCTGCACCGTAGTCATTTTTCCGGCTGGTTAGTTTTAGGATCTGGAGGGCTACAGGCTACTCTAAAGGTGAAAAGGGACTAAATGTCCTATGAAAAGAGAATTTAAATGTGAAAAAGACTAAATCATGAACATGAGGCGAGGCAACTCAACACTGGTAAGCAACAAAACAGATGAGTTAGTAAGACTGGAGACTCAAATTCTGCTCATGCTAAATTAAACACATGTATCTGAAAAAAAAATAAACACGTGAAAATAAAGGCCAACGATAGATAGATGAGACTCAAAATTTTCTTATAGATCACTAGTTCTGCTTATATTGACGAATAATAATAACCTAGTTCGATCAAAACATAAAAAATTAGGCGCATTTGGCATGTTGCCTATTCGATTCCGAATTTCCGATGATGCGATGAGACCCAGAAGAAAGAAACATTGGTCTGTTCGTACCGGTCTCACTTGCTTGATCTCAACCGTTAGTGGAGGATCGAACGGATCACATCTACCTGGGGTGGACGGTAAATGAAATACCGTCCACCCCCGGTCGGTACCGTCCGTCGTCCACCCCTGGCCGCGGCGAGCTGCGGCGCGCCGAGGGAGGCCACGGAGAGGAGCCGAGCGCCTCCCCGCCCCCTATCAGCAGCGGCGCTAACGACAGCCGCCTCGCAGATCGGAAGCAGTGCCGCCGCGGTTGGGCAGGCGGCGCCGCGCCGCGCGCACGGGTGGGCGGGGATCGACGGGCATGGCGTCGCCGCGGTAGACCTGGGCGGCGTGGCGGCGTTTTCTCCGTCTCCGCTACCGCGTCCACGTCCGCCGGCCGGCGTCTCTTGGGAAGGCGGGGCTTGATCGCGAGGAGCCAACGGCGCCGCCACGCCGGGCGTGTGCGTGCGTTCGCGCGCCGAGCGAAGGTATGGTAGTAGGAGGCGGTGCAGATCACGGTGGCGTCAGTGGGGGCGTGGGAGAGGTCCAGGGTGATCCGCATGAATTTCGGCGTGCACGCCGACGGCCGGCGTGTGCAGGGGAAGCCATGACCATGAGCGTGAGCCCACTGCCATTTGCAAGGCCTTGTGCAAGCAGAGTTTCAGATAGCGTCGTTGTCGTTGGCCTGGTGTCACACAATCTGATGCAACTGGTGTAGCAGTTTCTGACAACGACTGAGAGTCAGTGTACATAGACTGAATCTGCAGGAGCGCGATCAGGGATGCAGGGCCTGTCAGCTGAGCTGGGAGCTCGGCAAACAAGCACAGTTGAGTTCAAGTCAGAGTGTGAGATATGCCTTGTATATATTCAGACTTTGATGCCTCCATTCCATGACTTGTTCAGAGAAAGCGCATTACAGAAGGAAAAGGAACAATGTTAAGCAAATGGCAATGGCCAAAATTGCCAGGCTCCCGTTTCTAATTGGAGTAAAACGGGCCTGATTGTTCAAAGTACTAAACAGGATCATGTAGCATTTGAACTCTGGGACTTAGAAACTGTATATGGCTCCAGCATGAACTTGCTGCTGTCTTCCCGTCACAAGCTCCATTAGCAGCTGAAGCATGGCACTGCGAGCCGTCGCGCATTCGCCTG
The DNA here is from genome assembly GCA_015476505.1 of Urochloa ruziziensis. Taxonomy (NCBI): domain Eukaryota; kingdom Viridiplantae; phylum Streptophyta; class Magnoliopsida; order Poales; family Poaceae; genus Urochloa; species Urochloa ruziziensis. Next base: position 64,069,925 of record CM027118.1, read on the forward strand.
TGCGCTGCCGTGCCGCTGCTCTGGGCGGTGCGGCCTTCCCCTCGCCATGGATGCATTCGCCGGCGCAAGGGGATGGAGGCGCACTGGAGTCTGGAGAGAGCGGAGGTCCGGCAGCCCGGCCAGCCTCCGGCTCGCCGCCACCGATCCGGGCGTGGCGTTAGCCAGCGCGACGGCGCCATAAACCAGTGCATCAACGGATCACCGGCGCGTTGGCTCGCCGGCCAGTGCGAGCTCCGTGTCTGGGCTCACCGCAAAGCGCCAACGGTGGCTGGAGGCAACAAGGTACGTTGGGGCTTGGGGGTAGTACAAATATCTGTGGGGCCCCGCAGGCAGTGGGTCGAGGAGAAACAGCCGCGCGAGGAAGACGCGGTTCCCCGGGCGTCGGTCGGCCGAGTGGGGACGGACATGGGGTGGACGGTATTTCAAATACCGTCCACCCCCGGGCCTCCCGTCTCCTTCGATTTCCCAGTCGAATTCACGACGAAAAATTCTGAATTAAATCACAGAGATCAACGACGGAATAGGGAAACATCACTCGAAATTTCAGCCCCATCCTCCACCTGTGGAGGGAGAAATTAATTCAAGAAAATCTGAGACGGGGTGGTCTATCCTTGTATTTCAGTACATTCGCAAGCAAACCGTGACCAGTAAAATCTGAGAAAAAACACAGAGTCTGAGGGTTCTCGGGGCATCACCGTGCTAGGTTTCAGACCCAGGATCAATCCATGGAAGGGGAACGGGAAGAAATGAAAGAAATCGCACCTGGATGATTGGCGTTTGTTTCTTCTGTTTCAGCCTGTTCCTCGTTCAGTCAGAAACTGAAGCCTGCCAAATTTGGCCATTTTCATTTGCATAGCGTGTTGTTTTTCCTTATGTAATCCATTGGGTGAGTCACTGAAATTTTTCAGTGCCTATGATCTGCAAGTGGCCTGATTGTTCAAACTATTGAGTAGGATCGTGTAGCTTTTGAACACTGATACTCTGCAACTGGAGCGCGGCACTGCGCTCCGTCGCGTTCGCGGCCTGTGCGCCGCCAGGCCGCTGCCCCGCAGGGTGCCACGCGTCCATCCCCTCGCCGTGGACGCGTTCGCCGGGCGCGAGGGGAGGCGCACTCGTGGGACCGGAGGTTCGGCGGCCCGGCCTCCGGCTCGCCGCCGCCGACCCATGCATGGCGCTAGGCAGCGCGACGGCGCCATGAACCATTGCGTCGTCAACTGATCACCGACGCGTCGTCTCGCCGGCCAGTGCGAGCGCCACGTCTGGGCTCTTGGCTACCGCGGCGCGCCGAGGGAAGCCACGGAGAGGGGCCGATAGACTCCCCACCGGTATTAGCAGTGGCGCACATCGCAGATCGGAAGCAGCGTCGCCGCGGTAGGCCAGGCGGCGCCGCGCCGCGTGCGTTGATGGGCGGTGATCGGCCATGGCTTCACGGAGCATCGAGGGCGGCGCGGCGGCGTGCCGTCACTCTGCGGCTGCCGCGTCCACTTAGGCCGGCCGGGTTTTTCTCGGGAGACGGGGCTTTGATCGTGCGGGGCCGACGCCGCGCGGCGAGCGAGGTAGGATGCGGTGCCGATCACGGCGTCGGTGGGGCGCAGGGGCGTGGGCTAGGTCAAGGGTGAGCCGCATGGATTTGGGTGTGCACGCCGGCGGCTGGTGGGCGGCGAGTGCAGGGGAAGCCGAAGCCATGAGCCAACTGCCATTCGCAAGGCCTTGTGTAAGCAGAGTTTCATATAGCATCGTTGTCGTTGGCCTGGTCTCAGAGATTGCTGCAACTGATTCAGTAGTTCCAGACAACGGCTGAATGCCTGAATCTTTCAAGACAATTGTAGAGTTTTTTTTTTCCAGAAGCAAAGAAACTTTCAAGACCATTTTTCTAGTACGCACAAGCAGTTCATTGATTCACATTTGAGCCGTGCTTAAACTGGTATTTCTTGGCTTGAAAACTAGTACAATCGTACGCCGCGAGCATTGCATGGTACTGACATTTATACAACGCACAAGCAGCCCAGTAGTTCCTTTTGTACACTGCAGGACAAAGACTTTTTTTTTTTTTGGAAAAGCGAACAAGGCGTTGACACTAAACTTTAGCAGCGACAGGCATAAATAGGGAGTGAAGAGAAGAGTCAGTGTACATCTACTTAAATTCATACTAGTAGAAGAGATGGAATTTGCAGGAGCACAATCCGAGCCTGACAGAACCAAACGACCGACGTTGAATCATGTGTGCCGGTGCAGCTGAGTTCAAGTGAGAGAGAGATGTGCCCTGGCGCCCTGCGCATGTTCAGAGTTGACGCTCACAAGTGGGGGGCGCTGTGATCCACCGGAGTCTGAACTCTGGACAGGCCATTAGGCGAACATGGTAGCGTTCGACGGGAGCAAGCGGAGCGGCCGGGCGGCGCGTGACGGCGCGGAACAATGACCAGCTCGTCGTCAATCGTGAACATTCCCAAAGTTTACGTTCACGGGCATGGCAGGCCGCTCCGGGCCCTAAAATATCAAGGGGTAGGCAAATCTGGACTGCGACCCTTGGGCCTATTAGGCTATTTATGTCCGCCTGCCGGAAATGGCCCATCCTACAACATGAAGTGATGAAGCGCACCCAGCACGTCAACCTGTGTCCCTCCCGGTTTAGCTAAGCAAACCTAGAACGTTCACATATACGTATGGTATCCTGCACTAGTGACAATTGGGTTTTCCGTCAGTGTGCCGCAACTGACAGGGGATTGCGTAAGTATTACGCATTTTCCTGCCGGTGCACCGTTAGAAAATTACCAACGGACCTAAATTGATAGGGAAAAAACATTTGCGTGTCGGTTTTCCATATTTTCCTGTGTGTACCATCAAAACTGTTAGGGAAATGAATTTCCCTGTGTGTTGCGCAACTACCGACAGGTTTATTGATAATTTCCCTGTGTGTTACATATTTACCGACAAGGAAATGACAAACATATAGGAAAATTCCAGTTTCCAGTAATGTTGCATACAGAATCCAGTGTGAACATCGCAGCTATATATGATGGAATTGAGATTTAAAAGTGCCTATTTTTACTCTATTTTTTCATCACTGTCAAAAAAATACTACACGGTTAACTATATTGTCATTGTTATTCTCTGGAATAAATGAAAGTAAATAAAAAGCCAATCTTCACAAAGGGGTAACATTATCTTTTACATGTTGTATACTTAACATTTAAAGCAACAGCACAGCCATATTAAGCACAGTGGCGGAGCTAGAATGTAAATTAAGAGGGGACTATTAGTGATAATTGGTTGCTTAATGTGTTAATTTTTAATTCTCTAACCATCCATTAGTAGCTAGTCAATGAATTTTGCAATTGGCGAGAGGGGGCCACGGCACCCTTTGGCTTACATGTAGCTCCGCCAGTGATTGAGCACAAAAGATGGAAAGTGGGTCAAATAAGGCATAATTCAAAAGCAAAATGGTGATTGGGTCATTATCTTCACGCCCAAATAAGGAATTTTGTGTGTCACTTTCACCTTGCCGTGTGATGCAGAACCTCCCTCCTGGTGATCATGGTGGCCTTGCACTTCCCCGAGGTCCTGGCAAGAAGCTGGAGATGCAACGACGCTTGCTCTGGGTGGCTCGCCATGCACTGTGACGACAGCCACAGGGTCACTGGCGTCAACCTGTCAGCGGTTAGCAACATCAGCGGCATGATATTTGGGAAGGTAGGGGGCTTATGCCCCCCTCCCCCTCTCGCACCCCACCCGCACCACGTCCACATGATAGGACAAATGACAGAAGTAGACTTCTGATACATTAGTCATTCATGCATTTTTTACATGATTTATGCATGAGGATACCCCGAAGTACGTCCGACGACATACCACAACACAAATGGCCGTATGTAATTAGTTAATGAATTTGCATGAACTTACACTGTAGCGAATGCAGTGCATGCATGCATAAAAAGTTCCGCACTGGCGTACGTGGAAGCCAAGAGAAGCGCCAGCCGCCAGCTCATGACTGGAAAAGACAAGCGGCTGTGTTTTTCCAAACTTGCAAGTATACTGCGCGTCGTCATAGGACCTTTGAACACGATCACATCACACAATGCAAGGACATTATCATACTATTATTTACACTACTGGTGTTGCATGCAAATCCTATCCAAAAGCTACAAATCACATCGGAATCCCCGACCAATGACGCACCGTACCGTAACCGTAAGCATTATGCATGTTGTCATACAGTAAAACATCATGCATCGACAATATCTAATCAAGTTTGAGGTGTTTTAGCTTGACCTACTAGCTCCCTCCTCCAGACACCATAAAACTTTTGACTATATACGCCTATCTTAATGTATCTAAATTTAAGTATAAAAAATGTATCTGTACTTTCATAGCATAAGGAAAGGAGGGCTATACATTTTATTAATACGTCTACTTATAACATAAATTAAATATAATAGAACATTGACATAATCTCCAGTATGGTGCTTTCACTAAAAATATCGATAAAATATACTACCATCTTATATATATAGAAACATTATACCCCGTACATGTTTTGTTAAAACGAATTAATGTAGTCCACTAATAATATATCTATTTATATAGGGTGGAAGTAATTATATCTTCTGATAGAAAAGCTGGATCAAACTATAATATAACTACACGTTGAAGACTATGTTGAAAGACAAACATTTGCGAGAGTAGTGGAAGTGTGTTTGCTCACTCATCTCTAATAGTCGTCGTCGTCATCACCGAATGAGCGTGAACATCATGAGCTAGGAAACTTAAATCATTTTATTACTAAAGCCTGCGTATCCAAATCCCAAACTTACATATTCGCCTACGGCACCATCGGTCACCAACCTACGTGGCGCTAAAAGGTGACGCCACGTCTTTAACCTCTACCGGAAGCGGTGATCCGCACCACGTAAAGTCGATGGAGAAACTCCTACACATTTGCTCGACCTTCTCGCACATGGAGCCAGAGCGTGCGCCTAGATTTAATCGACACGGCGCGCTGTTTGACCTTCGATGAACTCAATTATTCAAGTATTTTTAACTAATACCTCGCTAGTAACAATTGCACTTCTTTTGTACTGCCTAAGGACACAGGCAAGGTAAATCTTAGTCGCCAATTTCTTACTCGAAACTGCACAATACGTGTGCTCCAATAGTCCAATTGGTCGGTAAGTACAATGGCCAATCGTTCTAACCGAAGAATCACGAAAGTGAATCTACATACTTTTAAATGTGATGACGCTCTCATGCGTGTCCACGTACGTGCTAGCTAGCTCGACTCGACTCCGAGAGCAACCCAGCAGCTATATAAATACAGCCGAGACCAGCTGAGACCTCGACCAGCCAGCGTCCCAGCTCTACGCATAGCTCGTCTCACTACGAACACCATGCAAGGCAAAGAGTGAGTCAGTGAGTGAAAGTAAGTAAGAAAAAATATTCATAAATCGATCGACTAGTGAGCTAGTACATATCGATCTGTATAGTCTGACACGGCAGCATGGACGAAACCATGTACAACGCCATCCTGGTGGCGCTCCTTGCCGTGTCCATCCTCCAGTTCCTCCGCCGTGGCGGCTCCCGCCGCCGCCCGCCGGGGCCGCGCACGCTGCCGGTGATCGGGAGCGTGCACCACGTGGTGAACACGCTGGTGCACCGCAGCCTGCGCGACCTGGCGGCCGTGCACGGGCCCATCATGATGCTCCGCATCGGGCCCATGCCGCTGGTCGTGGTCACCTCGCGGGAGCTCGCCCGCGAGGTGCTCAAGGTGCAGGACCCCAACTTCGCCAACCGGCCCAGGCTCCTGGTCGGCGGCATCTGCGGCTACGGCTGGGCCGACATCATCTTCGCGCCCACCAGCGACTACTGGCGCCAGATCCGCAAGCTCTGCATCCACGAGGTGCTCAGCCCCAAGCGGGTCCTCTCCTTCCAGCACATCCGCGAGGAGGAGGTGCGGCGCCAGGTGGAGGCCATCCGCGCGGCCGGCGGCGCGCCGGTGAACGTGACGAGGATGGTGTACGACATCAGCAGCCGGACCATCTCGAGGTCGTCGTTCGGGGAGGTCCGGCCCGACATGCCCGTGTTCCAGGACGCCATCAAGCGCGTCATCGGGCTTTCCAGCGGGTTCAACGTGCCGGACCTGTTCCCGCGCCTCAGGGAGGTGCTCGGCGAGGTCAGCGGCATGAAGCGCCAGCTCCGGGAGATACACCGCACGTTCGACGCCATACTCGTCGACATCATCGAGAAGAGGCGCCGGGAGCGCGCCGCGTTGGTCGCCGCTGGCAAGGAGGTCGTCGACGAGAACGTCGTCGACGTCATGCTCACGCTGCAAGAGAGCGGCGACAACTCTTGGGGCTTTCCTGTCCAGGACAACACCATCAAAGCTGTCGTCTTGGTAGTATCTTACTGCATCTTTAGTTTCTTTCTTCTTATTTTGAAGCATCGTATCCATCTGATTCGATTATCCCATACAAAATTTGTGCTTGTGTGTGCCCGCAGGATATGTTCGCCGGCGGCACGGGGACGTCGGGCTCGTCGACGGAGTGGGCGATGTCGGAGATCGTGCGGAACCCACGGGTGATGCGGAAGCTGCAGGAGGAGATCCGGAGCACGTTCCGCGGGAAGGAGACCGTCACGGAGACGGACCTCCGCGACAGCGACCTCAAGTACCTGAAGCTGGTGATGAAGGAGTCGATCCGGCTGCACCCGGCGGCGCCGCTGCTGGTGCCGCGGGAGAGCATCGGCGCGGCGGAGCTCGGCGGGTACGAGGTGCCGGCCGGGTCGCGGATCGTGGTCAACGCGTGGGCCATCTCGCGGGACCCGCGCTACTGGAAGGACCCCGAGGAGTTCAGGCCCGAGAGGTTCGACGAGGACGGCGCGCCCAACTTCCTCGGGCTTCACTTCGAGTTCACGCCGTTCGGGGCCGGCAGGCGGATGTGCCCAGGGTACAACTACGGGCTCGCCGGCATGCAGATGGCGCTGCTGCAGCTCATGTACCACTTCGACTGGAGGCTGCCCCCCGGCGTGGACGAGGTCGACATGGACGAGGCCATGGGGCTCGGCGTGCGGAGGAAGAACCCCCTCATGCTCTGCGCGACTCCCTACGTCCCCGCTGCTCCGGCGGTGTCCGCCTGCTAGCTGGGTGCTCAGTTTTGGCATGCACATGCATGCCTGTAATAAGCTGTGACTGCTGAGTGCATCATATGCATGTATATATGTGTTCACGTGTGGCCGTTTGTGTACAAATGCATATCGCCGCATCTTGTTTGTAGATGCTAGATCTGGTGTCCGGGACTCCGGGTAAGATACTGGATTCGGAGTCTCGGACTGCACTATGATCATTGATCAAGAGGGAAGGAATCAAACGAGCTGATAGTCTGATACGTTGCGAGATTGGATTTGAACTAGCCAAACGCACGCTACTCACAGAATACACTACACGCGATGTCTTTGTCGCTTGCGTACTCTACAGATTGGACGCTGCCTAGATGCATGCCACATATAACAAATTTTGTGCGGTTCGCAAGAACATATAAACCCCTTATTAGCATAGCATGCCCTTAAGAACATTTGATTGTTCACCTTATGATTTCGTTTGTAAAGATGACTTTAACATTATGAGTAAAATGCATGGGCGGCCCTTAAACTTGGCAAGGTGTGTCACTCAGGTTCCTAAACTCTTAAAATGCACATCTGAACCCCTAAACTTACTAATCGGTTCATCCGAGATCCAAATCTCCCTCACTCCTGTTAAGCTGCACATGTGGCATGATGATTGTGCGTTGACATGGACCTGAAACGTGAGGCCCACCTATCATGTCAATCTTCTCGATCTCTCCCCTATTTCTCTCCATCGATGCCCCCCTTTATGTTCAGGTGAGCCGCTGTCGTCTGGATGAGATTATTGGCCGTCGGCGGGGACCTCCTCCTCAACGCCACATCCTTCCCCTCGCCGCCCTCCCCTATCTCTGACGAGCCCTGCTTCTCTGCTCGATGCCTTCACCTCCGACGACTGTGGCCGCCGCCCTGCGCAGGCAAACGAAGGCAGTAGATGCGGCCCTGCTAGAGCGGACGGTGGCGGCCTGCAAGAGCAGATGGAGGACAAGCAGACAGCAGTTGGAGATGAGCCTTGCGCGGTTAGACGGCAGTCGCGGCCACAGCCCTGCGCCATAGTGCTAGCAGCTCGAAGGCAAGTGTGCGCTGCCGGCCATGGAGCAAAGGCCAATCTCTCACGTGGGCTCACTAGCGGGATCTCCGTCACGATGGCGCCCTTCCGGCGTGTGCTACGAACGCCCCTTCTCCTCTATCCTGGTGCATCACGGGAGCTCCGACTGTCCCCTCAAGCCTAACACGAGGAGCAAACCTCTGAGGAGATTCCGGGCAGAGGCAGATGGGGAATCTGAAATTCCAGCCGTCCCATATATGAATTTGTAAAATTGGGTAGTAAAATTGAGAGTTAAATACATCAGGGGTACATAAACTTGTCTCGAGATGCCACTTAGGTCCACGAACTTGAAAAATGCACATCTGGCTCTCGGAACTTGTTAAAGTATGCCACTTAGGTCCATACCCCTTTGATATATGCAAAAAGACCCTTCCTTTTCTATTTTCTTTACATTTTCATCCTAATATTCATCTCCCTCTCCTCCCTCAAGCCCGACAGCCGCCTCCGCCGGCCGCCAGGCAGATGGCGCACACGGGCCCACCTCCGCCGCCGCCGGCCGCCTACAGCAGCACCATCCCCGTCGTGTACACCAGCGTCGGCATCGCGCGCAGTGCCTTCCGCCGCGCGCCCGCCTGCGCCAGCCGCGCCATTGACATCCCCGGCTGCTCCCTCGCCGCTGGCGGCCGTCGCGCGTCGCCGGGAGATATCCGGCCGATGGCGACCTCGGCCACCGGAGCTTCCCGCCCGCCCGCCACCACCTGGCTTGCCGCAACGGACAGCTGGGCGAGCAGGCGGTCAGCGTAGGAAGAGCGGGCGGCGACCGGTGCGTGGAGGAGCAGCCGGCGCGCGGCGCGTGGGGAGCTGGCGGGCGGTGTGGTGAGGAGCGGCGGCGGAGGCGGCTGCCGGGCTTGAGAGAGGAGAGGGAGATGAAGATTATGATGAAAATGTAAAAGAAAATAGAAAAGGAAGGGTATTTTTGCATATATCGAAGGGGTATGGACCTAAGTGGCATACTTTAACAAGTTTCGGGAGCCAAATGTGCATTTTTCAAGTTCGTGGACCTAAGTGGCATCTCGAGACAAGTTTATGTACCCCTAGTGTATTTAACTCTAAAATTGATTTACAAGAGCCGAATGAAGCTTCCAATGCCAGTAATTGTCTATGGGTTATGACTTTTGCCAAGCATCGGGCAGGATTCTCCAACGCATGTCAAGCTCGAGTGGGCTCTCTCTCGCGAAAAGGATAACACGTTGGCAGCCGAGCTCACAGACAGTGGCGATGCGACGTCCTTGCGAAGGAAGACAGCGGTGTCCTTGCGTAGGAAGATGGCAGCGTCCTGCAGGAGCGGATGGTGGACGGGGTCCTATGCTGGTAAACGACGACCGCCGCCGGAGGGCCCCGAGTTTGAGAGCCACTCCTTTTGCCGTAGCTTGAGGCCCCCTCGTCCGCCGCCGCAGCTCGAGGGCCGGAGCTCGATCCCCCAGTTCATCGCCCGAGCTCGAGCGTCTCCGAAGATGCAGATCAGAGAGAGATCGGGAGAGGAGGGGTGAACCTGACATGTGGGCCCCACACGTCAGGTCCACGTCATCACTCGGTCATCATGCCACGTATGCAACTTAACATAAGTTATGGAGATTTGGACCCCAGCTGAACTGATTAGCAACTTTTAGGACTCATATGTGCATTTTAGGAGTTTAGGGACCTGAATGATACAGCTTGCCAAGTTCGAGGGCCGCCCATGCATTTTACTCTAACATTATTATCAATAAGAATGATATAACTCACTGTTTTCGGATCATCTCAACTGTAAAATAGATTTGCTAGTACCTTTTTAATTAATATATTGTGTTGGGTGTATTGTGGGTGTGGGATTGTGGTTTCTCATGTTTATGTATTTTCGATGTTACAAATATGTATTTTTGATGTTGCAACGGACATCCGATGACGTCTGGGCGCTAGCAGCGCCGTTTTTTTAGATCTAGGCGAATTAGTGTGGCCATTCACTAAATTAGCTCGTGTGAAACACAGATAAGCACTTAACCAAAGCATAGATGCCAACTGTTCCCTCGCTGTATCAGGAAAACCTAATGTTGCTAATAACTTGTAGGCGTGCCAGCACGCCGCCGTTTTATTTTCAAGCACTTATATATAATTGTCCCAATTGTTTTTCCTTGTTTATTTGTGGAACCATATGAACTCAGCTATGAGGTAAAGCAATTTGGAAGTTCCTTAAGCTATTATTAATTCTTGTTTCCTAATACGTTATTTTAATTCATTAATGTTGGTCCAGTTTTTGAAACAATCGTTTGCATAATTGCTTGGAGATCAGTCGAGGAACATATTTATTATTTTGAATCTGTCGCTCCAATATTTGTGCGTTGGCTTGAGGTGCAAATTCTAGTGCCAACACCGCCTTCCCTCGTCGTTGAGCGGGCTAGGCCCTGGCGTGGAGGTGTGGGTGGAGGGGATCCCAACAATGGCGGGGTGGGGGTGGGGGGAAGGGTTGATCTTTGCTTTCTTTCCTCTTTCTTTTCTTATTTCTCCTCATTTTCTTCATTTCCTCTTCATTAATGGCTACAAAATATTTGGGGGGGGGGGGGGGGGGGGGAGGGGGGGGGGGCTTAGTGGGGCATCCATGGGATTTAGGAGGGTAGGGGGGCTCAAGCCCCTAGTCCCCTTTGTATCCACCCATCTCTAGCTCCATGCCGACGAGCAACACTACGGTTGTGGTGGTGTTTTCAGTGCTCATGTTCCACTATCGTGTTTAGAACTTTAGATGATGGCCAATTGACCAGAAGTAATCGACTGAAAATCTGAGATGTTAACCTCTAATATTCTAGTTTGATCACTTTTAACAGACGAGGTTCCACTATCGTTTCTGAAGCTTTAGATGATGTCACATTTGGGTTGTTCTAGTTCAAACTTGTCCAACCTTCACCAAGTTTATAGAAACATATAATAACATCTAGACTACCAAATATATACACTATAAAAATATATTACATGGTGAATTTAATAAACAAATTTGGTATTTCTATAAGGTCTGAAATACAAGAAACAAGAGGAAATGCTCTGAATAAGGATAAACTCTTGCATTCGTCGATTAACATGGTTACATGGATTAAGAACCTGATGGAATTGTCACCTAGTACGTTGCTAACTGATTCAGCTTAGCTAGAGGAATTAAGTCACCTAGTGCTTGTGCCTGCTCCGCTGGTAGATAAGTTCGTTGGCTGTGGCTGATGTTAGCTGTTTTAATAGTATTTTGTGAAGGAGGAGAAGATAGAATAAGCTCGCTGTGGCTGGAAAACAGATAAGTAGAAACAAAGAGTAGCTTGGCAGGAAGGACTGAAGGAGTTGCCTCATGATGTCATGCAGTGACGAAGACTACTCTGTCAATCGAGCTTGCAGGAAGGACTGAAGGAGTAGGACAGCGTTGCCTGCATTCTTGTGTTCTACATGTAGGAACCGCGAGCACTGACCTCTCATGGCCATCTCAGTTTTCAGAGAAATGCTCCCGACGATAAGCTCTTCACGACACGAGACGAGACCTCCGTACAGTAGCTCCTGTCTATCGATCATTGGCAACGTTAAGAAAAGCGACAACGGCAAGTTCTTCGCATGGGGTTGCCAAGAAATCCCTTGGAGATGGGTGATCATTTGTTTTAGTCAGCAGCACATCATTCAACAGTGAGATTGATTTTCTGTCCAACATGCGCTGTCCTTATGTCGACCATTCCACGTTACTGCTCAAGTAATAAGCTGTACACAACTAGAAAAGACACATGCAGAACAAGGCGATTAATTTCCCTTTTTTCCCATTAACTTTCAGCTGCTTAGAAATGATGGGAATGTTTGCTGATGACCTAGTGATGACGACACAACAAAAAATGACTCCTTTAATTCTGGGAGTTTTCTCATTCATGATCCATCAAATCTGCGCCTTTTGTGCTTGGACCTGTTGAAATCGATTGTACGGAACAATTAGATAATATGGTATCCAATTTGCAAAATGAGCAACACATTTTCATTGGTCGCAACTGGAAAACTAGCAGCGAAGAATATGCGCCTCCTCCTCGTCCTTTTCTTGCTTCTCGGTGCAACCGGAGCGTCGGCGAGGCCAGGGCGTCGCTCACCGCGACCGGCGCCGGCTACGGCGTCCTCTCCAACGCTCCTCTCTCCCGTGAGCTTCTCGGCCCGGTTTCTCTAGGTGGACTGCTTATTGGGCCTTTCAAGTTTCATCAAGCCCACACACCTCCCTCCTGCTCAGATCCTCCCGCTCATTATGCTAAAAAAAAAAAAAAATCCTCCCGCTCATCGCCGATCCGACGGCTCCGCATCCCCTGGGGGTGGACGGTAAATGAAATACCGTCCACCCCCCCTGGTCCATGAACGCGACACCGTCCTCCCCCTCGCCACGGCAGACGCCGTCCGCCGGCCGTCGGAGCGCCGCGCTGGTAGGAGGAAGCGGTTGCTCCGCCACGCATACAGTTAGTGCGTAAGGCGCGCCTATATAACGGCTGCCGGCCGCCCTGTCGCGGACAGCGGCCCTCGGATCAGCGCGCCGCGCGTCGGCCGGCCTGCGCCGCGATGGTCGCCGCGCGTCGGACTCCGAAGCACGAGCCTCGGTTTCATCGGACGCCTCCTTTACATCTGGAGGCATCCTGGAGGATCCAACGGGAGTTCGAAGCGCCGCCGCCGAGAATGCCGGCGAAGATGCCTGTGGCGACGTACGGGTTGCCGGCCGATCATCGTCCCGGCTTCACAACGTCATCGTCTGGGGAAGCGGCGACGGTAAGAGACGGAGGTAGCGATGGCGTCGGGCATTGCAGCGCCACCACGGAGCTCTCGGATGAGCCCAGTTTAATGAGATGGCAAACGAATAAAACATCTGAATCATATGGTCTGGGTTTCAGTGTTTCACATCATCGCGTTGGACTTATTTTCAGCTATGACAGTTGCAATTAAAGTCAAGAACGAAGCATTTACCTGATCCAGAGCACGCTCCCTGCCAGACCAAGTTACCAATCTCCAACACGACAGTGGTGGTTACCAATGCTGCAGTCAGGAAATTTACCTGATCCAGAGAGTAGTAACGAGGAAATGCTCTGAATAAACTTTTGGATTCGTCAACGTGAATTAAAAACCTGACGGAACGTTACCTACTTTGCTATCTGCTTAGTCAGAGGAAAGGCATTGTTCTGCTTCTGCTTATCTGTCATGATTCGTTTCATCTAACTTCGTTGCCTCGTGTCATGCAGTGACGAAGACTGTCAGGTTTTTTTTTTTTTGGGAGCAGAAAACGAGAGCTTTCATTCATTCATATACAGGTTACAATCGTCGGTTGCTGCATCCTGTAGCCACTGCGGAATACAGCCAACCCATGACAGCATTGGAGAGTCTATCGACACCTCCTTTACACACCTATCTGCTAAAGAGTTCCCCTCTCTACGAACAAAAACACTCTTACATTATTAAAGGACATGCAAAGCTCTCTAATATCATAACAAATACCAGCAATCGGTGATCTATCCATTGCCTCTTCATTCAGCGCATTCACCAGCACACAAATTGTCAGACTCCAAGATGATGTTTGAGACTGTCAGTTGAGCTTTGCACGGAGGAGTAGCCTGTATTCTGCTGCATAACCGTGGACAGACCTTCCACGGCCATTTCAGTTTTCAGAGAAATGCTCCCAAGGACAAGCTCTCACGAGAGAATCCTCCGTGCTGAAGAAGCTCATGTCCATCATTGACATTTGACAACGTCAAGAAAAGCGACGACGGCAAGTTCTTCGCATGGGGATGCTTGATTCGTCCGGCCATCTCTGGAAGCGTCGACGAACTCCCCTTTGGAGCGCCTCGTATGTTTCAGTTCAGTCAACAGCACAGCAGGCAGCAACGGCTCGGCTGGGGGGCTGCTTGATTCGTCCGGCCCACAACCTCTCGGCCCGGTTTCTATGGGCTGCTTGTGGGCCTTTCAAGTTCGAGCCCACACGTCGTAGATCCTTCCGCTCGTTGCCGCCAATCCGACCCCAAGGGGTGGACGGTAAATGAAATACCGTCCACCCCTGGTCTGGGGAACGCGACACCGTCCCCATCTCCGCCGGCCTTGGAGCGCCGCGCGGGTCAGAGGAAACGGTTGCTCCGCTGGGCAGATGGTTCGTGCAGATTTAAGCACCTGGAACGGCCGCCCTCGCACGGACGGGACGGCAGCCCACTGATCAACGCGCCGTGGCGGCGAGGCGCGATGGTCACGATCTCTGGACTCCAAATTTCCGAAGCGCGAGCCTCTGCTTCGTCGGACGTACGCCCCCTACTTCTCTGGAAGCATCCTAGGCGCTCCAAAGGGGAGTTCTTCGACGTCCGGATGATGGCATGGCATGCGCTCGCACCCTGCGCCAGACCATCAGACAGGCCGTCAGCGTGCTGCGGCTCGACCGCTCGAGGCGCCGCCGCCGAGCCTGCCGTGCCGGCGAAGAAACCAGTGGCGTACGTCCCGCCGGCGGCAGGTACAGCAGCGACGCCGCCGCCAGGCTCGCGGAGATGGAGCAGTTGGAGGCCCCCGGCGTACACCCTGGTCTCGCCGGCGCCGGCGCCGGTGAGCGACACCCTGGTTGGAAGCCGGCGCCGGTGAGCGACACCCTGGTCTCGCCGACGCTGCGGTTGCACGAGGACGCCATGGATCGGATACCTTGAAGGTGGAGAAGGTGGAGCTGTTGTACCTGCACGTGCACGAGGAGGCCGGCGGGCGGCGCCTCGTGCATCGCGACGTACGTGAAGCCGAGCAACGTCATGCTAGACGCGGCGTTCACGCCCTCGGCGACTTCGGTTTCGCCAGGCTCGTCGACCACGGCCGGCGGCCGGCCGTGCTCGTGCCAGAAGACGACGACGAGTCCACCTCGTGAGCTGGGTTTGGAACTAGTACGGACGCCGCTGACGCGCTGCTCGCCGGGCCGGGGAGTTCGACGGCCGGGAGATGGAGACGGTGATGGTCGTCGTGCTCCGGTGCGCGCACCCGAACCGGACCCTGAAGCCGTCCCGTCCATCAGGCAGGCCGTCAGCACGTTAAAGTTCGAGGCGCCGCTTCCGTGCCTCCCCGCAAGGATGCCGGTGGCGACATACGGCCCGCCGGCGACTGTCCTGACGACACCGCAACGTCGTCGGCGATATTCACGACCGTGAGCGGCGGCAGCAGCGACAGCATTTGGCATTCCGGCACACCGCGCGTCAAGAATATCGACAGCGGCAAGCGTTCTTCGCATGGGATGATCAGGAAATCCCTTGGTGACTGGTGATCATCTCCGTTTCAGTCAACAGCACGGTAGTCAACACTCAACAGTGACATGAAGTATTATCAGATGATCCAAAAGGAAAATTTTGTGCCAAGGCGTTGTCGCTCACAGGCGTCGGCCACGGCGGTGCATCGGACGTGGTACGAGCATGTTAACGCAGTGAGCTGCTGCCTTGATTTCCCATTGTACCTTCCTCATAATACATCTCTTTTGCTAAAGTATGTGCCTTCCTCTCCATGGTGATGTTGCTAATCATCCGGCCATTCTAGCTGCATTAGCCACATAGTATCAAATTGACAGACATTAATTGTAGTTGCCTCCTTTTTGTTATCTTATTTCCAAGACATCAGTACAACTGAAACTTGATGATTAGGCTTACTAGATTATTCTACAGCAAAAGTACAACATATTGATCATATCTTCTATGCTGTTTTCAGTTAACACAATGTCGATACAGCACAAATTAGTCTCGGATATGCATGCTTCGAGATTGTTCTGCACATACATGACCTCATATGTAGTCTAAAGTATGTGTTAT
Organism: Urochloa ruziziensis; assembly: GCA_015476505.1. Taxonomy (NCBI): domain Eukaryota; kingdom Viridiplantae; phylum Streptophyta; class Magnoliopsida; order Poales; family Poaceae; genus Urochloa; species Urochloa ruziziensis. Next base: position 64,085,915 of record CM027118.1, read on the forward strand.
TGATTTAGAAGAAAACAAGAGTTCAAATTCTTCATATTTTTAATGCTTAAATTGAGACTTTGATTCCTGATCATTGACATCCATGGTTACATGACCTTCGATTAGTGGATAGCAAATACCATGCACCCAGACTATTTACCTTTGCTGATTCAAGCTAGCTTCTTATGTTAACGTGCTACTGCTATGACCAAGGAATTTTGTGCGATGTGTTAAGTTCATATTGTGTTTCCTGAGTTGCGTCCAATGAACATGGTCAGATGGGAGTTGCAGGTTCCCTGGCTATCTTGAAGAATGGAAACTTTAGTTAAAAGTAGCATGCACGAAGACAGAGACCAATGCAGAAAAGGTTTAATAGCATATAAGTCATGATTATATAATACAATTTAGTTCTAACCACTCAATTTTTATTCGTCACTGCCATGCTTCAGTTCAGTTGGAGTATATCACCACTTGAGGTCGCGCCTAATTGTTTTTTAGCCCCATTACTTCTTTCTTGTGCAGACCTATATGTACAAAGCTTGCAACTGCTATGAAATCAAAATGGATGGTTTGCTGGGTGTACAAGCCAACTACAAAATTATTTATACCCGATTTACATTGTGAACAAACCATGGCTGAAAACAGATTATTCTTCCTTTTTTATTTTCCCTGCATCAGTTTGTGCTTACATTCCTTTCACTCAATGGCTTGCGGTGGCTATTTATCTTTGTGGTCATTGGGAAAATCAAACAATATACTCTACAGTGCTTTGAAGAAATATATTCCTGCTCTGAACATTCGTATATCTTTTTCAGATAGGGGTAGCAGCTAAGCAGTGGAGCATATACCTCTGGACCAGCTGCTTACTGTGAAGGCTACATGAGTACATGACTAGGTTTGTTATATTACTTTGATAGTTTGGTCATGTTGTTGTAATCAGAAGCTGTTGTTGTCGCAGTTTCTCTCTCTGTGTTTTTTTTTTCTAATTCGTCTTGCTTTTCTGTATGCAATGTGTTATCTTGCAAGAACTTAGATTGGTTGTATGTCAATCTGCCAACAGTTCGTGTCTTTTACAGGCATGGCGTTAGCGCGCCTAGTATATATAGAATTACCAACACGCAGGGGCGGTGGCCCAGTGGCACACGGCGCCGGCCAGGCTGCTAGCTAGCTGCGATTTTTCGACGCGGCACGGCGAGGCCCCGGCCATCCTCGGAAACCTGCAGCCTAGTCTGCAACTGCAAGCACCGACCCGACCCCCCCGCCGTCGCCGCGCCTGCCTCTGCTGATCCAAGGGTGCAGGCAGAGGCAGCCAGTCAGCCACGGTGCACCCGGCGTGGCAGTGCAGAGTACAGACTGCATAGGGGGTATCCGATCGACCTGATCCGCCCGGAGACCTTTCGCATGCAGCAAATCGAACCCATCGGCGCTGCAACTGGGTGCGAATCCTTTTGCCAGTCGTCGTATAGCCAGCCGTGATCACTTGCACCACGCGGCTTCGGTTGCCACTTCGGGCATGTACATCGACGCGGCAGCACTAGCTGCTAGTAGGAGTAGAGGCTGCAGAAGAGCACTACTACCAGCAGGTCGCGTTCGTCTCTAGTCAAAGTTGCAGTGTGCGGCGTTTTTACTGTGCCGTAAAGAAGACTAGCTGTAGATCCTAGCTAAACTTTTTTCACACACATGACGGGAGCAGAGGAAAAAGAAAGAAGCTCATCATCAGCAGATATGCAAGCCCACATTGCGGAAAAAAGATATCGGATTTGTAAATCTGCCGTGTGAAAACAGATGCTTGTCACCGTTATCTCGGCCCGGCACGGTCACGAACTTGTGCGCGGCGTGGAGATGCCGTGCGCCGGTGCCTCCAACTCCAATAACGTCTGCGGTAGCCGCGGCACGGTAAGCACGTCCACCGTGCAGCCAGGCACTCTTCCTATTCCCACTCTGAACCCAAGTCTTGGAAATAGACCTTTGAAAGAAAAAAACTATTAAGAGATTTCTTTAAGAAATTCTGTTAGTAGTTTTCTGGGGCAAAAAAAGATTAACAAAGTTTTGACGTTTCTTTTTGGGCCTTGCGTTGCTGTAATTACCAGAAGATAAAAAAAAACGGTGCATCAAGCACCATCGCAATCTCACACACAGCTCACGGCATCCCTCGTCTCCTCTCCTCTGCTCAGCCTGCAAGCCCGGGCGCGCGGCAGGCTTCTAAATTTGGGAAGTCTGACCAGCAGGCCGGGCTTTGGCATGTGCTCTGAGCCTCTGAGCAAACGGCTCGAGTCGCTCGACCCAATCATCAACCCAGCCGCGCCCCAACCCAACTCCGATTCAGGGCCTCCCTTCCCTCTCCAGTTGTCCTCTCCGTCAACAGCAACGCCTCGCGCTCGCCTAGCCCCTTCTCGCCACCGCCAGCTGCTCTCGCTCCGGCTACCTCTCGCTCGCGCCTTGGCCGATCCCCCGCTCGCGCCTCGCCTCACCTTGTCGCCATGCTTTCACCGGCCGGCACTTAGCACAAGTGAGGGCGTTGCCCGGCGGCCGCGCGGAGGGAGCGCCGTGAAATTGGAAGACGCGTCTGCCCGGCTGCCGGCCCAGCGCGACGGCCACTGCTCCAGGCCGGTTGCCATGGCGCGGCTGCCGTCTGCTGGCCACGGGCAGAGCCACCCGGGACTTCGTGCCTGGGGTAGCTGGCCCCCGGTGCCCGGGTGGGGGCTCGCCCACAGCCACTCACCCGCCAAGGAGTGGCGGCGTCCTCCGTGCTCGGCGGCCACCATGGCCGCCCTCGTCGTCCTCCTCGTCTTCCTCTTCTCCGCCGGCGTCGTCCAAGGCGAAGAAGCCGGGGTTCCTGCTGGCGCCAACAAGGGAGGAAATGGGGTTTCTGCAGCAGGCGGCAATGAAAGCAAGTGGGAAGTGAAGCTTCCGTTCTTCACCGACTTAGCCGACGCCAAGTACATGATCCGGCTCGCCGCGGCGACGGGCGCCGACCGCGTGCTGAACTGGACCGGCGCCGACCCCTGCCACAATGATTGGGCCGGGATCAACTGCGACGGATTCGGCAAGGTGATTGGGATCAACGCCAGCACGCAAGGCCTCGCCGGCTGGGTGCCCTCCACCGAAGGGGACGGCGCGCTGTCTTCCCTTGTCAACCTCGACCTCAGCAACAACGATCTCGCCGGCCCTCTTCCGGAGCTCGCAGTTCCCCTGTTGGAAGAGCTATACCTAGAGGGCAACAAGTTCACCAGCATGACGCCGCGATTCTTCTCCAACATGTCCAAAGCAAAGATCATTAGCCTCAACAATATGTCATCGCTTGGCGATTGGACCCTACCCGATCTGAGTGAACTAAAAGAGCTCCAGAAGTTCAGAGCAAGAAACTCCAGCATTGTCGGAAACCTTGTCCTCGGCAATATCAACACGTTGGGAGACTTGGACCTCGCTGAAAACCGGCTGACCGGGACTGTACCGGAGCAATTCTCAAGCCAGGAGATGCAGGACCTCGACCTGAGCAGCAACATGCTCAATGGATCCATAAGCTTCCTCCAGAGCCTTCCGGGCATTCAGTTTATCAAACTCAGCAACAACAACTTCAGCGGCCCATTGCCTGATTTCGACGAGCACAACCTGCCTCAGGTGTTCTCAGTCGCCCACAACCGCCTTACTGGTCTCGTTCCGGCGTGGGCGTCGCTGCCGCAGTTCCTCGCCTTTGGAACGGCGGTGTACCTCTCCGGGAACATGCTGCAGGGGCCAGTCCCGGTGTTCGCAATCGCAGGCCAGAACCAGGTGCAGACTGATGTCGCCGAGGCAGCCAGGACAGGGAGCTTCTGCCGGCTGGACCCAGGACCCTGTGATCCAGAAGTTGATGCCCTGCTGTCGATAGCCATGGCCCTGCATTTCCCAGTGTCCCTCGCAGAGAGCTGGCGGCGCAACGATCCTTGCGCCGGCTGGCTTGGTGTGCATTGCGCCCCGGACAAGACCAACGGCCGCCGCGTTACAGGGATCAACCTGTCGCGCATGTTCCTCAACGGAACCATCCACCCAGCGTTCGCCAATCTGAAGTCTCTCGAAACAATCCTATTGGCGGGGAACAATATCAGTGGCACCATCCCGCCGGCCCTCACGCAGCTGCAGTCGCTGCGCCTCCTGGACGTCTCCGACAACGTTCTGAATGGTAGTGTTCCCAAGTTCGGCCGCGGCGTGGAGGTGTGGGCAGAGGGGAACCCGGGGCTGAACATCTCCAGTGTCTCGGCGCCGAGCATGTCTGAGCAGACACATTTCACTGTCATCTTTGTGGTTGTGGCGGTGCTACTGATGGCCGTCTAGTGTGTGCCTTTATGGGCTGACTGTGAGTGCTCAGGATGTTATTTTAGTGTTCTGGATGGGTGTTGCGTTTGATCTGGTGCCGCCTAGCATTGGCACTCTAGTGTGAGTTGTGTTCAATCTAGCATTGGCATTCTAGTGGACCAAGTTTGTGTTCCATCTGCTGAATGCACTTTATTCTGACCACGGGGCATGGGTGAACTTGTGATCATTCAGAAACTTGATTAGAAGTTTATGACCTCCATTTGAAGATCACAATGTCTCTGTGTGATTCTTGCTGCACTTCATATACAGCTTCTGATTCTTGCTTTGCTCCTCCTGTGCTTGTTCATGGAAAGGTCGTAGCTGATGCTGTTCTGACTGACCTGAAGCATCTGACTGAAATGTTAGTTCTGTGTTATCTAGAAATCCAATTCGATTCTTGTCAGACAGGAGCATGATCATAGGGAGATGGGTTGATGGTTATCTTGGGAGCCACCTACAATATCAGATATATTTGCAGTCAGTTTTCTTGTTTTTAAAACAGTTAATAAAGTTCAACATGGACAAACTCACTACAGCTGTACACCACTTTCCCAATACTTATCTTGATAATAATCGATTGTTAAGTGATAGTCAAAGGGCTACGCATCAGAAGAGCTTGGCAAGGTCTGAATGAAAAATTTGCAGACAGAATTATCTGATGCAAGATTTCGTATTGTTTTTCATTCTAGTCAGCACGCACCAAATTAGATCAATGGGTATGAACAAAGAATGGCATTAGGCAGTTTTTCAGGACACGATAAAATGCAGATCAAACTGAGGAGAACATGTCAAGGAACATACAACAATTCTATAGGTGACACCGATTCTTGGAAGATCACCCACCAGACTAATATAGAATTCTTGGAACATTTACTCCAGTCCCAGCCTATGGAATAGTCAGTCAAAAACTAGATGTTTCTTCATATGGGGTGCGAAACAAGCAAATAGCCACTGGCATATAAACATCAGCTAGTAGTTATACCCTTGGTATCAGCTGAAGAGAACTCTGAACACAATAATGAGGTCTCATGGAACTTGAACATACTTTCATTCTAAACTTTTTTGTCTACTTGTACCTTTTTGTTGCTGCTGAAGAAACTCTGGTCATTGGAATGCTTGACTGTACTGGAGGTTTGCAGATGCTAGGTTGACGTTGAAGGCACCATGAGGTGATATCCTTGATTGATTTCTTGCCTGCAAACTAATTCTAGTAGACAGAGTGTCTGGCCACCCATATGCAAGGTGCTACAGATTCAATGCTGATGTTGAGAATCCACCAGTTTTGAGACAATGCACCTGGGCTTGTAGTTCAAAGTTGCAGAATGTCAATAAGTGATCAGTAGCACTTGAGCCCAGCCACACATCCAGCTAATAAATTTATTCAGGATGCTCTATAATCAAGTAAACTGCATCGCTCGTTGCTTGCCTTTTCAAGTGAAGGATGTAGCTAGCAGAGGCTGTCAAAAATGTAAAATGCGTACTGAAAATACTGAAGCTTGAGAAACTGTCCAGAAACCAAATCTAGTGTGCAGTCAGTATCAGGTGTGTTTGTGGCCTCTGCGGCACTATGACATGAGAATTGCAACTCCAGGAACTGAAAACCACCATGGATGAATGGTTCCGTGAAAAGTATCTCTCTTGAGCTTGCAAACAACTTTGTAGGGAAACCATACATATACTGATATCCATCATACAACCCATGCAGCATATATTTCAAACTGATCAAAAGCTCTGATGTCCAAGTAATAGTCATAAAGCTTCAGAAACTTACAAAGTTGTTTTGACAACATCAAACAGTGAGGACTATCTTGAATGGCACAATCCAAATACTGCGCATTATCTGCTCCCCAAGTTTGCTTCTGTTGTTGCTTTTCATAAGAAAAATAGCACTACCCATTCAACAGATTTCCACATGGCCTTCAGTGTCCCAAAGTAGCTGCATATGCCAAAAAAAAATTCCCAACTCCCAAGTTGATCAGCCCAAGGCAGCACACAAATAATTCACATGTCCTTCATCAATTGAGCAAACAAATATAACACATCTCATTCTCCTAGAGCAGAAATATGTTCGATCACCTAAATAGTATGCCTTCTGCTTGGTGGTGAATGGCAGAACAGAATGCACATGGGCCAAAGACAAACACGCAGCCACTGTCAATGGGAACACTAAGAGACAACATGGCGAATTCAGAAGAGGACAGAACTCGAGAATGTCCGAGCCTCATGAGACTCGGCTAACACTGTCCATGGTGGCCATGGTGCTGGTGCGATCATGTGAAGCGAGACACCTGGCATAGTATACCTCTACCGTTGGCAAATTGTTCAAGAGATTGGTGAGTAGATGCCGAGGAAGTCCCTGACACCTCATCAAACAACTGGCACACAGACACACCTCCACGTCGAACTTGATGACGGCCAATGACTTCACTGAAGACACGGCTGAGCGCTCGGCGGGGGGGTGTCGTAGTAGTGGTCGGGGCAGGCCATCACAGTGAGGTCGCGACATGCCGTCGAGCACCTTGCAGGCATCACGGCGGTGGTGTCAGTGGCGAAGTAGCCATTGGGGCACCCCGTCGAGCACTGCACCCCTGCTTGCAGGCGTCGAACTGGTGGTGATACAGGTGGCATTATTGCCAGCCTTGTGCTTCCGAACGATGATTGCCGAGCAGCCGAGGGATGCAGTGCGGTCGGCGTCAAGGAACGACGGTCGACCAGTGGTTCTGCCTTCTCCAGCAACATATCAAGTTCGACCGCGCTCTTGATTGTGGTTCCTTCCCGCCGACTGATGTGACCGCAGATGGACGCGAGCCTATTCTTGGAATGGATTGTAGATCGAGAAGAGGAAGGAATATACAGGCTACCGGCAAGAGTACGAGCTTCGGGGAGGGATGATTCTGTTAGCATTTTGGTAGTCTGAGAGACGACGGAGAGGCTAACAGTCACAGCCCAAGCCCAGCCCATACAAGATACAGGGTCCAGCCCAGCCGTTCTTTTTGCTACAGAGCTGTCAACTGTGGTCTGCAATTCTGCATCAATGAATTAGGCGGTTTTGAGGTCAAAAAGAAAAATTGAAATATTGAAGTCAAAGGTAAAAAGTAGTATGATGGATAAAATAAGAACGATTAATTATCTCGACAAGGAAAAATTTCTCATCATGCATGAGTTTCATTATCAATTCGTTCTGTCCTTTGATATATTCGAAGGAAAAATATACAAAGAACAAGTACAAGAGAGAGCTAGCATGGATTGCCAACGTGTGGGTTTCCGGAAAGGTCGACAGAAACACCGCCGGCGAAGTTGGGCACGCCGCACAGGTTGTTACTGGCGGCGTTGAAGACGCGCAGGTTCACGAGCTTGGTAGCGTCCGGGAGCGGCCCGAAGAAGATATTGTGATCCAACCGGACCTCCACGAGGCTCTTCATGCCAGGGATGAACTCATCTATGCGCCCCGTCAGGTATGATTTGCCGTCGATGTCGTGTGTCTGGCTACTCATGTCCAGGTACGTGATCTTGCTGTTGTTCCCGAAGCTTGGGGGTATCTTGCCAAACAGCGAGTTCCCCGCCAGCGACAAGGTCTCGAGGGCCGGGAACACGAGCGGGTTGCCGAAGTAGTCGGGGAAGACCTGCATAAAGCCGAGGCCGTTGGCCGAGAAGCTCCGTAGGCTGCCGGAGAAGGTGAGCACGTCGGCCCTAAGTTCCGGTACTGCCATGGGGTTGTTGCTGATGTCTATTGTCTCGAGGGCGGGGAAGCCGGAGAAGAAGCCTTCGGAGATTTCGATGAAGCGATTTGAGGCGAGGTTCAGAGAGCGGAGGTGCTGCAGCGGCGTCGGAAGCAGGGGGAGATTGCCGCTTGGCGACGTCAGCCGGTTGAAGCTGAGGTCGAGCTCGGACAGGAAGGTGAGCTTGGCGAGGTCGGATCCGCGGAGAACGCCGTCGAGGCCGCCGCGGCTGGCGACGATGGAGGTGACGCGGCCCGCGTCGTTGCAGCTCACGCCCGCCCAGGTGCCGTCGCACGGGTCGCCCGATTTCACCCCCCAGCCCAGCACCGCGGCGGCGTCGGTCCAGTTGGCAAGGACCCGCATGGCGGCGGCGTCATCAGGGTTCGCCGGCGCGGCAGCGCTGATCCAGCCGGGGAGGCCGCAGAGGGCAACGAGAACTAGGACGATGAGCCCTGGCATTGGCATTAGGCCGGCCATTTGATCGAACCAGAGTACTTCTTGAATCTAAACTTTGCTATGTTCTTTAGGATCCGACTCCAAGGATTGTATTTATATGCAGGTTGCCGTAGCTTATTTAGTAAGTTGCGATACATGGATCCGCGCCTATGGGCATTATAGAATGCGTGAATTGCGATATTTAGTAGGCAATGACATATTACCAAATTAATTCGTTCAACACTATCTAATTATTTAAATTTAAAGATTTTACCTCCTTTGTAAAAATAAAATTCCTTATAAAATGGTGGAGTATTCCAATAGACTAGTCAAATTTGGACTCTCCATATTCAAATACCCACCACGTCATTCTTTCCTGTCTTTTTTTTTCCAATTACCGATCAATTGACGTTAATTACCTTCCACATGATTCGCCGCCGCCGGCAATCCATGCATGCAGCGCGGAAAGAGGACCTTTCTTTTCCAATTACCGATGTAATTACCTCTCACGCGATGAGCATCTCCGAGAGTCTTTCTATAAATCACTCTATAAATCATCATTTAAAGAGTTATTTGTATAAAAATCGTTTTCTATATCTTCATGTTTTTCAACAGCTTCTCTATATCTTGCATGCACTGTAGAGAGCTATTCTCTTTTCTATATTTTGCTAGCAAGAATTCCGGAATAGAGAGTGACTATGTTTGAATAACCAAATAGAGAGGCTGTTGGAAGGTAACTTTTTAATCAAAATCTCTAAAATTAACAATGAAGAAGGATTTAGAGAGTCTCTTGAAGTTGCTCTTAGCTGGCGTCGGCACCCCATACATGCAGCGCGAAAAGAGAGCGACAGCGAGCCGTGCTGCGTCGCCAAACTTGGAGACCGGAGAGTCCGGGACAGAGAGCGAGCAAAAATAGAGAGAAAGAAAGAGAGTGGAAGTTATTTTTTCCATATAATAGCTAAATAAATAAATTGATTTAAAGAATCTGTTGGAGATGGTCTTAACACGACAATATCATTCGGATTGTGTGGAAGAACCAACCCCTCCGTGCAAACCAACAGGTAGGGAGGAGGGGGGGGGGGGGGGGTTCTATACACCGCACGTGCGGTGAAACAGCGTCCACCGCACAGCCTTCCCCCTCTCTGCATGCACGCGGACCCCACCCACCCGCATGCATCTGACCCTAACCCTCTCTGTATGATTGGACCTCACCCACATGCACACCCCGCCGCCTCCTAGAAGCGCAAGCTTGCATGCATGCGTCTCACCCGCATGCAGTGGCCGACCCTCCTTTTCTTTTATTTTTTTGTCTTTTTCATTTGCTGTTTTTTCTTATTGTCTTAATTTTTTTTCTCCTGTTATTTTTTTCTTTAGTTATTTTTCTACTCATTTTGTTTTTTTATTCTGTTTATTTTTTCTCATCTTTCTTTTTAGATTTATTCTTTCACGACTAATTTTTTATTTTGTTCTTTTTATATATTTTTGTTTCAAGTGTATAATATTTTTGTTTCTCTTGTATATATTTTTGTTCCAAGTGTATAATATTTTTGTTCCTCTTGTATATATTGTTTTGCGTGCTAAGATTTATGTTCCTTTTCGTACGATATTTTGTTCCACGTGTTAAGATTTATGTTCCTTTCGTACAATGTTTTAGTCCTTTCATACGATATTTTTATATGATAATATTCTGTTTCAGTAGATGATTTGTTCTACGTATCAAGATTTATGTTCCTATTGTACAATTTTTTTTCTGTATGGTCACATGATAAGTCCTAGTCGTTAAAATCGGATTAATTATTTTTAAAAAATGTTCTATATTTTTTAATCTAAACATAGTCAAGTGTGGTCTACTTTTGAAGATTTCGTTGAAAGAAATACATTGGTGCGATCGGAATTTTATTTGGAGAACCGGTTCATGAGATATGATTTGTTTTTCAAAATCTCCTTCTGTGGGGCCCATGTAAAGTTGGTATCTTTTATCTCTCCTGCAGTCTGAGCTAGCTGTGCCCGACCTGCGTGCGTGCCCGCATTGCGAGCTGTCCGTGGTGTTTGCGCGTGGGGGGTGCGGGTGTGCGGTGACCGACAGGCCCCGCATCTGCGGCGCACAGACGCCCCGGGGGGGGGGGGGGGGGGGGGTGTTGCAAACATGGGGTTGGGGTAATTTTACTCTTACCTGTCCGCCCCTAATCTAAACTTTTGCAAATCCCCCTTCCACTCCCACCTTCTATGTTGTTTACACGGTTTGCACGGAAGGGTTGGTTTGCATCTGATATGTTTCCTTTACTAATATAAATGATATGTGGTTGTTGCACCGGATGTGTTCATTCCTCGCCTCTAGTGTGTGGTCACATACAACATGAGAAATTTGCTATTATAAGACTTCAAACAATGGGCTTCACTATTACAGGACTGACTTCGCTAAAGCGGCCTTTGAAACGGTTACATGACATTTAATTAATCACTTTTCTCAACTCAAATACATATATTTTGCCATGTACGGACTTATTCATAGTCAAGTACACATTAGTCGTTCTCTGTTTCCTCTCCCACGAACGCGACCGATTCATCTGCCGCCGCCGCCCTAACCTTCATCTGCCCGCCTGTGGATCCCCCAACACCGCCCGTCCTTCCATAAACAATTTCTCAAGTTCGGAACAAACGTTGCAAATTTTAAATGATCGATTCCTCAAACAGATCAGATCGGCATCTCCCTACCTCATACCTGATCGCTGGCGGAGGACCTTTCTGATCAGCGCCGGTGAGATCCAATCACTGAAGCAAGCAACACATACAGGCATAGAGCCAGCATCCGGACACGCCTCTGAGCACCTACCTCGCGGTATCCTCCTTGGTCTGGACGTCCATCGCGCGTGTAAAATCTTGGGACGACCTCGATGACGTCGCCTACTTCCTGGTGTCCGTGGATTACCACTACCGCTTGGGGCCTCCCATCGACGACTGCTACTTCAGGGACCGCGTCATGTTGTGCGTTGCCAGGGCCACCGCTGGCCTCCTTCGCTGCGGCGCTGCCGCCAACGGGCTCGCCAGCGCCTTCGCGGCCATCCATGATGCCATGGAGGCGTGGCTTGAGGCCCTACGCCCGGCAGCCAGGGAAAGGTTCATGTTCGCGGGGTCGTCCAACAGGTTCATGGCGTACGAGACGAACTTCAAGGGGGGAAAGCCATCTAGGGTGGAGCTCGTGTCGCTCTTTGCAACCGTGCGTTGTCGGGGATGGACGGGCGGCGCCAGAGGATCCACAGGTGGCTCCAAGACACAATTATCTTCAATGACATGATAGGCCATCTAGGGTTGGTAGAACTACCAGTCAAGGGGCGAGCTTATACATGGAGTAATATGCAGCAGGACCCTCTTCTTGAACAACTCGACCGGTTTCTAATAACTTCAGTTAACTGGGTTAACTGCTATCCAAGCACAATGGTTTTGCCATTAGTGAAGCCAAAACTTTGGATCATATCCCCTGTAAAGTGACAATTGGCACTTCAGTTCCAAAATCTAGCATTTTCAGATGTGAGAACTTTTGGCATGAGCATAGCCCTGTTCATGTGGGTTGGGTCGAACTCATTCAAACCGCGAAACTGGCTCGTGTCAAACCAGAACAGGCGGCTATAGCCAGGTTAGCTGGTTTCTAGGTTGAGCCTGTGTTGTCTTTTAGTGGGTTGAGTTGCACACGGTTTTGACCCAGGCAAAACCAGCTGAACCCGTCCCATGACAAAGCTGGGGCAAACTCTGTCGCCCATCAAACCAGGCCGCCACCGCCGACCATCCGCACCACCAGTCGGCCCACCAGGATGTCTCCCGTCGCCTTTCTCCTCCCGCCAGATCCCAACCCTGGCTCGCCCCTCTACCCAAGCCGCAAGGTGCTTTGATGCACAAAGCTCCACGATTCTGCAATCTCTGCTCCCGTGTGGTTCCAATTGCAATTCAATCCTAAATCCCTCTTAAATGTACAGATTGAAGAGGGGCTATTGGTGGAGAAATCGGTGGAGAATCGGCAATGAAGACCCTGCACTACCATGAGCCTGTAGAAGAGAGGTCCCCTTGCTAGCCTAATGAAATCACATGCTCACAACATTGCATTGGAAGGGGGAATGACCTCAAACATGTGCTTGCCACTCGACCTGCACCCAGAAATTGAGCCAGCAGGGGATTGAATCGAGGGGAGAGCCAGCAGGAAGATAAGCAAACGACAGACTCTTCGAATTAGCAGCTATAACGGTTTTAACCTAGCTAAACTGTAAAACCAACTCGGACCAACCCACCACTGCCTATCTTGCGGAACTGGTGTAACCCAGACCAACCCATTTAAACCGTTGATGTACGGTCTGGGTTGGCTAACCAGCCAAACCTTCAAAACTCGCAGACGAACAAGCCTACTTGAACACCCTAGTTTTTCTGGAAACCATGGAAAACTCATGGTTTGAAACTCCTACAAACTTCACCAACTATGCCACTACATTATCCAAAAATTTTAAGAGGCTCCGGTGCAGTCTATCCAATCTTGGTGCTCTAATTAGGAAATGCAATACAATAATCTTCTGTCTTGATAGCCTAGAGGATTGTAGGCCCCTCTATACTGCAGAATGGAACTTGAGAGCAATAGTAAAGAATCAGCTACAAGTGCTACTTCGATACAAGAACTTATACTGGAAGAAAAGACATACCACAAAAAGAATAAGAGTAGGAGATGAAAGTACTTAGTACTTTCATGCAATGGCTACCATTACAAATAGAAGGAATGCCATCTCTCAGATATAGGATGAAAATGGCTTCACCATTTCTGATCTTGATGGCAAGGCTCCTCTTTTTTGGAACTCCTTTCTCAACCGAATGGGAGTGACCTACAACCCTGCAATGCACTTTGACTTGAAAAACCTTATCCAACTGAATGTTGATTTGGATCAGCTAATTAGCCCATTCTAAAGAGAGGAGATTGATAATGTGATTAAAGCAATGCCTTAAAACAAGGCTCCTGGATCGGATGGCTTCAATGGCCTATTCTTCAAAAATGTTGGTCTACGATAAAGGAGGATATCTATTGGCTCTGTGATGATTTCTATGCTGGGATCATTGACTTGGAGCCAATAAATAAATCCTTTATCATTCTCGTGCTAAAAGTAAATGCCCCTATAACTATAAATGATTATAGGCCTATTTCCCTCCTAATTTCTTATGTCAAGATTCTAACAAAGCTATTACCAGACAGGTTGCAGCAAGTTATTCTTAAGCTTCTCCATGATAATCAATATGGTTTAATCAAATGTAGAACAATTGATGACCGTCTTACCTTGTGCTTTGAGTATATTCACTAGTACCATCACTCAAAGAGAGAGATCATCATCTTAAAGCTTGATTTTTGCCAAAGCCTTCGACACAGTGGAACACTCAATTGTTGTTGGAATGCTAAAGCAAATGGGCTTCCCTGACAAGCAAAATTCAAGTATAAAAGGGGGTGAGGCAAGGTGACCCCCTTTCACCACTTTTATTTGTTCCAGCCGCTGAATTGCTCCAATATATAGTAAATGGTGCCTGCCAAAGAGGTTTGCTTCGAATACCACTACCACAAGCAACACAAGTTTTCCCAATAATTCAATATGCATATGACACACTTTTATAACTGCAAGTCGATGCAAAATAGTTGTTTTGTTTGAAGGGGTTGCTCTAGACTTTTGATGACTCAACTGGGTTAAAAGTCAATTGCAGTAAGTCCTTAATGATACTCATCAACTTATTAGATGAGAAGGCTTCTCAGCTGTCACAAACTTTTGGATGCCAAATTGGAACCATGCCATTTACATACCTGAGTTTGCCAATGAGGACACCTAAGCCTAAAATAGAGGATTTCTCACCAGTCATGGACAAAATAGAGAGGAAGTTAATAGCTTGCTCCTCACTGCTATCCTACTCTAGTAGGCTGCAGATGGCCAACTCATTGATTACTCCAAAGGCTCTCTACCCAATGTGTGTGTTCAAGCTACACAAAGGGGTTATAGAAAACATTGACAGGGCGAGACGAGAATGCATTTGGAGAGGCAATGATTTGAATAAAAAGGGAGGTAATCTAGCGGTGTGAGAAATGGTTCAAAATCCAAAAGAAAAAGGGGGACTTGGAGTCATTAACCTGAAAGTCCAAAAAGAGGCAAAATGGTCGCTTTGGTCCCTCAACTTTGCTTGAAGGGTCAACTTCGTCCCTTAACTTCCAAATAGGTCAATTTAGTCTCTCAACTTTTATTTTGGATCAAACTTGTCCTCATGCTCATGTGGTGCTTCTTGGTAGCATTAGACTAATGCAAAAGGTCCTTATTGCCCTTGGCTCCTTCTTCCCCTCCTCAATTTTTGCCATTAGGAGTACAAATAAAAATATGATCCAAAGTATGTGTATGTGATTATACAAATTTACGGAGAGAGTATGAACATGTATATGTTAAGCATGCATACCGTACCACAAGTCCACGAGTATGTGAGCACATGTCGATTTTAGAGTATGCATAAATACATTGAGTTGTATTTATACCAAAAGAGTATGAGTACATAGATTTCGCATATCGATTTTTTATGAGCACATGTTGCACGTCTTTAAAGAGTTCGGCTACATATATATTTAGAAAACATATTTTGTGTTAATTCACAAACAATGATACTTTTCTATGTATATATCAAAGGAGAATGAGCAAATACATGTTTGACCCACATCAGCCAAGGGTAAAAATGGGTTTTCACATTAGTTTCATGACAACATGGAGCACCATATCAGTATAAGGACAAGTTTGGCCCAGAAATAAAAGTTGAGGGACTAGATTGACCAAATTAAAAGTTGAGGGATGATCTTGACCCTTGCAGCAAAGTTTAGGGACTAAATTGCCTATTTTGCCTCCACATACTATGCTGGCAGAGTTCCTCATGCTACCAAGGAAACTGGATCATTTTGGTGGAAGGATGTTTGGTGTCTAAACACATTATTTAGAGGAATAACAAAATGCAATATACGTGATGGATCAACAATCCTATTTTGAGAAGACATATGGACTACACACATCTTAGCTGACTCCTTTCCAATGTTGTATTCTTTTGGCAAAAACAGGATATTTCGGTTATGGACATCACATTCGCCCCTGATCTAGCCTCCATTTTTTCTCTGCCACTATCAGTTGAGGCACATGAGGAACTGTTGGAGTTAAAAACCTTCCTACAAAGCTATACCCGTGTTGGTGCCAATCCTGGGAGAGGCCCTAAGACAACAGTAATCACCAACTAAACCGCTGGAACCAATTAACCCGGCGAAAAACAAGTGCGGAAGTCTTGATCCGCTGTCGAGCTCGAGGGTGCCATGCACCCCTCGAGCGAAGCGGAACTCCGCCTCGCTCGAGACTCCTCGCTCGAAGCCCGGAGGCCGCTCTCGATGCCTAACTCCGCCTCGCTCGAGACCCCTCGCTCGCAGGGCCCGCTGACGGCTCACCTACCCATGGACAAGAGCATTTAATGGCTCCGCACGGCCTTGGGCGAGGAAGTCAAGCGACGAATCATCAGCCCATCCCCGGTCATCTCCGCCAACCCCCGACACCGTGCGGTCATTTCCGACACCGTGCGGTCATCCTTGACTCCGTGCGGTCATCCTCTACGCTGTACAGCGTGATGGACCTGTGTGGCGTCACGAGCCTGGGCGATGTGACAGCCCTGTACTGTCACGCTCCCCTGTTCTACCAACTCCGGTACGGGGACCCCTCGAACGGACAGGGGGAGCCCTCGAACGGGTCCATGGCCCGATGTACTTGATGATGACGACCCACGCCAGCCCATAAAATCAGGAGCACAAGGAGCGTGCGTCATGTACAGGGGACGTCGCGCCATGCGCCAGAACACCATACGCCGGGAAGTCGCCTAGTCCGACAACACGAGCCAAGACAAGAGTCACGCCCCGTCGTACGCCGTCACTGTACTAAGTACTGTACTTTTACTGTTTGTAACTGCCCCTCTTTTAACTATAAAAGGAGGAGGCAGCCCCATAGAACAAGGAGGCCACCAGACACACTCGTTCACACACTCGTTCACATACTCACCACTCAGTTCATCAAGCAACCCAACTCTCACTCGTTCTAAGGGACCTGGAGGCCCATCCTCCTCTCCCGCCAAGCTTGTAGCCCCCTACTACGAGCACCCCCCGGTGCAAGGCAATACAAGTGCGCAAGCACACCCTGCTGGACGTACGATCGGAAGATCGGAACCAGGATAAACCTCGTGTCACCACATTGCCCTTGCATCGACCATCGAGAGACGGGACACAGCGCACCTTTCTGCAGGTGTTGGACCCCCGCGCGGTTCCGACGCCGACAGTGGCGCGCCAGGTAGGGGAATCGCGCTGTGATCGACTTCTTGACCCACCAGTTCTCTCGATGGTGATCCGTACAGAGCGCCTCGTTGACCGCTGCTCCTACGGTTCATCCGACCCGCTCCCGGCCGGATTCACCATCTGGTTCGGGAGCCTGGGGTTTGAGGCAACCGGCAACGGTTATCTCATGCGGCTCCTCCCAAGGGATGCGGCCACCACTGCCACGACCGCCGCGACAAGCCCACCGCTGCCACCAACGCCCAGGCGCAAGAGGCGCTCAGGGCAACACTCGCGACGAGCACGCATGGAGCGGCGCCGGGCTGCGCGCGCGCCGTTTGGACGACGTCGACCTCAGCGAAAGCGCCATTGCCGAGGAGACGACGGCCACGACAACACCCGCGCCTCCAACCACGCGCCCGAACGGGGAGAGCGAGGCCGAGCTGTCACGTTTCCCGTATGGGATGCGTGGGGCGGGCGTGGCGTACTCGTCATCCATCAGCACGGCGATGGACACCTACGACGATCTCGCTGGACATCACCTGCTCTCGATCCGGAACCTTATCGCGACCTCGCCGGGCGACTCATACCTCGGCACGAGCGCCGACGAGGCCTCGAGGGAGGACCCGGAGTGGGACTACCTCGAACTTCGTGACTACGAGGCTTTCGTGGCGTTCCAGGCCACGGCGGACTACTGGTTCGACTACTCTGATGACTCGAGCATGGGGGATCACGACCCTGCGCGGGAGTGCTTTGTCGCGGCAGTATTCGAGCCGGACACGGAGGACAACGGCACCGTTGCGCCACGAGACCCCGTGGGAAGCGCGGCGCCCCGGCAGCCAGCACCTCCCACGACCGGAGACGCCGCGCTGGTTCAGGCCCAGCTGATCCAGGTGCGAGAACTCGAGGCCAGCCTCGAAGACGAGCGACGCCAGGTTCGACGGCTGCGCGCAGCCCTCGAAACGGGGCGACCAGGACCCAGTAACTTCGCGCAGGAGGTGGCACGCACCGCGCAGGCGCGAGTCATGGCCGACGACCACGGGGACGACCCCCTGGCCCTGGCAAGGACCAGCCAGAAGTTAATCGCTGCGGCTACGCTGATACGGGCGATGCCGGAGCCATCAACGCCGCAGGGCCGCAACCTGCGCCGCGAGGCGCAAGCCCTGATCGAACAGGCCGCGGTACAGCAGGCCGAGAGTTCCGCGTCGCGTATGAGATGCTCCGACAGCACGGGAGTCGTGGGCGGAGCACAAGACCGGGCGGAGTCAGTGCGCACTCCTCTCAAGAGCCGGATGAAGGCTCCAGTGAAGGAGCGCATGCTGGACACGCGTGCCGGCAAAGATGACGCCCGTCACATCCTCAATAAAAGGAAGCTCGACACCACCACCGGCCATGGGTACCACACTCGACGTGGAGGCCGCTACGACAGCCGTGAAGACAAGAGCCCATCGCCGGAACCTCTTGGTACTCGGGTGTTCAGCCGCGAGATCCGGACGGCACCGATACCTCCACGATTCCGGCAACCGACCACCATCGTCAAATACTCCGGGGAGACCGACCCTCGAGTCTGGCTCAACGATTACCGCCTGGCATGCACGCTGGGTGGTGCGTCCAGCGACGAAGTCATCATACGCAACCTGCCCCTCCATCTCGCGGACTCGGCGCGAGCATGGCTGGAGCAGCTGCCCCCGAACCAGATCCATGACTGGAACGATCTTGTGAACACCTTCGTGGGCAATTTCCAGGGCACGTACGTACGCCCGGGGAACCCCTGGGACCTTCGGCAATGTTGCCAGAAGCCCGGCGAATCCCTGCGGGATTACGTTCGTCGCTTCTCCAAATGCTGCACAGACCTTCCGAACGTCGGAGACTCGGAGGTGCTTCACGCCTTCCTCCTGGGCACGACGAATCGAGGCCTAGTGCGCAAACTTGGACGAAAGCCCCCCACTACCGTTAGTGGGTTGTTCGACATCGCCACGCGCTACGCCTCCGGCGAAGAGGCAGAGGGCGCTAACTTCGTCGACAAGAAGGGGAAACACGTGGAAGGAGCGCCCATGGAGGGAAACAAGCCTAAGGCCCCCGCCAAAAAGATGAAGCAGGGGAAGAAAGGGAAGAAGGCGCAGCAGGCGCCACGAGTACCAGAGCCAGACGACGACTCCGACGAAGCCCTCGCGGCGGACCCCGCCCGCAAGGGCCCAGGGGGTCAGCTTCGAGGCCCGGGGGTCTTCGACGACATGCTCAAGAAACCGTGCCCATACCACAGGGGCCCGATCACTCACACCCTCGAGCAGTGTGAGATGCTGAAGAAATACTACAACCGCGTGGCCGCGAAGAACGACAACGAGAAGGGAGACGCCGACGGCAAGGACAAGGGTGGATTCCCCCAGGTGGAGAATGTGTTCTTCATCTTCGGGGGGCCCACGACCAACATGACGTCTCGGCAGCGCAAGCGCGAACGTCGAGAGGTCCTAGCAGTACACCGGGCGGCCCCGAAGTACCTCGACTGGTCGGAGGAGACCATCTCCTTCAGCAGAGAGGATCACCCCGATTTCATTCCGAATCCGGGGCAATACCCGCTCGTCGTCGACCCCGTCATCGGCAACACACGCTTCTCCAAGGTGCTCATGGACGGAGGCAGCAGCCTCAACATCATGTATGCTCCCACCCTGGAGCTCCTGGGGATCGGTAGGGACCAGCTGCGCCCTAGCAAGGCGCCGTTTCACGGCGTCGCTCCAGGGAAGCGGGTTCAGCCCCTCGGACAGATCGACCTGCCGGTCTACTTCGGGACGCCGGACAACTTCCGCAAGGAAGTCCTCACCTTCGAGGTGGTGGGGTTTCGGGGTGCCTATCACGCCATTCTCGGGCGACCGTGCTACGCCAAGTTCATGGCCATCCCGAACTACACCTACCTCAAGCTGAAGATGCCGGGCCCGAAGGGAGTCATCACCGTGGGGCCCTCGTTCGAGCACGCCTACGAGTGCGATGTCGAGTGCGTCGAACACGCCGAGGCACTCGCTGAAGATGAAGCTTGTGTAACCCGTCTGGAAGAGATGGTTCACGAGATCGACAACCCCGCGCCAAAGCACGTTGGCAGCTTCGAGCCAGCCGAGCAGACTAAGGACGTACCCCTCGACCCTAGCAACCCTGACGACAAGACGTTGAAGGTCAGCTCCACCCTCGACCGCAAATAGGAAGTGGTGCTCGTCGACTTCCTCCGCGCCAACGCCGACATCTTCGCGTGGAGCCCCTCGGATATGCCCGGCATACCGAGGGAGGTCGCCGAGCACTCCCTTGATATCCAGCCCAACTCCAGGCCGGTGTGCCAGTGCCTTCGGCGCTTTGACGAGCAGAAGCGTCGAGCGATTGGAGAGGAGCTGCGCAAGCTCTTGGAGGCCGGATTCGTCAAGGAAGTTTTTCATCCCGTGTGGCTAGCTAACCCTGTACTAGTTATGAAAAAGAATGGGAAATGGCGGATGTGCGTAGATTATACTGGTTTAAATAAAGCATGTCCCAAAGTTCCCTTTCCTTTGCCACGAATCGATCAAATCGTAGATTCTACCGCGGGGTGTGAACTCCTCTGCTTCCTTGATGCGTATTCCGGTTATCACCAAATAAAGATGAAAGAATCCGACCAACTCGCGACTTCTTTCATCACCCCCTTCGGCATATACTGCTACACTACGATGCCGTTTGGGCTTCGAAATGCGGGGGCCACGTATCAGCGATGTATGCTTCGGGTCTTCGGAGACCAGATCGGGCGCACCGTGGAAGCATATGTCGACGACATCGTCGTAAAATCCAAGAAGGCAGACAACTTGGTTGACGATTTGCGAGCCGCTTTCGAGGCACTCCGGGCCGCCGGTGTAAAGCTCAATCCGGAGAAGTGCGTTTTCGGAGTGCCGCGGGGCATGTTGTTGGGTTTCATAGTCTCCCAGCGAGGCATTGAACCCAACCCCGAGAAGGTTGCTGCTCTCGAACGGATGAGCCCGATCCGAGACTTGAAAGGAGTCCAACGGGTCCTGGGGTGCTTAGCGTCGCTCAGTCGCTTTATAGCTCGGCTAGGGGAAAAAGGTTTACCTCTGTACCGGCTCCTGAGAAAACACGAATGTTTCTCCTGGACCCCAGAGGCACAGGAAGCCCTCGACAAGCTCGTCGCGTCACTCTCGAGTTCACCCATCCTTACGCCACCAAGGGATGGGGAAACGCTCTACCTATACGTGGCCGCGACGACCCAAGTGGTTAGCGCGGTCATCGTAGTAGAGAGAGAAGAAGAAGGCCATGCACTGCCGGTACAACGACCCGTGTACTATATCAGCGAGGTATTATCAGAAACCAAGACGCGGTACCCGCAGATCCAAAAACTGTTGTACGCGGTCGTGCTGGCTCGAAGGAAGCTAAGGCACTACTTCGAGGCACACCCGGTGATCGTGGTCTCGTCGTTCCCCTTGGGGGAGATAGTCCGCAACCAGGACGCGTCTGGGAGGATTATCAAATGGTCGGTGGAACTGATGGGCGAAACGCTCACGTACGCACCGCGCAAAGCCATCAAGTCCCAGGTTCTCGCGGATTTCGCCGCCGAGTGGACAGACGTTCAACTACCCCCGCCCCAGATACAGGCAGAGTGTTGGACTATGTACTTCGACGGATCTATGATGAAGACCGGAGCGGGGGCGGGACTACTTTTCATCTCGCCTCATGGAGAACACATGCGCTATGCGGTACGGCTGCATTTGCCCGCCTCCAACAACATGGCGGAATACGAAGCCCTCCTCAGTGGGCTCCGTATCGCCCTCGAGCTGGGCATCAAACGCCTCGACGTCAGAGGGGACTCGCAGCTAGTCGTAGACCAAGTGATGAAGAACTCGAGCTGCCACGACGAGAAGATGGAAGCATACTGCCACGCAGTGCGGCGCCTCGAGGACAAATTCCTCGGCCTCGAACTCAACCACATCGCGCGCAAGTACAATGAAGAAGCGGACGAGTTGGCTAAGATTGCGTCGGGGCGAACCACCATCCCCCCGAACGTCTTCGCCCGCGACTGCTCGAGACCCTCCATCGAGCCCCCGCGTCCGGACGCGGCGTCGGAAGCGTCCTCGAGGGAGGCCCGCATCGAGCCAATGGACGAGGATCCCTCGACACAAGGCGTCGAGACCCCCCAACCAGAGACACCACCGCCTGAGGAGCAAGAGGCAATGGAGATCGACGGATCCCCGGCCTCACAGGACTGGCGACACCAATACGTAGACTGGATCGACCACGGCACGCTACCCTCGGATCGAACCGAGGCACGACGCAGCGCCAGACGAGCTAAGTCGTTCGCCATGATCGACGGCGAGCTGTACAAGCGTAGCCCTTCTGGGGTGATGCTGCGCTGCCTCCCCACTCCCGCCGGGCGGCAGTTGATACGAGACATCCATGCAGGAACGTGCGGGCATCACGCGGCGGCCCGAACCCTCGTGGGCAACGCCTTTCGACAAGGTTTCTATTGGCCCACGGCGGTTGCCGACGCGATAGGGGTCGTGCGTACCTGTGAAGGGTGCCAGTTCTATGTGAAAGTGCATCTAGGCCCCTAGTGGGTTTTGGTGAATTGAGTGACACCTAGATTAAAGAGCTAATGATCTTGTTGAGTTTATGAGCAGGAATTTGTCATAAAATCAATGAATTGGTTACAAGAGATTTATTCCATATGGTAATTCAAAGAGGCTCATACGATAAATCACTTGACTAGGCTAAGGTCAATAGCGAAAAATTGGCAAGCAATGAGTTAATTCGAATTGAGACATGTGTTCATGGCAACTATTTAATCTCATATCAAGATGAAGCTTGTTGATGATGACATAGCACTAGAAGGGATTCTCTTACAAAGAAATGAGATATTTATTTAAAGAGAAGAACCAAAAATAAAATCAAAGTGCAAGCTAAGGGAAAAATGGTCAAGAAGGATGATGGTATGGGACATCATTGATCTACACTTAATACATAGCTTGTATATGAGGCATGGACATTGTGATTCAAATCAAATGGTCAAAATTGATAAATGGACTTCATGAATGATGCAAGCCTACATGAAGCTCTAAGTGATGCTAAGGTGAAGAGTCGAAGTTCGGGATAGTGTTTCAAGGTACCAAGCAATGTGTGATCAAGTTGAGGCTTGAGTCATGTAGTCTTTGCTAAGGGTGAAGAAACTTTCTTTGAATTCAACTCGATGAATCTTTGTCATGAAGAGTTTATTGTAGAGAAGCGTCAATTTTCAAGAAACAAGTGAATTGAACTAGAAGTGGATTTCATTCAAAGACAAAGGTTCAAATCACTAGCTCAAGGAAAAATGTGCTCAGTTCATAGAACCAAATAAGATGCACTCCTCAGGTTGAGAAAGATCAAGACACGGCATGAATATGCAAATGAGAAGCTCAAGTTGTAGAAATCCATTTATCTTTGATCTTGAGTATAGGTATGCCGTACTATCAAGAGGGATGCATCACATAGTGTTTTGGTTCAGTCTCAATGCTCAAGTAACCTAAGTGAGTTGAGAGAAACACAAAAGCCTCACGCACACACTTGTGAGTTTCTGAGTGTATATACTCGGCAGTGCCGAGTTTGACAACTCGGCAGTGCCGAGTACATAGAGTGTGCCAACGACTAGTTCATTCAAATTCTCGGCAGTGCCGAGTTGGTGAACTCGGCAGTGCCGGGTTCACAACGGCTAGTAACGGCTAGTCTTCTTGGAGTGGAGTATTTATACCCCATGACCTCAACTGTTGCTAGCTGCTGCTTCTGAGGGTTTCTGTGTGCTTCCTTCCTGTTCTAAGCTAAGCAAAAGCCAAGTAAGCTCTCCCCAACCTCTCTTTGTGAGATTGCACATTCAAAGTGATATTTTTGTGTTGGGTTGAGAGAGAGATAGCTTGAGAGACATCAAGAGCACAACAAGACCTTGAGCATTTGAGTTGGTACAAAATCGTGTGATTCGCATTTGTTACTCTTGGAGCTTTGCTCCTAGACGGCTAGGCGTTGCCCGGTGAGCACCCGGTTGTGTGGGCTGTCACGGGAAGTTTGTAAAGGTCGGTTTCCACCTCAAGGGAACCATTCTTCTTAGTGAAGGGCCATAGTGTGCTTGAGTAGCACTTTGGCGGGGAGGCTTCGCGGAGCTCCTCAAACGGAGATTAGGAACCACTGATCTTGCCTTGTTGTGGGCATGCAGTGGGTCTGAACTTTGGTAAAATCCCTGTGTCAATTGTGATTGATTATTGTATTGTGGATTTGAGGAGATCTCCATCGAACACTTGTGTTTTTGGAGAGATTGTTGATTTTCTTGTGTGCAGGGACTGTGTGAACCTGCTAAGGAAAATCATTTGAGCATCCTCCACATTTGGGGTTTGATCCAAAACTTATTTACTCGCACTTAGAAATTGTACTCACTCTGCTCTGTGTGCACTCGGCAGTGCCGAGTTCATAAACTCGGCAGTGCCGGGTACATTGACTGCTCAGCCAAGTATACTTCTGTATACTCGGCAGTGCCGAGTTGGAAAACTCGGCAGTGCCGATTTGGCAGGCAGTGAATTTTATCCGCTGCATTTTGAGTGAAATTTGTAGGTGCGCCTATTCACCCCCCCCCCCTCTAGGCGACATCACGGTCCTTTCAATTGGTATCAGAGCAAGGCTTCACATCCAAGCTTAACCGCCGTGAAGAAAAGATGTCGATTGAGGTAAACTTTGAGCCACTCGAGCTCGATGGCTCAAACTTTGATTCCTGGTCCTGCAATGTTCACAATACTCTTAGAGACATAAATCCTATAGTTGAACATATTTTAGTTGCTAGCATTCTACCTCCTAAGTTTGATGTTAACAACACCGATCGATCTAACATCACTAAAGAGGAGTTAGCTTGCTTGCAACTCAATGTTTTTGTTACTAACTTCTTAAAAAAGTCTGTTTGTGAAGATATATGGAACACCATTTCTAGAAAGAAAGAAATCCGAAGAGATGCACATCTTGTTTGGTCTCTCATCAAGGATATATATAAAAATTTTGAGAGTGATGATGATGAAGAGCCTGAAGATGTACTTACACCTGAGAATTGTTCATCTTCATCAACAATCAACCCAAAACTTCAAGTGACATCACTCAATGGTCAAGACTCAGATCTAGTTGCTGCTGAGCCTATGTACTCGGCATTGCCGGTTTCTGAAACCGGCAGTGCCGAGTACAAAGGAAAAGTTGAATAAGAACAACTGAGTGAAGAATCAACGTCCTCGTGTTGGTCTGATTCTGATAGAAATCCTCATCTGTGCTTTATGGCTATATCTGAGAGTGACTCCGACAGTGATAGTGATGATGAGGAGCTTGTGACCGAGGTTAACAAGATGTCACTAAAAGCAAGAAGTCTAGTGACTAAAACAATGAAGAGAGTGATGGAACAAGGACAAGACATATTAAGATTAGAAAAGCTTCTTGATGACAAGGAAGCTCAAATCAACTACCTTGTCCCATTTGAAGAAAAGAATAAACTACTCAAGGATCAAGTGAATGAGCTCATCAACATGAATGTAGATTTGAAGATTCAACACATTGAGATCAAGTGCTCAAATGAAGAGCTCATAGATGCATATGCCAAGCTAGAAGTAGCTCATGAGGTTTTGATCACCATGATGAAATCAAGTCAACCAACCACCCACTCTTGTTCACAAGAGGAGAAGAAAGAAAAGCAATCATGGTTTGAGCAAGTAACAATAGAAGATTGCAATGATGATCTAGTCAAGGAGAATGAAATGCTTAAGCAACAAGTGGATAGGCTCTTGAAGGACTTGTCCAAGTTAAAGGGCAAGGGCATTGCACGACCTTCTCAAGATAACCGTGAAACCATGGTGAAGAAGCTTGAGAAGGGATCAACAGTGCAAAGCCCATGCAACCCTGCACCTAAAACCAACAAGAGCAAGCCACAAGCAAAGAAGAAGAATCTAGATCACATCAAATGCTTCAAGTGCTCCAAGATGGGGCATTATGCTTCTATGTGCTCAAGAAAGCTAGAAGGCCAGCAAACACTCTCCAAGAGACAAAGAAGTCTGTCTAAGAGAAAATGCTTTGGTTGCTGCAAGAAGGGACACAAGATCGCTTCATGTCCGGGCAGGCCACACACACTGCATGTACCCGGCAGTGCCGAGTTGGAAAAGTCGGCAGTGCCGAGTACAAAGAGACAGCAGCAACCCAAAATGAACAAAGGCTTCAATAAAGCTCAAGAGCAATATTTGGAGAGAAAAGATTCTGAGAAGGTCAAGAACAAGATATCAAGCAGCATCAAGCACAAGGTATGTTACACATGCCGAGGAAAAGGACATCTTGGTAAGGATTGTCCAAATGGTAACACCCCTAAGCTTAACGAGGTCAACAATGCTAATGATAAACTTAAGGGATCCTTAGGTGTCCCTAAAGCTAGTAGGATAATGAAATCATCCTCTACAAGCACAAGGGCTATTTGGGTTCCCAAATCATTGCTGACTAACTCTAAAGGACCCAACGGAGTTTGGGTACCAAAATATGTTTGAAAAAGTTTTGCAGGTACTTGGAGAAGCATTGGTAACTTGGCAAGCTTGAAAAGATCTTCACTTCATGATTTACATATCAAGCTCAATGTTGTTGCTCAAATCGTGAAAAATGCCAAGTTGAAGTACAAATGATCTATCATGTTCTCCAATGCATCTTAAGTAACAAGTACCTCTCTCTTAGCTACTTAGTATTCTATACTCGAGTTTGCTAAACATAAGTTCAAGTATAGACTCCAATGTAGCTTAATGTGTCAATTTCAAAATATTAGTCACAATATGACACATGTTGCTCCTAACAAGCTCTGTGGTAGAGCTAGAGTTTCATTTTCTACACAGGAGCATTCTCATGCGATAAGCAATCAAGGAAGGTCAAGAAAAATCAGGAACTATTCTGCTGGGCAGGCTTATATGTACCCGGCAGAGCCGGTTTCCTAAAACCGACAGTGCCGAGTATAAAGGCCAACATCGATCCCGTGCTCCATCAAGCCTCGGAAGATTCGGTACAAGAGCAGATGATCTAAGAAAATGACCAAAGGGCCTCTGACAGTGTTCTAAGCCTAACATCCGACCATATCTCGGAAGATCCGACAAGAAGTTCCAGGCGGCTCTGTCTGGTGCCCGGAGGATACAACATCGAGTCGGATGATCCGAGGGTACCTGGTCAGAATCATGTATGTATACTCGGCAGTGCCGGATTGGCAAAACCGGCAGTGCCGAGTACAAGCCAAAACAGGCAGTGAGCACTTTCTTGACCAAACTCTTATTATTGCATTATGGTTGTGTTTATTTTGACCAAAATATGAAATGAGCATCCTAAAGTATCTTAAATGATTGAAAGTGCATTTATCAAGAATTCAATCCTTGATGCACATATTTAGGGGGAGCAAATTTCATATCTTGTGTCATTGGACTTAATCTTGCTTTCAAGCTTCATGATGTGTAGGATAAAATCAGAAATGCTTCATATACTTGAAATAAGCAAGAAACCATCTTGAGCATGCCACTTGACCTCAAGATCATCAATCCATCTAGAAATAAGTATCTAACGTCAAAAAAGGGCTGGATACCCCTCCTAGTGGCAGCTCTCCATGACATGGCTTAGTGTTTGGTAGCTTGATAATTTGCCCTAAGTGATTTTTAAAGGCTATCAAACATGAAGCTAGGGCGTGTGCTACTTATGGTTATCTCTAAGCTTCAAAGCTATTCGTGATGTATCAAGAGTGAGATGACAAGAAGTACATTTGCTGCACGAGTACAAGCCCAAATGTGAAATCCTTCAAAGTATGAAGGGAATAGAGACTCAAGGGCCAAGGTATGTATTTTCATGCTTACTTACATTGATCTCTGCATCTAGGCCCTATACATGCTAGTGTGTGCATGTTTTGCATAAAGCACATCAAGTTTCTAGTGCACCTCTAGATATTTAATTGATACCCTCATGTGTTTGGCTTAGTGTCAAGTGAACCCTAAAAGTTTGTAGGGTATGAGCTGAATATTCTAAGATTGATGCTTGACTTGAGTTGCTACATGCTTGAGTGACATAAGGTAGAATTTGCAAAATCCAACTAGTATGCTAGGTGTGTGCTTATTGGAAAAATATTTGATTCTTGGTCTTTGTGACTACGTCAAGTCACCTGTGGTTATTGTTACCTTTGACTGAATGTTGGCTAACCACAAGTGATGAGATTCTCTCAAGTCCGTAGGAGCTAGACACATCTCATCTCAAGGGCTAAACTTTGGAAATTCTATCTTCTCACAAATCTTTAGCAAGGTTCCTATTCTAAAAAGGATTTCTTATGTCATGGAACCTATATGTGATCCTAAAGTCTCCCAATCTCCCACATCCAAAATTCTCAAGTTCAGTTCTCTAAATTGCTCTATGTAACCGGCAGTGCCGAGTTTCACAACCCGGCAGTGCCGGGTACATTGCATGTGAACTGAGAATTTCTTTCATCTCAAAATCTCCATGTTCCAAGAAGTTTTATGGACATTTAAGTATCTGGAACATATCTTGTGATAAATCTTCTTAGAAATCTATCAAATCATAAAATTCCTTCTTTTATGTCACGGACCCTGTATACTCGGCAGTGCCGAGTTTCAAATCTCGGCAGCGCCGGGTACACAGGGGCTCCAACAGTTATTTCTCTATTCAACCCGTGACTTACCCCTTCATTCACCCATTCTCTCTCCCCTCACCTGCCCGACGCCCCACTGTTCTTGAGGGGCGATTCCTTGGCGATTTGGGCGATTGGCCGTGGGATTCAAGGATTGAAGGCTTGTTCTTGGTGGTTTCTACTCAGCACTACCGGATCTACTGCCGGTTTTGCGTTTCAAATCTTCCCCACCATGAGTCAAGGTACATTTCGGCCATTCTTGCCCGATCTACTTGTCTAGGGTTGTTCTCTTAGATTCCTTTGGTAGAACATCTCCTGCAACATCCTAGATGATATTCCATGTTACGGATTCAAGTTTCCATGGTCGATTTTGGGGGGACTCGATTTGGGATCTCACTGTGTGTAACCGGCAGTGCCGGTTTTTGAAACTCGGCAGTGCCGGGTACACACTGTGAGTTTCCAACTTGTGTTTCCTGCAAGATTAATCATGTATTTATCATTGGAATAAACATATTTACCCTTTACCCTGAATAAGATTCATCTAGACAACCCACATCTCTGATTCGATTTGGTGTGCACTGCCTGTGTGTACTCGGCAGTGCCGAGTTGAAGAACTCGGCAGTGCCGGATACACACAGACAGCACCCAACTCATTCAATCATTTCTATCTCTCTAGATGATTCAGCTCAACTCTACCTTATTCTGAGTATCTGGTATATTTTTATGATCACAGATCCTCCGAGACGTCCTCTTAAAATCTTTGGAAGCAAGGGCAAGCAAAAAGAAACCGATGAACCTAGGAGGTCAACAAGAAGACCACTTCCTAGGGCCACTCTTTACATCAGTGAGGCAGCACCAGAACATCAGGGAGACGACAGTGGTGACAACAGTACCTCAAGTGATGATGGGGAGGAAAGTGATGAAAATTATCGGGTTTCTCCCAGTGGGCAGAAAAGGAGTGGTCGGTATATGAGAGGCAGCAGCAGCAGCGGTGGTCGTGCTGCTAGCAGTGGAGGCATTGGGGGGCAGGGTGGAGATGATGAGGGTGAGGAAGATCATGGGGTTGAGCAGGGACAGCCTATGTTTGTGCCAGGAGTATTTCTGAGAGAGCCTAGAGTGCCACATGACTACACTAAGGTGAATTATAAAGGTCGTGGCATGACAGTCAAGGCAAGCAAGGAAAGAGAGAAAAATCCTTTTAATGATCAGAGGGGTGGCAGGAGTGTGGACTATCGCTTCCACACCAAGTTTCAGCAGGATTTCTATATGTCAGCCATTCTCAAGAAAAAGTACAAGGTGGCTAGATCACAGTTCATAAACTGGAAGGAATATGAGGAGATGCATGACCCTATCTTTGATGAGATCATTC
The DNA here is from genome assembly GCA_015476505.1 of Urochloa ruziziensis. Taxonomy (NCBI): domain Eukaryota; kingdom Viridiplantae; phylum Streptophyta; class Magnoliopsida; order Poales; family Poaceae; genus Urochloa; species Urochloa ruziziensis. The sequence goes on from CM027118.1 coordinate 64,115,743, forward strand.
TTGAGTGCAGGAAAAAGCACATATATAACATCATGGGCTTCCAATGTGATTGGAACACAGAGGTCATAGCACAGTTTTATGCCACTTGTTATTGGGATGACAGTGAGTATGACCCTAGCAGGAGATGGGTTCATTGGATGACAGAAGGGAAATGGTATAAAATTAGCTATGCTGAGTTTGGTGGATTATTCGGGTGCATGAGGTATGATTATGACAGGAGAAAGATTCACATAGGTTCTCATCTTCCTAAGGAAGACATGGGGGACATGTATATGCCAGGGAGAGAGTGGATATATGGGAAGACCAAGGGCTTGATTCCTTTCTATGGTTATCTCAACAAATTTTTCAGGAAGACTCTGGCACCTAGAGAAGGTGATCATGAGAACATTTCCTCCTTCTTGAGAAATCTCCTACATGTCATGACACCCACTGAGGAGGAGTTCTGTGTTTTTGATTTCATATGGGAAGAGATCAAAGATATATCTAAATCTCCCCAAAAGAGCTGTGGTTATGGTGCTTACTTGATGTTCATGATCAACCACAAGACACGGATGAGGTTTGAGTGTGACTACACACACACAGCTATTAGCATTGATCTTGACTACCATCCAGGTGTGACACTCAGTGAGGTGATACAGATGAGACAGACTGTGGAAGCCCTAGGAGATATTGGGGGTGCCCAAGGGGCTCCTAGTGCTCCACCAGCCCCGTCACGCTCACGTTCTAGGCATGGTGGTTCCAGGGAGGAACATGTGGAGAAGCCACCATCCCCAATGAGGAAAATCTTTAACTTATTTGTGGGGATGTGCAAGAGTCAAAGGGATATCCAAGTTGAGCAAAGAGCACAAAGAATTCGAGACAAGAAGCAAATGGATGAGCTGAAATTAATTCATAATGCCTTACACATTGATCCACCTCGCTCTCCCATTTCTTCTTCGAATTCTGAGCCAGAGATTGCATCTATGGATGACTTGATGCGTGAGATGGCAGCTGCTCCGTACTATAATCAATATGGATCCACCTTCTTTTCAAATGTCGATGAGCCATATCCAGCTGCACCTCCTCCACCTCCACAGCAGCAGCCATACGTGCCTCCATCGTCCCAGCCTCCACAACAGCCACCTCCGTATGTATATGTGCCTCCTCCACATCCACCTTCCTACATGACTCCGCAGCCTCCCAGCTCCGAGGCATTTGGTGATTGGATCTTTGGAACTCATCTTGGTGATCCAGGCCAAGGATCGAGTGGCTTTGGAGGACGGCGTGATAATGATGATGAAGATCAGCAGTAGAAGCTTCAGATATACTCCCCTGAGATCCTTTTTGGCGATAGATGACAAAGGGGGAGAGAAAGATCAAGTCAAAGCTTCATTTCTATTTTTCAGTGTCTCTGTCCCTGTATACTCGGCAGTGCCGAGTATCCAAACCCGGCAGTGCCGGTTTGGGTGTGGTATGCCACACACAGTTGTAATAAATTTCCTTTTAGCTCATTTGGACTTGAAAAAATTGTAATGTGTGCTATTTGTGTGGTGAACCTTGTTTAGTTGCTTAAATTCAAGACTTGATGCATGTTAGTGTGTTGAAATGGATTGTATTGATGAAATGTTGATTTTCTCAGTTCTGAGCCAAGTGTACTCTGTGTACTCGGCAGTGCCGAATCTTGCAACCCGGCAGAGCCGAGTACACAGGTACATCCTGGTGTGCTTAATGCACTCGGCAGTGCCGAGTTTAAAAACCCGGCAGTACCGAGTACATTGTGACAGGACTGACCATTTCTTCCATTTTATGTTTTATGAGATATTTGTCATATGCATCACGTTATACATGTTCACACACTTGTTTTGCACCCCACAGATGCTGAGATTAAGGGGGAGCTCAATGTTTTCATGAATATGTGCAAAAATTGGCATTTAAGGCCAAATTGGTTGAATTCAAACTTTGCACATACTTAGGGGGAGCTCAACCTAAATCTGAGCATCTAAAAGCTTCATTGATATATATTTTGTAAGCTTTAATCAAGGTTGTCATCAATCACCAAAAAGGGGGAGATTGAAAGTGCATCTAGGCCCCTAGTGGGTTTTGGTGAATTGAGTGACACCTAGATTAAAGAGCTAATGATCTTGTTGAGTTTATGAGCAGGAATTTGTCATAAAATCAATGAATTGGTTACAAGAGATTTATTCCATATGGTAATTCAAAGAGGCTCATACGATAAATCACTTGACTAGGCTAAGGTCAATAGCGAAAAATTGGCAAGCAATGAGTTAATTCGAATTGAGACATGTGTTCATGGCAACTATTTAATCTCATATCAAGATGAAGCTTGTTGATGATGACATAGCACTAGAAGGGATTCTCTTACAAAGAAATGAGATATTTATTTAAAGAGAAGAACCAAAAATAAAATCAAAGTGCAAGCTAAGGGAAAAATGGTCAAGAAGGATGATGGTATGGGACATCATTGATCTACACTTAATACATAGCTTGTATATGAGGCATGGACATTGTGATTCAAATCAAATGGTCAAAATTGATAAATGGACTTCATGAATGATGCAAGCCTACATGAAGCTCTAAGTGATGCTAAGGTGAAGAGTCGAAGTTCGGGATAGTGTTTCAAGGTACCAAGCAATGTGTGATCAAGTTGAGGCTTGAGTCATGTAGTCTTTGCTAAGGGTGAAGAAACTTTCTTTGAATTCAACTCGATGAATCTTTGTCATGAAGAGTTTATTGTAGAGAAGCGTCAATTTTCAAGAAACAAGTGAATTGAACTAGAAGTGGATTTCATTCAAAGACAAAGGTTCAAATCACTAGCTCAAGGAAAAATGTGCTCAGTTCATAGAACCAAATAAGATGCACTCCTCAGGTTGAGAAAGATCAAGACACGGCATGAATATGCAAATGAGAAGCTCAAGTTGTAGAAATCCATTTTATCTTTGATCTTGAGTATAGGTATGCCGTACTATCAAGAGGGATGCATCACATAGTGTTTTGGTTCAGTCTCAATGCTCAAGTAACCTAAGTGAGTTGAGAGAAACACAAAAGCCTCACGCACACACTTGTGAGTTTCTGAGTGTATATACTCGGCAGTGCCGAGTTTGACAACTCGGCAGTGCCGAGTACATAGAGTGTGCCAACGGCTAGTTCATTCAAATTCTCGGCAGTGCCGAGTTGGTGAACTCGGCAGTGCCGGGTTCACAACGGCTAGTAACGGCTAGTCTTCTTGGAGTGGAGTATTTATACCCCACGACCTCAACTGTTGCTAGCTGCTGCTTCTGAGGGTTTCTGTGTGCTTCCTTCCTGTTCTAAGCTAAGCAAAAGCCAAGTAAGCTCTCCCCAACCTCTCTTTGTGAGATTGCACATTCAAAGTGATATTTTTGTGTTGGGTTGAGAGAGAGAGATAGCTTGAGAGACTTCAAGAGCACAGCAAGACCTTGAGCATTTGAGTTGGTACAAAATCGTGTGATTCGCATTTGTTACTCTTGGAGCTTTGCTCCTAGACGGCTAGGCGTTGCCCGGTGAGCACCCGGTTGTGTGGGCTGTCACGGGAAGTTTGTAAAGGTCGGTTTCCACCTCAAGGGAACCATTCTTCTTAGTGAAGGGCCATAGTGTGCTTGAGTAGCACTTTGGCGGGGAGGCTTCGCGGAGCTCCTCAAACGGAGATTAGGAACCACTGATCTTGCCTTGTTGTGGGCATGCAGTGGGTCTGAACTTCGGTAAAATCCCTGTGTCAATTGTGATTGATTATTGTATTGTGGATTTGAGGAGATCTCCATCGAACACTTGTGTTCTTGGAGAGATTGTTGATTTTCTTGTGTGCAGGGACTGTGTGAACCTGCTAAGGAAAATCATCTGAGCATCCTCCACATTTGGGGTTTGATCCAAAACTTATTTACTCGCACTTAGAAATTGTACTCACTCTGCTCTGTGTGTACTCGGCAGTGCCGAGTTCATAAACTCGGCAGTGCCGGGTACATTGACTGCTCAGCCAAGTATACTTCTGTATACTCGGCAGTGCCGAGTTGGAAAACTCGGCAGTGCCGATTTGGCAGGCAGTGAATTTTATCCGCTGCATTTTGAGTGAAATTTGTAGGTGCGCCTATTCACCCCCCCCCCCCCCCGCTAGGCGACATCACGGTCCTTTCACTATGCCCGCAAGACGCACCTCCCGGCGCATGAGCTACAAACCATCCCCATCACGTGGCCCTTCGCCGTATGGGGGTTGGATCTTGTGGGTCCGCTGCCAAAAGCGCCCGGGGGCTTTACCCACCTGCTGGTTGCCATCGACAAGTTCTCGAAGTGGATCGAGGTCCGGCCCATCACGAACATCCGATCCGAGCAAGCGGTACAGTTCTTCGACGACATAATCCACAGGTTTGGAGTGCCGAACTCAATAATCACTGACAATGGCACCCAATTCACTGGCAAGAAGTTCTTGGAGTTCTGCGATCGCAACCACATCCGCGTGGATTGGTCGGCCGTTGCGCATCCCCAAACAAATGGCCAGGTGGAACGGGCCAACGGCATGATACTGCAAGGATTGAAGTCGAGAATCTTCAACAAGCTGAACAAGTTTGGCCGCAAGTGGATCGGCGAAATACCCTCGGTCGTCTGGAGCCTTAGGACAACCCCAAGCAGAGCCACGGGTTTCACCCCGTTCTTTCTGGTATACGGCGCCGAGGCAATCTTGCCCACGGATCTAGAGTACGGGTCCCCAAGGCTCAGGGCGTATCAAGATGAAGCGAACCAGCAAGCTCGACGAGACTCCCTCGACTGCGTGGACGAGGCACGCGACGTTGCGCTGTTAAACTCGGCCAGATATCAACAGACGCTCCGTCAGTACCAAGCGCGGAAGGTGCGACGCCGAGACTTCAGCAAGGGAGATCTGGTCCTTAGGCTGCGACAAGACAATCGAGGGCGCCACAAGTTCACCCCTCCGTGGGAAGGCCCCTACATCATCGCCGAGGTCCTGAAGCCAGGCACGTACAAGCTAGCCAACGAGAAGGGCGAAGTCTTCGCTAACGCCTGGAACATCCAGCAACTACGTCGTTTCTACCCTTAAGCTCCTCGTGCTTTCCCATGTATCAGCTCACGCGACTCCTTAGTAATAATAAAGATCGTGTACAGTTTAAACATTGGAATTATCGCTTGTCTCGCGGAGAGAAAGGCGTAACGCCCCTCTAGTGGATGAAGGAAGCTCTTTATTGCCATAAAACGCATGACCGGCGAACGGTCGTGTACAACAAACAATATACAAAGCCGCTCCTTCGCGGCCGAAAGACGGATGTAGCCGTGCCCATTTCTCAACACTGGCGACCCTAGACCGACTAGGAACGTCGCTAGTTTTCTTCTAACACCAGCATGGCCACATACGCCAAGGCAAACGGGAGTTCTCCACGGCTGGCGCGGCAAAGGTTCAAAGAACCTCGTCGACCTCCAGGTCGTCGCGCGCGCCCCGGTTGGTGAAACGACCTTCACCAACATGGCGAGGGCCTGAGCGGCGCAACGCCGGCTGCGACGCCCACCTATCAAGACGTGGCGCGCACCCGGAAGCAAGACCACTCTGCCACCAAAGCGCGCCGCCACCGGACGCCGTGGACGGGTGACCATCGCACCTGCCTCGTTCAACCATCGCCTGAACGCCATCCAGCTCGAGCTGGAAGATGAGGCACCGGTTCCCGACGGGGACAACCGCCGTCCAAACATCAATCAGCCCGAGCTGAAAGATGAGGCAGCGGTTGCCAACAAGGCAGATGCGGCCGGCACCTTTTCTCCTTCATTTGCCTCCCCCTTCGCTAGCATTCTTCTAACACCAAAGCTCCGCCCACCCTCGAACTAAGTCAGGAGGGCGAACTCCACCCCACCCCGCCGTTCTTAACTCTAAACCCATGGAACTCGTAAAAGGCTCACAGCACTTGTGATCCCTGCCACCATGGTCGAGCCTATTTATAGCGCCCACACCCTAGGCCCATTTCGCGGCATGCGCCTGACCCTCTGCGCGGAGCGGCCCCACGTGCCTTACTCATGGGACAGACCCCCAAGGGGGCCCCCTGGCGAGAGGACAGCGCGTGACAGCACGGCAGAGGCGGGCGTCCCTCAGAAAGGAAACACGCTCGACGCGTGGCGGTCTGACGGGGACGTGCACTACGGCCAAGGTCACGAGGCTACTGTTTTCGCCAGAAAGGCGGGGCGGACGACATCAGAGACAGCAGCACGCCACCGCTCAGCAAAGCGGCACGCAAGTCGAGGCCGCAACCCTCGCAGCACGCCATCGCTCAGCGAGCGGCACGCAAGTCGAGGCCGCAGCCCTCGCAGCACGCCATCGCTCAGCGAGCGGCACGCATGTCGAGGCCGCAGCCCTCACAGCACGCCATCGCTCAGCGAGCGGCACGCAAGTCGAGGCCGCAGCCCTCGCAGCACGCCATCGCTCAGCGAGCGGCACGCATGTCGAGGCCGCAGCCCTCATAGCACGCCATCGCTCAGCGAGCGGCACGCATGTCGAGGCCGCAGCCCTCGTAGCGCGCCATCACTCGGCGAAGCGGCACGCAGGTCGTGGCTGCAGCCCTCGCTGAATGCTCTGCACGCTGACAGAGTGACAGGACACCCGTGACGAGACGAGGCAGCGGGAGCCAGGCACCCGTCGCGTCACCAGCGCTGAGGCAGCGGAGCCAGGCACCCGTCGCATCACCTGCGCCGCCCCGACAAAAAGCTAAGCTACCCTTCTACCCTACGGTTTCTTCGACGCTCCATCTCTCCATCATTTCGATCACGATTTTCCGCGCACGGGGCAGGGAGATTCTTTCTTCGCCCCGCGCGAAGACAAAAACTCCCTCGGGGGCTACCACAGGGCACATTACCCTGGGGAACAAACGCTCCACCCCTCGCCACTTGTTTCTTCTCGCAATTTTCTACAAATTTTCGTCACTTTGTCACGTTTCGGTTGTGTGTACGAAGAAGTGACGGAGGTTGGGCATCGACGGCTAAGGCAAAGGGGTGGCGATGTCGTGGGATAGCTTACGCCTCCGGGATACGGCATCCCCCTTCGTCACCCTCGAACCTAAGCTACTCGCGGAGGGGCGAGGCGCGGCTGCTTGAAGTCCAAGAGTGTCGGTGTCGAGGGAAAGCCTACGCCTTTGGGATACGGCGTCCCCCATCGACACCCCTGTGCTCGAGCAGTCCAAACTCTTCCCGTGCGCAGGGAGATGGTCTAACCCGGTCGAATTCCTTTCGAGGCACACAACCGAAATGACAGTGAACATAGCGAATTTAAATACAATCAAGCACGATGACGAAGTTCTCAAACATCCACAAGTTCAAAACATAAAGATTCCTAAACCTATTACATATTCGCCTCGCAGGCACTGACGCAAGCAAAGTTCTTCAAGCGCCATCCCCGTCGACGGTGCGCTCTGGAGAGGTGTCGTCGTCGCCCTCGCCTGAACCGGGGAGGATCTCGTCAGCGAAGAGCGTAGCGAGTGCGGCGGCCGTCTCTGCTACGTTGGCATCAGCCTGCTCGACCGCAGCCACCGCAGCATCATCGTCGAGGCCCTCAGTGATGACGTAGCCCGTCGCCAGTGCGTCGAGCTGGACGAGGTAGTGCGTCGACACCACGCCAAGAGCCTTGCGGATGCCGAGGAGAAACGCGTTCTTCACCCGCCCCATGACGCGGTCACCCAGAGACCTCAGGCGGCTGGCCAACGAACTGCCAGACTGGGCGCCGTCCTCCTCGAACTCCAAACACACCGCGGCGGCGGCCTTTCGTAGCTCCTCGAGCTCCTGCTGCGAGGACGCGTAAGCGACCCCCACCGCCTCCGCCCTGGCCTGCGAGTCCGCCACGGCCGCTTGCAAGCCTAGGATAAATCAAAAAGGAAAGGAATCTTCAGCGACAGGGCCAGTGTGGGTTCTGGAAGAACGGAAAGGTTACGCAGAGGCTCGAAGCTTACCGGCTGCCCGCTCCTTCTCAGCGGACCATTGCGTGCGGAGCGCGCACGACTCCTCCCGCAGCGCCGCCAACGAGGCCCCTTGTTCTTGGGTCGTTGACCGCAGCACCTCGAGAGCCACGCTATGCTCAAGGACTTGGGCCTCAGCCGCAGCAGCTGCTTCGTGTTGCTGGCGGAGCGAGGCCTGCGCCGCGGCGAGGGAAGCATCCTTCTCCTGCAGGAGAGCGTTCAGGCGCTCCACCTCGAGGGCCCTCTCTGCGACCGCAGCACGCAGAGCGTCGCGCTCCCTCTCTGCGCGGCTCAGGGACTCGCCGTGCGCGCGAGCAGCAGCCCACACCTCGTTTATTGCAGCACGAGCCTGGTCCACCTCAGAGCTCAGCTCGGCATTCCTCTGCGTCAGATCATGGACGTAGGCGTGCTGGTCGGCAATGTGCGAGACCTTGGACGCCGCCAGGTCTCGAAGTTGCTGGTACAAGGGAACAACACGAAGTCAAGGCACGAAGTGAAAAATCAAAGGGGCCAAGGGCGAAGAACACAAACTCACCACGTGCAGCTGAAGCCCCCTGGTCCGGTGAAGCTCGAGCGCGTCGGAGAGGGCGTTCTGGAGGTCGGTGCCGATCTGGTGATGCTCCAGCCAGAGCTGGTTCTCGTTCTCCGCGATGGAGACGAGTTCATCCGGGATCCCAGGGCGGTCCAGCCCAAGGATGCCTCGGATACCACCGCTCGTGCTGGCGCCAGCGCTGGCGGGGACGCTTCGACCCTCGACCGCCTCCAGCCTCGAAGGTGCGGTTGGGCCCGCGGCCACGACGGAACTGACCGCCGCAGCGACCCCTGCCGGCGCGGGAATTTCCTCTGCGACGGCACCCCCGCTCTCGAGCAGAGGCGCCGCACTGGCAGGAGGGAGCGCCTGCGCCTCGCACGGGGGCTCGAACCCCAGCGCCATGTCTTCTTCGTCGGCGAGGATGTAGACCACCTCGCTCCTCGCGCGCCTTCCTTCCTCCTCCGCGCCTGGGCCCGCAGGCTCTCCCGGACGACCCTGCCCGGCGACCCCAGTGGGGGCCAAGCCCCGCTCCTCTGCGGTCCCTTCGAGGCCAAGCTCCCGCCGCGCTCGCTCGACCCCCCTGGCCATGGCCGCCTCGTAGCTGGCCACGAGCGAGGCCTCAGCCTCCCGCGTCGTGCGCGAGGGCGGGGCCTCGGTGTGGGGTGTCGAGTGAACCCTCGTCTTGAGGGCTTTGATGGGAGCGAGCGTGGGGGCGGCGGGGGTGGAGGTCCCGCTAAAACAATCAAACCAGAAATTAGAAAGTCGACGCAGACATTAACCAGAGCGAGCCATCGAAGGGGGATGAAACACTTACCGGTTGACGCCCTTGAGCTTCCGCTTCTGGGAGCGGCGCGAAGGCGGTTGTACCGCAGGCGCGGGGGCTCGCTCGCCGGCAACCCCGGCCCTCGCCGGCGGGGCGGGCGCCGGGACAGAAGCACCCGACGCGCCTGGCGTCGCGGCCACGAGAGGGGACGCGCCGGGCATCGCGGCCACGAGCGGGGACGCGCCTGGCGCCGCGGCCACGAGCGGGGACGCGCCGGGCATCGCGGCCACGAGCGGGGGCGCGTCAGCGGCGCGCGCCACCGTCGCCGACTCGAAGAAAACCTCGTCGTCTGACGAGTCGTCCTCCTCTGGCTCGGGCGTGCTGTCGGGGGTCGGCA